>OW028632.1:8750000-10000000 GCA_932294325.1 Allophyes oxyacanthae | reverse complement strand
GACGCGTCGCAGACAGCATATGGGGCAGCAGTGTATATTCGAGTCATTGAGGAAAGCAGCGTGTATGTAAATTTAATATCGGCCAAAACAAAGGTAGCTCCTATTGAGAAACAAATTTCAATACCTAGATTGGAACTTTGTGGAGCAGCATTAGCAGCCAAACTGATATTTGAGACATCTCAAGTGATGAGCATACCTAAAGAAAGTTTACACGCATGGACAGACTCAACCATCGTTCTAGCTTGGTTAAAAGGTGGGTCGAGTCGATGGAACACATTTGTAAGCAACCGAGTGTCTGAGATACTGAACATTCTAGATTACAAGCAATGGGCTCATGTTACTACTGATACAAATCCAGCTGATTGCGCCTCAAGAGGTTTACACGCGCCAGAATTGTTAAATAACTCACTGTGGTGGAATGGCCCAGCTTGGTTGTCTGCACTAGATCTAAGTTTAGATTTAGCTGATATCGAGGATACACAAGAAGAGGAGAGATCCAGAGTTTTAACTGCTTTATTAAACACTGAAGAGGAATTGATTTGGACTAAGTTCTCTAATTTATCGAAAATGTTGCGAGTTATTTCATTTTGTAGAAGATGGTTAAATTTAAAATTAGATAAAGACAAACGTCAGAATTTTGGTAAATGTATTACAACACAAGAAATGAATGAAACTTTAAATAGTTGTATTAGGCAAGTTCAAGATATACAATTTAACCAAGAAATAAAGCAGCTGAAATCTCAAGGATGTGTCCCCAAAAGGAGCAAACTGCGCAATCTTTGTCCCATTTTTGATGATAATGGAATTCTAAGAGTCGGCGGACGTATTCAGCAGTCAAATACTGTATACGACACACAGCATCCTATAATTTTACCTGCTAAGAGTCATCTTAGTAGACTAATAATTATTGATGCCCATCAGAACACGATGCATGGAGGACCACAAGTAATGCTAAATTACTTGAGGACAAGGTACTGGATCCTGCGAGCTAAGGATCAAGCAAAGAGATATTACCGAGAGTGCGTAATTTGTATTAGATACTCGAAGAGTAATAATGTACAATTAATGGGCCAATTACCAGAGGTACGATTGACACCTAATAGACCTTTTAGATCTGCGGGTGTAGATTATGCAGGCCCCATTAATATCAGATTCTCGCCAGGCAGAGGAGCTAAATCCTTTAAAGGATATATTTGTCTTTTCATTTGCATGGTAACCCGTGCCGTACACCTGGAGGCTGTCACAGATATGACTGCGAAGGGGTTTATCGCAGCTTTCAGGCGATTTACAGCGAGACGAGGCCATTGTCATGATATTTACAGTGACAATGGCACAAATTTTGTGGGCGCAGACAAGCAGCTAAGAGATATGTTTGACCACGCCAAGTCTTCTGTGCCAAGTGAGATAGCAGAGTTGTTAACTTTAGAGCGTACTACATGGCACTTCATCCCTCCACATGCGCCCAATTTTGGGGGTTTGTGGGAGGCTGGAGTGCGCAGTACAAAATCACATCTTAAAAGAGTAATTGGGAATAGTACACTTACTTACGAAGAACTTTCCACTGTGTTAGCGCAGGTGGAAGCTTGCTTAAATTCACGACCTATATCAGTGTTAAGTGATGACCCCAATGACCCCCTCCCCCTGACACCAGGTCACTTCTTGATTGGTGAGCCTTTATTAAATTTAGCAGATGAAGATTATACACTTTGTAAAAATACCACTCACCTAGAGAGGTGGAGGCTGACACAAAAAATGGTCAACGATTTCTGGAACAGATGGTACAAAGAATATCTCGTTAATCTTAATCATAGGTATAAATGGAACACAAAACATCCTGAACCAGAAATCGATGACATAGTTATCCTAAAGGAAGATAATATCCCACCTAGTAAGTGGATATTAGGAAAAATAATTAAAAAACATGTTGGACCCGATAATCTTACCCGTGTTGTATCAATTAAGTGTAAAAACGGCGTCTTTAAACGTCCTGTGAATAAAATATGTATGTTAACAAAATAAAAGTTAAGTTTAATTCTAAAAATAGTTGGTTGAATCTAATAGTATAAAAAAAAAAAGAAACTTGTGTACTTACCTTTAAAATGTGTATACGTTACCTATTATGATATATATATACTATATAAAAAATAAGAATAGTTAAGTTGTGTAAATGAGTTACTTACCTTAATCGAACAAGTCTTGTTAGAAGTATATGCATACCTACTTACCGTTTGCAGTTGTGTAGAATCATGTTGTTGTCGTGTATTGCCTTTGTAAAACTTACCTTAGGTATAAACTCTAATTATGCGGCTGTTATGTATACTTTTAAATTGTATTGTTGTAAAACTTACTTACCATGTCAAGTTAGATATTATGATTAACTTGTGAGTTTAATTATTGTGTGCTTTTTCTTATATTCATATTAAAGGACTGCGTCCTTTGGGGGGCGGAATGTCTAACGAGTAATGAACGTAGCATAATAGCTATATATCTATAAGTACCTACGTAAGTGATCATACAGTCCACTAAGAATATTGTAGTAGTTCGTTAGTTCGAAATAAATGCTCGTAAAACCTACACGTCTATTTATTGCAAAAATCGTCAAAAGTCAAAATCATCCTTATCGCCCTGAACATATTTTATTTGTTTGTTTGTTATCTATGTATTTTGTTTGATTTTGGTATTGCTTAACCGAGCGTGGAGTTGAAAGGTTTTCTGATCGGGCAAACAGTTTTCCGTTAGAAATTCTAAGTAAAATTACGGTTATCCGATAAATAACGTAAATAATAGTTTTTTTTTTATACCTACCAAATACATAGTTTCTTATATCGTATTTTCGTCGCCACCATGTATAAAATGGTCAGTCACATGATATAATTATTACAGATGTAATATTCTCCTTGATATAGTGAAAGCATATTATAGGTACTTCTTTTTACCACTTTTTTAGTAACTCGCTTTCTCGTCAATCTGTTTGTCTGTTTGGTACAAATTTTACAATCAATTTTAAAGTAACTTCCTCATGAGCTAGAGACTTGAAACTTAAAACATAGGTCAGAACTGGATGACATAATATAAATATTATCTAAAAAGCAGATTTTTTAATATATCTTCCTCATTTTTACGGACTAAAAAGTATAAAATAATTTATCTATTTTTTACGCTAATCGTTTTTCGTTTTAAATCTTACAAGATTTTTGATAAGATAGATTATTTTATGCTTGTTAATACGTTTTAAAAAAGAGGAATGTATTTAAAAATCTACCAACTTAAGCGCGAACTTGGCTATATTTAAACAATTTTAATTTTACAAATTCCGGCTCCTGATATCAAGACCAATTTCCTTTCCACTTTATTTATTCGTCAAGAACCAGTTTGAAGGGAAAGAAAATTGAAAAACTTTCACAACTCTCAACTAAATTATATTTTTACACAAATTAATTTCTCTACCGGAGTTTATCGAGAGAAAATATTTTTATGAAAATTTATATTTTTATATAACAGACACTAATCAGCCTATCACAGTTAACTCTTAGACCATAAATTACATCTCATAAAATTGCGGTATATTCATAAACGACCAGATTATTCGTCATAGGTTCATAAACTTCGGTTCAGAAGGAATCACACTAATCATACGCTCATCATGCTCGTGAACGGGTGCCGTCTCTCGGGACTGCTCAGCTCGTAACTGCCATGGCAATCTTATTCAGAGGCAAATCATTATTATCCTATTCTTATTTTTTATTCACATTAAATTACATTATTCTCACAGCTCACACAACAACATTGTACTAATCAAGATTGTAATCTATTCTATTGAAGTTAAACTTCTATATAGACGGGGGGTATTAGGATTTTTCTGTCACGAAAAAGCGTTACGGCCGCGTGGGGTACACGATATATTGTCCGTTGAAGTTTCACTTCTACTATGTGTCCCAGCACACTTTTATTTTTTATTCTAAAATAATAATAAATAAATAATAAATTCTTTATTTAATAAACACACAGTTAGAATACAATAGAAGGAAAAATTGAGAAGTGCATACAATAGACATCTTATGAACTAGCGGTGGGCCCCAAACTAGGCAGAGCCTGTATCTTGGTGACCCATACATACACAGCTTATTATAGAAGGCTTATTTAGAATATAATATTATGCTCTGTTGTGCAGAGTAACATGCTATAACTTAATAAAATATTTAAATAAAGAAAAACAAAACAAAAACAAAAAAACTAAAGAGTTGCCATGGAATTTCTTGCCGGTAAATATTTAGTGGGTTTAAGTTTTGCACTTTACTTTTAATCACGAAACTCGTCGACATTTTCGTTACCGATAACGTCATCGACTATCGAGATCTAACAGAATACCACCGCGTTATTTAGGTCAGGTATTTTTGTAACATGCGGAACTCGCCCGTCGCGACGCCTAATCGTGTCATTGACAATTAATATAGCTGTTAGCTTTAAAGTTTCGTACTTGTAAGAAAGGCAGACATAGTGGCCTGATTATAGGACGGCTTGATGTATGAGGTTAGGTAAGGATGCCGAGGTCAGGTCTTGGATGGGCAGCGACTGTGTAAACATAGCTTTATTACAAATAAATAATTATGAAATATGATGTATTTCATAGTTATTTATTTGTAATAAGGTATCAAAGGTCAAACATGATATCATAAATTGAATTAAACATACCTACAGCAAATCGTTGTACAATAAATAAATTTCAATAAATATAATTATAAAATTTAATCATTTTTTGGTAGTTATAAATACATGTGAATAATTATTTAGATTTAATCAATTCGACATTGTATTTTTATACATAATGAATTTGCAGCCAGTGCAGCTTTAGGGCGCATTTCCACTGAACTGCCGTGCCACGCAAATGTCTTTTAACTTAAGTTACACGAGTTACGCCTAACCACTGTTATTCGGGTTAAATAATTCATTATGTATCTATGGTGAAATTGGTATCTCAATTTCATTGACCATTATTAAAATACTAGCAATATCCAACTCGTGCAACTCGATAAATTACTACACGAAATACGCCAAACTAAATTAATTTTAAATGCAGTTATGTATAATTCTTGCTTGATTGAAAACATTATACCTACCGAGTTTTTGTCGACCTTGACCGTAGTTAGCGTTAACCCAAAAATGTATGAAGACAGTGTGCGCGCGCATTTCAGTGAACTTATATCGAGAATGCGCACACACAGTTTTGATACATTTTTGCCTTGACTGTAAATAAGGTCGAGGTCAAGAAAAGCTCGGTATAGGGATACAGAAGACGTACAGACTGCTCGCGAGCTCCGAGAAATCGGGGGCTGAGGAAGCGGGAGTTGTGCGCTGCGCCCGACTGTTGCGCATACCCCGCACTGTCCCAGTACCAGTGGTACTTACTGGGAGACACTCCCGCTTCCTCAGCCCCCGATTTCTCGGAGCTCGCGCGCGGACAGTAGGTATACTAAACAATAGATTTTTAAATCGGAGCGATAATTATCGGAGTAGTGGATAATCACCCTTAATAACACTTCAAATGAAGCTTGCTACAAACAAAACTCAACATTATTTACGGCTTTACAAACATTTGGCTCGTAACTCTATGCCTGAGCGCAGAGTCTCAAAATATTACTAATTGGCGGAAAATAATAATAAATATTTACACGCCTATGTTGTTTAGCCATGACTGTATTTAAAAACTTAATTAGTAACAATATCATGTTATATAACAACACTATTATTATATTTTATTTCTGCTCAAATATGTCATCGTGTCAATAAAAACGCAATAATTACTTACCTAATTAATTTATGCAGTATTATTTCTAACAGAAAAGGATAAATAAAGTCAAAAGCGAAAAGGAAGTTATTGTATCTACTCATCATTATGAACAACTTTTACTATAGGACCAACGATAAAATAGCGATAAAAATCAACTGTTCTATACACATAATTAAATATTACTCGGCTAAATGTATGAAACAGCTGCTATTTTTATCGCATTTATAATATTCATAAGGAAATACGGATTTAAAATCCTTTGTGAACATAATTTATATCTATATTGCTTGCACAAAATCTGTCAGCTTCACAAAGATAGCAAAATTAAATTAAAACTAACTAACTATGAAGCTAAAATGTTATCCTTTCAGTTAGAATTAACTTTTTCTTAATTTCCTTTGCTTGTTCTGCTTTGAAAATTATATTTATTTTTTGTACCTACAGAAAAAAGGTTTTATTTTTGTTTTTTCTCCTTTTTATCTGCAATCAGTCTCTGGACTATAAGCGAATTTGTTCAGAGCAATGGCTATAGCAGAAGTAGAAGCCAGTGCCTTTCTTCATTAATTGAATACAATATGAGCTCTTTTTAAAACGCTTTTATTAGCTTCACTTGTAACTAACTATGTAAAAAAATCTTGGAAGTAAAATTTGACCCACTTCCCGGTTTCCGATTGAGCTGAAATTTTGCATACACGTTTAGTTTGGATGACAAAAGCGTTTTCTTTAGTTTTTTTTAAACTATAATATTTATTAGACTTCTGACATCATTTGGTTATGTCCAGACATTACAGACATTAAAAAGTAATTGTGATTATTATTAGTACTATCTAATACACACTTGGGGCTTACCATCATCTCTATTTAACCCCCGACAAAAAGTTGTGTTATAAGTTTGTAGTGTGTATCTGTGGAACTGTTATAGGGAATCGATCCCGCGGCCCGTAGCGTAGAAAACCAATCGTGTAGTCTATGCGCCAAACGCGCTAAATTAGGTTGCTTATGTCAGATACCAGACTTTCCACTTATACTAAAAAAAAAAAAAACAGAATAGACAGCTCAAAAAAACATTTGACGTTATAAAAAATACCGCATCACATTTCACTACTTCCTATGTATTATAATATAGCGTATAACTAGCTGTAAAATATTGTACTAGACAAAATTTATTTATTTAAAACACATAGGTACAACTATCATTACAGGTTTCCCTAATACAATAGTTATAGTTTAGAGGTTACTAATATTAGATAATAATGGTAATTTTAAAAAATGCGGCCTGTGTGAATTCACTCAGACTACAATTGAAGCAGTCAATCTGTTGTGACACCATATTGAGCGCATGCAGAGCGCGCGTCAGCGGCGCGTGCTGCAGCAGGTTGGTGCGAAATTAAGTGAATAAGTACAAGAATAATACATATCTATATTACGGCCCATCCACAGTCGATACTTTTAGCAGCGGAATCGCGAATTTTTGTAAGCAAAAGGCAGCCAACGAACGCGGAAACGCGGGATTCTGCTGCTAGAAGTATCGAGTGTGAACGAACGCTTAGGTATTATAATAAACTCCCTAAGGCTCTAGACAGACGGACCGCATTTCAACTACAATCCAACAGCAAATTGCAGTTCGGGTGCAGTTTTGCATTCAAACTGCATCCGAACTGCAATTTGCGGTTGGATTTCTATTGCAGTTCTATTGAAAGAAAGAAAGAAAAATGATTTATTTCGGACTCGCACAGAAAATTACATACAAAAAGAAAACATTAAAATAATAACAAAATACTAATTAAAAATTCCTGCACGAGGCCAAAAATGGCCCCTATCTCAGCATCTACATCTATTGCAGTCGTGTCAACTGCATTCAAACTGCATCCGAACTGCAATTTGCGGTTGGATTGCAGTTGAAATGCGGCCCACCTTTTTCGTTTAAAATCTTACAAGTATATTATTATATAGTTTTTAGTTGGTACTTACATGCAATTTCATGATAAGTAGGTAGGTACTTATTCCACGAACCACTTTCCATGCTTCCCAAATTTTTGCTAACGAGGATTATTTTAGTTTAGCGTCACAGTTTAAAATAAATTGTCTAGTTAACTTTTAAAGCCAATTAAAACTACGGTAACAATTAGGTCCCTTTTGGCTTGTTTCACGTTTATAACGACATTGTTCAGTTAACAGAAGCCTTTGCTAATTATGTAGGACAAAATGTATGAAAAAGTTATGAAAAAGAGTTATAATTATACCAACTTCTGTTGCTCGGATTTTTTTAATTCTATACAATAAATTTATTCTTGTAAGGAACGGAGTTGATTTGTGTAAAAAAAATGTTTGGTCAACTTTATTAATTTTAATGGAAAGTTCACGTTTGACCAAAAAATTTAATATTATATAATAGCCTCTGTTTTCATTAAAAAATAAGCAAATGTTTGCAAAGACAGTTTTCCTGATACTGTTCCGTTTAAATAAAATTTACTGTATAATGTAAATTGAAGAGGATCCACTAATCGATTATTATCTAGGTCCGCGCGTGAATTCCGAGAAGTGTCTTTGGGCGAAGGCGAAGTATTTGCGGGTGGGTGTTTATTGGCAGACAAAACAAAGAGATCCAAGAGATCCAAGAGATCCAACAAAAATCATAATACCATTTTGTAGGACAACATTAAATAAAAAAAATGTATTCCATATGTGCATAACAATTTTTAATAGATTGCCAAAGATGTTAAGGGAGCTTCCATTTCAATATTTTAGAATTAGGCTGCGTAAATGGTTGGTAAATAATTGTTTTTATAATTTAGAAGAATTCATGCGACATAAAGATGACATGTGTAAATATTAAGTAACAATTGTAATGTAATAATAAAATTAATAAATAATCTGTCTAAATTTGCATGCCTTAAACAGGCAGAATGTAGTATTGTACATAAACCACCAATGTTATATCTGGTAACACCTGTATTCTATGCAAATAAATATATCTTTATCTTTATCTTTATCAAATCAATCTTTAAATCTGAAATAATCATGAAAAAATAATCTTGAAAATATCCCGTTTTGAACTCGAGTTCTTAAATTATGTCCAAGAACATGACCTTTTTAAATCTTCCAGAGATCAAACTACTCTATTTCCAGTTCATGTCCAAAGCTACGGCCATTATTGGAAAATGGACTCTAGAAATCGAATCGTACAACTCTCAGTACGTACCTATCTAAGTAACTACTTTATCGGTGACTACCTAACTTCTAAACTATAACTTAGACTTAGGTATGTGTTTTATTCAATAGAAAGTTGTTCGTAAGTAATAAATATCCAAATCTATGGGATAAGTCGGCCTTCAAGTTTATCAATATGCACGGTTTTGGGGAGAGGGTTATTGTACTCATATTAATGAACTACTTTTGCTAAGGGACAAAAACAGAAATCGCCAGAAAAATTTCAGGATCAAATCCACCAGGAAATTCCATCAGTTCAGTTATTTCGTTATGTCCAAATTCCGGAAAAATTAGAGGAGCTAGGTTGTCTCCAACACCCACCATACTCCCCGGACCTTGCTCCAACAGATTACCTTTTTTTCCGGAATTTTGACAATTTCTTGCAAGGAAAAAAATTAAATTCCGATGAGGTAGTCAAAACCATCTTGAAAGATTTTATTGATTCTCGCTCCCACAATTTCTTCAGCAAAGGAATCAATAAACTACCTATAAAATGGCGAAAGTGCATCGATAACAATGTTACTTATTTTGATTGATTTAATATATAATTTCATTTAAAAAAATATTATAGTTTATAAAAACTATAATCTAACTACAACTATAATAAAACTACAGAACACGCTTTAGTCATCCAAACTGAACGTGCATGCAAAATTTCAGCTCAATCGGAAACCGGGAAGTGGGTCAAATTTAACTTCCAAGATTTTCTTACATAGTTAGTTACAAGTGAAGCTAATAAAAGCGTGTTAAAAAATCGTTTTACTTTTTCCATATAAAACGCCAATTTTATATGTAAGGACCCAATTAGAACTGCAAAGATCATAATAAGTATAGTACGCGCCAATCTTTATGACCGGTCTGAACTCTCTCCCTCTTTCCCTCTAGCACCTGATAATAAGCGTATTGCACAGCCACTCGCGTTCAACTTCCGAGAGCTCATAAAGTTTTGCGATAAGTATACCACTTTAAGATAAACAATACAAGTAGGTACAGCATGTATAGGTGCTCATTCACCTTTGAAATACAGTTTGAAACAGAAAATAGTCCGTAATTAATTAATTTGAGCTATGTGCTAAGTGCCTCTTTAGTTACCGGCGTCAAACTCGGCGTAATGATGTGGTTGTCAGACAAATGGGTGTATAATATTAATATTTTCAAGTGATAAAGTGAAATATTCTGTATATAACAGCCTCATCATTCTATCCTGCTCTAACAGCGGTTTTACGTGGTGGAAATATCAGCTAGTCAACAATAATAATTAGAGTTGAGTCTAATATCATGTCACATGTATAATACGAGAAGCATCGATGTTTTAAAATCATTTCGTCATGCAGTGACAACGACAAAATCATTAATACCTGAATGAACACGAACTTCGGCTTCAGCTGTGACATGACAATGACAAGATGACAACAAGCTGCGTGAATGCGGTGACAGTTAGATAAAAATTCTAATCTTGCAATCCGCACATAAATTCAGTGCAAAAGTCAGAGGTGCGGGGCGGTTTCGAACTTGGATTCTCCTGCATGGAAAGCAAGCGTTCAACTGCTAGGCTATCACTGCTTGCTTATAGTGATCACAAAAAAGCGAAAAAAATAACTAAATAAAAAAACTAACTAACTAACACTAACTAACCAAATAAAAAACCCCTAATCTAACTAACTAAATAGTTTTGTAGTTTATTTATGCGCTTTATGTTTGAACAAGAAACTACATTTTCTTTCGTTGTTTTCCTAGAAAAGGAAATGCAAGATTTTTACGACAAAAAGTACCTATTTATAACATTCTACGAAATATTACTTCCTCCATTTTGCTGGCAAATTACTAACAGTAGTGAACTTACATTAGCAAAAACAAATTTTATCTAAAAAGAAAATAACCAAGGAGCTATTACTTAGGTAAGATGGAGGATCGTTTTCATTTTATTATTTTTAAAATGAGTAATATTGGTGTCTCTTGAGTCTCTCGCTTCTTTGGTCTTTGAGGTTGCAAGTCGTTGCAAGTAGTTTTACTCTCTCTACAGTTGCAAGGCAGTTGCCATAATAAACTTATTATACTAGTGGTGTAATAAGTTTATGAATCGATTTCCTGTCGAATAAAATGTTTCGGTTTTCCCGTGAGAATTTTTTCTGCCGCATTTTAGGCCCTAATTGCACCATCGGCTGCGAGTGTAAGACAGTACAATCCACCTCTTCAAGGATTATATATCGTTATGGTAGGTATTTATTCTTATTTAGCTATAGGGAAATTTCATGTATTTTTATTTTCAATTTACCGTAAATATTGAAGCCATAAATAAATAGATAAGTATAGTAAAAGCAAAAACATTAAAAATATGCACAAATTATTAAAATATCACAAATAAAAATATGACTTTCAAATGTTCGCGCCAAAACACAGTCACGTGATATGACGTCATTGCATCGCTCGTTCATAGCGTGTGAATATGGTTACCAAGGACACACGAAGGAGTGACGTCATAAACTCGGTGGTGGTGTTTGAAATAACTTTCCATTTTACGTAAATTATAATGAAGATAATTTGTAAAAAAGGTCTAATTTTTAATAAGTCTTTTAGCATCTTGTAAATAATAGCAGTATTCAATTATTTTCATAAGAGGCCTGGTGATCGCTTACCAATACTTATGTGACAAAATCGCTTGTTTGAGCTTTGCCCCCATTCTTAATAATAATTATATTATTCCATCTATGTCTGTCTATGTAAAAAAATATTCGTTTAAGCCCTAAGGTTGAGTGGAAGAAAATGCCTCAAATCCAAATCTGCCTTGTGTAAATTTTTTGTGCATAAAAGTATAAAAAAATATCGTAAAAAAATCACGTCATTTTTCACAAATCAACCAAATAATATAAGGCATTTTATTTAATGGATAAATCACGGATTTATTTCAATTTATTACGTAAACCAAGTTGACAGAGATTTCGATCAAAGCAATCAACGACCGTTATTTCATTTTAATCCCAAAAATCTCTTTTGACAATACGAGTATTCTATGTACCTACAAACAAAGTCAAGGATGGTTTTGGTTTCCTGAAGGCTGTATTGACCGAGTATTACAATTTCTTGGAACACGAAGCTTCCAGAAAACAGATATTGGTAGTTTAGGTATTTCTATAAAACCGTAGGTATTGAATTTATGTTTTTTTATTGAATCTATGCTCGGAGTCACTGTGAAGGATAAAATCCGGAACGAGATCATCTGACAGAGGACCAAGATCCAAGGACCAAGGTCCAAAGACCAAAGTCCAACGACCAAGGTCCAAGGACCAAGCTCCAGGGACCAAGTTCCAGGGACCAAGCTCCAAGGACCAATCGACATACCTATAAGATTAGCGGGCCGAAGTTGCAGTGGGCTGGTCACATAAGCCGAAGAATCGATGACCTTTGAGATAGCTGGGTTCTCGTGCGGAGACCGCGAGTAGGCAGACGTAGTGTGGGGCGCCCCCATGCCAGGTGGAGCGACAACTTGCATACACATATCTCGCGACGTCGTGTCTCGCGTGAGGCATACGGCAGACGTGGCCACATCAATCCGACTTGAGTTTTGCGGCTTTTTGAGCTACGTCGATGATTCGTAGGCTTTGCGATAGCAAAATTGCTTGCGTTGGAATCAACTTGCTACATCTCCAAGTCGCCTCTAGGCGTACTCTGGGCGACGCAGCTCCTTATCAACAACGTAAGGGAGCGTGCATATCTACTAACAAGCGCCGAATGCGTTAGTCAAGTATGAGTAGAAAAGGGTTTTGTAGGAAATAAAATCCTTCTTCGTCTGCAACCCTAAATAAAATAAAAATAAAAACCCTAAAAAACGTACTTATATAGGTTTTTTTTTTTGCAAGGTTCTATTCAGTTTTTTGGTGATAAAAAAAGTTTTAGCCATAATTAAACTAAAAAAATATTACACACTACAAGAGTTATAGGTGTCACGGCAATCGTTGGCTATCATAGAGATAATACATAGTACCTATAACTAGAGAGCTTACTGCTATAATTAGTTGTACGAAATTTTGTGCCCACATGAAAGTCACCCGAGATTTAGCGGTGTCCCTCTCGCACACATGGCCATTACTCATCAACTTAGTAATCTACTAAATTGGTATTTTCAGAATCGTTTTTACATACATATTAGAACTAATGAAACTTCTACCCACGGCTATCAAAATAAACATAATAAAAATTATAATTGACGTGCTTTAAATATTATATTAAATATTATTATTTCCATACGTTATTCAATAAGATTGATTATTACAATATTTGGATACCAGTAGTTAAAGAAGTTTGCATGCGGGAAACACTACATCATTCAAAATGGCTTACATTGTCAACTTAGTTGTCAACCTATTGTCAACATTCGTGGTTTTCATAGTTCAGAAATAAACGTGATCAAACATTATTTTTGTGCCTAGAATAATTTTTTGGCGACAAGATGGTAAATACTTGAGTTATGATTGGGTGCAAGCGAGAATATTATCCTGGTTGTGGAATATCGTTCCATAGGTAAGTTTCATTGAGTAGTGTGACAATATATTTTTATTTTGTGGGATATAGTTGCTCCAAGTACTTATTTTAGATCGTTTCACATAACATACAGTCCACTAAGTTAAATAATTTACGTACTTTAATAAATTTGGATTCGTTTTCCATAATCTGTAATGCGTAGCATATTTTCGATGCATTTATTGTTTTGTATAATTTGAGTGATTCCAAGTATAGTATAAGTATACATACAGGGTTATTTGTAAAACACCGGCAACGCTTTAAGGGGTGAAACTACTCATCAATATGAACAACTTTTACTATGGGAACAACCATGAAATCGCGAAAATAAAATCAAACTTTTCATACAAAAGATTAACCTTGCTCCATCAAAATGTATGAAAAGTTTGAATTTTTTTTCGCGATTTCATGGTTGGTCCCGTAGTAAAAGTTGTTCATATTGATGAGTAGTTTCACCCCTTAAAGCATTGCCGGTGTTTTACAAATAACCCTGTATATAGTTTAAGTTAATTTGTTGAAATCATTTGTTGTTTGTTGTGCCGAATAGATAATAATGTTTTTTTGTATCTCTTATAAAATGATAGACTTTATTAAAATTCCATGTTTGTTTTTTTCAGGATTCCAGCTGATAATAAGCAGAGGGTGTTATGGATAACAGCCACGAACCTTGACATTAGTGTGTAAAAGTTCGCATGTGTTTGTGGCGTAAATTTTAAAGATAATGAATTATTTAACAGCAGCAAAAATAAAATTTAAACCTGAAGCAGTTCCTTCAATATTACCATAGGTACTATTGTAATATGTTTAATAATTATCAGTTGTTGTATGTGTCTGTTGTATAATGTTGTGTGTAATTGTCTGGTCTGTAATAGTTTATACTAATATAAAGTATAACACATTGCACAAACTTAAGATTCACACACTTTGCTTATTGTTTATTTGTGTTTAATATTTTCCTATTAGTATAGTTAGATGGATTAAACTTTTACTGGATTGGATATTGTACTTAGATATTGTGCCATAATGAAGATCATTTTTGACATTACAGATAGCCACAAAAAGAAAAAAAACTGTACGTGCAAAATAAATTGTACGTGCAGGAACATCTGGTGAATCAGGGCATGTAGGATCTTGTAGTAAATGGGAAGATGTTGCAGTTTCCAGTGAACCACCAAATAAGAAAGTAAAGCAAGAGGAAACAAGTACATAAACCCAAAATACAACTATAATGCCAACACAATTAAAATTACAATCAACCATTAAGTTTCTAGCCGGTCTCTTCTCCATAGAACCCGGCCCACTTTGGAACCGTGCATCTAGAACCTCAACGTTTTGACGAAACGACGACGACCTTTTTATGCCGATTTGAAATTAAAAAAAGTTTTGCTTTGACTTTCATTCATTGTGTTTTATTGCTTAATGTTGTGAATGATGATTATACTTGAGTTTGCCAAACAAGAATATTATAATAAGTGATATTCGATTCTGCAGCACTAAGCATGGGTTACCCTTTCTGCTATAATAGGAAAGATCTCATAAAGAAAGGTCGTAGGATGGTCGCAAAGCTAAAAGAGAAAAAGAAAAAAGAAAGAAAAAGTAGAAGAGGAATTAAATTTGTATCTTAAAATGTTAAAATCTAATGTTTCCTATGACTAGAGCTGCCAGATGTCCGGAATATTCACGCATGACATTTTATTATACACGTAATCTGTGTATAAGAAAATGTCCGGATTTTTCCGCAATGTCCGAAATTTTCTCTAAATTTTCTTTTTTAATAAATAGTAACCTTGCATATGCCTATTTATATATTATGCCTTGCCTGTGACTCTGATTATAACCAAAAGGGTGTATGTATATTTGTAAGAACGTTTAGATACACTGTATGGACCGTATATTTCACTATTAACTAGGAAAAAAACAATTCTTACTATTCGATATCAGTAGTTAATTACCTGATAACTATTCTCATAACATAATTAAATATTTCTATCATGTCCTACTTTTAACTAAAATGTATGGTTACCCTATTAGACAAGGACACGGTTACCACAAAGTATTCTCCCTCAGACCGGCTTTACGGCACTATTAAGCGTTCCAGTACTTGTACTATTTCTATGTTGGCTATTCTTTTTTGATAGACTGTATTTTATAGATTACTAGCGACCCGTCCCCGGCTACGCCCGGGTGCAATTTCTCTACTACCCTTACATTAAATATGAAAGTATTATACATATAAACATTCCTCTTGAATCGCTCTATCTATTAAAATTATACTGAGGCAATTCATTATTATCCTAGTTTTATTTGTATTCGCATTGAATTGCATTATTCTCGCAGATCTTACCACAACATTGTACTGATAAAGATTGTCAAGATCTATTATTTATTTGAAAAGAGTTTCCATGGAGTTTCTGGCCGGTTCTTCTCCATAGGACCTACTATTTGGACCCGTGCACCTAGAGTCTCGACATTTCATAAGTGCCTGTATCTGGTTTACATGAAATAAAGATCTATTCTTCATTCTTTAAAATTGTTTTTGTGCTGTGTCAAATAAATACTTTTTTCTTTCTTTCTTATTCTATTCTATTAAAAAAAAACCGCATCAAAATCCGATGCGTAGTTTTAAAGATCTACATACATAAGGACAGACATACAGCGGGAAGCGACTTTGTTTTATAATATGTAGTGATGATGTAGTGATTAAAGATAGTTAGATACTACAAATGAATGGTTCTCGCGCTATGAATCTTCACACAAAATATATGCGCATTCGGTGCGCATTTATTTTGCATTGATGAAAATAATTAGTTTTAATTATTTTTTTCTCATGTGTCTGTTCTTTATTTTAAATTTCATGTTATATTTTTTAATTTTTTTATTTAATAGATGTGGACGGACCTTTATGTAACAAATATTTATCAGCAGCTTTTATTAGCGTGGTAAGAACAACCCTAATACCGCCACTTATCCTCAAGAAATCTCAGACTCGGACTAAACCGAGAGATATTGCGTCGAAAATTTAGGCAAAATCTATCCTTTGGGACTTAGCCAGTGAATTTACGATACCCACAAGAATTTCCGAGTAGGTATCTTAATTTTTTACCCAAAAATATATTTTATTGAGAACGTTGATATAAAAACTCAAGATACGCAGTTCTGTACGAAATTAACGTTAAAAGTGTTGTCAATTGCTTATAAGTAGTTATATCTACAAATGTAGTGGCTTGGTAACTTGGTAGAGGTTATCCAGAAAACGAGCTGCTCTGCTTTCTGGTTATATAAAACTTAGTTCCTGCCAATAGAAAAGAAGAAGAAATTGCCAGTTGGCTTTTTATCCAGTTGGGTTCAATGTTTTTATTTTTGTAAATTCGTGACCATACTGCAAAAATAAATTAATGTTCTTTTTTTACTTTCTCTTACCGCAATCAAGAAATTCCGTTCATTTTTTAACGTTAATACCGTGACTATTATTATAATTAGTGTCCTACACTTAGAGCAACGTTTATGGTCTTAAAATTAAAAAGAGCCGTTAAGAATTTTAGACGTTTCTGTCACAAACGTCTGTTATTATTATCCACGTTATAATAAATGGCCAATGCAAAAGAAACCTTTTGTAAACTATAGAAATGTGATTTTGTTTTGGCCAAATAACACGAATAACTATATATTAATACGTAAAGAGAAAACTTTGTACTCCTTTTTAAGCATATTGCGCGCACGGAGGAGTGTGAGATTTGGCATAGTTAAAGTTTATATGGAGAAGGAATGCAGAATGCTAAAATTACGGTCGAATTTCAACCACAGGGGCGTCTACTAGTTTATAGAAATACGGTTTAAGACATAGCATAGAAATGCGTTTACTACGCACGTCAAAACGAGTCAAAACCAAAAAGGCGCATAGTTCGATATGCGTGCGTTTTTTTCTTCTGGTTTTTGCGTCGCTGATTGTACATCTTGATATTTTATATCAATGATTGGGTAGAATTTTATTTTACTGGGAGAAGTTAAATTGACAAAGTTTTTTGTATCGTACTGAAAATAGCTGTATGGGCTCTGTAATTGCTTGTGATACCAGTATCAAAAGTTAATATTACAGCACATGTTCGTTATTAGATCACGTGTACAACTCCCCAACGAATAAACAAATCAAAAAGTTTACCATTTGATAACTTGAATTTCTCGATTATGATATGCAACATTTTTACTCCCCTTATTATAATAACCTAACCGTCAAAAAACCCCGACTCCAACTAGAATTATCACCTCCACGTCACCCAATGCACAATTACACCACGGTACCCCAAAGGTTACGAGGTAGCAAAATCTTCTTTCAGTTCGTGGATCCTGCTGATATCGATGCCTCTAAAGCTAGGTGCAATCTCTGGCGAGAAAAATTCGATTCACCTAAAAAACTTTCCCCCGCCATCGGAAACCATTTCACCTGGACATAAACTACCGTGGCCGACATGGAAATCTCTAGACTACAATTCCAAGTCGGCCGAAGTAAAGATAATCTTCTCAGGTGGAATTTCACAGATGGATTAGACCTACAGTGCGAGTGCAGTGTCTCTCCGCAAACTATGGCCCACCTTCCATCCTGCGCCGCGTGCCCTACCACCTGCACGCGTGAGGAGCTAATGTCCGCAAATGATTCTGCTATTCGAGTGGCGGAATACCGGGTCAAGAATAATATTTAATTTGCCATCGACATCCTGAGAAGACTAGAATTATATCTCTTCATCAACTAGAAAAGAGGTGATGATCTTCAAACGGCTGAGCAGATTTTCTTGAAACAAGAGCGAGGCTCTTGTTTCAAGAAGAATTATAAGCATCTTATACAGGGTGACTGGTAAAACGAGGGAATAATTGAAGGAGGGTATTGTACTCATCATTAAAAACAACTTTTACTCTGGGATCAAATAAGAAATCTCGATATAATTCAATATTTTTCGGCTTAATGTACGGGACAGCTGATTTCTCTTTCCCCAATTTCACTTTTAGTCCCATAGTAAAAGTTGTTCATAATGATAAGTACAATACCCTCCTTCAATGATTCCCTTGTTCTGCCAGTCACCCTGTATAATGTACTCACTGTACCTAATTCAATAACTATTCCTTGAAACTCAATAGAGAAAATTATTCCCGAAGAGCTCACAACTGCCCAGCAAAAAATACACAAGTAAGTAGTACACTCCCTAAATACTTTAGTGCGGGTCAAAAATTACCGTCCTTTGCCCAGTGGATAATTATGAGCTCTCAGAGGTCCTTATTCTGTAGGAAAACAATGGCTACTTTGACCCCAAAATGTCCACTCAGATGTTGAATAGGCCTTTGAGGTAGGCATTTGTTTATTTTTTGTGCTTTTCCTTTTTGCGAGCAGAGATTTAGGTGGTTTTTTGTTGCCAAAATTTAGAAAGAAAGAAAGAAAAAGTTTTTATTTTTACGTCCAGTATGACGCACAAAACTTAAATAAACTTACACCAAGATCACTTTTTTTATTTTTTAACGTGGTAAAATCATCAAATGAGTCCTCCCACCCCGGGGTAGGGCGGGAGGGACTGTCAGACTTGTACTGATTAAAATCCACGGTGTTCCTTCAATAGCCCTTTACGTTCCGGGGTCACGGTAATGAGATAAGTCCCGCGACCACACCAAGATCACTTAATACTAAAAATTATCATTGTTCTGCTTTGAGTATCTATACTCAAAGTTGTTCTGCTAAACAAAACATAATTAACTTAATTAAGTGGCAGCACCGTATACTGACAGTCTATTATGGTATCACACCCAAGTTTGATAAGATTTAGCTGATTCACCGTTATCATCTTCAAAGTTCAAACAGAATAACGATATAGATATAAAGCAAAATATTGTAACATGGAATAAATAAAAAAAAAAAAAAATAGCAGCAGAATCGCGCGTTTTCGCGTTCATTATTCACTTTTTGTAGCGATTCTGCTGCTAAAAGTATCGAATGTGAACGAACGCGTATGTAAGCTTTTTTTTTAAACCACTAAAGTGGCAATCATGCATACGGCTCGCCTGTTAGTAAGTGGTTACCGTAACCTATGGACGCTTGCAACTCCAGGGGCATCACTCGCGCGTTGCTGACCCTACTAGGTACTAGAGTAGACGCTTCTGCTAATAGCACTGGCGCCCTTGTTGTTAGGAACACAACACTGCAAAAGAGCATTGTTATTTGGCTACGATATTCTGCAAGGTGGAGGTAGGTCTCCAGTCGGGCAGCTCACATTGAGCAGAAAGTATCCCTACGCTCTACCTCTCTTAAAACCTGTTACATATTTGTCGTCAATAATATTGCATTAGAATAAGTGTATTAAGCTCTAAAGATAAGTACACACTAGAGCATTACCAAGAGCATTTCCATGTAATGTTACGTTCTTACGGATGATTATTTATTGATTCAATAATACGGCAAAGCACATTTTCACATAAGATATCAAAACAAAATTTAAAAACATAAAAATCTTAAAAAATCAAAATCTGTTAGTCATCAATACAAGCAAAAGCTCAATTCAAAACAGCATTTCGACGTAACGTAACGTTTCTGCGAATGCTCGACGCTGTGTTCGATGTAATGCTTACGGCGAGTGTGAATATACCTGTGACAGTTCTTTCTGTTCTGCATTTACCCTTTGTTGAAATGTCGGATCTGCAGGTCGTGTGTGCTACGCTTATCTTGATGAGTAGTATTAATAAGAAATAGAATAGAAGATGGTGGCAAACTAATATTAACAATAATAAACTCCGCGTCGTAGGTATTGCCCGCGCTCGTGTCTTTACTCGATGAAATTTTACACTAATTCGCCCGTTTGTAAAATCTATTTTCAACAAAATGTCGAGCGCCGTGCTCTGTGTTCGGTTCGTGAAAGGGAGACACATAAGCGGCTCGATTTTCTGTTACAAGTAAATGCTCTAGTGTGAACTCACCTTAAGCTTACTGAACCTAATTGTGGCATAGGATATTGGCTGGAAATAGATAGAATAGGATAAAATTACGGCATTCCAGCCAGACCGAACAGTAGACAATCGCAATTAGTCTACCTGGTAACAAACACAGGCATTTCGTTCAAGTATCCAATAGAAATATATTATTAAAAGCAAGTTTTAACTCTATAGCTCTATCTGGGGCTTCAGCTGAAAATCAGCGCTGTTTTGCTGAGCTGTGGCCTATTAGACACACCATAACGACACCGAGTCTGCTTTGCCGAATTAAAAAAATATGTATGTTATGAATAGTTTTACTATTATAATTAATTTTAATTGTTGTTTTTTGGTTAATAATTTTTTATTTTTTCTTAATATTTTTTATGTTATATTTTATTGTTTCGATGTTGGTTACTTTGTGATGTCTAATAAACGATTTTTCTTTCTTCTTTCTTTCTTTCCATAGAATTTCGACTGATCGTACCGCTCCAATACAGCTGAAATTTAAATTTGGTTACAAAAAAGTTATAGGTATCGAAGCGGTATCGCCATGAATAGTGTACAATGACCATAACCCCATTATTCATGAAAACTTGGCAGCTTTATAAGCTCGATAAATATTCCTGTCATTTTTTTTCGAGTCAATAACTTTGCCAAACGCTAGGATTTCTCCTGTATTGTGGGTTCAGGTTTACAAAAATACATCTAACATGCACACACCCTCACCCGAAACAACTATGTGTAGATCATACAAATAATTTTTCCGTGCGGGGATCGAACCCGCGGCACGTCTAAACTAATATTATAAAGAGAAAAGATTTGATTTTTTGTATGTTTTTTTGTTTGTAATGGATAAACTCAAAAACTTCTGGACCGATTTAAAAAATTCTTTCACCAGCTGAATGCCACATTATCAGTGAGTAACATAGGCTATAATTTATAAAGATATCACGCGGGCGAAGCCGCTGGCGGAAGCTAGTAGCGTGTAAGCTAAACCAAGTATCATTATGCAGAAATAATTGCTGGGAAACGACTTTTAAGTTACGTATTAAGTTATTTTCTGTAGCTTGCAATGTAACGCGCGCAACAGTGTATAGAAATGGATGGGTCGTTATTTTTTATTAAGCTAGTTTCAACGACGCGACGTCACAAAAGATCTTCGCAGGTGACAAAGGGGCTTAGTAGCACCCTAGCCCTTAAAATAAATGTTATTATATAATAAAACTGTATATTAATACGTGAAGGGAAAGCTTATATTATTATGGGGAAGAAGTGCAGAAAGCTAAAATTACAGTGGAATTTCGACCACTGGTATATATCTTGTATAATAATTAATACGTGGAGAAAAACCTTTGTACCTCTTTCTAAGTATACTGCGCGCACGGAGGTATGAGTTTTAGCACCTCTAGTAATTATAATAAATCCTTCAACAAATAGGTTAAACTATGTAGCAGTAAAAGAAATTGGCCGCACGATATAATTGGACATTATTTTTTTTAAATTAGCGTAGATTGTGATTTTTTTCTTCTTTTTTTTTTTGTTTTTTCTTTCTTTCAATTTTTCACAGTCACATTCAACCACACAACCACTAAGCCTTTGGCAGAGACGAGCATAATGTCTTAAAAGAACCGGCAGCCGTTACTTAAAGGAAGTGCTCTAGAGCAGTTTGATAATAACGGTTTTAAATTGAGTTGTCGCTTTAAGTACACTTTCCCCCGATGTTACAGATGAGAACAGCAGAAAGGATTGAGAGAGCCGCGCTAGTCGTTAAAATTGAACAAGGAATTAATTGAAAGAAATAAAGAAAAAGTATTTATTTGACACAGCACAAAAACGATTTTAAAGATAATATAACAAAAATAAAAGAATAAAACATGTAAAACAAAAAAAAACAAAAAAAATTATCTTAAATAAACAATGGATTGTACGTCGCAGCTGTGTCAAAAAGGCTTCCGCTCAGCTTAAGCTGTCGCGCTGCGAGCAGCCCGACAGCGCTGGTTTTCAGCGGGAGCCACATCGAGTGACGGCGGTGAATTGTTATACTAAAGCCTAAGTTTAGCGACAACATAACAGACGATTAGGGCAAAATCAGCCGTTTAAACTAGAATTTTTGTATAGGTAATCTGCCGATTTAATAGTTTATCGGTGAATAAATAACCTAACCGTCAAAAACCCCGACTCCAACTGGAAAAAGAGCTGTAACTTTTGAACGGCTGAACAGATTTTTCATGAAAGAAAAATCATTTATTTGCTACAAATACAAGATACACTAGAATGATAGACTTAGGTATTATGAAGAGGACAGGTGCATAGACAGCGAAGACATTTTTCTTAGGATGGCAACATTGTAAAACTAAGTAGAAAAAATAATAATTTGAAAAAAATTATGTGGGTATAGTGCACCCACTGAGCATCACCTTGCCTTTTGACTATTCGGTGTGTCCCGAGCTGTAGCAAATGGGTGTCCAGCTGCAGCCCGAGACACACACCGAAACATAGCTAAAAAGATTCCCGATTAAATTAGCTTTCAATTAAACAACTGCATTGAAAATCAGTCCATCTGTTTTGGAGCTACGATGCCCCAGACATACATAGATACACACTACAGACTTATAACACCCCTTATAACACACATCTTTATTGTCGGAGGTTAAAAATTGGAGTACCTAGACTGATAACTTAACGGTCGATCGCTTTCCTTCCATGCAGGAGGGTTTTAAGTTAGTTTCTGGCAAGGCTATCGCTAAGCTAAGGTGCGTTGAAGAATTAAAGGCCCTGACTTCAGAAGCTGTTCAGATATTTACAAAAATGGTTTATTTTGAGTGGCATACATAATGCATTATTTCAATTCATCCGGTTATTTTTATTTTATCTGCTTATTTGTTGTTAATTAATTTTTATTTGATTTTGTCAGTGTTATTTTATTTTAATTGTTCTTATTTGATTCAATATGATTCTAATTGATTTTATTTGATTACATATTTATTTAACTAATTTTTATTTGCATGTTACTTATATTTTGAGAATTAATTATTTGTATCTTTTATGGAAATAAAGGCTTACTTACTTACTTACATAATGCATAAACATGCAATTACAGCAATCCCGAGTGATTTTCTGTTATCCAATTAGAGTTCCACTATCTATCACCGAAAGTCTTCATCAGATCTTCACCAAATTTAAATGGGACCACCTCGAGAGTATATTCTTTCAAACAAAAAAAACATTAGAATCGGTGCATAATTGGCAAAGATATCGGTGAACAAACATACAGTCGATTTGAGAACCTCTTCGTTTATTGCAGTTGATTCAAAAATCAAAAAGTAATAAAAAACCTTGTCTTAAAAATTACACTAAATAACATCGCCGCCCCCAACCGCTTCTTAAGTATCGCGCTGGCTTCCAGCCTCAACAGACGCGTCTGAATATCAGCAAGAATTTCAGCTGTATATTAAGGCATTATGGAGACTTTATACAGCATATAGCTGCGTAGAACACTTATGAAACACCAGCTGACGCCGCGACTCACAACAATATTGTAATTTTGTATATTCAAACGTAATGTTGCGTTATCGTGTGAGCGGAGTTTATAGAAATTTAATGTCCCTTTATTTCCCTACATTGGATAATGTTATCTGTATACAGAGTGGGAGCGGTAAGAGTTAACAGACGATTAGATACTTTCTTCATACATAATTATAAAGAGGAACCTTTAAGAAATAAATATTATAGTTTAAAAAAAAAACTAAAGAAAACGCTTTTGTCATCCAAAGAAACTAAACGTGTATGCAAAATTTCAGCTCAATCGGAAACCGGGAAGTGGGTCAAAATTAACTTCCAAGATCTTTTTACATAGTTAGTTAGTTAGTTACAAGTGAAGTTAATAAAAGCGTTTTAAAAATACCTACGTTTTCACGATGAATTTGATGAGTTATTAAATTGAGTCATTTCTTATAAGGCAGAGGAATTTGAATATCAGTAAAACATTTTTTGAATTATATCTTAGTCATCCTGTATAAGTATGTGTACCTACAATAAATATTTTTCATTATAAAAGGTCCATCTATTTTAGTCCCAATCCCTTTAAGGGTTTATTGAACTCATCATTATGAACAAGTTATACTAAGAGACCAAACTTGAAATCGCGAAAAAAAATCAGATGGAGTCGCTGGCATAGCTAGTATTATTGATAAATACGGAAGTAACTCTGTCTGTCTGTTTGTTACCTTTTTAAGACTAAATGGCTGAACCGATCTTGATGTAATTTGGCAAGAAAATACACCGACACCTAGCGGCCAACTTGGACTGCTATAGCCTTTCTGTCAATACTTTTTTTTTCCATCTTCCTTGAAAGAAAGAAGAAAGAAGAAAGAAAATTCATTTATTTGCCACAAAAACAAGACACACTATAATGACAGACACAGGTAATAAGAAGAGGACAGGTGCATAGACAGAGAAGACATTAATTTAGGAAGGCAACAATGTAAAATTGAGTAGAAAAAATAATAATTTAAAATAATAAAAAAATATGTGGGTATCTGCGACTGCCCATCACCTAATAGATTGACGGGCACAGCTACTATCACAACAGTATCAATATTATGTCTACATAAACCATATCCAGTAACCATTCACTGTTTGACACAAAGGAACAAAGATTATGTATGAGATATAACCGACCAATCACGTAACAGCTTGAACCGACTGATAGAAATTTGGTACTGGTAGGATGCAACCCAGATTAGCATATAAAGAGAACTTCGCTTCCTGGAAAACTGGGCACTATTTTCGCACGGGAAAAGTTGCGGGCACAGGTAGTATTATGTACCTACCTATACGTTATTTTTAATCCCCGACAAAAAAGAGGTTATAAGTATAAGTTTGAAATGTGTATCTGTGGCATCGTAGCTCCAAAACGGATGGACTGATTCCAATGCAGTTTTTTTTTAATTGAAAGCCTGTTTAATCGAGTATCATCTTAGCTAGATTTCATGAAAATCAATTGAGCCGTTCAAAAGTTACAGCTCTTTTTCTAGTTTGAGACGGGGGTTTTTGACGATTTGATTATTTCTTTTTGCCTCTAATCCAAAGGCCAAATCCTTCTCATTCTGAGAAGAGGCCCGTGCCCAGCAGTGGGACAATAATGGGCTAAACTGTACTGTACTTAATAAGGTAAACCCGAATGTTTTCCTAGTCACTAAAAAGCACTTTGTTTGCTAACGGGGTCAAGGCAATGTGTTTAATTCTATTAATAACAAGATTTTAACCGCTCACTACCTAAATAGTGCAGTTGCATCACTTTTTAACCTCAATCCATCCAAAATTTAAGTGCTAAGCACTTGTCGGTGTTGCAATATCCATCTAGTCCTATCTATCTATTGATTAATTATATCTATGTTTATTTATTCTATAAGTATAGTTAGTATAATATAGTTAAGTATAATTAGTATAGTTTATGTTTTAGTATATTACAAATTGTGCAAAGGCCAGAGTAAATAAAGGCTATTTTATTTTATTTTATTATTCATTCTACATTTGCTTTTTTTTCTGTTGATTTATATAGTTTCTTCTTGGTCTTCCTGTATTTAAACAAAAAAGAGGAGTGTTATACGGTTGTCTGTGTATCTGCGTATCTGAGTGTCTGTCTGTGGCATCGTAGCTCCAAAACAGATAGACCGAATTCAATAAAAAATATTTAAATCGAAAGCTAGTTTAATCGGGTATCATCTAAGCTATGTTTCATGAAAATCAGTTCAGCCGTTCAAAAGTTATAGCTCTTTATCTCGCAAGTTCGATGCCAGACCTAGAACAACTATCTGTAGACCGTACTAATATTTGTTCCGTGTGAGATGCGAACCCACGACTCGTAGCGCAATAGCTAAATCCAACGTACATCAATATTATTACTATTTATAATTCGAAATTTTAGTGTTTTTCATTTTACTGTAGGAAACTTTGAACACACTTATAGAAGTAATGGTGATAAAACGCAAATATTTTCAATTAAAAAAATGTGTAAGTAGGTATAAATCAAGTTTTTATCAAAATGTCATTATGGCAGTTATAAAATGCCATGAAAGTATATCTAACATAATATTAAATATAAAAACTCAATACAATATTTTTTTCTTTGGTTTAGATATTCGAAGTTTAAAAAAATATAATCTATGTCAACTCACACGAAAAAACCAAGATCCATATAAATCACGAACAAAACTGTCTCCGAGCATAGCAAACGGCGTCCTCGACGAAAATATTCCCAGGTTATTTTAATCTTAATAATCTGGCATCAGCGACAAAGTCACTAACAATTTTTTTTTATCAATTAAACTTTTCACAAACTTATTAGGCTGAATATTTTAACACCTATGCACGTAACAGTTGGTTTAAAAAAAGTAGAGACGTCACTTTTGAATTTAGAATTCGAATGCACGTGTTTTTATATTATTTTATTATAATTTTCGGGCGAGAGCGCGTTCGGTCCGCTCTTCAATGAGATCGCGACGCGACTGAAGTAATAATGAAAAGGTATACGTTTCAGGAGTAGAAAGAGACGGCTGTATTGTTGTCTCGCTCTGTCGTCTTCTGGATATTTGTGAATGTAGTATCGTGAATTAAGATTATTCAAATACGTCATGTTCGAAGCATGAAACTCGATGAGACGTCGATTCCCAAACGCATTACCTCCAAAAACATTTCAGCCACCCATCTTGCCTTCACAAGATAATCAGAACTCACAAGCGTGATACAATATTCTCCAATATTTCTTAAATATGTCACGTATTTCAGAAACACATTGGGACATCTAGTATTAGGCTGCGTTTCCACTAGAGCTGTGCGAGGTAGCTAAGCGATGCGCGAGGAATTTGGACAATTTCTTGCAAGGTAAAAAATTTAATTCCGATGAGGCAGTCAAAACCACCTTCAAAGATTTTATTGCTTCTCGCTCCCATAATTTTTTCAGCAAAGGACTCAATGAACCACCTTTAAAATGGCGAAAGTGCATTGATAATATTGGTATATACATTGATTGATATAATATAAAATTTCAACAAAAAAAAATTGCTCTCCTTTTTCCATAATTATAAAACGCCAATTTCCTATGTAAGGAAGTAAGGAACTTCTGAAGCTCAATTCTTGTGATTAATTTACACTATGACTGAAAGTTGACTATCAGTTGTTGTAGTTGATCTATTTGCGTCTTCAATGTCTCTTTATACCAGGAATTTATTGTTATCAATCTAAGGGCCCACCCACACTCGATGCTTTAACACGTTGACGGACACTGAGTCACACCACTTTGACACTAGTTTTTGGTATGATTTGTTGCTGCTATAGCAGTTCTGGCGCATCTGATAACTAAGATTGTTTGCAATGGGACAATGTAACGCGAATGCGAATGCTATAGCCGACCTGCCCATGCGGGGTGCGGGAGGGGATAGTGTAGACATTTGATCGAGTGTAAAATCTGCTCAATTGGACACTGGCTGAATTGGAAAAAGTTGACAAGTGACACTAAAGAACGCTTTTTATTATTTTACATGAATCAAAAGTCTGCCTTAGCAGCTCCGCCCAGAGGGCGGCGGCCAACTTGGACTGCTAAAGCCTTTCTGTCAATACATTTTTTTTTTTTTTTCAGCCGATCAATACATAAAGTCCAAAAAAGAATGTCATTACAGTTCTGTCCGTCAACGTGTTAAGCAGCATAATCGCGCGTTTTCGTGTTCGTAATTCACTTTTTGTGAGCAAAAGGCGACCACCGAACGCGAAAACGTAGATTCAGCTGCTCAAAGTATCGAGTGTGAACGAACGCTAATTTGTATAGCCGTATCGTTATATTAAAAGGAAACTGTAATGATGGTACAGAAATTCCTATGTTCCTAACGTTAGATTAAATTGTAATTGGATATATATTGAAATCTTTTCTTGGAAGCTTTAATATAAAATACCATTACTATTTGCGTCATAGCAGTGATAGCTTAACAGTTGAACGCTTGCCTTCCATGCAGGAGGGTCTGATTTCGAAACCAGCCCGCACCACTGACTTTTCGAATTTATACGCGGATCCTAATTAGATTATCACTTGAATAAACGTTGAAGGAAAACATTGTGAGGAAACCTGCACACTTGAGAGGGTCTCATAAAGTCTTCGATGGTGTGTGTAGTCTGCCAACCTGCACCAGGCCATCGTGGTGGACAATTAGGATATCTTTACTACTTTGACCTCAAAGCTTTACTACAATATGACTTTACTGCAATATAACTTTACTACAACATAACTTTACTACAGTGTGAATTAACTGCAATATAAGTTTACTACAGTATGTCTTTACTGCAATAAGACTTTACTACAATACCTATGAGTTTACTACGATAAGACTTTACTGCAATAAGACTTTACTACCGTACTGTCCGCGTAAATAGCCTATGTCCTTCCTCATAATGTACACTATTTTCTTGTCAAATTTCAGTAATTCATTTCAGTCGTTTAGTCGTGAAAAATTAACAAACAGACGGACAGATAGAGTTACTTTTGCATTAATGTTAATGTGATTACTTAATACCTCTGCCTTACCCTTGAAATATCAGGCGTGAGTATCCTATAAAGTTATTTTCTTCCCCAGATCTGTCTGTTTATCTAAAACAATAAACATAACAGATTATGATAACTGCCTACAATTTGGGCCATTTGAAATCATTACCGTTTTATTTTTATTTTGACTTTAATGTTGGACTGCCTTTTCTGTTATTACATAACAGGAATTATGGAATGAAACAGGTGCTTATAATTTGCGCATGATTTGATTTTGATTTATTTATTTAATAATTTATGTACACACTGAAAACATTAGAATAGAATAGAATAGATGTATTTGCTTAAAATGTAGGTATTATAATAGATGGTACAGTAACTTATTAAATACCCAGATACATTTTGCCGCACTGTGACGTGCAAATCATATTTTTACAATTTAGTTTTGGAGTTACATTTCAAATCAGGCAAATTTTATTAATCACTAATATAGGTGATCATAAAGAATAGAATATTAAAAATTAAAATGTCAATAATTCGTAAGCCCATAAAGCAGTCAAAAATAAAAAAATAAAAAATCAATAAACAATCATAAATAAAGTACTGAATAGAACGACTTCTCTACCAGCCACAATTTGAGTTTTTTACTATATCGACTCGCTGGCAACATTTTGACCGATTAAATAGAAGAACAAAGTACAAAGGTACTAATTATTTTACAAAAAAAAATCTCTTCCAGCCGACCTTTGATGTGTACAGGAAAGCCAATTGACTGATAATGCCTAAGCACGTCCAACTTACCCTGGCTAGTTCTTTTAATGTCACTAACTTATATCAACACTGGCTTGGTGAGAGTGGCTTGGACAGAATATCAGCAGTTGAGCATGCCTCGCGCGGCCAGCTATTATGCTGAGTCCAAGACCTTTTTGTCTTTTACCTTCTTGTATGATGTATCTCCTTGCTACCTATGTAATTTGAAAGACAAATAAAAATCTTCTATTCTATATTATAAATTGGTCTCCGCTGCGTTGAAGCGGCAGCAGAGACTAATCAATAATCTAAGGTCACTAAGTTGTCAAACAAGCATGTTGATGATAAGGGGTTACTATTTTTAATCCTTTCCCCGTGGGGATGTTGCTATTTTTAACCCTGAACAATAAATGTTTTGTGTGTATTTGTGGGTATTTGTCTGTGGCATCGTAGCTTCAAAACGGATGGACCGATTTCAATGCAGTTTTTTTTTTTAATGAAAGCTTGTTTAATCGGGTATCATTTTAGCTATGTTTTATGAAAATCTGTTCAGCCGTTCAAAAGTTACAGCTCTTTTTCTAGTCGGAGTCGGGGGTTTTTGACGGTTAGGTTATGACTTATGGCCTATATGAATAAAAATATTTTGAATTTAAGTTTGAACCAGTCATACTCAAGACCATTTTAATTATAAGAGAACAATCAACCCGTAACCAAACTTAGTAAAACATTAAAACCGATACTTAACAAAATTCATTAACAACGTTATCTAAATAACAATACGAACAATTAAAATGTAACGCTAAACTCCAGATTAATTCAACAACTTCAGTTAAATTTGACAAACTTTACTGAAGTTAAAATAAAGTCGTTTGACATAGGATACCTTGTTAAAGATGTTTCAAGTTTGTTTGTCAATATAAATTGTCATGTCATTCTGCAGTAGAAAGTATTTGATGGCGCTAGAATCGAACGTAGTCAATTTGCGACGTTTTGATGCGCTTGCCGCGATTATTCTTTCTAAACGTGTTTAAATATGTCATGTGACAAAACTACTAATCGGTCAAAAGTACTTTTAACTGCAAAAAACAATCAAAAAGTGCTTTTGACTAAAGATTTTGCTCAAAAAGTGCTTTTGACTAAAGATGTTGCTCAAAAAGTGCTTTTGACTAAAGATGTTGCTCAAAAAGTGCTTTTGACTAAAGACGTTGCTCAAAAGTAGTATTAACAAAAAATAATTGGTTAAATTGGTTTTGACGACACGGTTGGCGCAGTGGCTAAGCGATTAGCTTTCTACGCTACGTGCCGCGGGTTCGATCCCCGCACTGAGCAATCATTTGTATGATCTATAGATAGTTGTTTCGGGTCTGGGTGTGTGTGCATGTGACATGTATGTTTGTATTGAGTACCTTCAATACAGGAAAGCTTAAAAAATATAAAACAACTTTCTCTACAGGACCAACATCGTAGTCGCGAAAAAATAATCAGCTGTCCCATACGTTTGGGTCGAGTAGGTATTGAAGTTTTGTATGGGACATCTGATTATTTTTTTACGATTACGATGTTGGTCCCATAGAAAAAGTTGTTCAGTTTGATGGTCTGATCCACACCCTTAAATATGACCACGCATTTCTAATACACGTTAAAGAAGTACGTGAAAAACTTAACTTTTAAAAGTATTAGATTCAGTTCACACAGCACCTCGTTTGAAAGACTTTTAGGTACTTTCAAAAACCCTATAGGTATAAATATTTCAGACTATCTGTATGTCAGTCACGTCTTCTCCTTACATTAACATAAAATAACGTTTTAAGGGACTGAACTCGGTCATTTTATGTCAGAACTGTGAGTTACAAATATTTTAGTTTTGGGAAAATATTATAAATTTCTTGATAGGTACCTATAATATAGGATATATTTTAGAGAGTGGTATTGTGTCCATTCCCAAATGCAACCACAGTCCTAAAATTCACTCCAAAACAAAATAAAAAAGGCTTGTTCTACTAAATTATGCGTACATTATATGCGTAAATTATACTAAGTCGAATTTTCGTTTTGTTTTAATGTGTATCCCAATTATTCCCAATACACTACTGCATTTAGGAACAGAGACTGAAGCACTCTACAAATTATGCACACTAGGTAAATAAAAAAATATCTATTTATACGTGAAGAAAAAACTTTGTACCCCTTTTTCAGCATATTGCGCGCACGGAGGAGTGTGAGATTTGGCCTAGTTAAAGTTTATATGGAGAAGGAGTGCAGAAAGCTAAAGTTACGGTTGAATTTCCACCACTAGTCCTGTATAGATCGTCATGAATTAGAATCATGTTCTTTATTTGCAGGAAATATGGGTTTAAACAGATCTTATTACATAATCACAATAAGCTGACATATAGTTAGACCATTGAAATGTTACCTATGCAAAATAACATTATTATAATAATTTACCTTAACACTACATTAAAATATTATTATAAAAAACAATAAGAAGTTATCCATAGAGATACCTACACGTTTGGCGCAGTGGCTAAGCGATTAGCTTTCTACGCTACGTGCCGCGGGTTCGATCCCCGCACTGAGCAATTATTTGTATGATCTACCTATATTGTTTTGGGTCTGGGTGTGTGTGCATGTTATGTTTGTAAACTGTACCCTCGATGCAGGAGAAATCCTAGTGTCGTGTTTAGCAGAAATAAATTCTTTTTCTTTTTCTTTCTTTCTAGTGAGGGGCAACGTTTTTTAAAAAGAAAAGATGTAATACATTGTAAATAAAAATATACTATGAAACTTAAAAGGTATTGTTGTGACCACAAATATGATTATAATCCCGATCGGTAATCTCACATGAAGAAGCACTTCGTATAGCTAATAAATACAGTATAATATAATGCATTAGAACTAATTTCCGCTACGGTTAATATTAACTATTCGCTGTAATTTAAATGCGCCCAGAGGCATGAGAAAGATGTGGTCCCACTGCGAGTGACAGATATTTATCTGTTTCAGTGAAGTACCTATTAAAAAAATTGTAACAATAGTTGGTTTGGTTGAAACCAATTTTCGAATCCGGCCCGCACCTGTGACTTTTCGAATTTACGTGCAGATCGCAATTTCATTATTACTTGCGTTAACGGTGAAGGAAAACATCGATCGAGTTCTCGATGGTGTGTGTAGTCCTCCAACCCGCACCAGGCCAGCGTGGTGGACTAAGGCCCAATTCTACTTATTCTGAGAAGAGGCCTGTACCTCTACCATGAGTTTTCCGTGCCGTCTAACGTTCACGTTCACATGCAATATTTGTATAGTGACTTTAGTTCACTATTTATACCGCTAGAGACGCTGAAAAAAATTCCATACAAATATTGCATGTGAACGTGAACGTTAGACGGCACGGAAAACTCATGGTAGAGGTACTGTGCCGGCAATGGGACATTAATGGGCTGGATTTATTTATACATAGAAATGTAGAGATCCCAATTTTTTTTTAATATGAATTTAGCCTATATTTTTCAGTGATAATATAGCATTCTTCTGGTGAAAGAATTTTTAAAATCGGTCCTGTAGTTCTTGAGTTTATTCATTACAAACAAAAAAACAAATCTTTTCTTTTATAATAATTAATGTAGATATCATCATGGTATGTTCGTATATCCGAAGATAGACGAAGGTTGCCGAGGCTTATAACTGTAATTGTAGTACTGTAAAATTAATACTCGCTGCAACTGAGACCCTACCTCTTTCAAAGCTGCGTACCCCAGCCGTGATGTATGCGACCAATATTGCGTGTTCCATAGCTTGTGCTAAGCCTCTAGTTTTCGCTTGTTATTATGAACTATCTTGCAGGTTACGTTTTATCACAACGTTTATTGGATGGGTCATGTAACATAATGTTCTAGCGACCCGGCTTCGCACGGGTGCAATTTATCCACTATCCTTACATTAAATATATAGTTCATTACATATAAACCTTGCGTGAAAAATTATTAATTGATGGTGAAAACTGGATCAAAATCCGTTGCGTGGTTTAGGAGGAGTTAGAGGATATACAGACAGACAGACGCGGAAAGCGACACGGTTGGCGCAGTGGCTAAGCGATTAGCTTTCTACGCTACGTGCCGCGGGTTCGATCCCCGCACGGAACAAATATTTGTATGATCTACAGATAGTTGTTTCGGGTCTGGTTGCGTGTGCATGTGATATGTATGTTTGTAAACTGTACCCTCGATACAGGAGAAATCCTAGAGAGGGGCAATGTTTAAGAAAAAAAAAAAAAAGAAGTCTATTTTATACTATGTAGAGATGAATCTTAGAATAATAACGCATAGATACAAAGTACTTTTTATTGCTAATCTTTCCGCCAAGCAATTTCCTGATAAGACCACCTTCAAACATAGCCGCATAGGCAAACCGCAATCTTTCTCACACCCGAATACTGAAACGTTAACTCTCGTGCTGTCACTGTTATTTTAAGGTGGACAGTAGCGACAGAATGACTGTTAAGAGCGTCGTAAAATTGGTTGTCTTTCAGTATTCGGCGGTCAGTCAATAAGTTCACATGACACGACCAACTCCCACTTAGTAAAAAAAATAAACAACGTACATATTTTTATTTTATTTAATTATTCCAATCATGACAATTGAAACATTCTAGCGTCAAAATTCACAGTAAATACTTTCATTTCATTTATTCAAAACAATTTATACACTGTGTCAAAAACTTTTACACAAAAAAATCATTAGGTATTAAACATTACAAAAATGTAGGTACTAATAATTCTAAAATTGTTTTTAATATTAAATTCCATTCATATGTCATCGTTTCATATCATTCGCTCACGGATTCCGCACGCATCAAATTCGGATATTCATCGAGCAACAACCAACTAATCATGAGCTCTCCTTTCTATATGAACACATATTATGTAAAGATCAAGCTGTACATCAGGGCTTCATGACCAAATGGAATGAAACGTTTTATACCTATTTATTTCAGATCATAATATATAAAAACGAAAGCCTAAAGAAATCCGTAAGGCAGTTTTTGCGTGATGCGCAATGTGAGAAAAATTCTAAAATATTTTTCAGCTGTAAAACAATATCTACAGCCGCGGCCAAGACTTTAGAGCATTTAAACGTCAACTATACTCGTAAGTACGACACAACTAAAAAGTCGCATCGGCAGACTTCGTAAAACCGATCACTTCCGAACTGAGTGCAACTTCAAGACCACGAATATTTATTAGTACTGCAGTAAAACATGGTCTTTACGCTGACGCAATAAGTTGTACAATTATTTAACTTTTTAGTTGTGTCGTATTATACATTGAAACTTCTAAACCTAACCTAACTGTCAAAATTCCCCGACTCCAACTAGAAAAAGAGCTGTAACTTTTGAACGTGTAAACAGATTTTCATGAAACATTTAAGATGATTCCCGATTAAACTAGCTTTCAAATAAAAAACATTGCATTGAAATCGGCCCATCTGTTTTGGAGCTACAATGCCGCAGACTGACACACAGATACACACTACAAACTTATCTCCTCTTATTTTTGTCGGGGGTTAAAAAATACTCTCAATATTCTGACTATATACGGATAGTATTTGGAGAACTATAAATAGTCCTGATAAGGAATTTAAAAAATAGCAACATTCCCAATAGGTTAAATATTAGTATCTATAGATTTGTTTATTGTTATCAAATTCCCACAGGATAAATCCACTATCAAAATATAATTATTTACAGCCTCATAGATAAAATTATTTGTGTGTTTGTTATCAAAGACATCATTATGAAACTGAAATATGATACAAATTCTAAATTATAATAAGTTTGGGATTATTTCGGCTTTCAGTCTAAATATTTACAACAACAATTTTATTATAGGTGTGTGTATAATCTGAATAGGACGTCTTTTGTTTTTCAGTTTTTTCGATGGTACAGTTAGTGAGAAAAGTATAAACAAAGTTCAAAGTTCAAAGTTCGTTTAAGTTTTATAAGTTTTTTTTGCAATTTTTCTTACTTTTCGTAATTACGAGTAATGATTAAATAGCGCAACTGTATCGACTAGAGTAAGTAATGGTTAAAGAACAGTAATTACCTAGCTATCCTCTTTGATAAATAATTAATTTTAAAATTACGCCCATTGCCTCCCACTTTAGAATATAATAGAATAGAATAGATCTTTATTTCATGTAAAACAAAGGACCAACAATTTGAAACCGAAAATTTGAAACCGAATCTCAAAATGTCGAGACTCTAGGTGCGCGGTTCCAAATTGTAGGTCCTATCGAGAAGAACTGGCAATATTTAATAATACAATCTTAATTAGTACAATGTTGTGGTAAGAGATGTGAGAATAATGCAATTTAATGTGAATAAACATTAGAATAGGATAATATAAATGATTCACCTTTAAATAAGAACGCCATGGCAGTTATAAGCTGATCAGGCACGACAGGCGGCACCCGTTCACGAACATGACTCAACCTTAATGAAGGAAACTCAAATTTGACATTGAAATTTGACGACACGGTTGGCGCAGTAGCTAAGCAATTAGCTTTCTGCGCTACGTGCCGCGGGTTCGATCCCCGCATGGAACAAATATTTGTATGATCTACAGATAGTTGTTTCGGGTCTGGTTGTGTGTGCATGTGACTTGTATGTTTGTAAACAGTACCCTCGATACAGGAGAAATCCTAGTGAGGGGCAACGTTATAAAAAAAGAAAAGAAAAAAAATAAAAAAGAAAAGAATTTACTACTATGGAAGCAAATTTAAAGACGTGTTCAGTTGTTCACGTCAAAAGAAGTCTGCCGTAGCAAAGCGTACCATTAAGTTCTCGATGTGGAATAATTCTGATCCCGCATGAAACAAGCAATACCTACAATAGGACCCGAATCCCTCAATCATCTGGTAGATGTGAAAAATTCCCTCATTTCTGCATACTTCATCGCCAATTTGCGAAGCAGTACGGCGACGGAAGTGAAAAAATACGGGAGACTTTTGTGTATGTTAACGCTGCGTTTTCAGAGTTAACATTTATAAGCCAACCGCTTAACTGGGATAATATTACCGTGCTGGGACGGTCGGGTCGGTGTCTGAGCTTATGAAGAAGCTGCGCGGTGCGGGAGGAGTGTGACGCGAGATGGCAGTCACAGGCTCATGATACGCGCCATAAAGCTTAGCTTAGCCAATATTATAGTAGCCGTGTATCACACCTCCCCCCGCATCGCGCAACTACCTCAACTTCAGTCATCAATCGTCTGAGTTAAGTGGTTGGCCTATAGCCTATTTATCTTCAAACTGCTGGGAATCAGGCCTTATTTCTGAATGAGGAACTGCTCTGCATTAACTTCACTGACTCTGCTGATTGGAGCATGTCACCATTGTTCGAATTTTTGCTTCTTGGTTAAGTATGTTTCCTCACAATGTTTTTCTTCACAGTTACGCGAATAACACATGGATCGGAGTGCGGTTAATATTTTATTACTCTGTAGGTAATCCGTCGAGTCTTGGCAGACGGCCTGGACAGGAGCCACCACTGGTCGTTCAAGCTGGCACGTCTTAAATTAAGGTCCGTATGTTTCCTATCGGAATCCATCGAATCAGCCTGAAATTCAATTTGCTATGCATTTAGTTTCCCCGACTTGAACATAATCGAGTGAAATATTTTTTATTCCGGTTTATCTAGAAATTATGAGACGTTGAATTCAATTGACGTCTACCTAATATTAAATAGATACGGGTTTCTTAACGCTTTCGATTTCGCTGCGGATAAACCTGGAAAGAATGAAATAGAATAGATCTTAATTTCATGTAAACCAGATCAAAAAAACGACAAAACGCTTCGAGAAAAGGTAGGTAGTGCCCTTGCATTTCGCTTGGCTCGTCTTGGCGGGGGCACTGCCGTGTGCCCAGATACAGGCACTTATGAAATATCGAGACTCTAGGTGCGCGGTTCCAAATAATAGGTCCCATGGAGAAGAACCGGCAAGAAACTCCATGGAAATGGGACGTTTGGGTATCGGTAGGACGTTTTCTATGACTGGCAGACAAGATACATTCCCACACAACTTCAGACATATACTTTACAAAAACAGTACATAACAATCCCTAGTTGATCCCTGTATCTTAAATGGACCCTGTTAAGCAAAAAAGATCCAACTAACATTTCTTATAAAATCGAGTTATCTATGTATCCATAATAATACCCATCAGATTTCATATAAATGCACAAAAGATTTTCTCGTATATAATTATGTTATGGCCTATTATAATTATTAACTTTCAAATAGGTACAATTTTTTAAATCTTTGCCTAACGTTAAACTGCCTACACTCAAAAGTATAAAACGTTGGTTGGTACTTTACTGCTTAAAAGGGTTCAAGTTGACACTAGAAATCAAAATATACAGAAAATCTCTCAAAAAATAACCATCTACGAACCAACAAACTTCCGTAATCGACATTACGATGGTACACTGAGAAAAACACGCAAATGACTTTCTGGCTGAAAGGAAATTCAATAAAGAGTCGTGTGTACGAGATAAATATTATGAAAGGTATGTAACTTTCGGGAAATCACAAAATAATTCTGCATTGGCATAGAGTAAGTTGCAGAAAAGAAACATTCGCAAACAATATGGTGAAAGATGTGGTCTCCTGTAATTGGAGGAGCACACTTTGTATTGTCCTTTAGGTTGTTTCTTAAATGTAATTGTGTATCCTCTGTTGGTGATCCAATAAATAAATAAATATAAATATGATATTAACTTACCTATTATTAACAATATGATTTATTATAAAAGTACTTATATTACTGCTATTCGTGTATATAACCAATTACCATCAGCTATAAAAGAATTAAATGGAATAATGTTTAAAACAAAATTTAAAAAAATGTTAATTGGTAACGTGTTTTACAATTTAGATGAGTTTTTTGGTAAAAAATAATTTGAGTGGTTAATTTGTAATTTTAATGTTTTCTATTATGTATATTATGCCTTAAATAAAATTGTCATTTTATTTTTTAAACCAATTTCGCATCTGCATAGTTATTTAGTCTCTGTCAATAAAGTCCACAGTTAGGGGCTTCCGAAAAGGTGACTTATTTATTTTGAATGTCAATAATAATATATCGCTCAAGAAAATGGTTCTGTTTGTCAACAAATTGATCATTTATGGACAAATATTTGCATTTTATTCACCGTGCGTTTTGAGAATACTTTGAGAGGATCAATAATCGTTTTAAAGGGCTTTTGGAATTGTACTGTGGGTCGAGCACGAATGTTACGTTGTATTACGAAAAGTAACGAATTATTTTCTGAATTCCTTATGTCGCCTATTTATTTCTCAACACGATTAGGACCTAATAATAAAAAAATAAAAATAAAACGACTTCAAATATCTGAAAACCTATAAAATAATTATTTTATAAAACTTAAATGTGAAGTAAAAAATGACGTAAAATATTGAATAATTTTTTTTGCTAATTTTGAATCAAAACTTCAAAAGTCCTTGTTAATCTATGATATTTTATGAAAATACTTTTTGGTGAAGATCTGATCTGATCTGACCTTCTGGTGATATAGGTACAATGGAACTCTTGAATGAAAACAGCACATCCCTCGCGATTGCTGTAATCTTATGTTTATGTATTGTTTATGCCACTCAAAATAGAAAAATAAAATAAATGTAAAAAGTAAAAACCGACTTTAAAATACTAAAAAGTATAAAATAATTTTCTTTCTAAAGTCGGAGCCTTTAATTCTTCAATGCACCTAACTTAGCAGTGGCACCGACTTCAGAAGCTGATAAGATTTTTAAGTTTTTTATTTTTTTTTATCGGTTTTTACTTTTTTTAATTAATCAAAGTTTGCTTACTTTTAAAACGTTACGATACGTCCACCCATCGAAATCAGGACATCATAGTTACATAAAAGTTGAGAAAGCTCTTTCAATCCTAAAACAACACAAAAGACTTGCCTTACCGCTAATTACTATAGATTATAAAACATTATTTGTAAACCTCCATTCACCAGTTTGGCCGGGTATTGCGGATGTTTCCCGGTCATTATGGGTATGATTGATGAATGTAATTAGCAGCTTTCAATGGTGTTTAATATAATGATGCGATGTTTTATTGGGGTATTGATGATGCTCCCCGGCGTTGTCTGTATTGTGGAGGAAATATTCGCGAATTATCACCAATAAGATCTACATGGTGTGCTAAAAATCTATACTGAAAAAAAGAAATAACCGAACTGTTTCGGTTATTTCAGGAAATAGCCGAATTTTGTTTAGTCATTAACAAAGTTTATTTGAAATAGCAAACTGGCTTACTTAATAGAGACCAAACTTAATAACCACCTTTTGTTATGTGTTCGCATATAGTTTGATTAAAGTAGACAAAGTTTTGCAAAATATTTTTTTCAGAAATACAGGATTATTGGTAATTAACTATTAATGCTTTAAGGGGGTAATTGTACTCATAATTTTATAAAATACTTTTACTTTGGGATAAATACTGAAATCGCGATTGCCCTCAGCAATCAGCCTGTAGCCAACCCTGAATCAGCCCTTAGTCAAGTACCTAATATTTAATTATTTATATATGGAACAGCTGATTTTAATTTTCGTTTCAGGATTGGTCCCATAGTAAAAGTTCTTTATAATTATGAGTACTTGAACCCCTTAAAGCACTTCTATTTATTCTATTGTATAATTATCAATAATCCTGTATATAGATTTTAGTTACATTAAATGTAGGAGGGAAGCGAAAATATCCCAAGTTTCACTATGTAAATCTCAGTCTAAGACATATTGATTGAAAAATCGTAATATCTACCTATTTCTTTGCTTTTATGTTATGTTTTTAAATGTGTTTTTTATTTAAATGTTCAGTGTGTCGTTAATTGTGTAAAAATTAGATGTTTTTATTTGTTTCTTTAAAAACGAAATATTTTTCTTAATAAGAATAATTATACTGGCCGAATATTTTATTGGACAGCTTCATTTTCTAACATTTGTTAAGAAATGATGCTGTCACTCATCCATATATTTTCAAACTTAGAACTCCAGAGCAAGTTATTCGAAATTCGAACTGAGCATTCTGAACTGGGGGGCTAAAACGGCCACATTTAGCAATTCATCTAAATCGAATTCATATTCCGAATTCCCAGCAGATCCTTAGCAATTCGTCTAATTTTGGTAAAATGGTCACACATTTTATGCAATTCAATTCATTAGCAGATTCATATTAGGTGTCATTATTGCCACACTAAAAATATGAAAACCGTCACTTTACCGGTTATTGTTTCTTATCAGTATTTTTTGTAAAAGCTATTATTAAATATATTGTGTTAATATAAATATATTTTTCAATAAAATAGAGGTAATAATAATCATTAAAACAATTAGGATTATGTATATAAGCATAAAATAATCATTTATAAAAGTGTTATTTTTTCTTCGACTGGCAACAAGTGAGAAGTATAAAAAAGTAAGGTTGCCATGACAACTGCAATGGCGGCCAACAATATAATTATATTAAAATGTCTAACGGAATTAACTATTCGTTGTGTTACTTTCATACATTTATAATGTGCGTTTTTTGTAAAAGTGAATATGATAAAATGACTACTAATTCTACATTTTTGGAAGGAGCTGCAAAGGAACTATGTCGTCTATAAACATTTCAATGGACAATGTTTACACTTCATGTCGGAAGATGTTCAGTGAGTAAAACAACAAATTTTCATTATTATGTTAATATTATGTAACACCGACAGCTTCATTCGTCGAGTGCAGCAGCTGAGCGTTAGGTCTTAGATTCAATTCCTAGGTCTGGCAATGTGTTTTTGCCAGTCTCTCTTTCTCATAATGAGTATATAATACACAGTTATAATAGTACTTTCTCCCAGCCCTGAGTATGGAATTTTACTTCTGCTTCGGCAGACTGGCGACACCGCAGTAAACGGAACTACCTACTATCTTTACAGCTAATAATAATGAGGTTGAGATATTGATTATTATTGTTGACGATGGTACATACAACCACAGACGAAAGTTTTGTCTGTGCATACAACACTACCAATTCAATTACAATAGAATAATGATAAATTTATTGTTTCAGGTTGCCCGCTGGCTCCACTAGATGAGGCTCGCAGAATCCTGTCATTTTGCGAGCAGCGGCTAATGCTGCTATTGCTCATGCTGTCAATATGATTTGTCTCACCATGCCTAGCATCAAGCCTTATTCAGAGAAATCTATTGTTTTCAATTCGGACCTGAATCGAGCGGAGAGGTTGAAATGTATTAAGCCAGATTCATACCTACTACATGATTAACTATAAATAACACCCATTTATTATTATAAAGTATTAAATGTGACTGTGACCTCAAAACTTTGTTTCATTTTCATAAACATTTCATAACCTACCTAATAGTAATATCCCAATCTACATTCAAATTAATTTACTCACTACCTTAGATTTATGATTGGACCAATCAACAATCTAAGCTCTCTACCTAAATAAAAATATAAAATATATCCAGCCCACTGCTGGGCACGGGCCTCCTTTCAGAATGAGAAGGATTAGGCCTTAATCCACCACGCTGGCCTAGTGCGGGTTGGCTTATTACACACACTATCGACATTTACGAGGTCCTCTCAGGTGTGCAAATTTCCTCACGATGTTTTCCTTCCGTTAGCGCAAGTGATAGTCAAATTGCCAGAAAAGTCAAGTCAGTGCGGGCTGGGTTCGAACTCAGACCCTCCTGCACGGCAGGCAAGCGTTCGACCGCTAGGCTAAAGATAAAGATCAATTTATTGCTATCACTGCTTACTCACCACATTAGCTCAATACCTATTACAATAATATTAATTGTACTATGCTACCTATGCGATATTTTAATGAGTACGAGAAGTTCTAGTGATAAAGTTATGTACAACCTTTTTATATTCTCAGACTTAACAATAACAATGCCCTAAATCTGCCATTATTAATTAAGATTTCAAAGAAATCTGAAAGATGAATTGAAATATGATGTCTTCAAGTAACTTCTTATGAATCTGCTATTTGACACATTTGCAATTCCTATTAATTGAGCCATTTTACGAATCTCCATAGAAAACTGTCAAACAGATGCATTTCATATTAGGAATCATATTATGAATCATAATATGAATTGCTATAAGTGGCCATTTTGTGATTGAAAATAGAATCGTAATAGGATCATATTATGATTCACCAAAAGCGGCCTTTTTAGCCCCCCTGAACCCGGTTTATAAGCTCCTAGCTCAATGACACTGTCAGTTTAGCGGCTACTATAGAGTTATTGGCGTTCGCTGATAACACTAAACTTTATTCAACTGAGCTTGAGACAAAGACTTGTGGTAGAGCCTAGTTATAGTCTACAGCTCGTAAATGGGCTGGCTCGACCGGGGAAGTACCACACTCCAGAATACTAGCGTAAAGTAGCATCCTGCTGCGTTTCGCTTGTGAGTGAGAGGACCGGAAGACCCCCCCCCTCCCCATTCTAAAATCCTACACCATCCTAAAAGATTGATACATCGATCAGGGCCGCAAGTCTGCTAATTTGTTGGTTTTTGCAGTATCGTTCAACCTATTTTAACTTCTATTGCGTAGGTAATAATAGTCAAAATCTATAGCACGACACTTGGTAACTAGCATATAATCGACTTTTACCTTAAAGGCGGTATTTTATGCATAATATTATGTATTAAGCATTAGTATTTATTTATATAAGTGGGTAATGTTTTTATATTGTCTTGCGTTCTGTCTTAAATGTTTTTACTATTATGTTGTTTATAGTTGTTATTGTATATCGCCAGAAGGTGGACACGACATTACGTGATTACGTCATACCACCACGGACGTCGGTCGTCGCTGAAAATCAGCGTCATTGGTGTTGCCAATGACAACAAGCTGACTGATGCCCATTTTTAACCGACTTCAAAAAAAGGAGGTTCTCAATTCGAGGCGTTTCTCTTTTTTTCTTTTTTTATGTTTGTTACCTCATAACTTTTTTTTGCACATGAGGGACACACACTTCCATGCATTGTTTTTTATATTATTCTTTTCTCTCATCATTGTTTTATTATAAGTAATTTTCTGTTTTTTTTATGTTTGTTATGTGTGCATGCTATTGTGATTTCGGTGTCCTGTGTGCAAAGAATAAATTGATTTTCTTTCTTTTCTTTCTTTTCTTTCTTTTCTTTCTTTTCTTTCTTTTCTTTCTTTTCTTTCTTTTCTTTCTTTTCTTTCTTTTCTTTCTTTTCTTTTCTTTCTTTCTTTTCTTTCTTTTCTTTCTTTCTTTTCTTTCTTTTCTTTCTTTTCTTTCTTTTCTTTCTTTTCTTTCTTTTCTTTCTTTTCTTTCTTTTCTTTTCTTTCTTTCTTTTCTTTCTTTCTTTTCTTTCTTTCTTTTCTTTCTTTTCTTTCTTTCTTTTCTTTCTTTCTTTTCTTTCTTTCTTTCTTTCAGATTTCCTATTATACATGTATTTTACATAGAGTTCCTCATTCATAGTTTTGAGTGATGACGTCATTCCTGTTACGTAACAGTGACATGACAGTGTGACACCTCATGGTAATGGAAACAGGACGAGGGTCTTCGTACGAACGAATTTAAATAGCTTTTGTGTTTATATTTACAATTTAATTTATTGTTGATATTTTCAGTCGTCAGAAGAACACTGTAACTTTATAAAAAATTAAGTTTCCTGTATATAATACGTATAAAGGATAAAGATTTTTTTCGTTGAGATTTTTTCGTCTAAATATACCAAGTCAGATATTTTATCTGGGTACTGCAAAAATAAATACGTCTCTGCCACGTACATACTAAGGGATAAATAATTTAAAAAAAAAAACGGGCATTGCACAAACTCTATACACATGTACTTAGGTATATTACAATACTATAATTATTATTAAACCGATTTTTATAATTACAATAAGATTAATAAATAATAATAAAAAATCAAATTAAATTAAGTTTAGTAAGTAATAAAAACAGTTATTCTACATTACAACCATAGATTTAAAATATACACCGATTATAACAGACAGACAAATTGACAATCCGCAGACGACCTATAATTAATTTTAATCCCAATCCGTTCACCAGTTCATTTCATTCATTCACTCAATTAATTGTCCATTCGGTCGCTGTCACTGGCGCTCACATTAATTCGTTCATTATTCAATTAGGGGTTTATGAAAAAATATGATAGTCTGGTGTTTCAATAATGTATTGTCTGTGGTATTGTATTGTTGTGACATTTGAAACCGTTTGTAACTGACACTGTGCAGTGATAGTCTAGTAGTTTTTCTGCTTACCTTCCATAAAAGTACATGCACAAAGCACAGGGTCGGCGCAAAATGTCTTCTTCTTCCATTCATCTCTATTAGACGTCATCTCAGAGTTTCATCATTCTCCTGCCCTTATCCCATTTTATTTGGAGTCAGCGCAATATGTCTTTATACGTCATCTCAGAGTTTACGTTCTTATAATCCATGTCTTTCACACAATCTATCCATCTTTTCTTGGGTCTGCCTCTTCTCTTACATCCATCCACATACATACATGTCACTCACGTCAAAAAATATAGGTAGTTAATTAGATATCGTAGGACTGTGTAACACCTATTTAAAAATTGTACAGGTGATATTGAAACTTCCAAAAGTATTCTAGACTTTACTGTACACAGAAGAATACATCACTCAGAGTAATTTCAGCAGCATAGCACTAAAAACTGAAATCTCACTTAGAACCTTACACAGCCACCAAAAGACACTAACCTAAGACACTAAACCTACTTTACGTACTAGGGCTGCATAAAACCGAGGATCTCCGCGATGACAAAAACGAATACAGTACTATAAGTAAGCTAACTCTCATTCTCCGGGGACTGAAAGTTTCACGAATCTTCAGCCTTTTACAATCCGATATATTACGCCCATTGCGAGTAACTATCACATCACTACCACTGGAATATGAACCGTATTTTGTAGGTCAAAAGGTGGTGTTTGAGTTGGTGATGTAGTGGACACTAACAGCAGTAGAGTTTAAAATTGGGTACAGTAAGTTTTGGTGCTTGCCTCTGTCAGTATTTTGCAGGTAATACTAGGGAAGCAAGAGACAGCAGATAAGCGATTTTTACAAGCTTTTATTTAACTTGCAATGTTTGTATGTATGTTTGTTTGTTTGTTTAGGTCAAATTTTGTAACTGAATTTTGAACCATTTCCACTCAACCGTTTTTGCTGAAATTTTGCATATACCTTTAATTTTAGTGACAATGTAATATGCAATACTTAATATTGTAATATTTTCAAAATGGCCGCCTCCACAATATGGCGGATGATGTATATTTTATCAACCCTGTTAATATGCGTATCAAGTAATGAAAAAGCCTGAAGTAGCCGTTTCCGTGGAGTTTTTGGCCGGTTCTTCTCCATAGGACCAACTATTTGGAACCACGCACTTAGGTTCTCGACATTTCATGAGTGCCTGTATTTGGTTTACATATAGAAGAACCGACAAGAAGCTCCATGGAAACTCTTTTAAAATAATAGACTACAATCTAGATCAGTACAATGTTGCGGTAAGAGCTGCGAGGGAGCTTATATCTTGGACCCTACAAAAAAACTTGAGTTTACGTTCAGTTCCTACATTTGGAAACTTTGATGCTCACATAGTCGTATTCCTAAAGTCTACAGGCCTACTTCCAGGCAATTTTACCAGCTCTTAGCCTAGTTATTTTTTTACTTCTTTTTATTTAACCCCTGACAAAAAAGACGGGTGTTATAAGTGTGTTTAATTAAAAACATAGTTAATTTTGATAAGTTAAGTGACATACATAACTTGAATACTCGCAATAGAAACAAGCTAGTTGTACCTGGTATTAGACTTAGCAAAACTAGCAAGCCGTTTATGGGAAACAGTGTTAGGTTCTATAACAAAATTCCAACTTGCATTACTGAATTACCAGATATAAAATTTAAAGCATTTATTAAGCAAACTTTAATGTCCAAAGCCTATTACACCATAAATCAGTACATCGAAGATAAAGATGTCTGGCGTACGATTCCGTCCTGCACACTGCGACCCTCTGGCACTGTCTGAAATTTTGTATGTAGGTATTTACATAATTAAAATGCGATTAATCGCATTAATCTTTACTATTATTACGATGGAGTAATTTATTTATATTGGTGATTAAATTGAGTATTTAATTGGTTTACAAACTTTTTTTGTGACATTGTGTATAATGTCCCTATTAATTTTTATATTTTGAAATTATTTTTGGTGTACCAAATGTTTTATTTTAATACCTAATCTTATATAATTGTAAATTCAAATGCATACAAAAACTTGTAAACTGTGAGCATGATGTAAGTAATAATGTTATAGATATATTTACTAAATACCTACCTACATGTTGTCTGGTACTATGAGTCTGTCATGCTCACTAAAATGTCTCGCTGATGGTGGCGTTGTGTGTCGGGTCGTTGAGTTCCCTTCATTGTGGTCGAGCTTGGCGAGGCTGACACATGCGTCATACTCGTGAACGGGTGCCGTCTGTCGGAACTGGTCAGCTCGTAACTGCCATGGCAATCTTATTCAGAGGCAATTCATTATTATCCTAGTTTTATTTGTATTCGCATTGAATTGCATTATTCTCGCAGCTCTTACCACAACATTGTACTGATAAAGATTGTCAAGATCTATTATTTATTTGAAAAGAGTTTCCATTGAGTTTCTTGCCGGTTCTTCTCCATAGGATCTACTATTTGGAACCGTGCACCTAGAGTCTCGACATTTCATAAGTGCCTGTATCTGGTTTACATGAAATAAAGATCTATTCTATTCTATTCTTTGCAGTGTGTATCTGTGTATCTGTCTATGGCATCGTAGCTCCTAAACTGATGGACCGATTTCAATGCAGTTATTTTAATTGAAATCTAAGTTAATCGGGTATCATCTTAGCTATGTTTCATGTAAATCTGTTCAGCCGTTCAAAAGTTACAGCTTTTTGATAGTTCGAGTCGGGGGATTTTGACGGTTAAGTTATTATATATAATATAATAAAAGTAGCTTGTATAATGTATACTTGTATTGTATAACTTATAGTGTAACGTGATGATGTTTTTAGTTTTTTCATCATATTTTGTAAATTCAGATCGAACTTTGGTCGGGCCGAGGTTGTTCTTAATTAATGAGTAGATACAATAACCACATAAAGGGATCGATTCGGGACTAGAAAGATTACAGTGAAAACCGTATAGTGTTTACTCTTCAACACGGATTTTTAAATCGTAGTTGAATCACTCTTATTTCAATCGGCAATATTCGGATGTGACGGAATTAGCCGACCTTTGGCCTTGTGTTGTGTTTGTACTTATATGATAAATTACTGCCACTGTCCATACCAGGATTAAATCCCTTAATCCACAGGAAAAGATGAGAAGACAAAACAGCTGGATATAATAGCATGCCTTTTAATACCGCCCACTACAAAGTTATGGCCAAGAGTGAAACAAAAAAATAAAAAAAATAATGAAACTCTGTGGCTTTACAGAAAGTGTCCATATAAAAGCGGAGTGTAACTAAAATGGCACCTTTTCTACCGTTGAACAAAGACACTGTTTTAATTAAACTCAAATAAAAAGTCGGCAGGACAGCCACGTTTATTTTTGTATTTGGTTCCGTATAATTAAGTTGTATTTTTTTGTTGAATGCGGGCAAAGACGAGAACTTATTTTTTGTATCACTAAATACTTTTTATTACTACGTAATTCATGATTATGTTTTACATTTAATAACTTGTTCGTCTTTAATAAAAATGGATTCTGGAGTTAAATGAAGTGGCTTATTTGCTTTGTATTTCAGAGGAGTTCATAATACGTCCATTGAATAATTAAAAAAAAAGCTAACATATTTTATTTTTTATCATATCACTAATGTGGTTAACAAGCATACGGCCCGCCTGATGGTAAGCGGTTACCGTAATCTATGGACACTTGCAACACCAGGAGCATCACTCGCGCGATGCCAACCAGCATCGTGTTGATGACTCTTCCACAAGGAGCACTGGTGACCTTGCTCACCGTTAGGAACACAACACTGAAGAGAGAAAATAAAAAGAAAGAAAAATAATTTTATTCCGTACGGGATAATGACGGCGCCACATTCACAATAGACAAATTATTATTATTATTATGAGCCCGTAATTTCCCACTGCAGAGCAAAGGCCTCCCTTCCCTCTTTCCATTTCTCACGGTCAGTTGCGATCTGGGGCCAATACTTTATGAAAATGTCCAGCTCATCCCGCCATCTCCTTTTGGGCCTGCCGCGCTGTCGTTTCCTGCCGTTCGGGACCCACTCTGTGGTTACTTTAGCCCATGGCTCCTCCGACATGCGGCAGATGTGGCCAGCCCAATTCCACTTCAATTTGGCAGCTGTTTGGCCTACGTCAGCAATTTGTGTTTTGGAACGAAGCATCGAGTTTCTTATGCGGTCCGTAAGTTTGACTCCCAGGATGCTTCGTTCCATAGCTCGTTGGCAAACCCCGAGTGCGGACTTCTGACGGAGCGTTAGTGACCATGTCTGCACTCCATAGGTGAGGGTGGGGAGAATGCACATGTCCATGAGTTTTCAATAGACAAAACACAACAAAAAAGAAATAGGTACACTAATTCTAATAAAAAATTGAAAACATGCCGCCGAGCATGCCCGTACCGAAAAGGTTACCAACTCAGCATATGCTGGATGTGAGACACCCAGCGCTGATTTTCAGTTGGCACCCCACAGCAGTTTCACTGCAAAAGAGCAGTGTTATTTGGCTACGATATTCTGCAAGGTGGAGGTACTTCCCCAGTCGGGCAGCTCTAATTTTAAGTGTAAAGTCATGCAATGCCATCTATCTACCTATATCGCAATATCCATAAGAAAATACTAAACACACATCAATCATCATCCGCCTGGCCTTTATCCCAACTGCGTTGGGGTCGGCTCCCAGTCTAACCAGATGCGGCTGAATATCAGTAATTAACACGGAGTGACTGCCATCTGGCCTCCGCCACCCAATTACTGGGAGACACTGATACCCTAAGGTTAGACCCGGTCTAACCTTCGTCCGGTCCGGTTGTCAGACTTTTTGGGTTGCTGACTCCCATAACGACTGTCAAAGGTATTCGTATGACAACCAGGACCAACTGCTTAACGTGCTATCCGAGGCACGGAGGGCTCTCGATGTTCGGAGAAACGTTCACCCATCCAGGGACTGAATGGGGCAACCGCAGCTTAACCTCGCTGATTGACTGACCTGCACGGTAGCTATGTAGCTACGAGCCCTTCTGATGTAAACACACATCAATATTATATAAATTACAGCAATTCCACATTTCAGGCCCCTATTCCCTATAATAAACATAAGTGCTTCGCTTTGAATTACCCTTTTCGTAATGAGGGATAAACTTAACGAAAGGGGTTTTTCTATTTCCCGTTTTGTATGCAGTACCCCAAAAGGGTTGGGTATCATTTGGGCACAACCCCTATAAATCAGAAGGCTTATTACTCTTAATCTTATATTAATTAATTTTTGTAGGGATGGAAATTATTAAAGAAAACCATAGCGGTTTTGTTATTATGGGACGATGTTATCCAGTGTAGTTTTGGTGGGCTATTATCGTACACAATTAAATTGTAAATGTGTTTTTTTTTGTTCCAATAAAAATGTTATTATTATTATTCTCTTTATTCAACTTAACAGAATAGAATATATAGGTATCCATGGAGTTTCTTGCCGGTATCTTTTCTCACTTGGTACCGTGCACAATCAAAGTCAAAGTTTTTTATTTCAACTGAGCCTTTGCAGCACTTTTAAAACGCCGTGATTCGATGGATATGGAGTTTCTTGCCGGTATCTTCTCCAGGACTAACCCACTTGGAACCGTGCGCCTAGAATCACGACGTTTTGGAAATGCCAGCAAAGGCCCAGTTGAAATAAAAAACTTTGATTTTGATTCTAAGTGCTCGGTTCCGAGGGAGAGGAGATACTGGAAAGAAACTCCATGGATACCTACTCTCTTAAAATAATACATGCAATCGAAAAATCAGAGGTGCGGGCCGGTTTCGTACGAAGGCAAGCGTCCAACCACTAGGATTTCTTTTTAAACTGTCATTGTCATTAATATTGAACGGGATATTTACCATGTTTATACTTTGTTGCGAGCTTCCGATATTTCGGCACTGTTGCAAGCGTCATGGTCGCGGATAAACACACAACAAAGTATGGTAAATACCCCGTTCTTAACTCTAATAATAACCACTAGGATATCACTGAACAGAAGTCAACAGCTATTAAATTTTCTAACAAATAAACTAAATCGAATTAATTCAGTGCCAGATTGAATTTGTATGTTTTGGGCGCACAAGCAACCACAAAATAGCGGTCACTTGACATATCGAAACACCCTGTCATTAAATTAATTGTACAATGTACCACAGTTTGGTTGAATTAACACGAAGTTATTGGAGTGTAAGCAGAGATATAGCCGCTAATTGGATTAGATGATAATGTTAATTAGTTAGGTGGATAAGCAGTAATGTATAGTTTAATTATACCCAAGAGTAATAAAATCGACAATGTCTTAGATTGTCGGTTATTATATTACAACGACATTGATTTTGACGCGATCGGATTTTATAAACAATTATTATCACCACTACATATATTATATTCAGTAGTTTTGGGGATATTCAATCGGACCCATTCGTGCTGGCATGCCGCGTGCAAGCAAGACATTACTACCGTACAAATAAATTAATAATAGATAAATAAATCCAGACCATTACTGTCCCACTGCTGGGCACGGGCCTCTTCTCAGATTGAGAAGGGTTAGGCCTTAGTCCACCACGATGGCCTAGTACGGGTTGGTGGACTACACACACCATAGAGAACTTTAAGAGGCCCTCTCAGATGTGCAGGCTTCCTCACCATATTTTCCTTCACCGTTATCGCAAGTGATAATCAAATTCTGATCCGCACATGAATTCGAAAAGTCAGAGGTGCGGGCCGGGTTCGAACTCAGACCCTCATGCAATAGGCAACCGATAGGCTATCACTGCTTATTAATAATAGATAAATAAGTAATAAAATAAACAAATAAAAATTTATCATATCATAGTCATAGTATTAATAAAAAGAGAGCAGTTGACTGACTGACTGATGTACTTACGATACTTTTATTTTTGCAATATTGTATAAATTCAGGTCGATTTTGTCCGAAGCTGCCCCCGCGGCCAGAGATATTATTGTAAAATTTGTTGAATGAAAAGAGTATCCATGGAGTTTCTTGCCGGTATCTTCTCCAGGACCAACCCACTTGGAACCGTGCACCTAGAATCACGACGTTTTGAAACTGCTGGCAAGGCCCAGTTGTATTAAAAAAAAATTACATTAGATAAAAAGATAGACATCCAATTCTTATCAACTAATGGTCCGACACAGTTTTTAAACGTTCTATAAATAGTGGTCATTAAAAGCACATTAGGACTGCTGCAAACCGTAAATCGTTTAGAAATGCAAATTTTATAAGTTATGCACTCACTATTACGTGGTCTGCGGTCCGCTGTAGGGTAAATATGTTTTGAGTAGGGTAGATGATAGATAAGTTGGGTAGATATAATAAATATGAATTTGAATTATTAATGGTCGAGCCAATCTATCAATAATAATTTATGGTCTATCAATCGTAAGATGTATCTCCAAACACTCATAATATCAAATCAAATCAAATCTTTATTGCATTCCATAATGTAAAGTTAAAACAGATGGTAGGCTTAATCTAAGGATCAATTATGGACCCTGTCGGGCACAGCATGGTTTGGTAGGAGAGAGGAAAAGCTGCTTTATTAATACTTTATTTATTATAATGTAGTTATTTAATTAATGTAGTTAATATAGTTGTTATTTATTATTTCACTGTTGCCGATATATTTTATGACATACTTTTTGTTCAATATTTATTAGTTATCCATTTATTATTATTATTTTGGTAAATTATTTAATATAGTATAATTTTTGCACTATTTAGTATTTATTTGTGTTCTTTAGATATTTGTTAATATGATTTAATTTATTGTACTTTTTATCATTTGTATATATACAGGTTGAGTTTTTTAGGGGTCCCTATGACAAGATGCTAACCTTAGAGATAGGACGTTTGTTCTTAGAAATCCACGTAGAGTTTTTTAAACGCATTAAAATTGATTTTTAAAGATTCGTGAAAAAAAAAAAAAAAAAAACCTATGTAGAACCTGTTTTCGAACAAAAAGTAGTACCGATACATTTTTCAAAAGTTTCAAAAACTAGAGATATTTGTAAGTACAAATCTTATGGATAGAAAATCTACCATAAAGATCTATAAAAGGAACTCAACGTATGTAGCTTTAATTTTAATTAATTAATTTAATTGTAATTTAATTTTCCGACTTCAAAATCGAACGCAGGACTGCTTACTATTCAATGCTTCATATCTCAGATTTATAAATTTTCGTGTTCATTACTAATTTTTAATACTATCTATTGAATGGATTTTTTTTTTCACATAGGTATACATGGTGTTCCTACCCGCGTATCGTCCCGCGTCCCATCACATTGGGTATTCAGAATCATTTTATTTCTCGTATCGAAACAAATCTATTGAATATACCAGCTCTTGGCAAATTTGATATTCGTTGATATCTTCAGAACTATGTGATATTTGGGTCCCTTTTGTCAAAATACTTTTTTTTCAGCAACAGCTTCTGAATTCACGGCCTTTAATAAATTCTTCAATACACCTTAGCTTGGAAGTGGCACCGACTTCAGAAGCAGTTAATTTTTTTAAGAATTTTTTATTTTATTTTTTGAAGTTGGTTTTTACTTTTTTTTTTAAGTTTATGTATTATTACATTTAAGTAGGACAATTAGAGAATTCTAAAATCAGTATGCGAGAAGCTAATCTTCACAATACAACTTGGTAACAATCCTTGATAACTTTACTACAAAATGTAGAGTTTCGTATAAAACAGAAAATCCCTCGTAACTCGAGCACTGTTAGAACAATGGATAGTAACACTATGGGAGAATTTAAACCCATTATAGGTTTAAACCACGGCTGTAAATTAGGCGCCCTATTCAGCTAAATCCAAGGGCTTAGGGACTCCTTTGTGTTGAAATATATAGTTGCTATACTAGTCTTTCTACCGGTACCCGCTTGAGAAGATAAGTTAATAGATATTATTATTAACCCCCGACAAAAAAGAGGGGTGTTATAAGTTTGTAGTGTGTATCTGTCTGTGGCATCGTAGGTCCAAAACGGATAGACCGATTTCAATGCAGTTTGTTTTTAATTGAAAGCTAGCTTAGTACAGATAGAAATGCGTGGTCATATTTATTTAAGGGTGTGGATCATCAACCTAAACAACCTTCTCTATGGCAGCAACATCGTAATTGCGAAATAATAATCAGCTGTCACATACATTTGGGTCGAGTAGGTAATAGGGATTGAAATTTTGTATAGGACAGCTGATAATTTTTTTGCGATTTCGATGTTGGTACCATAGAGAAAGTTGTTCAGTTTGATGGCCTGATCTACACCCTTATATATGACTACGCATGTCTCATACAAGTTTTATAATTTGTGATTAAATATTTTTGGCAAATAATTGTACATTCTAATGGCCAATGGATAGCAATTACTGCGTTATTAACGATTTTTAACCGACTTCAAAAAAAAGGAGGAGGTTCTCAATTCGACAGGTATGTTTTTTTTTTTAGTACCTATGTTATCATTTTGATGATCCTTTTATTTTGTTCTTTTTGTCTGTGGTGTCCCTTCGCTTTGAGTTTTCTTTAGTAGATGAGGTCATCTCACCTAATGTTGAGCGATCACCTCTCCTCACGAATATCAGCAACACCAGAAGAGTCACGTATGCGTTGCAAACTTTTAGGGGGCGATCGGGAGGAAAAGTGGAAGGAGAATAAAAAGGGAAGGGGAGGAAAAGGGAAGGAGAAGAAAAGGGGAAGGGAAGAAAATTGACGATAATAGACATAGAAACATAAACAGTCGGGCATAGCAATACTGAGCAGTATTATTATAACTTTTCACATGAATATAACACATCCATTTTCGTTTCCTTTATGTCAAAAATCTCTGATAATACTTAGACGCGACAAAACGTTATTGTTTCGAGTTGAGACGCATAAATTATAATTTATAACTTAAGCGGGATTTACATTAGGAAACTAGTTTTGCGAAACCGTAACTACAAAACACAAATAATATAATCAGTTGTTCCATACAAAACTTCAATACCTACTCGACCCAAACGTATGGGACAGCTGATATTTTTTTAGCGATTACGATGTTGATCCCATAGAGAAAGTTGTTCAGTTTGATGGTCTGATCATTTTTCATACACGTTATATACAGGATTTTTTTTTATGTAATGCGCAAAATTTGCAGAATGATTCTGTGCCTGTTTCCAGATACCACTGCAGTACTAAAATTTACTCCAAAACAAAATAAAAAATTGATTTTGTATGGCTTGCGCTAGTAAATTTTGCGCGTCCCCCATACTAGGTCGAATTTTCGTTTTGTTTTAAAGTGTATCCCAATGCTGCGATTGCATTTAGGAACAGAGACTGAATCACTCTACAAATTATGCGCACTACATAAAAAAAAATCCTGTATATTTGGAGGTACGAAACTAAAGATTTATTTTTATAAGAAGACTCGAGAAGTTCCTGCTGTTAGCCAGCTACAACAAACACTCATAAAGTGTCTCTCATTATAAATTCTCGGCATACTGTCCCCGGGTAATATTTGATTGTTCACAAATGCCGTGACCGACTTCAGTGGCAAACATGTTTACTGGAAGTTGGTTAACTAATAACTAAATAATATATTTAAAAGTAGGCTAAAAATAGCTTTTGTTGGAAGGGTGCTTTTATTCTGTAGATGATTTCAAAGTACATTAGATTAGTTGAACAGTATATTAGCTCATCTCATGGCGTAGTCTCATAATGACATTGAACTTTGACATTCTATTTTAAATATTATTGATCTGACTTTTGCTGGATATTTGTGACATTTTTAATAATCATTGACCATGTAGTGTATAGTTATTTAAAATCTTATTATGAAATTATGATGACTGTGTTATTTAAGGGTTATTTTATTTTAATTTTTATTGTTATTATTTTACTGTTATTTTATCGTGTGTGTATATTCAAATACAATTGTAAATGGTTTGTGAATAAATAAATGAAATGAAAATTAGCTGTATTTGCAGTATTTTCTTAATGGAAAATATTGCAGTAATAATCCAGAAAAAACAACATTAAGGCCCCGATCTGACTAGCGTCTGTCGGCCGTACGCGGTCCTCTAACGTGTGACCTGCGCAGGCGTTGTGCGTACGCGGCGTTTCTTGTCGACATAATTATTATACCTACTCTATTTATAGGATTTCCCCAAAATCGTGGATGATATTTTCTTTATCGTTTACGTAATTTTCGTATAAGTAGGAGAGTCAACATTAGTGTTTCCTCGGCGGTATCCATTTTATCTCTGAGTATGGCACTTTATCTTGCGACTCAAGAGGGCGCGCCGCGTCTGCGCTGGTCAAACATTAGAAGAATGTCCACGCCCGACAGACGCTAGTCGGATCACGGCTTAAGACTGTGTTGTAAGAGGCCATAAAAGGCCCCTATCTCGGCATATGCCACAACAATATCTGCTGCAGCGCTGGAAGACGGTATTAGGTACCCCTTCCAGGTATCTGGAACGCTATTAGATACGTACTTACGGCTACATAAGCTATACATTTTCAGTATAAGCTGAACTTTCATTGTACAGAAAGCTTATACAATGCGAGGTCAGCTTATACTGGAACTGAATAGCTTTTTACCTGACGGCGGTGAGGGTTATGTTTTTGACCAGTATGTATGTATGTTCATCTGTTCCCTCATAACTTCTAACTACTCATCATTATTTGACAAATGAGGTATCGTTGGAAGCGTGTTAATCGTCCACTGGTTATGCTGTGTAACGTCACAATAAATTTAAACTTACAGCATACGCCAAAACGCTTACTATCTTAATTTAAAACTTAAATATACATTGAGAGCAATAGTACCCATATAATCATGGAAAATGTCGACATGTTGGAACTCGTGGACAAATGCATTTATAAGACAGAGCGCCCTCGACGTCGGCGCGTTGAGCGCGTGGTGAGTCCGCGACACGGGACATGCAAACAGCCGGTGCCGTCGCCGACCTGCACGCACATATCCGTCAGGGACAAATAGTCCCATGCCACTCAGTACACTAGGATTGTTAACCCTGTTGCGCAGCAGCAGACAGTAATGGATAACGAGCTGTAGCTGCCGCCTTAATTCCAATGTGTATAATCCAATCATACCTGAGACGAATAGATATGGCTCCCTCTAGAGATTACGGCTATCCTCTGAACATCACTATGAATCGGAAGTCGGGTTTTAGTTTTTGAACTTCACTTGTTAAGATTTTTGAACGGTCACGGTCACAACTGGAGCCAAAAAGAAAAGCGACGTCGAAAAACCAACACCATTTGCGTAAGTATTCTAAATTAAAAAGCTTAGCACGCACCTCTACCAACTTAAACCGACAGTTTAACATGTAGGTGGCTTATTAAATTACATATTCCTGCATGCAAATGTGCTCAGACAAAGACCCTTTGATCCGCGCGACATTATTAGCCTCACTTTACCTTAAAACAGGGCTGTCAGCACTGAGGAAACCTAGTTTTAGAATTGCTAGATATTTTTTTATTTAGGTAGATGCACCAAAAAATAAACTTAAATGAGAGGGTAGGTATATTCTATTATACTTAACAACAACTATAATTATAAACTTACATAAACATTACCATAATTATATATAAATAAATATGTATTATTATATGCTAAATAAACATAAACATATATAAATATTAAATATATACAATTCAGAAGAATTAGAGTCGAGATGAATCTGCCGATGTGTTGTCACGAAAGTATTTGCGGAATTTAAATTTAAAAGAGAGCTTACTGTTAGCCAGTTACTGTTTTATGTAGTCGTATAATTTGTAGTGATTCAGTGCCTGGTCCTAAATGCAACCGCAGTAATAAAATTCACTCCAAAACAAAATAAAAAATTGATTTTGTATAGCTTGCACTAGTAAATAGTAAATTGTAAAGTGTCCCGCACACGCGACTACTATTACTACTATTTGAAAACACGGTTCGCGCAGTGGCTAAGCGATTAGCCTTCTACGCTACGTGCCGCGGGTTCGATCCCCGCACGGAACAAGTATTTGTATGATCTACAGATAGTTGTTTCGGGTCTGGTTGTGTGTGCATGTGACATGTATGTTTGTAAACTGTACCCTCGATACAGGAGAAATCGTAGTGAGGGGCAAGGTTTTTCAAAAAAAATACTACTTTGAATTTTCATTTTGTTTTAAAGTGTATCCCATACTACGGTTGCATTTAGGAACCGATTAAATATCCTGTAGAAGGAATACCTTATAATTATACAATTCATAAAATTATAATATAAAAAAATATAAAAAACAATTACCTATATTCATAATCTCATACAATTCGAAAACAAAGTTTCTTCGTTGTTAAGTTGTTGTACTCATCATTGTGAACGAGTGTTACTATAGGAGATTTTTTTGCAATTTCAGTGTTGGTCCCATAGTAAAAGTTGTTCATAATGATAAGTACAATAAGCCTTTAAAGGGATCGAAACTAGAAAAGTAGGAACTTATATTTACATTAACAATTGAAGATGACAATTGAAAAAAATAAAAAATAAAAAAAAAGTTTTCACACTACATTAATGCAACCTGATTTAAATTTCAATAAAGATTTCAAAAAAATATGTATCCTTATTGAAATATCTACGTTCTAAAGTTCTATCCGTCACATATAATATTACAAGCGTACCCAGGGCAAGATACGCTTTTGGATCTGTTTTGTAATCGTATGTTTATGTATTGTGCCTTTGTTTATACATTTTAGTTTTTTATAAAATTGTTTTAGTTTTAGTAGTAAATAGTTTTAGTAAAATAACCGACGTGTAAAAATTGAAAATAAGCGTTTGATTAGTCATTTGACTCCCAAATTAGGGGGTTTTTTTAAAGTCTGAAGCGCCAAAAAAGTATTCAGATCGCTACGAAACCTGGACAGGTCGCCGCAAGAAAAATCGCTGATTCTGGTGATATATATAACTCCATTTCACCCAAAAGGTCACTTTAGACTTTTTACCTTGGAGGTGAAAATATTTACTTTTTTTTATTGTGCTAAAATGTTATTGTGATTTAAGTGCATTATACGAAAAACTAGTCGACTCACAACCCTAGCGCCTTATGAGTAATGTACGCAACAGCGTAAAGTCGAGGACAGACGGGCTGTGCTGTCGCGCGTACAATTATGCAGACAACATTACACCGCTTCGTACCTAGTTATTTCAGCAAGGTTTGTATTTTTAAACTGTTGTTAACATGGCGTGCTTTTGCCTTGTTTAAATTAATGTTTCGAAAATGTAATCGTGTTTAATCACCATTATTATTATACCTAGTCTATCCTAAAAAAATAAATCCAGCCCATACTGTCCCACTGCTGGTCACGGGCCTCTTCTCAGAATGAGAAGGGTTAGGCCTTAGTCTACCACGCTGGCCTGGTGCGGGTTGGTGGTCTACATGTACTACTAATAATAACAATATATTGTAAGGGTGTAGATCAGACCATACAACTGAACAACTTTCTCTGCTGGACCAACTTCGTAACCGCGAAAAAATTATCAACTGTCGAGTCTAGTCCGAGTCGAAACAATTATCAACTGTAGCCTCAGCCTCTTATTTTTTCGCGATAACTATGTTGATCCCATAGAGAAAGTTGTTCAGTTTCCACACCCACACATTTCTGATAGGTATGTTGTTTATGAGAATTTCTAAATAAAACCATTTTACAAAAATATATAAAATAAAAATACGTAACACAATAACATTTCAAAAGCATTGAATTCACTCTAAATTGACTTCCACCGAACAAAACCTGTCTAAAAGCATCCATCTTGTCATAATAATGATAAATAACGTAATTTAAAGGTAAATATAAAAAATACCTAACAATTACCGCGTCTGCCTACTTTGAAACGTTTAGCTGGGATTATAATGAATATTCCATTCATTTGTTTATGATATTATAGTAATGTGACGCTGTCTTTTGGAAAGTGAGGGATAATCCTGTTTCAACGACACGACACGACACGGTTGGCGCAGTGGCTGAGCGATTAGCTTTCTCCGCTACGTGCCGCGGGTTCGATCCCCGCACGGAACAAATATTTGTATGATCTATAGATTGTTGTTTCGGGTCTGGTTGTATGTGCATGTGACATGTATGTTTGTAAACTGTACCCTCGATACAGGAGAAATCCTAGTGAGGGGAGCAACGTTTTTTAAAAAAAAAACAAAAAAACAAACCTTTCCGATCGATTATAATCCGATTGGATTGCGAACATAGGTAATAGATTTCTCAGAATTGAAGTTAGGTAACTCAGGGTTCCCAGCTTAGGGGTTTTCCCCCCAAATTTAGGGGGTAAATAAGTCTGATGGGATTATTTAGGGGGTTTTTTTTGCTCTTGACTTTTACAGTGAAGTTTATAATGATTGTGACGCAGCTGGCTGTAAATATTTTGAAAATGTTTCAATTATTTTATATTATTACAATTTATTTATTAATTTTACAGAGTTTTTCTTTTTTGGGGGATTTTAGGTGATTTTAACTTTAGTTTTGGGGATAAATATTTTTGAGAGTTGGTAACACTGAGGTAACTATTTATACTTACTTCGTTGGCTCAGCAACCCAAAATGTGTCTTGACCTCCGCTACAAGAGAACATCGCTCACGTCAATCTTTGGCAGTTTCTTCTTCTAGCATCATATTGGCAATAATACGGCGGATCTAAATGCCAACACGACGTTAGTACGTAGTAGGGTCGGCGACGCGCGAGTCATGCTCCTGTAGGCTAATTCCCGTAACCAAAGAAGTGCAGTTGCCGCGCAGTTGCAGTAAAATTTTGATCAAAACAACACATTTGGTATTCTCTTAATGGCAAATTATTTTACAAGCAGTCCTTGCTGTATTTATAACTTTTAATATAAGTATTATTAATAAATAATGTAATGTATATTTGAAAATATATTTATGTATTATTTATTTTTGGAGTTAAGTTAAAAAAAAAAAAAACTTTTTATTAATTTTTTTGACATCCATGAGTCACAAACGGGTTCAGTTGAAGATCAACGTCGGCTATTAATATCTGGCATACAATGAACTGAACCTTTTTGGTGCAGCCGTGTGGGCCCACATATGATTATGTGTTTATATTTATTATGATTTTTTTTAATTACTATGATGTAAACTACCAAATAAATTATTTTTCTTTCTTTCTTTCTTTTTCTTTAAGTATTTTATCCTACAAATTGCCCAAAGTTTATCCGCACTACTCAAAAATAAATCAACATTAAGATGCTGGCCTAATTCCCTGGGCCATTAGTGGCGCATTATGATGCTGTTTATGGACCAAATATTTTGCATGTCACTCCCCTGCCCAACCTCTATAATTATGGGGACAATTATTTTCAATTTTGTTAAAGTGATAACGTAATGCGTTGCGGTAATTATGAAAAAATTACCTTTAAGTAATTTTTTTTCTTTTATGCAATAAGATGCCCCACATATATTTCATGTCACTTTCCTGCATAAACTCTGATAAATATGGGGATAATTATTTTGCTTGTATGAACGTCTATTTTTAGCATTTTCCTCTTAATTATCATTGTAGTAAAGGAACGCAAAAACTAAATATAGGTAGGTATGTAAGAGACACTATCCATCCTTTTCCCGCAAAATGGAATATACCTATACATAGGAATATGTATGAAACTGTCACAATTTACAATGAAATTACTAATTTATGACATCACAATGCAGTAGCGCCATCTCTGTCTAGTAAGAAATTTAAAAAGCTTTTATCTGAGGCATATTTACAAATACTAGTGGTCGCCCGGTGGTCGATAGTCGACCATAATTTTAGCTTTCTGCACTCTTCCATATAAACTTTAACTATACAAAATCTCACACTCCTCCGTGCGCGCAATATGCTTAAAAAGGGGTACATTCTCTTCACGTATTAATATTATATATAGATTTAATTATTTTTTACACAATTGCTTAAATCCGATTACTAACTGCGCGCGTCTTCAAGACCACGAATGTTTATTAGTACTGCAGTCAAACATGGTCTTTACGTTGACGCAATAAGTTGTACAATTCTCTAAGTGAGCAACTGCCATTGGTTGTTCGATCAGGTATCTAGGCTTCAGCTGAAAATCAGCGCTGTACTTACATGCCGCAATATGCTGAGCTGAGGCCTATTAGACACGCATTACCACACCGAGCCTGCCACGCAGCGCACAAACTATCGGTAGTCTGAAACCGTCGATTATTGTTGTTGTACTTCTTTGTTGTTTATGTCTTATCCTTTCTGTGTGCGTAGTAATTTTTATTTTATTTTATTGTGTGTTGGTTATTGTGATGTCTAATAAATATATATGTTCTTTCTTCTTTCTTTCTTTCTGTATATCGATGTAACTTCTTAGTTGCGTCGTACTATACCTACGTACGTTATAGTTTCAATTACCATAAAACAAAGGACGTCTCATTACGTACTGTGTGGTTGCCACCCTGCAATAGAGACACCAACATTTTATTGTAATTGAGGACAAGATATATAAATACATGTTTCAAATGTTAAATCCATATTTTGTATTTGGCGTTTCGTTTAGAAATAAAGAAACATATGTAAGTATCAGGATTTTCGACAATTTTTCCCTTAGGGGGTAAAATAGGGGATGAAAGCTTGTTTGGCTTCTGTCATATTTTTATTAAATCTACAAAAACAAAGCTATTTTAGACTTTCGTTAAGAACTAAGTAACATGTGTTAAAATATTTTTTGAAGCTCCACCCTTAGGGAAGAAACATAGTGGATGAGAGTTCGTAGGTATATAAAAAATGCGTCAATTTTGAAGAGGTGTTCAAAAAATAAAGTTTTGGCTCCTTATATACATTTCCACGCGACCAAAGCGAGCATCATCATCCTCCTGCCCTTATCCCATTTTACTTGTGGTCGGCGCAATATGTCTTTTTCTTCCATTCATCTCTATCAGACGTCATGTCCAGATTTACTTCCTTCACATTCATGTCATGTTTCACACAGTCCATCCATATTTTCTTTGGTCTGCCCCTACTCTGATAGCCATCCACATTCATACTTACAACTCTTCTTATAACATGATTTTCATCTCTCCGCATTACATGTCCATACCACGACCAAAGCGAGCAGCTAGTGTAATATAAACATAATCGTTACCCCTGTGCAACTTGAATGGAATATCTCAAAAAAAAAAACACATGGTCACCCTGCCACTCTTAGCAATAACTTCAGTTTTCGCATGCAAATTGTGTTGTACTCGAAGGCGTGAGCGAGACAGTTTATGACGTCTCTTTCTTTTATTCTAATTGACTTCTTTTGTCTCTTTCTTTAGTTTTAATTATCGTTCTCTTCCCTTGTTTGTTGAGCTTTGAGGTGGAACGGAAACATTAATAATATTATTAATTAGCCAGGCAATTAAGACAACTGAAGCCTAATTCATGTAATTTTATGACGCGCCAATCATCATGCAGTGACGACCGACTCGAACTTGACACGAGCATATCTGACAGCGATAGCTGAAGTTAAGAGATACAAGAGAGATACCTATTATAATAATATATATTATGTATGTATATTATGTATTATGTGTATTGAATTACTTTGGTTCTACATTAGTATATTAACCTCACCTAATAATAATAATAATGACTAGTTCATGTATCATGTTTTGTCTCTGCATCACCCTAAAGTTGTCTGGCAGAGAATGCCTACGGCATTAATACCGCCTTTGTACATATTTGTAAGAAAAGCATTAAATAAACACCAAATATGTTGTTTTGATCAAAATTTTACAGCAACTGCACTTTTTTAGTTAAGTGAATTAGCCTAATCCATGCATGCAACGTGTCGGCCAAATCTGTACAGACCCTACAACATCTCCTTCTTCTTCCAAACTCGCACTTTTCGCTGTAAATAGATTTTTTTTTCGTATCGTAAACAAAGTTCGGTCCTGACAGGTAGAGAACGAATGCCCATAAAGTATGGGCACCATAACTTTTGGCATTTGTCGGACATTGCCATATTTTATGTGATTTATATGGAGTTAGGAATTTCTAGTACAAATGACTAGAAATAAAATATTTATTACTGGAATCTCACTGTTACAAAAATGAGGTAAAAGTTTGGAGGTTTTGAGACTTTTGTGAATTAGGATGTTTGTTAACTAACGTATGTGGATATTTGGCAAACAACTTATGTATGCCTAAGTGCACAATTTTATACTTTTATTTTGTTTTAAATAATTAGGCTGTGTGCGTATTTAAGTTTATTTGACTAATAAAATGAATAAATATACTTAAATGCAATCTGAAGAAGGACAAAGGATACATTATTGTGTTTTTCTTCTCTTTCACTCCGTCTTTCTATGTTTGAGTGTACAATAAATCATATATCTATTCTATTCTACCCCGGAAAATAATTCAAGTATCCAGGAAGTCCATGCAGACGGAGTCACGGGCACAGCTAGTTATAACCTAACCGTCAAAAACCCCCGACTCCAACTAGAAAAACCGCTGTAACTTTTGAACGGCTGTACATATTTTCATGAAACATAGCTAAGATGATACCCGATTAAACAATCTTTCAATTTTAAAAAACTGCATTGAAATCTGTCCATCCGTTTTGGAACTACGATGCCACAGACAGATACATAGATACACAGATACACACTACAAACTTATAACACCATTTAAATATATAAACTAAACAATAATTTCAGCTTGCCGCACATAAGTCACCCAAAACTCGATCCACGAATTCTCCAAACTGTTCATTACCTGTGTAGCGACATCTATCGCCACATAGAATAACTACTATCAGATTACGAAGCCTGCATCGCGCAAGGAAAAATAATATCGTATCTAGCATAATATGCTAGATACGATATTATTTTATATTATATACAACTGTCCGACATCAACCGTCGGGCATCGGCCCGCCAGGCAATATCACCTCGCCTGGTCGGAGGATCCTCCGTTTTCAATGGAGGAACACCATACCACGTTCCTCCACACCTGTAAATAACAAGGCTACAACTATAAAACGTCATGAAATAGCTACATCAGCAGGCAGGTATTGAACACGAAGGTAATGGACGCCTATAAACTAGGGGCACCATAATATTCAATATTTTGTTGGACATAACTTTTATATGGTTGAGAGTGCATCGTAAAAAAATTGGTATATACAATCTTAGAGTATAAAAATATAGATCGATTGTACAGGAGTACGAACCGTGAGTATGAACAACGCAGCCGCGACACGAACTCCGCGTTCATAGTTCGAAAGAATATTAACATTATATATAATTTATACATAATATTTATATACAATGTGTCTGGTCACCGGTGTCCGACCCGTTAGGGCGAAGCAATATGATTAATTTTATCGACAAATCCATCATAAGGCATTTTGCCCCTACTTTTTTTTTTGGAAAACAATTAAAAAGCAAAAATATCAACCAAATTTTTTCACACTGTTTAAGTTTCCAGTATTTTTTAAGGTTTTAATGTGAGTTTTTGATAAACTTTTTAGTGTGAACATATTGCCTATTATGCTTATGTCTTACACCACTTTTATGCCTGTAGGACCTCTAATATCGGTAAATATGGCAAAATAAATGAACCCAACCGCACTCAGTAAAAAAAATAATTAAAATGGCCGCCATTTCAAAACAGTAGGGGCAAAATGCCTTATTATTGTGGATTTGTCGATAAAATTGATCATATTGCTTCGCCTTAACGGTTCGGACACCGGTGATGTTTGGTATGGATACAGCTATTTTTAATGTATGTGTGTCGTGTTTGCAGGAATAAATAATTTTTATTTCTTTCTTTCAAAGACTGCGAGTCGTAAAAATGGTGAGTATTTTTGCAAAATGATTACCTAACATATTAATTACACAGCCTAATTATTTAAAACATAAAATAAAAATATCAATATAAAACTGAGCACCTAGGCGTCAAAGTGATCCTCCTCATCGGAAGACTGGCAACATTGCCACGTTGAATGGCAAAGCTTAATCTTTAACCAAAGAATAGGCCAGCCCTCGGGTAAAATGATGTAAGAATGATTCAAGAAAAATAAATATTATGCACTATTAAAATAAGACCTTATAATAACATTTAGCATCATCTAGTTAGACTAGAAACCTAACTAAACATACTTGAAATAATATTACCTATATAGTTTAAAAGCAACTAAAACATACGCTTTTGTCCTCCAAATTAAACGTGTATGCAAAATTTCAGCTCAATCGGAAACCGGGAAGCGGGTCAAAAACTTCCAAGTTTTTTTACATAGTTATCTTAATATTAGAGATATTAAAAATCTTTCTCTATTCACAGTCCATTGTTTTAACGTCTTTTCTTCATTAAAACATTATTTTCCACAAACAATACAAAAGGCTCCGAAGTTTATAATAACCAGTCATTTTTTACAAAGAAAATATTTAAGTCATTAAGCCCAAAACACGCCGTAACCTTTTTTACAACAATTATATATATAGCTATATAATATACAAGGTTATTGGTAATTAATTAAAAGTGTATAAAGCGGTTAACAACTTTTACTATCGGACCAAACATAAAATCGCAAAAAAAATCTGCTGTTCAATATAATTATTTCAATATTTCTCTACTAAATGTCTGGAACAGCTGATTTTTGTTTTATAATTTCTGGGTTGGTCCCATAGAATAGAATAGAATCTCTTTATTGTACACTTGATAAAAAGGAGCAAATTCGACCGTAATTTTACAGTCTGTCAAGAAAGTCATGAAAAGGATTTTGAAGGAACTAAAATTCTTTTTCGCTCGCAACCCTAAATAAGTACCGTAGGAGTCAGTTTGGGTACAACGATGTGTACTTTACTATTCTGTGTAGATTTTTTGTGATAAAAAAATGTTTTCGGCATTAATATATTAAAAATAAACAAGAGAATATACAAGTGGCGCCCTCAATCCTTTTCATGACTTTCTTGACAGACTATAGCTTTCTGCTCTCTATATAAACTTTAAGTAGGTATGCCAAATCTCACATTGCACGCAATATGCTTATAACGACGATTTGACGACACGGTTTGCGCAGTGGCTAAGCGATTAGCCTTCTGCGCTACGTGCCGCGGGTTCGATCCCCGCACGGAAGAAATATTTGTATCATATACAGATAGTTGTTTCGGGTCTGGTTGTGTGTGCATGTGACATGTATGTTTTTAACTGTACCCTCGATACAGGAGAAATCCTAGGGAGGGGCAAAGATTTACAAACAAAAAAAAAATTGTTTCAAAATTTTCTCCTTACGTATTAATATAAAGATAATTACAATTAATCATTTTAAGATTGTACAATGGGCTATCTTATCGCAATAGGCGATTTCTTACAGAAACCTTTGGATGGACAGTACAGAATATAAAAAATAATGAAGGTAGCTCGCGGTGTAGCATAAAGTAATTATAAAATAAAATAAACAAATATTCTATGCAATACATTTATATTATATAAATACGAATATAATACCTACATACAATAGGTATGTCAGGTTCGTGTCGGGTCGGTAACGAGTCAGTGTCGGGTCGTCTAATGTAAAAACGCCCTTTCTCAATTTTAATGAGAGAAATATTATTAGCCAAGTCTCTTTCCGACTATATTACGGTCGGCTTCCAGTCGATCCGCGGCTGAATATCAGTATTTTAATGAGCAAATATTAAATTAAAAGGTATTCAACATTAATATTTGTTACATTAACAAAATAATCGGTTTTACAAAAGGTAATAAAAGAACCTTCACGAATATGGGTCATTTATTTATTCATTATTTATGTACACACATACACATGACAAAGAAAATAAGTAAAGATATCAAGTACAAAGGTACTGTTTATTTCTAAAGAAATAATATTAATTAATAATATTATTATCATAATATTTTGTTTGAAAAACAGTTGTCTACTCTGATATTTATCCTCATTTATTTATTTAGACGAACTTAAATCTATTTTTACAGGTACATGCCCTAATACAATAGTTAAGTTAACATTAATCTAATTATACTTATAACCTTAGTTGTAACATAAAACCCTCATGTATGTACACCAGTAGAACAACTTACTATAGACAATATGAATATTTGTTTCGCGCGGGAATCGAATCCACAACACGTAACGCAGAAATCTAATCACAAACATGCAGTAATTTTTAATTTAATTTAGTTTTTTATTAGTTTTTTGCATGTTGTGTCCACTTCTAGAAGGATGAGCACTTGTTTATGTCATTTTAATATCTTTAATTTTATGTAACAAAAGTGTTTTGTCCAGTTTAGTGGTCAAATAATAAAAAAAAAAAACAAAATATTGCCGACTTATTCTCCAAATGACTATGACGGACGATGTTATCGGCCAAACGCGCTATTTAAATTATGGTCATATAAAAATGGTATTCAATTGAATTTGCGTAAACAAATACGTCGAAATAAACCAATAAGCATATATAATAACTAAATTTAATTAACAAATAATTTGTTGTTGATAGCCACGCTATCGTATTAGGTATATCCTCCTCCTCCTCCAATGTCGGTCCCTCAATGTTGAGTATCGTGACCCCTTCCCATGATCTTCCTGATGCTTGCTCTCCATTTGCTGCGGTCTGTGGCTTGATGGAGTGCCACATTCACCGGTACTTCCATTTGGTCCGACACCTGGCTTGACCACCTCTTCGGGCTGCGTCCTCTCGGTCTCTTGCCTTCTATTTTGCCTGTCACAATAAGTCTCTCGATGTTATCGGTGTGTCTGCGAGCAATGTGGCCAAAGTATTTTAATATTCTGTGCAGGCAAACAGAACACAAGCGATTCTGCTGGTCTTGCTTCGTTCTGTGGGCGGTCCAGGGAATTCTCAGTAGGCGACGCCAGCATCACATCTCGAACGCGTCTATTCTGTTCCTGTCAGTGGCTTTGAGGGTCCATGTTTCCGAGCCATAAAGAAATATGGAAATATGGATTAGGTATATAGTACCTGTAAAGATAGTGTTAAGGAGATTTTGACATTTCTAGTGTTTAGTTTACTCTACGTTGTATCTAAAATAACCGTATCCGTCCGACCATCTACGCCGATGACGCCGATGACGCCGAAGCCGGCATCGGCGCACACGTCTAATCCAGCCTACCCGACACAAACACATTTAAATCAAACAAAATTGAAAATTTTCAACACGTTCCAAAAAGTTGTTCAAATTAATATGGTTTACCTTCTGTCCGCCGTAATTCGGGCCGTGTGGTCACAACAAAGCCACAAATCGGTTTAATCTCTTCTATTTTGCGAGAGGGGAATATTCCGAACGCAGTATCGAAATAATTGATGTTTTTTTAGAAGTCTCTTTAAATACAGAACGTGGTGTTCTCCTAACAGTATTTTGCGTTTAGATTGTAAAATAGAAAAAGAACTATCTTTTTGTTTTTAACCGACTTCCAAAAAAGGAGGAGGTTCTCAATTCGACTTGATGTATGTTTTTTTTGTATGTTTGTAACGCGATTACTCCTCCAATTGCAGACCGATTTTGAAAATTATTTTTGTTTGATAGGGTATACTCTCGAGGTGGTCCCATTTAAATTTGGTGAAGATCTGATGAAGACCTTCAGAGATATACAATGGAACTCTTGAATGAATAACAGCATATCACTCGCGATTGCTGTAATCGCATGTATTATGTATTGTTTATGCCACTCAAAATAGAAAAATAAAATAACGACTTCAATAAACTAAATAGTATAAAATAATTGTCTTAAAAAACTTAACACCTTCTGAAGGCGGGGCCTATAACTCTTCAATGCACCTAGCTTGGCAGTAGCACCGAATTCAGAAGGTGTTAACTTTTTTAAGACAATTTTTGTTTTTTTGTTTTTAAAATCTGTTTTTACTTTATTCAGAAACTAGCTGTGCAAAGCATGGCAGAAATATACCTATTGACTACCAAAAAATTGCTGCCATAACGGGTAACTGTTCACCAAGTTGCGTTGACCAAAATATCTTAAACTTTATCTTTCTTTTGTATGTACGTATATTTATGAACACGGCTTAGCCACAAACATAAATCTATTGTGCCTAATCCTATTGTAACAGAGTTAGTTTTTGGCAGATCTTTGTAATTTGCATGCACATTCTAATGTTTACTTTTAAAACTGCCAAGTTGAGTTAAGTTATTTTTAATTACCCTACACTTACTAACATTTTAAGAATTATTTGTACGCCAAGAAATTATAAATTATTTTTATATTATATTAGTTAATTTTCTCATGTAAGTGAATATGTATATTCTTATGAGAAATAAAGTTATCTCAAACCTGAGTTTTTTTTTTTTTTAATTTTTTTTTTATTTACATTTTTAGTCAAACAATATTTTGGTGAGCATAAATTCGTGTTGGTGAACTTTTATCCGTTTTAGCAGCAATTTCTGATGGTGGAGAATTTTGGTGAGCATTAAAATTTATGCTCATAAAGATCGTCATATTTCCTAACATCATCAAAACAATCTCCCTTCCTCATTAAGGAACGAATCACTCATAATATACAGCCCATGGAATGATTTAATAAAATGTAAAAAATCGTCATAAAACTCTAACATCAAGCCATGTTATTACGTCATAAGGCTGAGAGATTGATGGGGAAGTTAAAATGCGCTGCGTGCACAATGACGTCATATACATCTATTAGATTGGTCGGGGTGCCGGCGATTAATTGAAACACGGAGTATCACTTTAATAAAGTTTATTCGCCAAACATTTGCAAGCGTAAGCACGTATTTTAGAATTGTTTAAGTAAATTGCTTAGCTTATGTAAAGTGTGAGGGGAAGTGTTATTTATGATGTATGCCCATCTTTATATTGAATGGCCACCCTTTACTTGTCGCTGTCTCGTTGGCATCGATCCGTTTCCTTCCGGTTCTCTCTGCCCAAATCTGTCAACTTGAATCGTTGCTCATACGCATTGCTCTGTAATAATTTAATATTAACAATTCTAAAATACGTGCTTACGCTTGCAAATGTTTGGCGAATAAACTTTATTAAAGTGATACTCCGTGTTTCAATTAATCGCCGGCACCCCGACCAATCTAATAGGTTATGGGTTTCTTGCAATAATGACAGACTACTTTGGCTCGTTTAGTCACAAGCGACCAGAGTCCCAGATTTGGCTATGACGTCACATACGTAATGTTATGTCCATCAGTGGGCCGAGCACGAATGTTTTGACGTATCGTAACGTAAACTTAACGAAATTTAGAACCAAAATACACGTTTAATCTATGATCTTTTTTTGGAAATACATGCAATATTTTTTCTTTTTCATGAAACATTCGGGCTTGGCCCTCAGAAGCCATCAGCTTACATACCCACCCTGTATATTTGGACACCTAAAGCGGTTATTGTACTCAACAACTTTTCCTACAGAAAGAAAGAAAAATCATTTATTTGCCACAAAAAACAAGACACACTAAAATGATAGACACAGGTAATATGAAGAGGAGAGGTGCATAGACAGAGAAGACATTTTTCTTATGATGGCAACAGTGTAAAATTAATTAGAAAAATTAATAATTTACAAAAATAAAAAATATGTGGGTATACTGCACCGACTGAGCATCACCTTGCCTTTTGACTATTCGGTGTGTGTCCCGAGTTGTAGCAAATGGTCCTACGGGACCAACACTAAAATCGCGAAAGATCAGGGGGCCTAAAAAGGCCACATTGAGCAATTCATCTAATGATCTGCATAGTAACTGTCAAACAGATGATTACTGAATATGAACCTTATGCGGATGACATTAAGAGTCGTCAAATAATTAGATATTTTGACATTCGTATTATAATTCATATTGTGATTTATCTGAAGCAGCCTTTTTAGCCTCCAGCTGTTCCAATCTATACCTACATCTATACAAATAAATAAAATTGAAGTGTCTGTTTGTAATGTCAAAATAACAGCTTTTTACCAAATGCATAAGAAAAATAATTTTAATTTTTTTGTCTCTCTGTCTGTCTGTTTATTCCGGCTAATATCCGGAACGGCTAGACCGATTTTGATGGGACTTTAACTGGCAGATAGCTGATGTTATAAGGACTAACCTAAGCTATTTTTATTTTAGAAAAATAATACAGAAATAGGGTAGAGACTTGTCTTATGTGACGTCACTGACAGTTTCACGTTATGTCACGCCACAAGCCCAGTATGTTCGCGCCTCTAGACACCATGAGTGAGAATGAAGCATGGTGTTGAATAAAATATTTTTAATAAATTATGATTTCGTGAAAGTGTGCCGTGTCCCAAAGTAATGGCCATGCATCACGAGGGTCGTAAAAACTGACTTAGGGATTATTTTTAGACATAGAAGTAGTACACGGAAAATACGAAGTTTACAGGCTATTCCGAATCAAGTAGCTCTGTTGTAAATAGAAATATCTGAGGCCCAATTCTCGTAATTAAAAATGTTCAAAATATAGTTCGGATCTCATTCCGATCTACTACCAATGTCATAAATGTCACAAATGGTATTCTCCTACCCTAACAAACAACGACAAACGTGACATTATATTGTAATGAGATCGAAAGTTGAATAAAAGGCAAATCGGTATTCTGCTAACATTTTGAACTGACACAGATAATAAAATTGACACTCTCGTCTATACACAAACGTCAAAAATGAGATTGAAATGAGTTTGTAAGAAGATTGAATCCAAATCATACTGGAATCGGACTGAACTTAAGAGGAGTAGAATACATGACTTTTTGTCAATTCATAATATAATCTCAGTTCGGTCAACTTTCAGTCATATTATAAATTAATTACGAGAATTGGGCTTCTGATTATACTGAATTATTATCTAAGTTAAATAAGTATTTGTTTCTTCCTTTATACTTTTATACACTATTCGAAATATTTATTAACAGGTAATAATTGTTTATTTACATAATATATTTAGCTTACATAGTTGTTTTAGGCACATTCGAGCGTATGGCACCCGTGGGTTGCAGCTGGAAATCAGCGTCAGATGGTAGCACCTGGTGTTGCCATCTGACATTATGCTGAGCTGAGGCCCTTTTGGCATAAATGTACTTATTTTTATGTATTAAATGTTATGTGTTTTTATTTTAATTGTGCCAATAAACGCAATTTTCTTTCTTTCTTTCTTTCTATTATAATTTTTATTAGTATCGTATTTATCATATTATTATGTAGGTATATGAATATTTGTTTCCTTCGTACGTGCAGGGGTGCCAACTGCCAACTGAAAATCAGCGCTGGGTGTTCGTATGCCCAGCAAATGCTGAATTGGCAACCCATTTGCTACTGGCATACCGACAGCACATTGACTTTTTTTAATTGCTAACTTTTTTACTTTTTTATATTTGTGCTCAGTTTTGTCTGAAGATGTCTAGTCCAAGTAAATGATTTTTCTTTCTTTCTGCTGAAGAAGCTGTTAACTTTTTTAGGAAAATTATATTTTACTTTTTAGTTTTTCGATATCGGTTTTTACTTTTTTTAATTTCATAGCTTAGTAGTAAGCACAGCTAGTACGTAATAACAAGAACGGTTATAAGTATACTGGTCTTCCAAAACAAACATTATTAACATGATAAACAGTCTAAATAAATACGACGCATTATCATTTATTTACCGACAAGTCACACTGATGCTATATCAATAATCTACATGTATATTAACTTGTTTACCACAAGTCAGACATATATACTTCCATTGCTAGAAATAACAGAAAAATAATATCACAGCTGCCGTTTTTCCACGCAAATTGTAAGGCTGAGTTCAGACGGTAATAGTGTTCCCGATAGACTTGAGTAGTTCGTGAGCAAGAGATAAATGAACTTAAAAATAAAAAAAATATTATAGTTTAAAAAAAACTATAAAACAAGCTTTAGTCATCCAAACTGAACATGTATGCAAAATTTCAGCTCAATCCGAAACCGGGATGTGGGTCAAATTTAACTTCCAAGATTTTATTACATAATTAGTTAGTTACAGGTGAAGCTAATAAAAGCTTGTTGAAAACCCCCGACTCCAACTTGAAAAAGAGCTGTAACTTTTGAACGACTGAACAGATTTTCATGAAACATAGCTAAGATGATACCAGAGGCCCAATTCTCGTAATTAAGAATGTTCATAATATAGTTCGGATCTCATTCCGATCTACTACCAATGTCATAAATGTCACAAATGGTATTCTCCTACCCTAACAAACAACGTCAAACGTGACATTATATTGTAATGAGATCGAAAGTTGAATAAAAGGCAAATCGGTATTCTGCTAACATTTTGAACTGACACAGATAATAAAATTGACACTCTCGTCTATACACAAACGTCAAAAATGAGATTGAAATGAGTTTGTAAGAAGATTGAATCCAAATCATACTGAAATCGGACTGAACTTTAAGAGGAGTAGAATACGTGACTTTTTGTCAATTCATAATATAATCTCAGTTCGGTCAACTTTCAGTCATATTATAAATTAATTACGAGAATTGGGCTTCTGGTTAAACTAGTTATCAAATTATAAAAAACTGCATTGATATCAGCCATCCGTTTTGGAGCTACAATGCCACAGAAAGATACACACACTACAAACTTATAACATCCACTCTTTTTTTGTCGGGGGTTAATAAGTAATAGCTCTTTTCGATTGATGTTGCTCTCACTCACTCTCTCACTCGCTACATAGCTCACTATCACTATCATAGAGTGTGGATCAGACCAACTTTCTCTATAGGACCAACAATTTAATCTCGAAAAAATTATCAGCTGTCCCATACAAAATCTTCAGTACCTACTTGACCCAAACATAAGGGACAGCTGATAATTTTTTCGTGATTACCATGTTGGTCCCACAGAGAAAATTGTTCAGTTTGATGATCTGATCCACACCCTTAAATATGACCACGCATTTCTGATACATTTTGTGTAAATATCATTATTATGCGCTAATAACTTTGTCTCTAAGGATTAGTATGGATTTCACAATATTTACCATACTTGTCATAACATGTCACAGGATACTATTACAAATTCGTCAGCGATGACGTCACTCATATGACAAGCAAACAAATGGTCGCAAAGTAAACATGGTGACATGTCATGAGATATTGCCCGAGTATCGAGTTAGGGTGGTTACACACTTGCAGTTTGTCGCATCGTATTGTAGAAATCTAGTTAGTAAAAACTGATTACCAGCAGGCCTAGCATGAGCATGATCACCATATGAACGTGTTTTGTCTACGGAAGAATAGACGAAATGACGTATTACAGTAATATTTGTACTCTTTGGTAGGATTTGGTAGAATAACTACATATCTTCTTCCCCGTTGCTATGGTAATATTTTGTCTTTGTCTATGTAGAAACGCGAGTCTAGACGTCAAGATGGATAGAAAGAGCTTTGTCTATTCTTGGAAGAATAGAAATAGAAATGGTCATACTATGGGTGCTGGTGAGAATATTGAACGAGACAATGGACTTTGGTAACATTTAGAAAATAAAAGAGAGATATTTTGACTATAGTCAACAAACATACGACAAAAAAAACAACAAAATGAATAACAACAAAAAATATCGCATTTTTGTTCAATTTTATGCAATATACACACTTGTTTCATGAAAATGTAAAAAATATTGCTTATATAATATATATTGACAAAAATATCAAGGATTAAACGTGTATTTTTTATTCTAAACTCGCTTACGTTAACGTTACGATACAACAAAACTTTCGTGCTCGGCCCACAAAAATAAAACGATATAATATATATTATATATAAATATATATATACATTAAGAAAAAAAGAATAATGTATTTATTTGACACAGCACAAAAACGATCTTAAAGATTTATACTTAACAGAAAAATAAAAATAAAAACATATAAAACAAAAATAAAATATATCTTAAATAAAATGGATTGTACGTCGCAGCTGTGTCAAAAAGGCATTTATCGTTTGCAAAATCATTGCCCGCTTAAACAAAGTAATTAGAGAAACACTACACCGTTATTCCAAAATCATAATTGAACGAACTGAGTCTGAATCGATGCAGTATATACGAGCTACTTTTAGCATCGGCGATTAGCGATTTTGCGATAGCATCGATGCTGCATCGCGTTTTAGCGACTCGCTGCGTCCGATCGTGGTTGCTAAATCACGCGATTTAGCGACTGCATCGATACTGCATCGCGATTTGGCGACTCACTGCGTCCGATTGCGGTTGCTAAAAGTATCGCGAGTGAACGGGGTAGCGATCGATCGCTGCATCTAGCTTCCGATCTCTAGTCACCGATGCTATAAGTAGCTTGTGTAAACGGACCCTTAATCATACGTTTTTCAACTCGTTCGTCAAAACGTTCAGTGTGTTACTGCCTTAAGTGATTCGTGGTCTGAAAGCTAATCGTTGAATTTCATTTACATACGTTATATCGCGCTTATCATTCGTGATAAGGTGGATTTGGCAGTGGTGGATTTACCAGCAGGCTGGGTAGGCTAGAGCCTAAGGCGGCAAATTTTTGGGGTGGTAAATTTGGGTTATTCCCATCGGATCGCGCGATCCGTTGCTTGTTGCATCTGATATCGGAGAAAGTTCCCATCGGATCGCGCGATCAGATGCAACTCCAAAAATAATTAAATATTGTCCCATCAGATCGCGCGATCCGATGCAACTCCAAAATTAATTAAACATTGGCCCATCTGATCACGGTCCCCTTCTTTAGGAATTTTACACACGTCTTATTCAATAATTTAAAGTAGAGTCTGTACCAATTTATGTTACCTACAGTGTGGGTGATGTGTAGTTGCGTATTAGGGTCTAAGCAAAAAGAAAATGTTACTATCAAGAACAAAACAAAAGAAATATAAAATGTTTTAGGATTATTACCTGGAACAGTGGCATATTATTATATGTTTTTTAGTATTAATTAAGCTTAGATATTTTTATGTTTTGTGCGTCATACTGGGCGTAGAAATAAAAACTTTTTCTTTTCTTTTTCTTTTTAAAAAAAATTGGGGGACATAATTTAGACATATCTTACCCTTATTAGAAGTATATGATTGAGCTACAGATTGAGCTTTTATTAGCTCTACCCATAAACTATTTCTTGTGCAATCGTGTCTTATCTTAATAATTATAGTTGGGTTGAAAAAATGATCAATCATCCCATACGTTTGGGTTTTAGTAGATACCAGTGGCGAAGAGTCCATGCAACCCGATTCCCATCGGCTTCCCTTTAGGAATTGGTTAGTGCGTAGACCAACGTAATATGGCTTGTTATTCAGTTAGGTCGAGCTCTTCCAGACATGACTATATATAGATTACAAGAGACGGTATGGATTTTTGTCTTCCAGCATTAATTGCAGCAAGTTTTAGAGGGCATTTTTGGGACGACTTCCCCTTTTACAACTGTCACCCTTCGCCACTGGTAGGTATTGAAGTTTTGTTTTTACAAAATAATGTAATAAATGAGAGATAATGTAATGTCTTTTTTACCTTAAAAAAGTCCAAAAAATCAACAAAATCCTAAGTAAAATCGAATATAACCTAACCGTCATAAACTCCCGACTCCAACTAGAAAAAGAGCTGTAACTTTTGAACAGCTGAACAGATTTTTATTAAACATAGCTAAAATGATACCCTAATTAAACTAGCTTTCAATAGAAAGAACTGCATTGAAATCGGTCTATCCGTTTCGGAGCTACGATGCCACCTTTCTAACCCTCCTATAGTCAATCCCTTCTCAAGTAGGTGGTAGAACGCAAAACCTTATTTCTCTGTAAGTCAGGTATAAACAAAATATCGTCTCCCGCACACTCAAATAATTCATGAATTGTAAACCATACGTTACTTGTAAACGAGATTGAAAGAAGGCTCGAAGGAAGAATATTGTAGAAAAAAATGCGTTTTGAGACTATTCTCTTTTGACATCCTAAGATGACACTCAAAGACGTAAAAGTACTTATGAATTATTATATAATAATGTACCCATAGGGATAAACCAAAAATAATTTAAAAAAAATATATACTTGACGATACCACTCATTTCATTAATGTAGAAATATGATTATCCTTTTCATTGTTTAATTTTAATCTTAGTGTTTACTGTCAGCTCATAGTTCTCTGTATTCTTGTTATTGTAAATGCTGTGTTAACCTTATATATTATATATATAGTATAATATATCATGATTGAAGAGTTAAGAACCGTTGGTGAACGTATTAAAATAAATTAAATAAAAAAAAATACCCGATACTTACTCATATCGATATCTTATTTTTAACATAGTGGAAGGACCTTTTTTAGACATTTACACCCATTTCATACGTCATTATTTTAGGCTACAATTACGTAAGTACGTGCTTGATGAATCGTTCGCTCCAGCTTTGGAAAATAAGCGCTCGCTTTGGAACCCATGTTGCGACAACAATCGTTTTCGTCTGATTCGATTCGATACCACGTGAGTGTCGCAAGATTGATTCGATCCTAAAATTACTTGGTATCGAAACAAAAGTATCGAGTACTTACCCGCATTTACTTGTATCGGAACGACCCTATCTATACTTTATATTTCTACCAGTCCTTTATTCCCTTTTAAATAATCTTAAACTAACTTCATATAAATGATTAAAAAGGAGAAGTTTGGACCCAAAAAGGAAATGCGTATATTTTGTAAAAAATACGCATCGATGTAAAATACGCTATTTTCTATCTGCCAATGACTTTGACAAACACTTTTAACCCTAAAACCAGACTGAAGCCCGTCACACACGTAGCTATAATATATATTAATATACTGTGCTATATATTACATTATAGCAAGCCCCCATACGTGGTAGCTATACTATAACATATTTTGATGACGTAATAGAAATATATATTATAGCTACGTCTGAGGTCGCTCGAAGATTACTATGGAAAATATATCGTAATATGTCTGGCTATAATATATATTATAGCTACGTGTGTGATGGGCTTGAAGTAGATTTTATTTATTTTTTCACACAATTAACCAATTTATTTTGCGAATAAGCACAAATAAAAAACGAATTCTTTGTACAAAATTGATGACCTCATTTAACAATTTTACCTTCACAAAATAATTCACATCAAAAAACAATTCGTCAAACTTCACCTACGTACCGTAACTCCGTCGTAGCACACGGCTACGAATTTCATTATAGCTACGAGCTACGCAGGCACGTCCGTAGCTCCGTAGCGATATTGAAATGCGATGCGACGCGACGTAATGAGATCACCGGCATTTGTTTAAACTATTCTTCTTACTTCTTTTTCAAGTCATATTCATAACTGTATTGGAACAATTTACATTGTATTTGAATGTTTATGCATTTAGAAAATAAAATAAAAGAACAGGATACCTATACTCCGTTCGAAATAACATTAGAAATTTAAATAACTCCATTTACACTTTATTCAACCGATTTTGACTTCTATTACGTTGGTGACATGACAAATTACAGCTGCAGTAAACATTTGTTATCGTAAATACGTTTTTGCTTTTAATGCCATCCTTATGCGTACGGAATAGAAGTCAAAATCGGTTGAATACACTGTAAAAGGGTTTGTTAAACGTGTCTTATCTTATTTCAAACGGAGTATACACAGACAGTTAACAATTTTATTAACTACTCAAATGTCAAAGTCATAATATTAATTTAAATTTTTATAATATTTCTGTTACAAATTATATTATAATGTTTTATACAATTCATCAATAGATTATAGACATTTACTCGGTAGGAAATGATTGAACTTCATGATTTAAGTATTTTCATAATAATATTGAAGGTGTCAGATGGTAAGCATCATTTTTTTAGTTTGGGTCATTGCCTTTTCGATGACTTTAGCATCGGCGATTAGCAATTTTGCAATTGCATCGATGCTGCATCACGTTTTGGCGACTCGCTGCGTTCGAACGCGGTATCAAAATCTCACGTTTTTAACCCCCGACAAAAAAGAGGGTTGTTATAAGTTTGTAGTATGTATCAGTGTATCTGTGTATCTGTCTATGGCTTTGTAGCTCCAATATGGATGGACCGATCCAATGTATTTTTTTTAATTGAAAGCTAGTTTAATCGGGCATCATCTTAGCTATGTTTCATGAAAATATGTTCAGCCGTTCAAAAGTTACAGCTCTTTTTCTAATTGAAGTCGGTGGTTTTTGACGGTTAGGTCATTATTTACATGAAAATATAGGTTACACAAATATTTTCTAAATACTACATCTAGTCTATAGACTATAAATCCTAGCTTCTCCCCAAGCCACCAAATCAGGTATAAAATCATAACGCGCGACCTCGTTGGATCGCCTCCAGCAATGTTTGTAGCTCTACATGAAAGAATGGAACTTTCTAATGTACTCTGTGGAACTTTGCCTGACAGCCAGTGCGGTAATACCGAGAGCGGAGCGAGGAATGAACGTAAAATGAACAAGGATAGATTTTATTTTAAACTAGCTGTGCCCACGACACCATCCGCATGAATTTTGGATAGTGCAATTTTTGTAAAAAAAAAGCATTTATGTCCTTTTTCATCATGTACAACTATTTAATTTTCCTTGTCAAAGGAGAGCATTTTTCATTGTATGGAGAATAACAAAATTTAAACAGACTTGTCTTGTCCGATACCCCTTAAACTTTCAAACATCATAACGTGACGTCACGTCACGTAAGGTTCAGTTACTCGAATAAATAAAATTAAATAAATTTATTTGTCATTGTAGGTGTCATTGACCAATTAATCTTAACATGAGTACCAGTACAAACAAGTTATTCAAATTACAAATCAGAATAGGTATCTACTTAATATTTTAATTGCACATCATAAATCATAATCACTATACATCCACCACTTATAATAGAAATTATACTGCGACACTGAGGAATCAACTACCAGCTATCAGCGGTTGTCCCGACCACATACGAAATGGGGATCTTCAAGAAAAGAGCCTACACCATCCTAAAAGGTCGGCAACGCATCGGTGACTCCTCTGGTGTTGCGGATGTTCATGGGCGGCGGTGATCACTTACCATCAGGTGAACCGCAAGCTCGTTTAGCTCTAGATCATAAAAAAAAATACAATTACAAGCTAAACGAGTTTCATTCATCTCACAGTACGACCTACCCCTCAAAAACTACAATATATCTACAAAACTTACACTTTGTATGTATATACATAACGGACACATGTAGTGTAGTATCGAACAAAAGTTGTTGCTTTGCACAAATGTAGACAACAAAATACAACTTGCATTTTAGAAGGAATTTATTTCGTAAGCTATTATTCAGTCAAGGGGAGAGAATGAAAAGCTGTATTTTATAGACCCATTTAATATCTATTACTCAAATAATACGCTTCGGGAGCTGAAAATTCATTGATAGAGAAATGCGAGAATATTCCCCAACATCGCCTCAAAAACTTTGTGCCGTATACCGAACCGCATGACATCTGTATTAACAATACACAGAGGTAATAAAAAGTACTGATATGTGAGAAAATTATATATGTGTAAAACATGGATATTTAAAATAAATTAATATAGTTTAGAAAAAACTATAGAACACGCTTTAGTCATCCAAACTAAACGTGTATGCAAAATTTCAGCTCAATCGGAAACCGGGAAGTGGGTCAAATTTAACTTTCAAGATTTTCTTACATAGATAGTTAGTTAGTTAGTTACAGGTGAAGCTAATAAGAGCGTGTTATAAACATCTGCGACAAAATTTACACATTTTTATTTATGTGTTTTTAATTAGTAAAAAAATAAAATAACTAAGAAGTTTTATTACTTTCATTTGAGTATTATTTAATAATGTATAAAATACTATTTATTTGATTAAGCTAACATTCTTAGTTTCCGAGATATTAAGGTTTATTATTGACTCGGAAGCAAGAGTATCGACTCGGAAGTGCAGATTACAACCTTTTCGGGATAACTGGCTAGTGCTTTTACTCATCCCATGAGAATAAAAAGCTTGAAGTTACAAACTTGTATATTGTATAGGACTCCCGCGGCCCGTAATCTTATCGACCGCTGAACGAAACAAAACTAAATCGAAATAAAATGGGAAAACTTTCCCATGGAATTGTAATACATTATGTAGTAATTAATTGGGGGTTATAGTTCCCATGGCATTAATTTACCATTACAGGATCTAAAAATACAAGCTGTAGTCCGCGGTTTCACCCGAGCGTTTTATTTTTATCAAAATATATTTATTTTATTATTTATGTACACACAACAAAAAGAAAAATACACAGAATAAGGAACACTTAAGTACAAAGGTACTGCTTATTTTAAAAGAAATTTCTGCCAGCAGACCTGCGACTGGAGAGGGAATAGAAGAAAACGTACACACAGTGTGTTAATCTAAGAGGGAAAGACTAGACTACGGAACATTGATAGATATTAATAACTAAACCTCCCATCCCCATCCAAAATTTAAGTGCTAAGCACTTGTCGGTGTACTAACTAACTAAACCTAAATAATAAAAATTAAAAAAAAAAATATAAATAAACAGTAGGTACATAAAATAATATTTATTTATTTATCAATTTGGCTCCTCAACAATGTGCACACCGCTACATATACAATTAAACATTTCAAACTTAAGTCTAAGTGCCTCATTACTTAAAGAAGAGCACTGCATGCACTAAATTATGCGCAGATAATATAAGATAAATACTTAATCTAAACATAAATGGCTATATTAAACTAATATATACTACAATTATTATTTGAGAATTAAGAGGAGAGGTAATGCTTTTTTTACGCGACGTTTAAAACTGGAAATTGATTGATTGAGACAAGAGTATACAACATGTACCAATATTCACCAACCAATAGGCACCAGAGGGTTGACCTGCTCATGAATATTCGAGAAAAAAAAAACTCAATTTTTAAGAAATTACTTTAAAAAATTACGGGTTTGTCGACTAGTGTCTGTCGATGTCTGCCACGGCACGTGTCTGGTACGCTCGATGTCTGTAGATATAAACGTACCTTCAGTATTAGATTATCTGTGCCAGGAAGAAATAAGTGTGGTGCTAGCCAGCGATAGGTAATTACAGGATCGTCTATATAATCCAGGAACTTGGCTACCTGCTTTATATTACAAAGTTAATAATAGTAACAAGAAGACAATATAGACAGAAACCGCGGGCGATGTCGCTCCTCCATCGGTACAATTGGAAATAGTGCACTTACTGTAAGGACAGTGAGTTTGATATCATGTCAATTGAACTAGTTTAGATTAGTCAACCACCCAATAACCCCCCTACTAATAGGCGCTGAATACAGTTATGTCAAGCTTATACTTACATATCAAAAAAGATATAGTTATAATACCGTTATTCATAATAGTGATAATGATCGAACAAGCTTGTTCAGTATAAAAAAAACTTTATACAACGTTTAGATGTTCTATTTTTTTTTTTATATTTGCCCCACACTAGGAATTAATCCTGTATCGTGGGTGCGTTCAAATACATACATCTTACATGCACAGACATCCAGATCCGGAACAACTATTTGTAGAGCATACAAATATTTGATCCGTGTGGGGATCGAACCCGCGACACGTGACGTAGCAGTGTATCGCTCACCCACTGCCAACCGTGCCATCTGTATTAGTAAAATGATAATAGCTATCACACCCCGGAAACAACTATCTATTATATAAACAAACCATGAATAATTATTTGCTTAGTGCTGGAATTAAACCAATCACCAGCGGGATTCGGTGGCGATTTGATAAAAAAAACCTAGGCCATTGCATCGAGAGTTTAAATAAAATAAAATCGCTCAACGATTGACCAATTCACCAATCGAGTCACCCGGCATTCACGAGTTCCGATGACTGACATTCAATTGATTGTGTCTGAACACTGTGCACTGTTGACGTTTGTAACATGCACTGAGTTGATTAATTGGACTTTTTCAATCAGTGCGTGACAAAGTACTGTCTGTAGCTTTAATATTCAGCTCTTCAAGAATGAAGAAGAAGGATCTTAACAAACCTAACTACGAGTTAATAGCCTAAGGCGCTCTACCCACTGCACCGCGCCCCGTCGCGTAGCGCGGGATGGCAGATTTTTACCATTTCACCTGACATTATGCTGAGCTGCGGCCTTTTGGCACAATACCTAATTTATGTTTTCTTTGATTTGTTTTATTTATTTTTTATTGTGCTAATAAACTCTTTTTCTTTCTTTTTTCTTTCTTTCTTTCTTTCTTTCTAAATTAGCTTCACCGGTAACTAACTAACTTTGTAAGAAAATCTTGGAAGTAAAATTTGACCAACTTCCCGGTTTCCGACTGAGCTGAAATTTAGCATACACGTTCAGTTTGGATGACTAAAGCGTGTTCTATAGTTTTTTTAAAGTATAATATTTTATTATTAACGTATCTATAGTGACGTTAACGTAAGCATATTTTAAATAAAAATACACGTTCCATCCATGATATTTTTTTGAAAATATATGCTTTATTTTCATCTTACTCGTATCTTAATCTTAACTTAAATCTAAACTAGATAATATTATAAAGAGAAAAGATTTGATTGTTTGTTTATAATGGGTAAACTTAAAAATTATTGGACCGCTTTTAAAAATTCTTTCAACACCAGAATGCTGTATTATCACTGAGTAACATAAGCTATAATTTATAAAGATATCACGCGGGCGAAGCCGCTGGCGGAAGTTATAATAGTCATGAAATTTGTGTATATGTTGCATACAATTAAACAAAAATGCGATAGAATTATTGTATTTTTTATTCAAAATATGCTTACGTTAACGTTACGATACGGTAAAAACAATCTTGATGGGCCTTTACTCTTTAAATTGTCAACAAAAAGCGGAATAATACTTCCGAGCTTAATAAATAAGCTTCTCAAAATACTTAGTCGGATACACAGTTCAAATTACATTATAATTAATTTTCTCAAACAGTAAATCATTTGCTGTTCCCGTGATTGCGAGATATTATACCATAATAAAGGATCCGATTGGTAATTGTATAGGTATTGTGTACCTTCTGATTACAAAAGTGGTAATTTAGTTATTTTTTCATAATCTGATTGAGTATTGTGTACAAAAAATGCTCCGATAAAAAATGAATAAACATATAAAAAAAAAGTTTTTTGTGATATCATAATATAATTGTAATAAGTAGGTACTTATTACAATGACAAAATATCGCAAATGTCAGCTTTTCTTTGAAATTTCTAAATCATTCAAACTTATATTCTTTAGAGTGACTACATAATTGGAAGTTTTTGATTCTAATTTTAATTTGTAAACTGAACCTCCACAAAACTTTTTAGTTTATTAAAAATTAATTATTATACAATTTGCATGATACCAAAATATTCGTCATTTTGTCAGTTATCGGATGAAATCTAATAAAACAAAGGTGTGTTTTTATGTTTGTAAACTGTATCCACGAAACAGGAGAAATCCTAGAGAGAATAAAAATAGCAAGAATAGAATATTTATTGAAAGTGCAACCTTAAAATGTTTCAAATGCATGCAATTTATACACGTATCACACTTACTAAGATTTTAGTCACCCTTTGTGAAGAAGATAGAAGAAGATTTACTTATAGTCGTGGTCGCTGGTCGCCCAGTGGTCGAAATTCGACCACATATATAAATAAATATAAAAAATATATATAAATATATATATATAAATTTTGGTTTTCTGCACTCCTTCTCCTTATAAACTTTAACTATGCCAAATCACACACTCCTCCGTTCGCGCAATATGTAAAGGGGTACAAAGTTTTCTCTTCACGTATTAATAGAAGATTAAAATTACGGTCCTCTCTGCTTGTATCCCAAATCAATATCTTCGGCTATTTATATCAAAATCTCCACAAGCTGACAAGTCCCTTCAATGTTTGCTCTTCTCGGTAAACAGTGTGAAATCTGACATCTTTTGGGCAGGCGACGCACTGGGCGGTTTTACTGCTTCATGACGGCTGATTCTTGTAACAAAGTGTAGCATGATCCGGTGCATTTATTAATATAAACTTTAAAAAAAAGAAAAAACCGATGTCAAAAAACTAAAAGGTATAAAATAATTTTCTTAAAAAAACTTAACTGCTTCTGAGTTGGTTCTACTACCTAGTTAAGGCGCATTGAAGATTTAAAGGAATTCAAAATTTGTTAAGATTTTTTAAGAAAATTATTTTATACTTTTCATTTTATTCAATAAACAGGATATTTTTTTATGTACCTATTGCGCATAATTTGTAGAGTGATTTAGTGTCTGTTCCTAAATTAAACTGCAGTATTAGGATTTAAGTCGGTCTTTACTTTTTTTTTAAAGTTTATTTTATTTTTCTATTTTGAGTGGCATAAACAATACATAAACATGCGATTACAGCATTGGCAAGTGATATGCTGTTATTCATTCAAGAGTTCCATTGTCTATCTCCGAAGGTCTTCATCAAATCTTTATGAAATTTAAATGGGGCCATTTCGGAATCACCCCATTCTAATAAAAAAAGAATTTTGCAAATCCGTCTATATATGTCGGAGTTATGCCCGAACATACATAAAAAAAAAAAATAAACATCCGAATTGAGAACCTCCTCTTTTTTGAAGTCGGTTAAAAATCCATCCATGGAGTTTCTTGCGGTTTCTTCTCCAGGACCAACCCACTTGGAACCGTGCACCTAGAATCACGCCGTTTTGAATGTGCCTGCAAAGGCCCGGTTGAAATAAAAAACTTTGACTTTGACTATAGCTATGCGTTTGGCGGCTGCAGTTTATCTGCCTAGTGCGTCTATATTAATCTCGAACATTCTTTATCATTGTCCTTTACTCCTACATCCATCCTACTGTTTATATCCAAAATCGTCTCATGTTTACAAACAATAAAGTCAACAGTATCAATTTGGTAACGGGAATTGGGTACATAATATCTAATATTGACTTGTAATTGTAACTTGTTCATCCGTGAATCACTGACAACAGTGAACGCAATGACAATCAATCGGAGCTTACACACGCACTAGTGCTGTCTGTGCTACGAGTTGTGGGTTCGAATCCTGCCATTTTTTTTTTTATATTTTTATATAAGCAGTGATAGCCTAGCAGTTGAACGGTAGCCTTCCATGTAGGAGGGTCTGAGTTCGAACCCAGCCTGCACCTCTGACTTTTCGGATTCATGTGCGGATTAGAATTTGATTATTATTTGCGATAACGGTGAAGGGAAACATCGTGAGGAAACCTGCACATCTGAGAGGGCCTCATAAAGTTCTCGATGGTGTGTGTAGACCACCAACCCGCACTAGGCCAGCGTAGTGGACGAAGGCCTCTAACCCAGAAGACGCCCGCGCCCAGCAGTGGGACAGTAATCGGCTGGATTTATTTATTTAGAATTATTAATTAATTTCTTTTATTGTTATAGAAAAGAAAAGACAACACGGTTGGCGCAGTGGCTAAGCGATTAGCTTTCTGCGCTACGTGCCGCGGGCTCGAACCCCGCACGGAACAAATATTTGTATGATCTACAGATAGTTGTTTCGGGTCTGGTTGTGTGTGCATGTGACATGTATGTTTGTAAACTGTACCCTCGACACAGGAGAAATACTAGTGAGGGGCAACGATAAAAAAAAAAAAAAAAAAAACTTTCCAAAAAAAGAAAAACAACATTAATAAATAATATAAAATAACAATGACTAAAATTAAAATTATTATTGTTATTTTAGTGCCATAATTATCCCTCATCGAATATTTTTTTTATTCTTTCATTGTTCGTTTCAAAACATCCAAATATCCAAGATACTCTGGTCGAATCTATCGACATTAACCCGAGTACTGCTCATAATATTGAGTTATATCTTACTCGATTATCCAGACGATCGACTCGACTATTTTTTCCTTGAAAATATCGGAAACGAGATCCAGGCTTTTGTTTACAGAATAATATTATTTGTTTTAGTACTTTCGTATATAATGGGTCACAAAAGTTATCTTAGTGACGTTATAGATTTTAGCGCCAAAACCATAAATTGAGCCCATTACTATCCCACTGCTGGGCACGGGCCTCTACTCAGAATGTAAAGGGTTATGCTTTAGTCCACCACGCTGGCCTAGTGCGGGTTGGCGGACTACACACTCCATCTAGAACTTATGTTATGAGGCCCTCTCAGGTGTGCCGGTTTTGTCACTATGTTTTCCTTCACTGTTAAAAACAACTATATAAACTTACATAAACATTACCAACATATAAATATGTTTATTATGCTAAATAAACATAATACACATACCTACCGAAATAATAAATATAAAATACGGAAAAATCTGAATCGAGATGAATCTGCCGACACCGCGACTTCTTGTCACGAAAGTATTTACGTACTTTAAATAATAATTTCATTTAAATAAGAAAAATGATAATTTCATCAGTGGAAAGGTAAAATAATTAACGCGCCAATTCGTTGGCAAACTAACTTAAACTTTACAGGGGCACATTTTAAAGTTTAAGTTAGTTTGCCAGCAAATTGGCGTTTTAGTCATTTTACCTTTCCACTGACGATTTACTATAATTTTATATTATTCGTTTAGATAAAAAAAAATTGGCGAAAGATCCTTATCTTTATTTGAAAACGCCCATATGAAGGTATTTCCTACTGTCAAAGGTTCATCATTTCATTCAATACTTGGGATAAGCAAATGGCCCGGTATCTGTACCCCGTTCTCAATTGGGAACGATCAAGCATATAATTTCGATTAGTTCCGCCTGCTTGCGTGCAGAAATTAGGAATTTTGGGCCGTAAAAGTGTGTTTGATTTATTTGTTTGTGTTTTCCGTATAGAGAATTTCAGTTCTAATACTCGTTCAAACAGAGAGTGTTTACAATTTGGTAGCTCCACTCAACTTGGACACGATAAACTTATATACCGCTCAGTTGTATGTGTATTTTTTTCCCACATAAAAAGTGTGTTTGGTGTCTTCTTTCTTGTACTTGTTTTAATTACTAACATTAGTTATAAGCAAAATTCTTGTTTCTAACAACCTTTCTTTCCCTATGGACTTTTTTGTCTGTTTTTTTTTTTATTTTTTATAAGAAATATGACTTTGCTGTCTATGCATGAATCCTCTTCTTATTACCTGTGTCTTTTTTGTGGCTAATAAATGTATTTTCTTTCTAGTTACTGTCTATAGCAAAAAGTAAAAAAAAATATGCATCAGCAATAACCATCGGCACACACATACAACTCGGGACACACACCGAATAGTCAAAAGGCAAGGTGATGCTCATTCGGTGCAGTATACCCACATAATTGTTATTTTTTATTTTCTAGGTAGGTACTTAATTTTACACTGTTGCCATCCTAAAAAAATGTCTTCTCTGTCTATGCATCTGTCCTCTTCTTATTACCTATGTCTATCATTCTAGTGTGTCTTGTAATGGTGGCAATTTTTTTTTTCTTTATATTAGAAATACTTTGATACGTAAGAAATATCTACAGATTAACAAAACGAACAATGATAAACATAGCACCGTCGATTCATAATTCACTGTTTCATTAGCCGTTCACGTTTTTAGCTACGTTCCCAAATGTTTTACGATTGAGGCACAACAACGGGAAGTAAACATTTTATGACGGGGCCTATTACGTGTTGATTGATGGCAATAGGAATTGTTGTAATTTATAAGATCGGCCTTGGTCGTGTATTTTCTAGCAAAAAATAGGCCATCCTGTATTCCCTCGTGACGTAAATAGCGAATAGGAGGATGGATGAACATGAAATAGCTATAAAATAAGTCATTTATTTATATTAGAGTTATAACGGAGCTCCGTTTCCGCATCCGCAAGCGTGGAACTGCCGCATAAAATAGAACCTCCGCATCCGCATCCGCCTCCGCAAGTTTTCAAGCGGATGTGTAAATAGATAAAGTAACACGCGTCCCGGATGGGTCATGTGCGTTATAACCTAAAGAGACATTATGTAGGTTTTTAGTTATTGTCATTAAGTAAATATAGGTAGTTATGTACCTATACAATATTTTTATTTATTTCATCCACCTCCGCCTCCGCATCCGTTAAACTTCTGCACCTGCGGATGTCAATCTGTGAACCTCCACTTCCGCTTCCGTATCCGCTAAGAGGCTTCCATTACAACCTTGAAAATAACATTGAATTTGGTATGTATTTTTTTATGTTTCTATTTTACAGATTACACCATTTTAATCAACTGATTTCAATAATTTTGCTTCCTAAGTAGTGGTTAATTTTTAATGAATAACTTGTTACTTTTTTAGCGATATTTTAATATTTAGTGCGCATAATTTGCAGAGTGATGCAGTCTCTGTTCCTAAATGCAACCGCAGTATTGTGATACATTTTAAAACAAAAAGAAAATTCGACTTAGTATGGGGGACATGCATAATTTACAAGCGCAACCCATACAAAATCTCATTTTGTTTTGGACTGAATTTTAGTACTGCAGTTGCATTTGGGAACGGATCACTATGCAAATTTAGCACTCTACATAAAAAAAATCCTGTATAAATTCTACAGTATTGCCATTACAATACTGAATTGCACCTATTTTCAGAGATTGAACTGTAAAATAATTTTAACTACAACAACTGAATAAAACATTTTGATAACATCAGAAAATCTGAATTTTTATTACGACTTCAGTATTCAGCCCGTACAAGTTTGAACAAGTTTAATGCACTGACTTTTGTAATAAACTTACTTTGTTTATGGTAGGTACCTTTCTTATCCGAAAAAAATCTATACAGTTAATATGCTGTTCTGTTATTATTACACCATCAAATGGTAGGACATGGAGACCATGATGTATTTTACCAATGTTCACAAATAAATAAATTGAAATTATTTTTTGAGGTATTCCACGAAAAGCACTGATTTGAACAGCACTGAAACGAATAGCACCAAAGCTATTCCACGAAAGGCAACAATGCTCTTCGTGGAATACCTCAAAATAAATTCTAACCCTATTATTTATTCTCGTAAAGGCCGCGCGGCCCATGACGTCATTTACAATTCATTTACATTTTTAACATTTAAATTGACAAGTTTGAGTTTTGATTTAAATTTGAATTGATTGATTTGACGACATGGTTGGTGCAGAAGCGATTAGCTTTCTGCGCTACATGCCGCGGGTTCGATCCCCGCACGGAACAATTATTTGTATGATCTATAGATGGTTGTCTCGGGTCTGCGTGTGTGTGCATGTGACATGTATGTTTATAAACTGTACCCTCAATACAGGAGAAATCCTAGTGAGGGGCAATGTTTTTAAAAAAAGAAAAAGAAAATAATTATTTTTTATTTTCACCATTTTTTTTATTTTTTTATTATTATTATTTATTTATTATATTTATTATTCAGCCCCCGCCGTTATTTGCATTTTTAAAAATAATCCGATTCGGCTATAATTTGTTTTTAGCGCGGGCCGGGCCTAAAGGTATTACATAAAAACCATATTGTTATAAACTTATTTAATTCCTGAACATTCCTTTTCCACCGCAAGCCCGCGACTCCACCGATCCCCAAAGACAAAAACATGACGTGTCGAAATGAAAACATTTTGAATTCATTATGGCGGCTCGTTTTAATCTATACAGCCAATGTCGAGGGAACGACACTTGCGAACAGGATTACGGACCAAATTGGATGATTTAAAATGTATTTTCCCGTCCGGGTGCCGTACAAAAATCTTGTTAATATTTATGTTGTGGGCGGGCCAATGTTGCGATAAGAAAGAGACATTGTTTTTGCCGTGAAATGATATTGGTTGAGTGAAAAGTATTTTGATAAATAAAAAAATAAAAAATTCCAGTGTACAAAGTCTTTTTTATTTTGTTTTGTTTTTCAGTATACCATAAAAATCATAACCACATTAGGGATTTCAAAATAAGTGTCGGAGAAATAGGATTATTTATAACCATACAGAAATAATCTATCTGGCTCCCAACAACAAATGGATATAATATATCTACTATTTATTTACCAAAGTAGTGTAAAAGGCAGCTGAAATTCATTTGAAATATCTATTGAAACTAGTGGTCGTCCTGTGGTCGAAATTCGACCGTAATTTTAGCTTTCTGCACTCCTTCTCCATTATAAACTTTAACTATGACAAATCTCACAAACGGGCACAGTTTTCTCTTCACGTATTAATATATAGATACTTATTCCAATACTAGCTGACCCGGCGAACTTCGTACCGACAATAAACGAACTGTGCACCTACCTACCTACTCACCCTTTTTTTTTTTTTTTTAGCCTGGTAAAATCAGCAAATGAGTCCTCCCACCCCGGGCAGGGCGGGAGGGACTGTCAGACTTGTACTGACTAAAATCCACGGTGTTCCTTCAATAGCCCTTTACGTTCCGGGGTCACGGTAATGAGATAAGTCCCGCGACCACCTACTTACCCTAGCATATGATCTACCATACCTACCATACTACCTACCCTATCTACTATTCTTACACTACCTACCCATCACCTACCTACCATACCTACCCTACCTACCCTACCTACCCTATCTACTATACCTACTACCCAATATGTTTGGAAAAATATATCGAAATAGAATAATAAAAAAAAAAAAAAAAAAACCTTTATTTCAGACATTGAAGCCCATAAGCCCATTAATATAATATGTATATAATTTCAATATATTTTTTCCCAAACGGTCAGTTGTTAATTTTTAATAAATAACAAAAAAAATGTTGCTGACGTAAAAGAGTAGTCTGACGTCTTCACATACCAAATTGCGGATCTCTAAAAAGTAGACATCCAAAATGAATTGGAATTACGTAGACATGTAACACAACATCCTGTACAGTACAGTACGTTGTTGATTTTGTCCGGTTTTTTCTCGAAACGCCCGACGTTTGAGTTCGGAATTATTCATATGGTGTTGTCGCAGTCACCAAGCGCACATAAATTATTTTATAGAGATATGTTTTATTTTGTTAAATAAAGTAAATATTTTATGGTGTGCACTCGATGAGTGAAATGTCTCTATAAAGTATTTTTGCGTTATTCTGTGATATAATAAATCAGGTTTTATCTTTTCGTTTTGTTTTTTACGCTGTGTAAATGTTGGGTGTAAAATGATATGTCATATTTTAGGTGTGTAGCCGTATATTCACTAGGGAATGAAATTTCTGCGACACATGTTCAAAAGACATCGCGTGACGTCGCTTGATAGCTTAAAATAATAATATTGATATCGTGCGAAGTCTGGCGAAGTCGCACGAGTTCACCCGATGTCTTTAGCAACACGTGTCCCGGGGTATTTGTTCCCTAGTGAATACACGGCTTATCTTAACAGTGGCAGTATATTAAGATAAAATAAGGCAGGCATAGCGGGACTTTCCACTCGAAATTGGAGCTGACCGACTGGGAAAGTACCTCCCACCTTGCAGAATATCGTAGACAAATAACACTGCTCTTTTACAGTGCTGTGTTCGTAACGGTGAGCAAGGTCGCCGGTGCTCCTTGAGGATGCGTCGTGTTGGCACGTTGGCAGTAGACAACTGCCAACATGACGCTAGTAGTAGGGTCGACAACCCGCGAGTGATAACTCTGGTGTAGCAACCGTCCATAGGTTACGGTCTATAGGTAACACTTGTTTGCTTATTCACTATCACTGAACACTAAGGGCTCAATTATGGAGACACGGAAAGTCGCGCGGCGCGCAAAGCGGCGTCTCGCTCTCTCACTCGCTCTCCATGAACGGAGATACGCGCCTTTCTCCGCGTTGCGCACCGCTTTGCACGCCGCGCGACGCTCCACGTCGTCAGCCTTAGGCCTCAATTATGGAGACACGGAGCGTCGCGCGGCGCGTAAAGCGTTACGTCGCTCTCTCGCTCGCTCTCCATGAACGGAGATATGACTCTTTCTCCGCGTTCTCCGCGCGAGTTTGCGGCTCTCCATGATTCAGCCCTTACTCGAACGGTTTTGTTCTTTTGAGTCTTCTTACTATGTCCGTATGGTCGAGGAGCTGGACTGCCTCGACGTTCACGTGATGATGAAGTCCACGTTCGTGACCTTCTTCGTACATTTTAATTAATTTATGGATGGACTCTAGCTTATGGTCTCGATGGAATTCGTCATTTCTTATGTGCCAAGTTGCAATTGCATTATATGCTATGATGGAATCTAGCCATTTAGCGAGGTTTGTAGGTAGATAGGTTAGGTATCGTCCCTTGGGGAGGTTCTTTACGTGCACCCCATAGCACTTCTTCTAGGGAATATAAACATAAATAAAGGAAATACAAAAAACATGAATAAATTACCTTTTATTATACCTAAGTTATACAGGGTTGTAAGTGACATCGTAACGAAAACTAATACCATGGATTCAGGACATGATTCTGGATACGTCAGCATAAGAACACCGAGTAGGTCTTTTCAAAAAAATTACGATTTTCTTCGCTGTTTTTACAACGAAATAAAATGCGAAAAAAATCGGAACATTATTGAAAGACCGAATCAAATTCACGTTAATCGTTACGATGTCACCACACCTGTAATATGTAAGTTACAAAAACTAAAATCACAGTTCGAACATTGCAATTCAATACTAAACACTTACTTAATTATTTATTTTAATGTTATTATTACTGTACGTTGAAGGTACCTGACCATGGCATGTCTAAATATTAGTTATAGTAATAATTAATAATGGTTAGTAACAATTTAATGAAAAATGTGTACTATCACGACATTATTTCTAGTAATCATCGATGTCTATAGATACGCTCTGTCATACAAAGGGAAGCTAAAAAAAATAGACGTACTTTTTGAAGACGTCAAATTCTAAATTCAACTATGTTCGAATTATATTTAAATACAACAGCGATACATGCACTAATGGAATAGCTACTGTTATTATATATTTATTATTCAATACACAAATTAATAATTATGTTTGTAAACGGCATTTGACTGGTGATCAACCACTCCATTTTTCTGAAAATGGAGTACCTGACACGTCTCACTTTTTGAGTTCACTAAGCATAATATATATCTATAGACATCGATGCTAGCAATGGATTAAACACAATGACATTGCACTAACAAATTAAAAGCTTTGTATGTCTATAATTATTAGGCTAGTAAATTATTATACAGTGTGGAAGATACGAGCGATAAATGGAAGGCAAGTACCTTAATTATTGAAGATTTTACACAATGAAGTATATTTTTTTAAAATTAAAGGAATATAGTTTCATCTTTGACAATCCCATACCGCATAACATTTTTAAATACCGCATATTATGTACTAAAAATATCTAAATTAAGTTCTTGCGTCTATAGGTAGCTGATTGTGATAGGCAATTAAGAAACGCGAAAACACAATTTTGATTGTTTTAGTACATATGCGTAGTGACGATGAGGCGGTAGAAGACTGTCATAGACGTTTTGTTTTTAAAAGATAAAGATAATTTATTTAGAATACAACAAACAAATGTTCACGGTATTAAAATAACAAATAACTTTAAATACAGTATAATATTTTACTTTGTGATACCTACTTTAGCTAGTTTTTTACACCCTGTATATTATATCTGGAACCTGTTCTATAATTAACTTTGCTTGTTAAAATGTTGAATATTGAACGAAGTTAATAACTTCAAATAATTAAAGTTTTAGAACACCAGACTCATTACGGAATCTTCTTCTAGATAACAACTTAAAATAAATATTTTGCTATATCTATGATTTGAAAGGATTAAAATTGGTTTAAATTATTAAATTAAAATTATGAATTTATTTATGTTTTCAGCCAATATTTGTAGACTACAAGTTTCCATTTTATTTTTTACGTCGGGGTCACCACTGTGGAGGAACGAGGTATGGTGTTCCTCCATTGAAAAGGGAGGATCCTCCGACCAGGCGAGGTGATATTGCCTGGCGGGCCGAAGCCCAACGATGTCGGACAGTTGTATATATAATATGTTAGATACGATATTATTTTTCCTTGCGCGATGCAGGCCTCGTAATCTGATTGGTCAATTCATATTTTCGCGCCACTATTGTTGTCAGTTTGCCGACTTGTAAGTAGTTATTCTATGTGGCGATAGATGTCGCTACAGATTTATTAATACTCGGACAAATATTCATTTATATGTTAACACTAAACATAAACCATATTAAGTTTTTCTGTACACCATTGATTCGTCTATAGTTGATTACACAAAATATGGGTAAACCCCACGCATCGTGCTCACACCCACCGGTTTGCCCTCAAGTTATGTTGAGATACACATTCAACATGACCACAAGTATGCGCAAATCTTTATGGGCCCTCGAACTCTCTCCCTCTCTCCCTCTAGCACCTATAATAGTACGCTTATTACAGGTGCTAGATGGAGAAAGAGAGAGAGTTCAGGGCTCAGTTCAGGGCTCATAAAGATTTGCGAGTAGGTACTATGCTTACATCATGATTGTTTCTTTTCGAAATGCTTATTTATTTCAACAACTAGTATCATAAATTCATAAATCCTTATATATATATTTTTTAGATTAATATTACGGCCCTTTAATTCCTTTATGAGGAATGCTTTTAATTTTACTGCGTTGAAATCGATTCATCCGTGTTGGAGCTACGATGCTACAGATACATAGATCCACAGATACACACTACAAACTAGAAAAATGTATTCTCTGTCTATGCACCTGTCCTTTTCTTATTACCTATGTCTATTATTCTAGTGTGTGTGTTCATTTGTGGCAAATAAATTATTTTTCTTTCTTTAAACTTATAACACCCCTCTTTTTTGTCGGGGGTTAAAAATGGCAATATGTACATTATACCACAAAGACATCATCACTATTAATATCCTTTGAAACAGAAGTATAAATCTCATTCTCCTCCTTCAAACCATCTTTTCCCTTATAATAGGGAAATTCATTATTCGTAGCCAAATAATATATTCCGGGCCTATCAAAATGAGCTTCTACACCTAAGTAATTTGTACCAGTGTTATTGAAACACTGGGCAAATCTCGCTTCTTGCACTGTGTCACATTTTACAGCAATAAATTTCTTTGGATGCTCTATGGCTTGCCACCAATAGATCAAAGCTCTTAAATGGCTGCAAACAACCAAGCAAGGTAAATATGGAATATCACCAGGTTGAAATTCTCCTCCATTCACGTAAATATCGACATGTCCTAAAATTTCAGCGGTCCCAAAACCGTCTATATTCGTATGGATAATGTCGACTTTCTCTGCATCCGTTCTCCATAACTTGTTCTCAGGACCCAAAGCCCTGAAGCAAGGTCCTGCTGGGTCTAGCCCTGTTACTCTGGAGAGTTTCTTTCCCGTCGCCTGGTAGAAGTACTTGGCGGCGTAAGCCACTTCGTGGGCTCCAAGACTTGCCCCTACCAGCTCCAAGTTCTTAGGATCCAGGCCGAGTTTCGTGAGCCTTACTAAGAACTCTCCCATCTTCTTGCCGATAAATCTGACTAGGCGTGCTGATCTGGAAAAAGAAGAAACAAGTTATGGTTTTGAAGAAATAAATAAATAAATCCAGCCCATTACTGTCCCACTGCTGGGCACGGGCCTCTTCTGTCTGATTTTTACGGGACTTTCACTGGCAGATAACTGATGTTATAAAGAGTAACTTAAGCTACTTTTACTTCTAATTTAAATAAAAATTAATTATGTTAAATTCTACGCGAACGAAGTCGCGAGCACAGCTAGTCATTCAATAAATTTAAAAATACAATATTAAATCTCTCATCTGTCAACATGGATATTGTTCGTAAAACCAGCAAGAGTACTACCTACCCCTTTCTCGTTGAGATAGTCTTAAGCGCAATTTGTCACTACTATTCGCAATAACAGGCAATAATCCCGCATCGGCGCAAACAGATCAAAAGCTTAGAATGCAATAGGGATGTCCACGCAACGGATAAATGATAAAAGTCTTAAACATCCGCAGAAATATCGGATATTTACGAAATTCTGATAAATACAAGTAATGTTTAAAACTGGTTATTTCAATTTAAACAAATGATGCAGATAAATACTGCTATCTATAACCCTTAGCGTGTCGGATATCAAAATATCTGCTGGTCCATACATTTTGTTGAGGAACATAAATGTATCGAATAGCAGATATTTTTTTCGTGATTTCCGTGTTTGTCCCATGGTAAAAATTGTTCATAATAATGAGTAGAATCAACTCCTTAAAGGTTGCAGGTGACTAAATCGCCATCCTGTATTAAATAGTAGATTTTATCTTTAATCGCTTTCTATGTTACCAATCGGAGGAAGTGACATCACCATTATAATTATAAAATAATAACACGTAAGTAAGTAATAAATTACCAGGCCTTTTAAAACTAAAAGCGTAATCAGGCGCTGTCAGTATCTCCTCAGTGTCAAAGCGCAAACAACAACGCGACGACTTAAAAAATATCCGCAAAATAATAAAAACTTATCCGCATGTCACATCACTAGAGACTCAAAGCCTCAATGCCGTTGATACCAGTTTGTTCTCAACCGTGAACAATAGCTGGTAGGTACTACAGACAGTGGCTTTCGTGTTGAATTGATAACTTCACAGGCAATAAGCTGGAATACAACACTACGTGCGTATTTAGTTAGTTTAGTTTAACTAACCCAACCGTCAAAAACCCCCGACTCCAATTAGAAGAAGAGCTGTAACTTTTGACCGCCTGAATAGATTTTATGAAACATAACTAAGATGATTTCCGATTAAATTAGCTTTTATATAAAAAAAAAACTGCATTGAAATCGGCCTGCATATAACAATTTTGTAAATAAGGAGATTACAATATTAAAGTACAATAGGCGGCCTTATCGCATAAAGCGATTTCTTCCAGCCAACCATTGGATGGAATAAAGTGACAAACAAGTTATGGGGCAGACTGTGGTGTACATAAATATTATGTAGAAATAAATAATTATACTACAAAATTAAAAAAATAAATACATAATTAAACGAAATTATAAATTTACAAAAATGACAAGTTTATCTTGCAGTTTACGTGTATTTTAGATAGATAGCATTGATAACTCAATTCATGAAAATTTTCGTTTCGTAAGGGTTTTACTTTAAAGGTGCGATTATTATGAATTAATATAGCACAAACCACTACTAAGGGACCAAACTTGTAATCACACAAATAATAATGCAGTTTCTTGAGTAATATTGCAGATATTTCCCTACCCTTTCAGACTAACTAAAATACTTAACGAAATAAATATTTTATATCCCACGTGTAACAGAAGTTCTAAATAATACTTTAAGGGCGTATGAGGTATCCTAAAAACAATACTTGGGCACAGGTCTTGGAATCGAACCCCTAACAGTAGTTGAGTAAACCACAGTGAAAGTTTTCACCAAAAACGTTCAAACACAGCCCCAAAAATCAGCTGGAAAAGTGAATAAACTCGAATAAGTAGGGTACAGATAGGATATTTAATTTTTACATATAATTATTTTAAACACCTGGTTTAAAATAATTATTGTCGTATGATTCTTGTCATTTGACTTAGTTTTTCGAATAAATAATACCACACTCGTAATTCTAAGAATTACTGAAGACGTAATTACAGTAATAAATTAATATAATAATAAATAATTAACGACACGGTTGGCGCAGTGGCTAAGCGATTAGCTTTCTGCGCTACGTGCTGCGGGTTCGATCCCCACACGGAACAAATATTTGTATAGTCAGATAGTTGTTTCGGGTCTAGGTGAGTGTGCATGTGACATGTATGTTTGTAAACTGTACCCTCGATACAGGAGAAATCCTAAAGAGAGGTACAGATTATTTAAAAAAAAATGAAATCAGGGCCAAGGAAACTTTCCTAGATGTTTTCATTTGATTCAAACGACTCTATTTCCCAACAAGAATATATAATACTAATATTTTATAAATATTTGTATAGGTAGTCGCTAACGATTATTGACATAATAGAAGTACAGCAGTTCCGTCTCTATTTAAAAACATAACTTAAGTATGACAGGTATTTTTATTAAATTCGCGGAAAAGTGCTTTTGAGGTTTCTTTTTACGATTTTCCCAGTCAATTCCTAGAGATAATTTTGCTTAAGAGGGCCCTTTCCGGTACGCCTAGGTATCGTTAACATGAGCATGATCGAAAAGCTTGTTGTTTCATCCAACGTAATGTTTGAAACGGCCGTCTCATGCCTACCCCACACGACTCTCCTCCCGCGTACTTCATACCACCCGTTGGCTAAAAGCAAGTGAGAAGGCGATCATTTAATGAAAATTGGCGCGCGAAGATTACACAAAACAGGTTCCAAGAAATTGGTGTTTTTGAAAAAGCCTTACAAGTATTTGAATTTTTTTTGTCATTTAGAATCTCCACTACATGTGCAAGGTTTCTATGAAAATGTTTTCTTAAATTTTTCAATTTATGAGTACATTATGAACGACCAAAGTTTAGATAAAATTTGTGGAAAAAAGCTGATTTTCAGATGTCTTTACTGAATTTGTTTCTCAAAAAATTATTATTTGTATTACATAGAAACCTAGATATACACCACAAGATACCTGTGTGTTCAAAATATCTAGAGGAAAAATTGTTATAGCGCCATAATCACTTACGAGCGTTTGTATGGGAATTATGACGGGTTGGCCGCTCTTAAAGGAACCAATTAGTGATTGGGTACCTACTCAAAGTAAAAATGATACGCTTTGAGAAAAACTTAATTTTCGAAGAAGACTTTTTGTTGACTTTCTACAATTGAAGTAATTGCGTGCTTACAAGCTATCAACAAATTAAAAATTCTACTTCTTATACTGGGTTATTTTTTACAGGGTAGCTTTTTCAGGGGTTTTTGTACTCATCACTAAAAAAGACAGTAAAATCTCGTGTTTTTTTTTGTTTGTGCTGACAATGTATGTCCTGTACTTATCGAATAAATGTATTCTATTCTATTCATCATTAAGAAATACTTTTTTTATTTCTGTTATTTTGTATAATGTCTCTTTTAATTTCTTGTATTAATTTCTTATATTAATATAAATTTCTTATCTTATATTCTTATTAATTCTAATGGTTAGATATTTGAGTTGCTATAAAATAAGTACAAGACCAATTGTATCACCAAAATCACATTAATTAATACTTTGACTTTGACTTTCAGTATGGGACCAAACCAGAAATCCCAAGAAAATCAGCGGTTCCATACAAATAATACAATATTACTCAAATAAATAGAACAACAGATTTTTTTTGCGATTACAGGTTTGATAAAATAATAAAAGTTGTTCATTAAGATGAGTATAATGAACCCTAAAAAATTGGCTACCTTTTAAAAAATAACTGTGGATAAACACAAATAAAAACAAAAAAATATGAATAAAAAAATCGTCAAAACGGATAGATCAAACGTTACACACATGACACAAAAATTCATATCTATACTTAGCAGTGGCGAAGGGTGACAGTTTTCAAAGGGGAAGCCGTCCCAAAAATGCCCTCTAAAAATTGCTGCAATGAATGCTGCAAGTCAAAAATCCATACCGTCTTTTGTAATCTATATATATAGTCATGTCTGGAAGAGCTCAACCTAACTGAATATCAAGCCATATTACGCTGGTCTATGCACTATCCAATTCCTAAAGGGAAGACGATGGGAATCGGGTTGTATGGACTCTTCGCCACTGATACTTAGCATATAAATCATTTCGTCAGGTCATAAAAATCTTAAAAATGGCGCCCAGAGTCGGCTCTTCTAAACGACCATTTCGATAATCGACTGAAGGCAATATATCTTTCCGTTGATATTTTATTACTTGTGCGGATTGACGAATGAAGAGCCAATTTTCGATAGCCCCGTTTGGAAATTGTTATGGATCCATACAGCCTATATTATAAGTATTTGGATAGTGACATTAACTATGAATAACCTAACTGTCAAAAACCCCCGACTCCAACTAGAAAAAGAGCTGTAACTTTTGAACGGCTGAACAGATTTACATGAAACATAGCTAAGATGATACCTGATTAAACTAGCTTTTTATTAAAAAAAACTGCATTGAATTCGGTACATCCGCTTTGGAGCTACGATGCCACAGACTGACACACAGATACACACTACAAACTTATGACACTGACTCTTTTTGTCGGGGGTTCAAAATACATAGAAAAAGCTGTTATTGCTGCTATTTGAGTATGTCAGTGGTCAAAACATGGCTGAGCCCAAAATTTGATTTTTATTCTTCTTTTCCACCATACTTTGTGTATTACCCTTGTTTGCAAACTAACGATATCTTTATCTTTATGAAAGTACGACCTTAAATGTATGACAGAGACCAAACTGAGATAATATGTCATCTTTATCATGAATATAAGTAGTTAGTATAGTTTTTAAGGATATCCCACCCGGTATCAGCTTAATTCGATCTCAATATCTCGGCCTGTGCCAAACTTGGGCTCAATTTACGACCAGAAACTCGAACCAGCGACCTTTAGGTCATAAATATGGAGTATATAGTTCTACGAATTCATACAGGGATGAATAGGATGTCTATGGAGATAAGGCGGAAGGCACATGAGCGATTGTCGTAGCGATTAGTGCGTGACGACTTATTGCATGTTAGGATACCCCTGAGCACCAAATAGATAGATACAGAAGGCCGGCTACAACGAACAACGGACGGACGGACGGATACAACGAGCTGTAACATGCGCACGCACATACACGCGTACGTACCTACGGCGATCTCAAACTAAGTCAGTGGAACGTTAATTTAACTAGCGTCTGACTGTCATCCGTGTTACCGTAATAATATTATATTCTATCAATTTTATATTTTATCAATTTTCTACGCTAATTGTATATAAATCTGCCTTAATTATGTACCTACGTATATCGAAAACATTATTTGACGTTATAAAATCACAAAAATATTGAGAAAAAACTGACTAAGACTAAAAATTTTAAGCAGATTCTGCGTAAAATTCTAGAAAATTGGCTAAAAAATGATAACCCAAAAACCGAAAACATCGCAGAACATACACAGGGTATTTTCAATTAGTTACATATCCCTTGAGGAATCAAAATGTTTTCTTTGGACGTCACTATTTGTACCAATCTGTATATACGTATTTATGTATATACAGGATGGTCCAACTTATCCAATAAACCAATGCACATAATCTAATGACGACACGGTTGGCGCAGTGGCTAAGCGATTAGCTTTCTGCGCTACGTGCCGCGGGTTCGATCCCCGCACGGAAAAAATATTTGTATGATCTACAGATAGTTGTTTCGGGTCTGGTTGTATGTGCATGTGACATGTATGTTTGTAAACTGTACCCTCGATACAGGAGAAATCCAAGTGAGGTGAAAAAAAAAAAAAAACTAATCTCAGACAAAAAGTCGACCAGTCACCGCAAGCTTTATTACCCGATCACAATAGTGACATTCACGTTAATGCTTAACTTAATCGTCGATAAAAATTATGTGAGCCTTATAAAAATTCGCAACGTGTGCAAACCACCTTAAGTTTTTCCACCGCTATTTGTCAAAGTTATTAAACTAAAGATAATGTACTTATACCATCTAGATATAGAGGCGTACTTATGAGATTTGGCACGTTTGTGAATAAGTATATGTAATATCTATATAATGTACTGTATCAGCGAAATAAAATATTAAGATGTTTACCTATTTTATTTTATTCAAAGTATAATATTCCACAAATGATATACTATGTTACACATAGTATGTATGACATATGTCATACACATACATGTATGTCATATGTGTGTGTGTGTGTGTGTGTATGTGTGACATATTTTTTATTATTTTTTCTACTCAATTTTACATTGTTGCCATCCTAAAATAATGTCTTCTCTGTCTATGCACCTGTCCTCTTCTTGTTACCTGTATCTGTCATTCCAGTGTGTCTTGTTTTTGTGGCAAATAAATGAATTTTCTTTCTTTCTTTTCTTTCTTTCTTATGTTAGTATAAATTATACAAATGATCGCGTATGTAATACATACACACTTTTAGAAGTAAACTCAAACTCTTTATTGCTTTCATGTGTATCTAGTTACAGGTGTTATATTTTTATAGGTTTCAACCTTAATGACTTATAACTATGTACTTAGCTATAATAATTATGTATAAGTAGGATCTAACGATAAATTTAAATTACTAGTGGTATTTATAATATGTATTTTATTTTATTTTTATTTTAAGTGTCATGTATTTTAATTTTAATTGTTTTATGTTATATTTGTATATAAATTTATAGTATATTTGTATATAATATAGTATACAGGGTGTCGCAGATGTTGTCATATTAAATGAAACCACGTATTTGGTATTGTGGAGGAACGAGGTACCTATGGTGTTCCTCCATTGAAAAGGGAGGATCCTCCGACCAGGCGAGGTGATATTGCCTGGCGGGCCGAACCCCGACGGTTGATGTCGGACAATTGTATATGTGTTAGATACGATTTTCTTTTTCCTTGCGCGATGCAGGCTTCGTAATCTGATTGGCCGATTTCATATTTTCGCGCCACTGTAGTTAGCTTTTTGCTGCCTTACTAAGTAGTTCTTCTATGTGGCGATAGATGTCGCTATAGTAGGTATCATGTTCTGAAGCCTGAATATGTAGGTATTGTATAGTATCATGATCAGCGATTTTTACCCAAGTTTTTTTTTGCATCATATTTCACTCTGCTATTATTCTACTAGGTGAAGGAACATCGAAGTAGAAATTTATGTCACATTTATCTGTTCTACAAGTGTAAATAAAAATAATCTTGGTTAGAATAGGTTGGAAACTTTACAAACGTTGCCTAAAGATCATGATAAGTGCTCTTTTAATGTAATTCCTGTGGCTATACTACAGATTGGATTTGATTGATTTTTTGTGTACGGTCACAGAACATGATATCTACTGGAAATACGTGGTTCCATTTAATGTCATAACATCCTGTATGTAACAGGTAGGTAATAACTACCATATTTCAAAAATTCCTTGAACATTATCTCCCAATGACCGGTTCAAAATTTTTTGACGATTTCTTGATATTCATACTGTCGGGAAGCGAGACAGACATATGATGATCATACACCAATACTTACTTGGGATATATATAAGTGAGAAACGCTATGGTCTCAGATATAATGACGTTGTACCCTCGCTTGGAGTAGGCAGTACCCAGAGCCTGGGCGAAAGGGAACGCCGAGCTGTCCCAGTACCCCACAGCGTAAAACACCGTCTTCCGGTTCTTCAAATCTGAAAGGAGAAGAAGTGGTCAATATTTATTCCCATCTCTAGTCCGAGCTAGGGATGTTCCGATGGTCGCGGGACTTATCTAACCATTGGATGGAATAAAGTGGCAAACAAGTTATGGGGCAGACTGTGGTGCACATAGATATGTTGTTGAAATAAATAATTTTCTTCAAAATTAAAAAAGAATTAAATATATATGACTCAATAATAAAGTAAGTACTACTTAATAAGTAGTACTTAAATTATTTTTCGATACTACTCATAAATATGAGTACCCATAAAGTATTGATACTTACTCATATCGATACTGTTTTGATTTTTAGCGGAAGGACCTTTTTTTAGACATTAATACTCGTAAAGTAACATTCGTTCAGTGTGAAACGATTGCGCATAATTTGTAGAGTGATTCAGTCTCTGTTCCTAAAAGCAACCGCAGTCTTGGGATACACTTTAAACAAAACTAAAATTCGACTTAGTATGGGGGACACGCATAATTTACTAGCGCAAGCCATACAAAATCAATTTTTTATTTTGTTTTGGAGTGAATTTTAGTACTGCGGTTGCATTTGGGAACGCACACTGAATCACTCTGAAAATTTTGCGCACTACATAAAAATCCTGTAAAATTATCCTGTATGTATGACACTAGCGTACAGGAGGCTAACATACCCTGCCAAATTACAATTTTATATATTTCTACCCCACCATCTTGGAAATGAAAAATATTGAAAATATGTCACTCGTAAAACAAAACCACATGTGAAATTATGAAATATACAGCAAGAGTTCCACGGTTTTACGAGCGTTTCGGAAATTGTGGCGCAGTTCCTATATCCTGGGTTATATCCAGGGACCGGATTACCGATATTTATTTATACCGATATAAAAATATCGATATAATACCGATATACTGGTATTTTTTTATCGATATCGGTACCGATATTTAATTTTAGTACATAAATATCGATACTTTAATTTGTCTATATTTGTATCAATACCGATATTAAAATCGGTATTGAGTATCGATATAAATATTGATAACTTAATACCGGTACTTAAAAAAGCGATATTTTGTATCCATATTTTACCGATACTTGAATATACCGATATATTTGTAAAATATCGGAATTTTACAGCCGAATATCGATATTTCTAAAATATCGGTATCCGTCCCTGGTTATATCTGAAAATTCATCTTACAGAAATGTTCAATCATACTTTTACCAAACTTCAGACCTTATCGACCATTACGTGATTTCTACTTAATAAACGTAATAAGTCTTGTTATACGAATATAATATTTGGAAATTCAACCATTAAAAACATAATAGATTTCTCCGAATTGGTGTTAAAGAGTTTAAATTGCGATTCTGCAGAGAAAAATCTAACCATCCTTTTGCCGACTAAGATCTAGTAAAGATAGATTCTGAGTATCTGAAGCGATGATAGAAGTCTCATGTCATGACATAAATATGGAGTCGCGGCACAAGTTGAAGTCCTTTCTAGTACCGATCCCTTTAAGAGGTTTTTGTACTTTTGATCGGGATTACAAAGGCAGAACCTTGTATAGGTCGACCGGTGTAAGCGCGGCCCTTCTGATGGTTTGCGGCACGCGGAGCAACGGGTGTGCATGGATATATACAGTATATACAGAAATAGATAAATATCTAGTAATAAAATATAAAATACCATATTATCATTTCAAAATTCATCGATTAGTCTCACAAGAACAATTTCACTCGAGACGAATCGACTTGAACTCATAAAAAAAATTTACTAACGAAATGATAATCAAATTCTGATACGCATTTAAATTGATAAAGTCCCTCCTGCATGTCAGGCACCTGTTCTACTGCTCGCGAGGTACCTACTGCTACAGTTGATCATAATAGGACATTGTTCCCAAAGATCGTTTCCTATAAAAGAGGGTTTGGTCCTCATATCTACATGCTTTTATATATGAATAGAAAAATCCTACTTCCCCTTTTACCGTAGAAAAATAGCAATCCGAGATTATACCACATTGATGTAAAATATCAAGATGCACAATTCGCTACAAACATGATAACATAAAGAATTTGTGTCTCCAATTGCTCATCTGACGTAGACAGTAAGACAGATAGTAAATAGCAAAGGTCTCTTGCATCCCGATCTTTTTTTTCTAATCTAAAAATATATATAAATTCTTGACGTGATATTTCTTTAGTTTGTTTTATGAACAGTCAATGAAAATGTTTAAACCAAAATGGCCGCTTTTGTTTATTTTTTGCAATGGGATACTGTTATTTTTACTTAATTCGTTTATTAACATTGCCCAAGTGTATACTAACCGCCCGCATCCATCGAACGAAATATTTTTTTCTCGGACGTTTTTAAATCGTTGCATTGAGTGTGCATCTTAGTTTTTTATATCAATGTCAAACCATCATTTCACATGCTTGTCCCAAAGATATTATGTTATTATGAAAAGCCTCAACGAATGCCTGAAGGATGTCAGGCGAGCAATTTTGCAAACTTGTATCGCGCTATGAATAAAATATGAGGGTAGGCAGCTCATTCACCGATCACGTTGTCCTCACACATATGGTACTATTGAATTTATCACGATAAAAAAAATCTTCAAAAAAAGGATAGGCGGTGAAAAACCTTTGAGATGAAAAAAATATATTTAAAAAAAAGTATAAACCGAAATAGTATAAAATAATTTCCATAAAAAAAATAAAGCTTTTGATGTCGACTTTTTTTTATAGATTATTTTATTTTTCTATTCTGACTGGCATAAACAGTAGGTATACTATATATATTTTATATTAATACGTGAAGGGAAAACTTTGTACCCCTTTTTATGCATATTGCGCAGTTTCGAGACGACACATTTGAAAATCAAATTATAAAATACTATAAATGGAAATAAAACTAATTTCGGAACTGCTGTTTTAATTTAATAATTTCTAGATGTAAAATATCAAAATATGTAACGTCACACTTAGGGAGGGGGGGAGGTCTCACAAATGTTATCAACTGTGACAAGGACGGGGGAGGGGTAAAACAATCACGAAATTCGTGTGACGTACTTTATGGATGACTAAGGCTTTGCTCGTGTCGTCGCTTAGGCTATAGATACATAATAGTGTTTCTGCGGGTGATTCTGTAGGGACACCCTAAGTTTTTCACGTAGGGTAGCGTGAAAAACTTAGGGTCTGTACCCCCCAGTTACCTGGGGGTGACACTGACGCTAATGTCCGTCTGAATAGGCATTTATATCTTTTCGTCTAAAACTTTTCTTTGCATTCTTAAATCGCTTATTCCTCTCTCCTGCCTTAAAAAAAGGGGCCTGTACACACGAGCTACTTTTAGCATCGGCGACTAGCGATTCCGTCGCTTTTCGGAAGCTGAATGCAGCGATCGATCGTTACCGTGTTCACACGCGATAATTTTAGCAACCGCGAAGGGACGCAGTGAGTAGCCAAATCGCGATGCAGAATCGATGCAGTCACTAAATCGCGCGATTTAGCAACCGCGATCGGACGCAGAGAGTCGCTAAAAAGCGATGCAGCATCGATGCTATCACAAAATCACTAGTCGCCGATGCTAAAAGTAGCTCGTGTGAACGGGCCCTTAGGGACAATGATCCAGAAATAAGCAGCTATTTATCTCTTTGACAAATACTTCTTATCTGGGTCAAGCCAGGACTAATACTGTCTGTTATTTATCTTCCTTATATCCTGACAGGAGTATCAAGTAATGGAGGAATTATTGTGGTAGTATTCCTCACTATTCTATCAATCACTTTTCAGAACCGATTTTTTTGTTTATTTATTTAATTCGTTTATTTACTCAAGTTATAAGAAGAGTTGTAAGTATGAATGTGGATGGCTATCAGAGTAGAGGCAGACCAAAAAAAATGGATGGACTGTGTGAAACATGACATGAATGTGAAGGAAGTGAATCTGGACATGACGTCTGATAGAGATGAATGGAAGAAAAAGACATTGCGCCGACCACAAGTAAAATGGGATAAGGGCAGGAGAGTGATGATGATTTATTAATACTCGCCAGAAGTAATGACAGCCTAGAGGTTGAATACTTGCCTTCTATGCAGGAGGGTCTGAGTTCGAACCCGGCCCGCACTCTTGACTTTTCAAATTCATGTGCGGATCAGAATTTGATTATCCCTTGCGTTAACTGTGCAGGAAAACATCGTGAGGAAACCTGCACACCTGAGGGCCTCATAAAGTTCTCGATGGTGTGTGTAGTCCACCAACCCGCACTAGGCCAGCGTGGTGGACTAAGGCCTGCCTAACCCTTCTCATTCTGAGAAGAGGCCCGTGCCCGGTAGTGGGACAGTAATGGGCTGGATTTACTTCTATACTCGCCGAAAAGTATACTTACCTATAGGACAGTTCATTTAGGTGTAAACATAAACCATATTATTATTAAGTATTTCTATACACCACTGATTCTTCGACACATTAATTATTAATTAGCCACATGAAATAATTAAAATCTTCTTAATTTTATACATAATAATTATCACGATCTCTAAGTGTTTGAAAAGTCTGAGTTGTTCTTACCAAAATAATCTTTATTTACACGAAAAGAATATAATATAAAGGTGACATAAGTTTCTACTTTGGTGTCCCTTCACCTAGACGAATGAGAGTAGAGTGAAATGTTATGGAAAAATTATATGCGTGAAAATCGTTGATTTTTTGTGCACGGCTTCAGAACGTGATAAAAAAAAACATGCGAATTGAGAACCTCCTCCTTTTTTAAGTCGGTTAAAAATGTGGGTGTACAAAGTCAAAGTCAAGTCAAAGTCAAAGATTTTTATTTCAACTGGGCCTTTGCAGGCACTTTCAAAACGTCGTGATTCTAGGCGCACGGTTCCAAGTGGGTTGGTCCTGGAGAAGATACCGGCAAGAAACTCCATGGATACTCTTTTCAGAAATCAAGCTTACTACACAACAAATGTGGGGCCGCGGTAGCGGCCCCGGCTAAAATTCCACCTCAATTTACACAATATTACAATAAAAAAAAAAAAAAAAGAACAGCAAAAATCATAAGTACCACTAAAATAATAAAATTATACAATACTAGTAGGTGCGTACTTAACACTCAAGTCAGTCACCCAATTAAGAATAGGTACTAAAAAGGTACAAGGGAAGCGTTAAAATTAGTGTGTGAAGACAGGAAGCAGTGGGTCAGCAGGGAAGCCGCATGTGCAGAAGATAATCACTTCCATACATCTCTATCGTCAACATAGTCTTTGATTTTGGTCAATCTAAATTTAGGGACCACTATTTTGTACTTATTTCTAGTATTAATTTTATGAATATCGCTATTGTTATTAAACTTATGCAGGTTTCTTCGGACGAACATAATATTCTCCAAAATGTACTGTGATGGCAGTGTTAGAATGTCGGTGTCTTTGAAAAAGTCTCGTAAAGACTCGCGTGGGCCCATGTTATAGATCGCACGGATCGCCCTCTTCTGCAATATAAAGACCGAATCTACATCAGCCGCTGATCCCCACAACAGAATGCCATAGGACATAATGCTATGAAAATATGCGAAGTACACTAATCTGGCCGTAGCTGTATCGGTTAACTGTCTAATTTTTCTAACTGCAAAAGCCGCAGAACTAAGTCTTTTGGACAGAGCTGTGATGTGAGGACCCCACTGCAACTTGGAATCAATTGTTATCCCTAAGAATACGGTTTCATTAATTATATTTAGTTCATTTCCATCAAGCATTAAATTTAAGCCTACGTGAGCTACATTTGGCAGTGAGAACTTTAAACATTTTGTTTTATTAGCATTTAATAATAAGTTATTAGCTGCGAACCATTTAGAGAGTATAGTTAGGCTATCTCTAATATGTAAGACTTCCCTATCTTTTCTACTTATTTTAAAAATGAGGGAAGTGTCGTCCGCAAATAGTATTATATCCGATATTTCGCTCATTATATATGGGAGATCATTAATATAAGCCAGAAACAAGAAAGGGCCAAGAATTGAGCCTTGAGGCACACCCATTTTAACCAAAGAGCCCTCAGATATGACACCATTGACACTTACTTTTTGTTGCCTCTGAGATAGGTAGGATAAAACAAGATCAGCAGCTCGTCCACGAATTCCATAGTGGTTTAATTTACGGATAAGTGTATCGTGGTCTACGCAGTCGAAAGCCTTGGAGAGATCACAAAAGACGCCAATTGCATCCTGTGACCCCTCCCAGGATTCTAAAATGTGTGTGACTAATTTCACTCCTGCGTCAGTGGTCGACCTACCCTTCGTGAAGCCGAATCACCACGCATCGCTCACACCCCCCGTTTACCCTCAAGTTCAATCGTAAATTAACGTTAAATTCGTCTGTTCTGTGTCTTTTTACACAATTGAAGCATGTTCTTGTGTGAACTCCAAACTTCTACAAAATATCAGTATTTTACAATTACGAAGGTTTTTGATGGAGCTTCTAAATATGGTTTAACTGTTAATATAACTACAGAGTTGCGAGTAAATTGGTTGAACAATAATTCTTACAATTATCTCTATTCTGGTACAATTGTGGTTCTCATTGAAAATAATCTGCTGTTATTATATACAAGTGTTTAGAGATAGGATCGCGAAATACATTGCATACCAAAATGATGGGCTATTGTGCATAATACCTTGCAAATTATAGTTATTTTATGAAGAGGTAGTAAATTATTTCATAGCATACATTGATAAATAAATTCTAGATGTACACACGGCACTGTTAGCGCAATGGCTAAGCGATTAGCTTTCTGCGTTACGTGCCGCGGGTTCAGTCCCGCACGGAAAATATATTTGTATGATCTACAGATAGTCGTCCCGGATCAGCGGGTCTACCGCGTAACTAAAATTGTATGAACATCGACATCGGTATTAAACTTCAATACGATCGTGAGAGCCTAAACTTTGAGCTAACTTGTATTTTTTTTGCCGATCATGAAGTGTCCTAACTATATGATAGGTATTTTTTTTACAAGTTAGCTCAAAGTTTAGGCTCTCACTATCGTATTGAAGTTTAATACCGATGTCGATGTTCATACAATTTTAGTTACGCGGTAGGGGTGCTGGATGTAAGAACTGCATTGAAATCGATCCATCCGTTTTGGAGCTAGGATGCCACAGACAGATACACAGATCCACAGATACACACTACAAACTTATAACACCCCTCTTTTTTGTCGGGGGTTAAAAAACTTTAAACCAATCGCTTAGGCACTGCGTCTATTGTGCCAGAAGATATTATTATGTTATTTTGAATGGTATATTATATAGCAGGGGTAGCCAACCTGATTAGACCCAAGATCTACTGTATTTTTTTTGTTTTTTTTTTTAAATTTATTATTATTATTGATTAGATTATGTTGACCTGTACCTTATTAGTTACCAATAAAATACTATGACTATGACTATGACTACTGTCTACTGACGAAACCCTGTGCGGTCACTGGTGCTGGTCGACTGGACCCGTAATACCCGCGATCGACCGGTTGGCCACCCCTGGACAGAGTGACTGGTAGCACGAGGGAATCATTGAGAGAGGGTATTGTACCCATCATTATGAACAACTTTTACTACGGGACAAAGCGAAAATCGCGGAAAAAAAAATCTGCTGTTCCATATAAATAATTCAATATTATTTAATCGACTAAATGTATGTAACAGCTAATTTTGTTTTCGCGATTCGCGCTTTGGTCCCATAGTAAAAGTTGTTCGTAATTACCTATGAGTACAACACCCTCCTTCAATGATTGCCTCGTTCTACCAGTCACCCTGTATAGACTACGTCGATCAAAAGACTGGAAAAATAGCAGCCTCCTCACTCACCTATGTCCTTATCCCTCGCGATCACCTTGTGGGCAGTCTCCACCGGTATCACTTTCCTGATGACCTGCCCAGCGCTGGTAAACCGATGTATCGTCACTTTGAGCTGGTTTATCGTTCTGGGGCTGATGGATGCATTCTTCAACACACCAGGACCTGGGGAATAAAATATTGATGGTGATCAGCATGTTCACAGCTCCGTCATTAAGAGGCCGGCGGAGGATGAGTTCCCCATACAAAGGCAATACCAAAATCATTTATAATTCAAGCATATTTCCACCATACTATGATATTATTCAGATTCGGATAGTATTTATCTAGGTTCCTAGGAGTTTTTTGTTTTAAATTTAATTTTTATCAAATTACCACTAATATTTTTATTTTTATTCCCATTTTTTATTTCAAGTTTAATCTGCGCGAGTATCTTTATTTTACTGTACCTACCTATAATTTTTAGTTACCTTACAAGTAATATTTGCACACGAGATATTTGGTAGAGTTTATCAGTACCTACGTCTACCTAATATTTGTCAACTAATTGTACACATATTCTTGCAATTTTTTTTTTTTTTTAATCTTTGCCCCTCATTAGGATTTCTTCTATATCGAGGGTACAGTTTACAAACATACATAACACATGCACACACACTCAGACCCGGAACTACTATCTGTAGATCATACAAATATTTGTTCCGTGCGAGGATCGAACCCGCGGCACGTAGCGCTGAAAGCTAATCGCTTACCCACTGCGCCAACGGTGCCTTCGATATTATTCATGTTCAATTCAATTCAATTCAATATTTATTGATAAGTTACAAACTTACATGTCAAAAATTATAATAACATTATTGTTAAATATTGATGAATATTAATTGTTATAAATCCATCTAAACAATCAAAAGATTTATTTATATCCTTAAGTTTGGATCATTGATTTGTCGGTTAGGTACTCGTCCACGCTGTAGTATGCTTTGTTGAGCAGCAGCGTCTTGAGCCTGCGCGTGAAGGAACTGGCGCTCGGTGCACTAGTTATACTCTCAGGTAGAGTGTTATATATTTTAATACCTATGTATTCAAGTTGTTTTTGTGACTTGCTAAGGCGTTAAACCGGCAACATGTCTTCAACATTCATAATTATTACCTTATTCTGTCACTTCATAAAATAGTAGAACATAACGTGAAATTACCAACCATCTTCAATCGTTAAACGAACCATATAATTTGTAACCTATTATATACCCAGTGATACCAGAGACAATAGAGAGGAAAACTACAATCCAATCGTTTAAACGATAGTCGTAAGTACTTGTCATAAATAGTTATAGTATTAGTTTTTATTCAGTTCACTGAATAATGGCCTTAAACAGAGGGCCGAACGTAACGTAGCGCTGGATGTCTCACATCCAGCATATGCTGAGTTGGTAACCTTTTCGGTACGGGCATGCTCGACGGCATGTTTTAATTATTATTTTTTTATTAGAAGTGTACCTATTTCTTTTTTATTGTGTTTTGTCTATTGTGAATGTGGCTCCGTCATTATCCCGTACGGAATAAAATTATTTTTCTTTCTTTCTAATGTTATCGTAAGCAAATTTTGAATAAAAAACACACGTTTGATCTATGCAATTTTTTGAAAATATATGCCGTATTTTTACATTTTCATGAAACAAGTGTGTTTGTTGCATAAAATTAAACAAAAATGCGATGGAATTATTGTATATTATTTTATTCATAATTTACTTACGTTAACGACACGTTACGGTTACGTTACATATAGTAACGAAAACTCATACCATAGATTCAGTACATAATTCTGGATCCCTCAGAGTTCGAATAATAAATAGGTCTTTCAAAAAAAAATACGATTGTGTTCGCAGTTATATAGCTAAGTAAAATGCTGCGACGAAAATGGTTTTTTTTTTAAAGACTAATAAGAAACCCTATCTCCGCTCATCTTCGTGACGTGATAACTCATATTCTATTGGTTACTTTTTCACAGACTTCAAAAAAGGAGATGGTTCTCAAGTTCAATCGTATGTTTTTTTTTTGTTCAGCGGTATCTTCGCCAATTGTGAACTGGATTTAATGTTTTTTTTAGTTTGAAAAATTTTCTCCCGAGGTGGTGCCATTTAAATTTGGTGAAGATCTGAACCCTTCGGAGATAGACAATGAAGCTCTGCAATGGATAACATCAAATCACTCCCGATTGCTGTAATTATGCTTTTAATTCTTCAATGCACCTTACTTTGGCAACGGCACCGACTTCAGAAGCTTTTCAATTTTGTATAAAAATTATAATTATACCTTTTATAGTTTTAAAGTCTGTTTAGTTTTTTTTCTCTCCTCTCAGCTCCGCCATGGCCATGTTCGTTTACCCATACAAAAGTTCGTGTTAAACGACAGATTTTGTCTTAATCGTCTGTTATAACTATCGGTGAACTTAGGCCTTAGTCTAAGTACAAGTAGCTCTTTAATAGCAACTATATCAAGGCTAGATACCTACTGAGCGATACTATCCGGTCACGGCTGGCTAGTAGATTTACGTTCTATGTCAGTGCCACCAGATGTTCCTTTACTGACAACTGACATATTGCAGGACAAACAGAAGCCCAACAGAATACAATAGAGTACTTACATCCAAATTAAAATGAAAAATGATGTAAAAAAATCAATAATAAAAATTGTGAAACGTGCTTTATTCAAAAATTATCACTTTTTTACAAATTATCTTTATTATACGTATAATGGAACGTTATTTCAAAAAACCATCATCGAGTTTATGACGTCACTCCTTCGTGTTTACTTCCTTAGCCATATTCAGTATTCACACACTATGAATGATCGATGCAACTGAAGTCATGTCACATGACTCCGTATTGTGGCGCGAACATTAAGTCATATTTTTATTTGTGATAATTATCTGTGCATATTTTTATTTCTGTTTTTACTAAGTTTATGAAGCAAAATCCAAAATCGCGAAAATAAATATGCTATTTCCTAAATCTACTCACTAATCGAGAAGTATTAAATTATATGTACGGAACAGCTATTTATTTCGCGATTTCAGGGTTGGTCCCATAGCAAAAGTTGTTCATAATAATGAATACAATAACCCCTTCAAGGGATCGGGACTTGAAACGTAGAACCTTGTATATCAATAGTCGATACAGACTTGGACCTCTTATTTTATTATATTACTGTGGCTTGCAGTCATGAGATACTGAGATACGTATATTACAAGAACGTTTGTGCATCATTAAGATATTTAAATAAACATCCATAGATTCTTGTTGATATATTAAAATATTGAAGTAATCACCCGATCACTTATCAAGACGTATTGCTGTAAGGCGAGCTATGCAATCTGTGTATGCAATGAAGCAACAATCCAAATGACTTTGTTTCACATAAGTTATACAGGTTGGCTCGGCGGTAAAGGATTTTTTTTTTATGACATGCCTTTTGCCTGCTTTTCTTCCCGTCGTTCACTGCCGAATATGAACCCTCAAATTTTCTAATATCGATCCGAATATCGTATAAGATATGAGTATGTCATAATTTTCCTGAGTAAAACTGCTTGAGCATTAGTAAAAACTGTGGTGACAAAGAAAGTAAAAGTCATAAGTAAATAAAAAAGTAAGTTAAGTTCTTTTTTTCTCTATTTTTACTAACTCACTAAGGATATCACTCCGAAATAAAGTTTCTTTTTTTATTAAAACAATTGCGGTGATCAAAGTAGTTTTGTTAGAAAACCATTGGATTTAAAAACAAATATTTGTAAAATGATTTATCACCTTTCTATAAGATTTATTAGCAATGCCAATAAGGAAATGTTTTAAGTTCAAACGTAAATAAAATAATAAATTAATGAGACGTACCTATGTAAATATCAAACAACTTCTGTCTGTTTGTTAGTTTATCACTTGAGAACTGATGCGATTTTGATATTATTAATTTTATTACTTCATATTGGATTTACATTATTAATTATGCTACATAGGATATTTTTTATGTAGTGCGCAAAATTTTTTTGAGTGATTCAGTGCCCGTTCCCAAATGCAGCCGCATTAGTAAAATTTACCCTAAAACAAAATAAAAATTTGAATTTGTATGGCTTGCGCTAGTAACTTATGCGTGTCCCCCATACTAAGTCGAACCGTGTCGTCTGCGGTTGCATTTAGGAACAGAGACTGAATCACTCTACAAATTATGCGCACTACATAAAAAATATCCTATATCATAGTAGTATCCTAAATCCTAGTGAGAATGGATTTATTAAAAAATAAAAAAAAGAATAAAAATACTACACAACATTAATCTATTATTTATTAATACGTGAAGAGAAAACTTTGTACTCCTTTTGCGTGCTCGGAGAAGTTTTAGATTTCGCATAGGTAAAGTTTATATGGGGAAGGAGTGCAGAAAGCTAAATTACGGTCGAATTTTGACCGCTGGGCGACCACCAGTCATATATAAATATATATAAATAACCATATATAAGCTGCTGTTGGCATCCAATATCTATACTACACATATTTGTCGAGTAATGTAGACACTTACAATCGGGTATCAGGCCAGCAGGATATCCGAACTCGGCGCGAGGTCCATAAGTCCCGGCTCGCGCTTGACCGAAGACTGCGAACGACAACGCGACTGCTATTGCTATTTTGAACATCTTCGACATGATTCTGCAAAGAAAAAGGTTAAATTAAAAGATGCTTTCCTTAAATTCACTAAACTGTGGCATCCTGGCTCCAAAACGGATGGACCGATTTCAATGCAATTTTTTTTAATCGAAAGCTTGTTTAATCGGATATCATCTTAGCTAAGTTTCATGAAAATTTGTTCTGCCGTTCAAAAGTTACAGCTCTTTTTCTAGTTGGAGTCGGGGGTTTTTGACGGTTAGGTTATTTTGTATGGTTAAAGTAAGCAAATTTTGATTTTAATATAACCTACACACATTTCTGATACACGTTGTCTATAGCCGTCTAACTTGTGATTATCTTTGCTTATTCAACATATGTATATTATTTTCTGTACCGATTATTACTGAGCAAATATTTAATGCCATGGACTCAAGAATTTTCCACGTTTATTAAATAAAATCTGTTTAGTTGTGTCTTTTGCAATTCTAATGCACGATCTGTTTGCTGATGAAGTTATAACATGCTTCAAGTGTTGGCAGACTATTAAATCATTGTTACGGTGTGATTCACACATTATGCATTACCATACGTGCATATGTAAATGCATATTATTGTAATAATGCACCCTGTTGTTGACCAATAAGAATAGGACTGACAGATCGTCTGATAGCAGAGCTTGTTAGATCTTTATTTCATGTACCCCAGATACAGGCGCTTATGAAATGTCGAGACTCTAGGTGCGCGGTTCCAAATAGTAGGTCCTATGGAGAAGAACTGGCAAGAAACTCCATGGAAACTCTTTTAAAATAATATATTACAATCTTGATCAGTACAATGTTGTGGTAAGAGCTGCGAGAATTAATGTAATTTAATGTGAATAAAAAATAAGGACAGGATAATAATGATTTGTCTCTGAATAAGATTGCGCGACAGATTGTCGGAAAAGCAAGCAAATTGTCAGACCGAATAGCCCGAGCCTTCTGACAGGCAGCAGCGTCAGAAGCCAGACAGACTCAGTGATCAGGTCAGACAAGGGTAACAATCATTTTGCTCTTCTAAACCCGGTTTGCTCACGCCTTGCTCAAGACGAGTTCATAAAATGACCATCATTTCGTAACCTAATATTTTTAAGGGCTTTTATCTATACAACAAGTTCCGGGTCTCTCCACATTTATCGACGCGGAATTGGCTTAAACCAGTCGGAAAAAGCTTTATGTTTACGGTATAAGGGATTACACCCTCTACGTCGCGCGCTCGACTTAGCTCGGCCCGGACGACGCGACGCGACTGCGGCCGACGGATTTATAAAAAGACTTAGGTAAAGCTTTTTCCGATCGGCTTAAGCCCATTCCGTGATGATAAATGTGTGGAGATTACTGCTCATCTCTTTCCACCTGTGAAAATATTTCTAATGGTACAGGCTTTCTGTCCTTGTAGTTTTATTATTATACTGTAGACATTGTTAGTCATCAGCTTCAGCATTTATTAATAATTATACAGATTGACTCATCTGATTTAATACGAACCTATCAGGTAAAGCCAATTTCACATCTAAATTATAATCATTACGTAATTTATTATAATGATGAATAATAACGTAAACATGTTTTTAACACCGGAAATATTTGAATTGACATTGATACAACGATAATTGTACTTATTATTATTATTATTTAGGAAGAGTAATATTTAATTAATTATATTTGTATCTAATCTGTAATTTATTTATTTTTAATTTGTAATTTGTACACCAAGAATGGTGACATGTGAAGATCTTTAATCTATTTAATTGTACTTTTTACCTGCACCACATTTAATTCAAATAAAATTATTTGATTTGATTTGGTTAGATAATAGCTATTTCCATTGTTTCCCTTCACGAGTTGAGTACAAAAATTTCTTTATTCCTTTTTTTACGTTAATTTACTCATAATAATTTTATACGTAAAAATATATCTACTAACGCTGCTAGACAAAATTATTTTCTGATACTTACGCAAAACTAATTCATAGATACGTTTGTATAAATGTCTCAATTGATTATATTCGTTAAAACCTGCGCTAAATAACATTAGCGTAGTGTATAAAATAAATATAGCTTGTGAGCGATATAATTATTTCCGTATAGTTGTATAGTTTGAAGAAAAAAATTAAAAGTCATTTTAAGTACCAAACTCAAACTCAAATGGTTATTTTTCAAGTTTTCAAGTACTAGATAATATTTTTTTAAAGAACATAATGACAAGAAGTTGTCTTTAGTTTTATTATAACTAAATGCTTTAATATTTATGTATGTAAAGACACGGACGTGACGACACGGTTGGCGCAGTGGCTAAGCGATTAGCTTTCTGCGCTACGTGCCGCGGGTTCGATCCCCGCACGAAACAAATATTTGTATGATCTACAGATAGTTGTTTCGGGTCTGGTTGTGTGTGCATGTGAACTGTATGTTTATAAACTGTACCCTCGATACAGGAGAAAACCTAGTGAGGGGCAAAGTTTAAAAATAAATAAAAAATGTAACTGTTTGAATTGGTTTGGCACCAAAAAGTCAAAAGAGTCGTAGTCATAAAATAAGATCATTATCAGTTTAACTAAAAGTTTCAAGACCAACATTTTGACAGAGTTACGACACGGTTGGCGCAGTGGCTAAGCGATTGGCTTTCTGCGCTACGTGCCGCGGGTTCGATCCCCGCACAGAAAAGATAGGTATGGCCTGCAGATAGATGTTCCGGGTCTGGGTGTGTATGCATGTGACATGTATGTTTATAAACTGTACTCACGATACAAAAAAAATCGTAGTGTTTTAATTATTAAGCAAAGTTTTAAAAAATCCTCTATACATTGTATTTATTTATTGCTAGTCATATCAATTGATTATAAAATAAAATAAAAAACTCCTTACACGCCTTGTCTGTCAGTCTGTCACATTCACCTGAAGGCTAAGCACGATTGTTTTTTACGTATCATATTAAGTAAGGTAAGCTGAATAAAAAATATTTTTTGTTTAATTTTACGTAACTTGTTTCATAAAATGTAAAAATACTGCATGTATTTTCATAAAATATCATGGAATAAACGGGTATTTTTTTATTTATTTAATAATTTATGTACACACATGAAAAATAACACAGAAAACATTAAATAGGAGAACAAAGTACAAAGGTACTGCTTATTTCATTAAAGAAATCTCTTCCAGCAGACCTGACCTTTTATTCGAGCTTACGTTAACGTTACGAAATTAACGTTACAAAAACATTTGTGGTTAAGCCTCTGAAGTTGATTGAACATTACTATCGTGCACCGTGGGCCTTCTGTATATTTATCTGCATAACTGAGATCTATGTTACTAGTTACAAATGCAGATTATTGTTCTATTATGATAATAATTTGGATCAAACGAGAGCTTTAGTTTACTATTTGGTATAAATTGTACACTAATTATTATTATACTTATTTATTTGTAGAATCATTCAGTTAACTGTTATTATTAACGTTCAGGTTAATTTAGCGTTAGTTTTTTTGTAGTATACATAATTTCTTTCCTCCTCCATGAGTCGTTTACCTCACTGATGAGGGTCGTGACCTCTATGTATCACCTTCATTCATCAGATCACCTTCTTCTGGACTATACTCCGCCATTTTGCCCTGTTCCCCGCAGCATGAACAGGGCAAAATGGCGGAGTATAGTCCAGAAGAAGGATTAATTTGCTTACATACCTATTTTTAACCCCTGAACAAAAAAGAGGGGCGTTTTAAGTTTGTAGTGTGTATCTGTGTATATATTATGTATCTGTCTGTGGCATCGTAGCTCCAAAACGGATAAACCGATTTCTATGCAGTTCATTTTAGTTGAAAGCTAGTTTAATTAGAAATCATCTTAGTTATGTTTCATGAAAATCTGTTCAACCGTTCAAAAGTTACAGCTCTTTTTCTAGTTTGAGTCGGGGATTTTGACGGTTAGGTTATCGCATTAATTTCTTATATGTTAATATGTATTTAAATGTGCAAATAATGACGTAATTATCTAAAATCAAATTATTCTTCCGGTTAACCACGGCTAACGGCTAATTGTACCTTAGAGGTCAAACTACGGCCCTGCCATATCTATTCGCGTGTTTAGCACATATTAATATTCTTAAATCAAGTTTAATGCTTTTGTTCAATGTCACGGTCAATATTTTTATCAGTTCGTTAAGGTGGCCGATGGAATTCGATAGATACGTAAAAATTCGACGATTTTAGGTTTAGTCCGTTATTAAAAGAAACGTAGGACCTTATTATACTAATATATAATAAAAATATTATAAATAATAAACAATAATGTTACATATGATCTCAAATGGATTGAAATAAATGATTCTATTCTATAATATATATATATATAATTATATGTCTGTGGTTAAAAGATTGCTCTAAGCGATAAGCTTGTACCGGTTTTTTATATTATTATGTTAATTATTAATTATTTCCTCTTGTTATGGTGAAAAACGTGTAGGTAATATAAACGAAACACTGACCATAACCTTGAATGATTATTCTGAAACCTGTTTTGGGCATTACATATGGCAATTATTAAGTACGTGTTAAATAGGTAAATTGATAGGCAGAATCTTATTATTTGACCTTATATGGTTTAATTAGCAATGGTTAGATGTAGGAAGTATTATGAAAATATTTATACGACAAAAAACAAAATTAACAATGTTTATATTACCAAAAAACTTATGCTTACATTACAATATTAATTGGCCCTACAATAGGACTACTTACTTGTACTAGTGGTCGCCCAGTGGTCGAAATTCGACCACATTATTACATATAAAATTTAGCTTTCTGCACTCCTTCTCCATATAAATTTTAACTATGCCAAATCTCACACTCCGTGCGCGCAATATGCTTATAAAGGGGTACAACGTTTTGGAACAGCAGATTTTTTGTCGAGATTTCAGGGACGGTCTCATAATACCTACTACTCAATTCTATGGAAACTTGTTCTGTCAGCCACCTTAGGTTTCAGCTGAAAACCAGCACTGTACTGTTACTGCAGCATATGCTGAGCTGAGGTCTTAGTATAGCATGCATAGCATAGCATGTTATTCTTTCTTCTTTCTTTCTAGTAAAAGTTATTCATAAAGTTTTTTTATTTTTAACTTTGACCCTCGTTCTTAAGACCTTACACTCCTGAACTGGTAACGATGAGTTGCGACAGTAAACCCGTTTGAATTGCCAAAATTTTCATACATACATATAAATTTCTGACTACTCGTCCAACCTTAGAATACCGTTATAACTACCTATTAGTTGAGGAAGTCGGAAGTCGGAAGACGGAAATTCTATGCGGCTATTACAAGGTTTCTCAAAATAAAGTCACGCTATTAAATTTCACATGACAGCAAACCTTTTTAACCCCCTACAATAAAGAGGGGTGTTATAAGATTGTAGTGTGTATCTATCTGTGGCATTGTAGCTCCAAAATGGATGAACCGATATCAATGCAGATTTTTTAATTGAAAGCTAATTGAATCGGGTATTCTTAGCTATGTTTCATGAAAATCTGTTCAAGCTATGAAAAGTTACAGCTCTTTTTCTAGTTGGAGTTGGTTGTTTTGACGGTAAGGTTATTATAGTTAGAAAATAAAAAATCTAGCTGTAGAAGATAATAAGGTATTATAATAATAATGATTTGACGAAACGGTCGGCGCAGTGGCTTAGCGATTAGGTCTGCGCTACGTGCCGCGGGTTCGATCCCTAAACGGAACAAATATTTGTAAGGCCGACATATGATGATGATGTTACCTAAATGTATGGATTTTAATAGTCTGAATTAAATGAATTATTATTATTATTATATGGGTGCCAACTGAAAATCAGCTCTGGGCTCTCCGCGCCCAGCAAATGCTGAGCTGGCTACCGTTTCGGCATGGGCATGCTTGGCAACATAAGGCAATATGATGACTATTTTACCTTTATTTTTATTTTGTTCTCAGCAGTGTCTGTTTTATTTTTATTTTTTATTGTTTAAAGGTTTAAGTTATTTTTTATTTTATTTTTCTCTCGTGTGTTGTCACTGTCCGTGTTGAATAAATGTATTTTCTTTCTTCTGTCTTTCTTTCTTTCTGTACACATGCACATACACCCAGACCCGAAACAACTATCTAATTGTTTCGGGTCTGGGTGTATGTGCATGTGAGATGTATGTTTGTAAACCTGTACTCTCGATACAGGAGAAAATAAAAAAAAGTTAGTTAAAAAATAAAACAAAAAAGTATTATGTAATACCTATTATAGTGCAGGTAATTTGATTATCAGTAGCATTCCATAAAATCTATTATTAAATATCTAGAGGTCTATGCACTTCATAACAATGTTAAGTAATTATTATATTGCCATGTTAGTAACATAATCATTGATGCAAAGTTCATTGCCAATTTGCGCAAGAGTTGAATGACTCAACATTTTATAACGAAACGTGTGCAGCGTGTGTACATACTACGTAAATATTAGGTAACATTGTACCTCTAATATGAAGTGACAAGTACACGTGCTTGCGTCTGTAGCCTTCTGGATGTTACTGTAATACCTACATAATAATATTACATAGAAATAAAATTAAATAAAAATATCTACCTATGGGAATCTACCCTGTTTCCCACATTGAAGGAGGGTATTTTATTCATCGTTAAGAACAACTTTTATTAAGGGACCAAACCAGAAATCGCGAATAAAAATTCTGCTGTTCCATATAAATAATTCAGAAAGGAACAGCATTTTTTCTTCAAGATTTCAGGTTTGGTCCCATAATATCCTCATCCCATAATATCCTATATCCATAATATCCTAGTCTTATTTGTATTCGCATTGAATTGCATTATTCTCGCAGCTCTTACCACAACATTGTACTGATAAAGATTGTCAAGATCTATTATTTATTTGAAAAGAGTTTCCATGGAGTTTCTTGCCGGTTCTTCTCCATAGGATCTACTATTTGGAACCGTGCACCTAGAGTCTCGACATTTCATAAGTGCCTGTATCTGGTTTACATGAAATAAAGATCTATTCTATTCTATTCTATTCTAAATAAAAGTTGTTCGTAATGATGAGTACAATACCTCCTTCAATGTTTCCCTCGGTCAACCAGCCACCCTGTATCAGCCACCCTGTATCAGCCACCCTGTATTAACTTTGTACCCATTTTTAAGCATATTGCGCGCACGGAGGAGTGTGAGAATTTATATATGAAGAAGGAGTGTACAAAGCTAAAATTCATATAAAATATGTAGTGGGATTTCGACCACTGGGCCACCCTAGTAATAATTATTCACGTAAGTAAAGCAGTACCATTTATACATACAAAAAATTGTTGATTTTCATTGCGATAATTTTTTAAACAGACCGTTTAAAAAAAACTTAAGTGTAGGTAGATACTAATCTTGAATTATTTGAAAAAACATGTCTTGTTGGCATGTTTTATGAATAATAGAATACTTATTCATTTGAAATTACCATTAAATACGTGTTTTAACCCCCGACGAAACAGAGACTGTGTATCTGTGTGTCTGTCCTTGGCATCGTAGCTCCAAAACGGATGGATCGATTTAAATGCAGTTTTTTGTAATTGAAAGCTAGTTTAATCGGGTATCATCTTAAATATGTTTCGTGAAAATCTGTTCAGTCGTTTAAAAGTTACAGCTCTTTTTCTAGTTGGTGTCGTAGGTTTTTGACGGTTAGTTTTTCTGTGGTTAGTTTATAATAGGTACATATTTGTTACATTGTTGTTGTCTAATATTAAAAACATGGACAAGCTCTTCCGCTTCCTGGTTTTTTCCTTAATACGTAGGAGGTCGATTTCCAGTCTAACCAGATCTGATTTTACAATATATTAAAAAAAATAGGGTTTTAGTTTTTGAACTTATTTTTTTTTTCGGAGCCGCCAGCATCTGCCGTCAATATACTATATATTTTTGAAATGTGCTAATTAAGCCCTTTCATTTGATACCCAGCACGCAAACATCAAACAAAAATAATAATTTTGTTCGTTACTTTATGTCTTCTAGAGGGCGCCATATTAAATTTAATGTGACGTCACATAGCCTATAACCAGCGGACTATTAAAACGCTTCCAACGATACCTCATTTGTCGAATTATAATAAGTAGCTTAGAAGTTATGAGAGGGAACAGATGAACATACATACATACATACCGGTCAAACGTATAACCCTCTCCGTAGTCGGGTAAAAATACTCTTTATTGTACACCAGTTTTAAACAAGGAATAAACATAATAATTACAATTATAATTTGAACCCGGCCCACACCTCTGACTTTAAGAATTTATGTGCGGATTGTAATTCGAATATCACTTGCTTTAACGGTGAAGGAAAACATCGTGAGGAAACCTGCACACCTGAGAGGGCCTCATAAAGTTCTCGATGGTGTGTATAGTCCGCCAACCCGCACTAGGCCAGCGCGGTGGACTAAGGCCTAACCCTTCTCATTCTGAGAAGAGGCCCGTGCCCAGCAGTGGGACAGTAATGGCAAAGGTAATGGGCTGGATTTTTTATTTTTTATTTTTTATTATAATTTAAAGATTGACACGGACTGATTTTATTAGTAAGTTATTTGACACGAACACGTAGAACATGCCCTTAATTTTTATCGTGTAAGTAAAAAGTTCGAAAATGTATAAAACCTTTAAAGAGGTTTACCGTTTTTAAAATAAAAATTATCTTATATTCTAAATTCAATTTCTTATTCTTGAATGTCAAACATTTTAAGACAGCATAACACAGCATAACATCACGTTTCCTCCATCCGTATAGCACAATGCATATTATTATAAAATGCAAAAAAATATGTTTTACAAGTGCAATGTATCTGGCAATTATTCTTATCTCAATAATGTCGGAAACAATCTTAATAATACTTACATTAAAAAATGAATGTCAGGATTTAATAATAAAATCATCATATTAGACTGTACATTATTTTTATTTTATTTTATTTGTGTGCGTTTCGATCTTCGCACGGATTAAAATAATGTAGAAAAGTCATCATATTTGTATCGCCTACAGTTAAATGTTCCGATTTGGATGTGTCCATGTGAGATGTAGGTTTGTAAACTATACCCACGATACAGGAGACATATTAGTAGAGGGCAATGTATAAGAAGAAAAAAATCGTCTATTTAGTTCAGTAAATCCCCTCAAAATTCAACATGCGCTAGTGAGACAGTAATCTGACAGATCAGTCGGAATTATTTTGACGAGTAATTAATCCTGTACAGTACGACACCACTAATAAATTGCATCGGCAAAATTCGTGAAACCGACAGTTCCGAACTGCGCGCGTCTTCAAGACCACGAATGTTTATTAGTACTGCAGTAAAACATAATCTTTACGCTGATTCATAAGTTATAAAATGATCTAAGTGAGCGACTGCCATTGGTTGTTTGATCAGGTACATCGATGTTACTTCTTAGTTGTGTCATACTACAGGATATTTTTTATGTAGTGCGCATAATTTGTAGTGTTTCAGTGTCCGTTCCTAATTGCAACCGCAGTACTAACATTCACTGCAACACAAAATTTTATAAAAAATTGATTTTGTATGGCTTGCACTAGTAAATTATGCGAGTCCCCCATACTAAGTCGAATTGTCGTTTTGTTTTAAAGTGTATCCCAATACTGCGGTTGCATTTAGGAACAGAGACTGAATCACTCTACAAATTATGCACACTACATAAAAAAAATCCTGTATAACTATACAGGTTTTTTTTTTACCATGATACTTACCATGATAATATAAAATAAATGCAACTGCATTTATTTTATATTATCATGGTAAGTGAACGGGTAAATTATTCTAAGCTAAAAGCACAAGGCATTCTACTTGTTTAATAGGATGCTAAGTAATACTAGGATATCGTGACATTACCTAGTAAAAACAATTTCATGATCACTCTCTGTCATTGCATGCTACAAAGTTTAATGCAACAGCCTCTCGTTAGTTCTCATGTCCCAAGATTTATTTATAACTAGCCGTTCTCTTGTCGAATTTATGTGCGGATCAGAATTTGATTATAATTGCGTTAACGGTATCGGATAGAATATTAACAGATCTTTATTTCATGTAAACCAGATACAGGCACTTATGAAATATCGAGACTCCAGGTGCACGGTTCCAAATAGTAGATTCTATGGAGAAGAACCGGCAAGAATCTCCATGGAAACTTTTTAAAAATGGTGAAGGAAAACATCGTGAGGAAACCTGCACACCTGAGGGTCTCATAAAGTTCTCGATGGTGCGTGTAGTCCGCCAACCCGCACTGGTCAGCGTGGTGGACTAAGGCCTAACCCTTATCAGTCTGAGAAGAGGCCCGTGCCCAGCAGTGGGACAGTAATGGGCTGGATTGTACTTTTTTATTTTAGCTGTTATCTGCGGTTTTACTCATATTCTATAGGAACTACTTCATGTACCTGGATAACATGTATTCTATGTATTAATCTACGTCATGGACTATCCGTGTGCCAAATTTCATCCAAATCCGTTCAGCCGTTTATGCGTAATTGAATAACAAAAATTCAAACATCTTTACAACAGTTTTTAAAAAGTTCACACTTTATAAACTTACATTTTAAATTAAGATAAAATAATATATCATTTATTTGTTTAACATGTTGTACATCCAGAATGACCCTAACAGAATAGCTACCGATAGCCGATAGAACAAGTGTTGGAAGAACGGCAGCCAGATGGACAGATGACCTGCAAAGAACCGCGGGAAAGACCTGGATGCGATTAGCACAGACCAGGGAAACATGGCATGAAAAGGAGGAGGTCTATACTCAGCAGTGGGTAGAGACAGGCTGGCAATGATGATAATGATGATGCAAATATACTAAATAAATACTACAAAGCATGCAAGATATTTATCAAATATTTTTTATATACTAAAAGAGTTCTTAATGATGAATACAATAGAAGGAGGGTTCCTTCAATATGTCCAATGTTCAACCAGTCACCCTGTATAGTTTTCAAAGAAATTATTATTTTTGAGCTATTAAATAAAACTAGTGGTCGCCTTGTGGTCGAAATTCGACCGTAATTTTCGCTTTCTGCAATCCTTCTCTATATAAACTTTAACTATGCCAAATCTCACACCCCTGCGTGCGCGCGATATGCACAAAGTTTTCTCTTCGCGTATATACTATACGTATATACTATATATATAATACGATTTTCGTGAACGGGTGCCGTCTGTCGGAACTGGTCAGCTCGTAACTGCCATGGCAATCTTATTCAGAGGCAATTCATTATTATCCTAGTTTTATTTATATTCGCATTGAATTGCATTATTCTCGCAGATCTTACCACAACATTGTACTTTTAAAGATTGTCAAGATCTATTATTTATTTGAAAAGAGTTTCCATGGAGTTTCTTGCCGGTTCTTCTCCATAGGATCTACTATTTGGAACCGTGCACCTAGAGTCTCGACATTTCATAAGTGCCTGTATCTGGTTTACATGAAATAAAGATCTATTCTATTCTATTCTATTTGACTGACTCTTACCTAAAAAACGCGGAAAAGGAAGACTGCAAGCCTTTTAGGGATATAATAATCAACATAATTAACTTTTACACTACCTCTGCTTAGTTACTGCGCAGGTTTATATAAGGTCAAATCTAAGTAGAATGTTCGCAAAGTTAAGGTCAAGAACTTGCAATAAGTAAATAATTTATCACTGTACGGTCTTGACATTGAACAATATTAAAAAAACCAATATTTCCAAAACATAGATATAAAATTAAAGTAGTTATATACACATCTTCCGCTAACATGATGGATTATAGGGTGCGCCGGAGTGATCGCTTAAATAAGATAATTCTTTAATTCTGTGGTATAATATTATGAACCTGCTAGATGATTTTCCTCAATATTTAAATTAGCATAAAAATAAAACACTGCAATAGATGATAAGTAGTAGGTTGACCTGCGCCTACACCTCCTAACCTTCACTTTAACTGCTCAGGCGCCGCTCGTAGCACCTGATATGGTATTTTTTTCACGTGTTTATTACCTACTCAATCGTGCATTTAATCTGGTACTGTATAATACAAGCTCCTACCTTCCTAGTCCCAATCCCGTCAAGGGATTATTGTAATCATCATTATGAACAACTTTTACTATGGGACCAAACAAGAAAAACGCGAAATAAGAATTCTCTTGATCCATACCTAAAAATAATTCAATATTACTCCACTAAATGTATGTAAAAGCAGATTTACTAAATGTATGGACTTTTTTTTCGAGATTTCATTGTTTATTTATTTATTTATTTGGTGGTGTGTGTGTTTTGGGTCCACCAGCGTCCAGCGACCAGCGTCATTGGTGTTGCCAATGACAACAAGCTGATCGATGCCCATTTTCTTGCACATGAGGGACACACACTTCCATGCTTTATTTTTCATTGTTTTTATTTTAAGTAATTTCCTGGTTTTTTTATTTTTTATGTTTGTTATGTGTGCATGCTCGGTGTCCTGTGTGCAAAAAATAAATTGATTTTCTTTCTTTCTTTCTTTCTTTTGTGATGGTCTCATGGTAAAAATTGTTCATAATTATGAGTACAATAACCCCTTAAAGAGATCGGGATTGGACAGGTAGGACTCTGTATATTATAGGATAAAATAAAGCCGCCCGCCGCGTCTGTCTGTTTGTTCGCTAACTACAACTATACAACGGATTTTCACCATTATTTCGAGCATTTCTTGCGGAATGCTTAAATGTATAATACTGTCATATTTAATGTAAGGATAGTAGACAAATTGCACCCGTGCGAAGGTGGGGGCGGGTCGCTAATCTCTACAAGTGTAAAATAAAGTCGATTTTCGCGTCTGTCTGTCTGTCTGTATATCCGCTAACTCCTAAACCATGCAACGGATTGTGATGCGGTTTTCACTAAAATTTTGAGCATTTCTTCGAATCGTTTAGATTGAAGTAAATAAAAAAATATGTTAATCAGATTTTAGAATGAAGATTTATATAAATTTATGCTAAGAGGAAGTCGATGCAAAAATGATAATGTACACATAAAATCTTTATGAATTGACATTAATGGGGTATTTTAATCTTTATACAGATGAGATCGTTCGGAAGTTAAAGCCAACAGTAATAATTATCTATATAGATATATAGTAGTAATTATCTTGTCCGTGCACCTACCATACTTTTTTCTCTGCATCGGGTGATGCACCTTAGGTTGACTGGTAGAAAATGCCTACGGCATTAAGTCCGCCTCTGTACTTAGTGCATAAAGTATAAATAAATAAATAAATAAACAGTAGTAATGAAGTACAGTCATCATTAAAAGTAGTTGATCATTAAATTGTTTTATAAGTTATTTTATTCATAAAAACTTGCAATTTTCATTCTTTTTTGCAGTTAATTGTTATAGAACTGGGTAGCTGTTATATTTAAGTACCTATTAATAAACTGGCTGCCGCAGATATTATATAACACATTAAATGGAACCACGTATTTAGTATCACGTTCTGAGACTGAACACAAAAAATAAATTAAACGATTTACGGTTTTTGATTTTCTTTTTTTTAATTTGACGACACGGTTGGCGCAGTGGCTAAGCGATTAGCCTTATACGCTACGTGCCGCGGGTTCGATCCCCGCACGGAACAAGTACTTGTATGATCTACAGATAGTTGTTTCGGGTCTGGTTGTGTGTGCATGTGACATGTATGTTTGTAAACTGTACCCTCGATACAGGAGAAATCCTAGAGAGGGGCAACCTTTTTCCAAAAAAAAAAAAAAAAAACAAAAAGAATAATCAAATCAGTAGTTTAGCCACAGGAACTAATTTCAAATTCCATAATTTTACACATATCACGATCTCTAGGCTAAGTTTGAAAAGTCTCCAACGTATTCTAAGTAAAATTATTTTTATTTACACGTGTAGAAAAGATAAAAGTGACATAAATTTCTACTTCGATGTCCCTTCAGCTAGACGAATGATAGCAGAGTGAAATTTATTGCAAAATTAACTTGCGTGAAAATCGCAGATTTGGCTTCAGAACATGATGCATACGTGGTTGCTTGTAATGTGATAACATCTGTGGCACCCTGTATATTTAATAAAGTAATAATAGTAATAAATTTATTCAGTTCTGCGTTACATTGTATGTGATCTTAATTTTAGGTGTACAGAAAATTTTAAAAACTAAAACATCTTGTAACTTAACACAATTGTTGTGGTGTTGTTAGACGGCGGCCCCCAAACTAGGCGTTCGCCTGTATCTTGGGAGCCAAAGTTACGACAATCATTTGAAATTTGCGTGAGTAGTTAAGAGGTTACATAAAAAATAATACAAGGTAATAAAAAGAAAAATTAGATTAAAATTAAAGTAAGTTAAAAAGTAAGTAAATTAATTATGTAAGTAAAGTAAGTAAGTTAATTATCGACTAGTGTTTATTATTTATATTAGTCATAATAGTATAATTTATAATAGTATTTATTAGTTATGGTTAGTTAAGAACCATCATTATTTTCGTTGAAAATTACGAGAAAATTTTATCTGCCTCTGTCGCTGATTGTACCTAACCTTGAATTTATGAGTTACGCGGAATTACGGCTGGTTGGCGGTTTATTATTTTGTTATTTGTGACATTTATGACATTGGTAGTAGATCGGAATGAGATCCGAACTATATTTTGAACATTCTTAATTACGAGAATTGGGCCTCTGTTTGTTGAGAAATCAATATGTTGTATATTTTCGTATAATATTCTAAAGACGATTGCGAAATGCACAAAATATTTTTGACCGAATGAAATACTCAATGAGGTGGATTTTATTTTTCAATGAGCATAAATTGTCTATTTTTACAATAATAAATAATTGAATATCAATAAAATAATGTTTTAAATACTTACCCAATAATAAAACACTTTGTATGAATAATTATTCTAAATTTGAAAATATTAATTTAATCTTTATCAATACATTTTTGACTGAATAAACATAAAATAGAAGAAATAAAAATTAAGAATAATTATTAATTTCAGCGCAAATGCTATCTGCGCTACGGGTAACGATTTCGATTCCCGTACGAATCAAATATTTATTTTATATGGCCTAATAATTTAATCCTGGTCTAAAAGGAAAATTATTTTGTACGTTTTAGTTTTTTGAAGACGGATTTTACTTTTTTTTAAGTATATTTTTTATATGAATTACGGTATTAGTAATGAGGTATTAGTATACTTGATACTTAATAGCTAGTGGGAAGTAAATCACAAAATGTATATTTAATTTTGCATATAAAATGATCTACAAGCCGGAATTACAAGCATCTATAATTACCTTGACTTTTCCGACTCGGATACGAACAGGTGATACGTAGAACTATTTTAAAATCAACATTTTCTAGACATAAATTAATAATATTCCAAAAAAATTAATACAAGGTGGAGAGACAATACGACAATAATTAATGATACCCTATCTATTATAATAGGTATTACGATGCATTTTATGAACAATAAAACACAGGGTGCTAATTCCGTCACAGCCGAATTTTTGCGATCTAAATGCGAGTACAATAATTTTGCATAAAAATGTAACAAAAAAATTATATTCGAAATATCAATTTTATGTCGTTACACTCAGCAAAATTATTGTACTCGCATTTCGATCGGCCAAATTCGACTGTGGCCGGTATTAGCCGATCCTTAATAGGAATTGGGAATGGGAAATATATTCCCACATTCTAGGGAATTTCGCTATTCATATACAGATAAACAATTTCCCGCCTAAAATCACACCATTCCCCCAATTTCATAAAGATTTTTTTAATCAATGATCAAAAATCCCTTAAAAAATTATCTCATCTATTATTTTGCTCACATACAAGCCCGCATTTGATTAACGGTTAACACAAAATCTGCTAACACGTAAGACATTGTAGTACCTAATTATGAAATTTTAATCACTTCTTTTCCTAAAATAAAATTTTGTATTTTCCTGCGTGTTTAACGACAGTCATTATCTTTTTAACCCTGACAATAGGTAGCAAACACACATAAGACACGCGTTATGATTATTTTTGGTTTCCCAAATAATATTGAAATAGGTAGGTACCTATACGCTGCATCATTTTACAATACTGGAAGCTCACAAAATTTTGACGCAACAGCTTTCCGCGTGCCTCTGAGCCGCTGGCGCATGCGCATGCCAATTTTCCGCAAAAATATTTGCGCCGAACACAACGATTAACGTATAACGTATTTTTTTGTAAAAATAGACGTATAATTCAGAAATTGATAAGTATTAATGGGATCCATAGAAGAAAAAACGGTATTTCTACGTGAAAATTAATTACATACCTTTGTTGATTTAAGCTGGCATTTCTAATGTCTCCAAATATTTTAAATGCGTTACGTCTATGTCAAAAAAAAACTTTTTCACAAACTCACTTTTTTATTAAATCAACCCAATAAAGTTTTGCAAGATGTACACAAAAAAGAAAATGTTTATAACTGATTCTATTTTACAAAAACTCCTTTATCAATTTTAAAAACAGAATGTTATTTATTTTCCTAATATATTTCGATCGCGTTTCGAAATAAGAACAATGTGCGGACGTGTGCCGAACGCGACACGCATGCGTGCGACTAGCGAGCCAAGTTTAAGGACAACGTATGCGCGTGCGACCGCCTGCTATATTATGCGAGATGCAACCAGTTTTATTATTATTTTTAAATAATCAACTATAATTTTTATCTTTTTAGGTTTTAGTATTAAGCGCTAACAGAGAAGCCAGAAAGGTCATCGTCATCATCATCGATAAATACGTATACACAAAAGAGCTCTTTAAAAAACAAGACATTAACCTGGCAAGTGATACCAACACAATCCAATATTCATAATTTATCACACCTGTGGATAATCCATCGTCTGTTTAGGTTGATCTGTCCTGTATCGAATATAAAACGCAAATTCGTCTCGTTTTTTTTAGGAATCATCAGCTGATTAGCCCAAATTCGATTGTTCAACCTGCTATTGCTGAATACATTAATCCGCAGCTTTTTCCACTCGCTGCTGCCCAGTGAACCAGAAAAATATGAAAATCCCACGGGAAAAAATATACGTTCTGTTCTACTAACGGCACTATTAAGAAACAATCGAGATTGAATTAGGGAAGAAAAAGTTGTTGTGTTCCGTACATGTGTGGAGTTGTTGATGTGTGTTGTTGTTGTGTATTGTATTTGTGTTAATAATGATGTAGGGTGTTCGGCGCAGTAGGCCAAAAATTAAAATTCTTAAGAAATATGAAGTAGGAGCATAAAGTCCAAAGGTACTGCTTAGTTCTTAAGAAATCGCTTGCAGCAGACATACGAAAGGACATTTGTAATTTAAGTTCAATTTAAGTTGTTTATGAATGAAAACTTGGGCAATAAATCGTTGATAATGTAGTCACTAACTTATAAATAGAATTCACGAATTATACAATAACACTGTTTAAGTACCTATAGCCTTTGCTCGCGACTCCAATGCCATGAACTGATTGTGATTTCTAGGAAATTATGTAGGTACTCCATTTTAGTACCTCTTTTTCTAAGTCAAAATTTTTTAGGAGTTGAGATCTGAAGACATTACAAACAGACAGACATACTCATTTATTTTTGCAGTAAGTTATAGGATTTCAACCTATAAATTATAATAATTAGAGCAAAATAAGAAAATTACGTCGTGTAAACTATACGTCGAGCCGGTTACCGGTAGATATAAATCCGACGATTCAGAGTTATCGTCGACGTCACGTTCATCCCGTCAATTGCCATTGGACTATCAAGGTAAGATTATTGTGATCAAATTAATAAAAAATATTTTACGATTTTTTGTTTGGGATCCCGACTAACACAAACGGACATAACAAACTGCAACAATCTGAAAATAAAAGAAAAATTATTGAATGACATTCATTATGAACTTACGATATCATTATTTTGAATTATGATCTCCTTATTTGTATAAAATATGGTAATGCTGATCGTTTCAGCAATTTTTTAACGAATTTATAGCTTGACCCTTCTCATTTTTTATTTTGACTGTTACAAATGCGAATCCATTATTTCGTACCAAATATTTGTTGTTTAAGGAGCTTGCGTCCAAATTATAATAAAAAATTATGTTAAAATCTATACAAATAAATAAAATTGAAGTGTCTGATTGTAATGTCAAAATAACAGCTTTTTTACTTATTGGTAATAATAACACGAAAAAAAAAAACTTTTTCAGCAGATAGCTGATGTTATAAGGAGTAACTTCAGGCTACTTTTATTTCATTTTCTTTTGTTAATTCTCAATCTATCAAACTATGTTAGTTTTTAACAATTTAATATGTTATATCATTACCATCGGACATGTGTGTATTAATGACTAAAAATTATTGTCATTACAGAGTAATTTGTAAATTGTCATTTAAATAACTTGTTGCATATTGCATAAACCTATCCATAATGAGAACAATAATTTTATTACTGATTATTATCAGTCTGTAACTTCCATGTTGTTGATCATGCCTCGTAGTTTAGTTCGTGGTCGCAAACACAATTGCCAATGTCATGGGTTCAATTCCCAGGTTCGTTTTATATTATGTATGTGTTGAGAATTAGCAATATATCCACGGTTTTTTTTTACCTTTAATGACATCCTTTAAATTTTATTAATTTTATTTTGATTTCATTTCATTTATCCTAATGTTTGCGTGTCTAAATTAAGGTAGAATGTACTAGGATCATAAAAGTTTGTTAACACCTTTATTTATGTACCTACATTCTATGCAAATAAAGAGATATTCTATTCTATTCTCTACTATTCTAAAACTGTGATTGACGTACTCCTAACATAGAAATCTATCTTAACTTTATATCGGGAAACTGTGGGCAGTCTGGCCTGCTTTCTGTTAGGAAAATCTCCATGAAAGTCTAGTAGTCAAGTATTTTATTTCAACGGACCATTCACTTTTAAAACGTCATGACTAACTAAGGTTGATATCTATAAGTACTATTAAAACGAGATGACTTTCGGTTAACGACTGAGCTTTATTTCAAATATAAAGTAGATAATTAATATGACATAGATAATAGATACTCTTTACACTTTTATTTTGTTACACAGTATTCCCATACAAATAACATATACAACGTGTCCAGATCATGGAGTTGGGAGTCCCATCATTGGAAACCAACGATGACCACTACGCTTACTGGAAAAAGACGATTTTACACCAGAGTCAGTTGAAGCGTAATACATATCGGGCGATTACATTCACTTAGCGTGGTTGTGTTTAGTTCAAAACTTCTTAATTTTTTGGAATTTCCATTTGATTATTTTTTTCCGGCAGACCACGAAGGAGATGGCGGGACGAATTGGACGCCTTCCATAAAGACTGGCCCGATACAGCGCGGGATCGCGAGAAGTGGAGGAAAGGGAGGGAGGTCTTTGCGCAGTATTGGGACAGCATAGGCTTATAATAATAATTATTTTGTATTAATTTATAGTCCATACGATAGACAATTTGGCATTAAAAACGGAAATTGCCTAAAATTCAAGTTGGCGTAGTCATAATTATTATGATCAGCTGTAAAGACTTTACAAGGTAGTTCAAAGTTTAGTCTCTCTCGATCGTATTGTTTATTACCAGAGTCGATGTTCATTACCATTTTAGTTACTCGGTAGACCCGCTGGTTCGAACTCAGACCCTCCATTACAGAAGGCAAGCGTTCAACCGCTGAGCTATCATTGCTACATTTTCCATATCTTATTAATATTTTCTTTTTTAATCAGCAAATTTAATGAAATCTACATAAAGTGAAGAGTAATATTTCATTCGTTTGGCATCATAAAATCTCTCGTGTCTGGTGAAAATGAGACCCGAACATAAAAGTGCAGTAAAGTATAATATTCTTTATTAAAACTTTATACTCACACTTGCATACTTTACTGGGATAGACAGAGCGTATGGCGAAAACAGATTGACCATATGTGACGTGACATAGATACGTGATGTTATATCAGTCATCAGCTTTTACGTATACATGTATAACCTAACCGTCAAAAACCCCCGACTCCAACTAGAAAAAGAGCTGTAACTTTTGAACGGCTGAACAGATTTTCATGAAACATAGCTAAGATGATACCCGATTAAACTAGCTTTCAATTAAAAAATCTGCATTGAAATCGGTCCGTCCATTTTGGAGCTACGATGCCACAGACAGAAACACAAATACACAGATCCACAGATACAACGATACACAGATATACAGATACACAGATACACATTACAAACTTATAATACTTCTTTTAAGTTGGGGGATAACAAGCACAATTTTAGAAACCATTAGCTTTTTTATTAGGTAGGTACATGAAATAGCAAAATAGCACAGTTTTTATCCGAAATGAGGTGATCAGATAGAGACCATTGTAATCAACATAGACTATGTACGGGTATCACTCTCTCAAGGTTGACATTCAATATAACTCGACTAAATGTTCGGAACAGCTGTTAAATTTTTCGCGATTCCAGTGTTAGTCCTTTATTAAAAGTTTTTCATAATTATGAGTACAATACCCTCGTTCACCCAGCCACCCTGTATAATTCCGCATTCCGATTATTTGCGGGTATTCACACCTTTAACGAATTAGCAGGAGCTGTAACGGTAGTTAGGGTTTGAATCACCATATTTACTTAACAATTCACTTTACCTCTTACTTATTCATAACATAACTTAACCGTCATTGACCTCTGCCATTGCCCTCCGCCATTGATCCTCGAACGGTTAAACAGAAAACGTTGTATTACGCCTACACATACCTTGCTTCGGAGAATGCAAAATCACGCATGTATTCCCCAAAGGATTAAGCAGAAATGTATCTACTATGCATTTGTCGGCCATCGTTTCGCAGTAAATTATCGCCGGATTAAAATCCCATCAAATTGCGGGGATATTGCTATCCAGAACAATTTATTTTTTAATGAACTATAATTATTAATTTTTTCTGAGCATACACGAAGACCGACGAAATCATACAAAGTCCAAAAATTCAATAAACAAATTACCTAATTTCAAAACAAACTCTGAGCAAATTGGGTCTGTATGCTTGTTCCTAGGGTCTGTAGATATCCGTACGAAAAAGAACTAAAGCGCCTCAAGTGGGCAAAATTAGGAACTATTACTGACACTAATGACATTAAAGATTTTTTCATAAATTATCTTTACATTTACAATCTTCCAATCACTTCCAGTCATAGAGATAATAATCAATCAATCAATCATCATTTATTTTGTAAAACACAGGTACAGAGTTGTTATAAGATAAAAGATAAGACCTCCATGTTTCGCCGATAGGCATACAAAATGTTATACCATGCTATTACAATTATTATTATTTAGAAATGTCAAATCATAATAAAATTACCATAAAAAATACGCACGCCAATACAATAATGTCAATGTCTAAATGTCAAATCTTAAAGTAATATATAGTAGGTACTGTACTATTTCTATGCTTCCAATAATCAATAGTTGTTATTTTTCTGTGTTTTTAGCATGTATACTATGTGCCAATAAACATTATTTCTTTCTTTTCTTTCTTAGACCCCATGATCTTTTTTTTCTTTTTTCTGTTGTGTCAGGAGTAAAAAACCAGAGAAAACTGCTGTAATTATTTTTTTGTTCTCATTGTCTGTTTTATTTTTTATTTTTTACTGTTTAAAGGTTTAGTTATTTTTTATTTTATTTCTCTCTCGTGTGTTGTCACTGTCCGTGCTGAATTAATGTGTTTTCTTTCTTTCTTTCTTTTCTAAATCCTCGTCATAAACCCAGTCTGCCAATATGATGAAGCAATTCTTGTAGAATAATTCGTCGTAGTTGTCATTGGGGAGGCCTTTCATCAATGAACCTTTTCGCTGATTTATTTTGTTATTTTCTTTGATTTGACGGTAACTACTTTGGAACTTTAATCCATTGACGTAGGATACATGGACTTCGTACTCAAAAATATTCGGACCGAATGTAGACTAAAACGCGAAAATGTAGACTAATCTCGCGTCATTCGTCATTTGAGCGAGCGAGCAACTACACGTCAATGTGACGGTACGGTGCAGCCGAATCTTCGTATATTGAAAAATGGTTATAAGCTAAATTAGACATTGTGATGATGAAATAGGATTTAAATTAGTTTCACGATATTTCTAAGTTTATAGAAGGACTTTAGATTACGTGCATACGAAGGTTATGTTTTCATAGAAAATGTACGGCAAATAGTTTTTTGTATTTTTCTCAAATTCGGTAAGTACGGTGTCTTCGGTTGTTTGGAAGAAACATTCCTGTTAGGAAATGAAGTTGAGTGAGCCCCACTTAAATTTTTGACAAATGTAAATATTTTCGCTTTCTCCTACCATTTTTCAATATAAACTCAGTACACTTTTGTCGAGAATTTTATTGTTTATTTAATGCTTTATGCACCGGTAAAAAGACACTGCACAAAGGCGGACTTAATGCCATAGCCAAAATAAATGAAAAAAATTAAAATGATGAATGAATGGGTGAATTTTGTACCCTTGATCCATATTTTACTACGTCAATGCTGTAATCTTATATTTCTGCCTGTCTTCCCACAAAGGTGGGGTTAACACAACCAAGTAGTTTAGCCTGTGACTTCACTCAAGTTATGTTGAATTTCCCACGGGCTCCATATGTTTTTCTAGGATAAAACGCTGTGCCGCGGTCTAAGTCAGCATACATTATTCAACCAATACTGCAAATCCGTGGAAGTGTAGAAACATGTCAAACTAACATTGTATACATAAGTTACACCCTTCTTATTTGAAGCTCGGATACCGTGGATTCTTTGAATTTAGGTACCTAGATAATTTTACTCCTTTTTATTTAATTTAAACGTCTCACTAGAATTTCTCCTGTATCGAGGGTACAGTTTACAATCATAGGTACATCTCACATGCACACACACCCAGACCCGAAACAACTATCTGTAGATCATACAAATATTTGTTCCATGCGGGGATCGAACCCGCGGCATGTAGCGCAGAAAGCTAATCGCTTAGCCACTGCGCCAACCGTGTTGTCTTCTCTTTCTTCTCAAGTTGCCATTACGATTTCACCTGTATCGTGGGTACAGTTTACAAACATTATTACGTAACATGCACAAATCCACGCTTGAATTTTTTTAATGGAGTTCACTATAATAATAAAATATTTCGCAGAAGCGACAATTTTTTTGGTAAAAAGTTCACCCAGAGAAGGGTAATTCGGAATACCGTCCAACTTCACTTGGAGGTTGTTAGGTTTATTACTGTAAAAAAAGTGAAAAAAGTGAACTGTATATTCCTGTACTGTGTGTATGTGTGTGTATTTTCCTTGTTTTTGTTCATTGTCTGTGCTTACTAATATAGTTATAAGTTTTACTAAAAATCTCGTTGAGTCTTGCTTACTCCAATAAAGAAAAATTCTATTCTATTCTATTCTATATTACCATAAACATTGGTTTATTGAGAGGATAGGCAGAACTGTCGCTTAAGTATTCGGTGGTGGTCCCGAGTGAAGTGTGGTCCACCGCGCTCCACACACAGGCCCATGCAGATGCGTGTCCGCCGCACCGCACGCGCAGCTACGATGTCAGTATGATATTCTCGACAAGGCTACTTAGCAATACAGGGAGATGATAACATAAACTCAAAAACTCGTAGGGAAACATCAGCTTGAAGATCATCTAATACATCTATACAAGTAAAATCAAAATTACAGCTTTTTACTATGGAATTACATACGGCCACAACAAAAAAGAACATTAAAAAAAAATTGTCTGTCTGTTTGTTTGTTCCGGCTAAACGAAACGACTGGACCAATTTTTACAGGACATTCACTAGCAGAATCATAGCTGATGTTATATGGCGTAGCTTAAGCAACAAATAGGTGAGGGATACGCATGCAAACTTTTTTTGTTAAATTCGACGCGGGTGAATTCGTGGGCACAGCAAGTCATCATAAAAATAAATCGTACAATAATAAATTGTGTAGTGCCTGGACTGGAGGACCTTGCCTGGAAACCCGATACGATGTGTATAATTGTATGTTGTCTCGAATAACAAAAGATACTCGTAAACTCTTAAATAACACTTTAAAGGAAATCTTTAAGTTTATTAATACCTTGGGAGTTATTCTGTAGGAACATCTGCCATCTCGATTCCATAGATATTTGACAAATTGACATACGATAATAAACGTGTAACATAATAACAGGAGCTGTGAACATGACCATAGCATGTTCACAGCTCCGATAATAAGTTGGACCCTGTTGAGCAGAAAAGATCCAACCAACGTTTTATACTTTTGAGTAAGACTGTACCTCATAGTTGCGACGAACAAATGACCGACTAACGTTGTTGCGACAGCACGTAGTTGCGACGCACGTAGTCGCGACAGATCGTTGTTGCGACACACGTCACTGCGACAGCACGTGGTTGCGACTCACGGAGTCGCGACAGATCGTTGTTGCGACACACGTCACTCCGACAGCACGTGGTTGCGACTCACGGAGCCGCGACTGATCGCTGTAGCGACACACGTTGCAACGACACCTAAAGGCAGTTTAACGTTAGGCAAAGAATAAAAAAATCGTATGATACAGTACCTATTTGAAAGTTACTAGTGTATTTGATGAGTATTATTATGGATACGTAGATAACTCGACTATGCATGGTGTTATCTGGTGTCTGACCCGCATTAGTATTATTCTTTCTTTCTTTCAAAAATCCTTACCAATATTATAAAAATATAACATTGGTAACATTGGTATAACATACGTGACTCAAAATCTATTTCTGTTTTTAAGAAATGTGTCAAAGACCATTACCTTTCTTCTTTACAATGATTGTCCATTACAATATATATATACATAATTCCTATATATAAGTATTTGTTTTTATATATTTAGATAGGTATTTATTCGTACGGTATATGTAGTTCATTGTATTTGTTATCTATGTAGTTTATTTCATAGGTATTTAGTTATTGGTTTAGTTTAGTATACCATAAGTTTAAGTGGTCTAAAGTAGTTATTTTTGTAATTTTTACACACTGTGTCTACGTGTCTATCATCCTTATTTCCAATCGCGGGACTACTGGAAGAAATTTCTTTAGAAATAAGTAGTTCCATTGTGCTCATTTGTCTGTAACATTTTATTACCATGTTTCCTTGTGTGTACATAAATAAATTAAATAAATAAATAAATGCGAAAGTAACAACTGTGTCTCTGTCTATTTCTTTATTACCTTTTCCCAAAAAAAAACGGCTGAATTGATCTACATTATGTGATTTCTCTTGGACAGTGTCGGGCGCAGCTAGTAATTAAAAAAAAACAGAGCAAAGTTTCCACATACCAAATACTGGATACAAAAACTTGTTCGAAATCCGCCGGGGTACCAGATCGCTAACAAGTGCCCTTTGGTTTAATTTAAGATTTAAAGTTCTCATTCATTGAAGACTTGAAGAGACATTCTTTATTTACATGTTTTGTATTCTTTTTGGTGCTATGTTCATTCCGTATCATCAAGGTGATCAATATACAAAATTATAAAGAAACTAAAAAAAAATTGGAGCAGCTTTGATTTTCAAAGTTATCTAATCTATCTAATTTTCACAGATTATGTATTTCTGTTGCCGCTATAACAATAAATACTAAAAAATAGAATAAAATAAATATTTATGGGAGCCCCATACAACAAACTTGATGTTTTTGCCGTTTTTATAGATAATGGTACGGAACCCTTCGTGCACGAGTCCGACTCGCACCTGGCCGGATTTGTTTTAGTATGTCTTACTGTGTACGAAACTCTGTGTCTCAAGTTTGTCAAACTTAATTAAAAAGTAATTTACTGCAAATGACACTATCCATGTCCAATGTTAATAAATGAATATTTTTTATTTAAAATTCTATAATCTAGTACCTAATTGTTATTTTATATTATTATTATTTTTGAAACATGTTTTAATTTGTTACTTTTTTGTGTCTTAATTTTTTACTTTTTTTTGTTTTAATTTTGTTACTTTTTTGTGTAGAATAAATTGCTTTTCTTTCTTTTTTCTTTATTATTTTCTATTCCGGAAAAGAATAATTTGTAAGCATAAACGTAGAACATAGTCTATGTTTGTAAGTGATATGAATAAACAACACATTTTCCGCCTACATTTTTTCAGGACAATTGCAAAGGAATTTCGTCGCATGCAGCCTGGTCTGACATGTTTTATTTATACAGATTACATTGAAATGCTGATGTTACGCGCCCCAACGTCTTTAGGGAGTATTTCGGGCGAATCACTCACACTTTCTTTGAATAAGTTTGCGTTTCATCACTATTCCAGATTTCTTGCGCCAAATATTTATTTTTATGAAACAAAGTAAGTTAGTTTTTATTTATTCGTTTACAAACTGTCAAAAGTCCCGTCTTTGGTCCCGCCAATAAATAAATTCGTCAATTTGTGAATAGTTATTTATACTACGAACTTTTTATAGTCTACATTAGCGATAGGCAGTTCATTGTTACGAGCTGGACTGAGGCAGTATTGCAGCCTTACCTACCTATCTATATTTCCATCATAAAAACTTATTCTTTACCTATTGTTTATCCTAAAATCTATGAAAACTGTTTTATTCTTTGCATCTTCTGTAATATCAATTTAACATAGTATGTGGTCGTTTAATTCCTTCTAACAATCATATTAATCAAATAATAATTCAACAATAATAATTATGAATCAATTTTAATTTTAATAATTCCGATATTGTATCTATATTCAATTTATTTTATAATCAAGGTCATAATACTCTAAGATCAAGGTACCTACACTCATTTAATTTATTAATTTATTTAAACTCTATGGAATATTTACAGCTAAACAAAACAGAACAGTAAGTTGGACTGACAGCCAATTATATGTCCTCACGTATAGTAAGTACGTTGTTTAAGAAAAGTTACTGTGAACACCATAGCACTGCCAACAAGAATGAGACATATCATATTCTAGTTCGCACTCATACACACAATTAACACGACCTACACCTAGATACTCAAAGCCTACACCTCATATTATAAAAATAGTATACCATATTTATAAACTAATCTACGAGTATGCACTTTATGACATCCGTGAAGCACAAAGGTTCCACTTCCAGATGAAACCCAGCGTCAAGCACTTTCTGGTGCTTGAAATTAAGCTGATCTGGAGACGTATTTGGTCCAACTATGAGACTCATGCCTATGAAGTTTTTGTTCTTTTTTTAAAATTTTATGCCATTCTCTTCCGTCATGTGTTAATTCCTGTATGTTGTGTCTCATTCTGTTGTGTCCAAATAAATGTTTATTCTATTCCATTCATTTTAAGTAATTATGGAAACTTCCCATGCGTTCTTTATTACCTAAACAAACGTATAACACCACAAATGACCTAACCTGGCGTGTTCAGCGTCCTTACTATTGGATTAACTATAATTAATAGTCAAATCTAAACTTAGGTAAAACACGCACGCACCATGAATTAGTTCGCGTGCTTTACCGGATTGCAAAGTAGAGGATATGGATAAATAATTGCCGATTTACATACTAAGTATTTCTGCTATTGTATTCTTCCAACTAAGCAATGAGTAATACGGGAATTTGATTATAGCAATAATGTTTGCTAAGTTTTTCAATTTTAGCACATGGTGGATCCAAATGGGATAGAGCCTGTGGTTGGGACCTGACTTGCCACCTCCCAACCCTTCCTGCTCCTGTACATTTAGCTACATTAATCATGTGCCCTATGCCTAAGCATTGTTAATTCCTGATTTCCCTCTCTCCCCCCAAGCCAATTTGCCCCCCTTAGACCAAAAGCTGGGTACGCCCATGCAAGATGGTCAGGCATATCTTCTAGCAAGTCTCCGCCTATCCTTTTGAGAAGCACAAGCTTAATGTCTATGTTTTGTTAGTGGTGATCACACAAAATAAAAGGTGTTGTATATCTTGACATTTCACAGGCCTTCGATACCATAAATATCGAATCTATTCTGGTTAATGCTGGTTAGTCCTTATTAATAGGTATGAATAGCTCCACCCACAGACGAGCACTCTTGCACAACTTTAGCCACCAGGTATACCTCCAGTCGGGTAAGAACAAACACGCTGTTAAGAAGAATAGTGTACCTCAAGGTAGTATTCTGTCACCAATGCTCTTTATCAAAGTAGTTACACCTATAACCATTACGTGATTATGGAGTCACCAAGCCACATGTTCAACCTGACTCCATCATTATATGATACTGCCTATATCGAGCAGTAAACTGCGATAAATACATCGAATACGATACCAATTTCTTCAATCGATTTTGTTTATTGACACCAATTAATAAAGTAATCAATTCATACCCGACGAAAAAATTCCCATGGAAATTCTTTATAGAATTAATCATAGAGAATGTTTCGTTTTCAAGTTTATTCCGCATTCACGGAAACCATGACCCGAACTTATTACTACGTTACCATAGTGATTTAATAAATACGTGTCCACTGCCCTCTTGGCTTAGGTATATCAGAATTAGCATTCATACGGCATCGCAGTTACGATCTGGATTTAACGCTTCCTTAATAAAGGGCCGTGCGTTTTTGGATATTTTTTCCCTAACTACAATAGTTAGTTTAATTATAGTTTTCCGTGTTCAAGTAGAAGGGCTGTGACAGACATATATGAATGCGTTCAAGTTCTTTCAGGTTTTTTTTTTGTTAACATTTTCATAAATGTGTTCTATTTCTTATAAGTACTATTCTCTATTTATTTAAGTATCTATATCATGTCCTATCTCATTTATTTTAGTTGTTTTTGTAAGTTATAAATGTGGACATAATAATATTATTAATTAGTATTATACTTAAGTAACATAATAATCAATATGTAACCTATGATTATTGTTACACCGCGAACTACCCTGTCTATTATTATATAACCTGCAAATCTGTCCATCCCAATTCCCAAGGTTGTCGGGCAGTAATGGCCAAGTGGGATAAAACCTCTTTCTTTAGAGATCTCTTTTCCTAGTTATTGTATCTGTTCTTCTAAAGTGTATTGTATTCAAAGATTGTATTGTATTTTTAACCCCCGACAAAAAAGAGGGGTGTTATGAGTTTGTAGTGTGTCAACACAATCTGTCTGTGGCAACGTAGCTTCAAAACGGATGGACCGATGTCAATGCAGTTTTTTTAATTGAAAGCTAGTTTAATCGGGTATCATCTTAGCTACCTATGTTTCCTGAAAATCTGTTCAGGCGTTCAAAAGTTACAGCTCTTTTTCTAGCTGGGGTCGGGGATTTTTGACGGTTAGGTTATGTTTTTATGCTGAGTAAGCGACAGAAGACAGCATCCACCAACCAGCTCCATCAGCTATGATCCCTAAATTGGGCAAAGTGAAGTTAGGTTTTACTGTTATGAAATGCCGTTATTTATGTCTTTTACCACAAATGGAACTTAACCGTCATCGGCAGAACATAACCTTCCTTGATCTTCAAGCGGATTGGTGCCCTAATCATCTGTGTCTTCTCAGGATTCAGCTCCATCTGATACCTATATTTTAAATAGGTATCCACTTCGCAATAAAACTGGTCAAATGCACATCATCACAAAACATTTGACCAGTGTCTTCTCGTATGGTAGCAAGTTTTGAATCTTAGAATCTATGTTAAACGATTCTAGATGAATCCAACTTGGTAGGTCACCCAGAATAGAAATAGGCCATAATCGCTTTGTAACGAGCCCTTGAACGGGGTCAATAAAACAATAAACAGATTAATCTCATTGTTATTCTTTCGATTGGATATAAATAAATACCATTTATAGATATTGAAAAACCAATCAACATTACTACTATTAAAGTATTTAAGTCCACTTACGAAAGGTTTGTAATCGTTTGACAGATAAATTGGTGTGACCAATCGCATAAACATAGCAGTTTTTGTTGAAAAATAAAAGACAGTCTTATGCTTTAGTAGTTAAAGTTTAAATTGCTGTATCCACAACTGATTTATCATCATAATTGTTATTCATACAAAAATAAACTTTATGTCCGAATTAAATAAAGTGTAATTCGATTCATAGTAAACTATAAATAGTTATCTAATGTTTCGTGTAAACAATCAATACAGAGGTGTTAAATACCCAAAGACACAGAGTGACTCAACATTTCATTTGCATTCCAATCTCGGTCAGACTGCATGTCAATAAGTTATGGCGGATAAAATTGCAGTTGTTACGGGCTCAAACAAAGGACTAGGATTCGCTATTGTGAAAGGGTTGTGCCAAAAATACGATGGAATCGTTTATTTGACTGCCAGAGACGAAAACAGAGGGCTGGAAGCTGTGAAAAAACTCAATCAACTCGGATTAAAACCTATGTTCCATCAACTAGACGTCAGTGACAAAAAAAGTGTTAAAAAGTTCGCAGATTATATAAAAACTAAACATGGAGGATTTGATGTACTGGTAAATAACGCCGCAATTTTAGAATGGGACCAGATTTATCCGACCTACGAAGCGGCTAAAAGAAACATCGACATAAACTACAGGAGCTTACTGACTGTTGAAGAATATTTGTATCCGTTGCTAAGAGATGGCGCTAGAGTCGTCAACATGTCAAGTGCATGCGGCCACCTTTCTAATTTAAAAAAACAAAATTGGATTCAGACTTTGTTAGACCCGGATTTAACTACCGACAATATCAACAAGTTTGTTGATGAGTATTTGGAGAGTGTTAAAAATGGTACATTTGACAAGAATGATTTCGCTGATGACGGCAAACATGCAGAGCATAGAGTATCAAAAATCGCGGTAACGGCCTTGACGAGGGTGCAGCAAAATAAATATTCTGATCGGAACATTTCGATAAATGCTATTCATCCAGGACATATGAAGACTGATATGGCTCATGGTGGAGGAGAGCTTGATCCTGATGAAGCAGCTAAAGTAGTTCTGTATCTGATTCTGGAAGCCTCACCGAAATTGAAAGGGACATTCATGTGGTACGACAAGAAGTTAATCGATTGGAGCGACGCTGAAACTGATTTCGCTTGTAAAGGTCTTTGGTAAAACAATATAATACCATTCATTAATAATAAATATTTTTCAAAAAAATGAAATGAAATGAGTTTAAAGTACCAATAAATTAATCCGGCCCATTTTTTTTCCTACTGCTGGGCACGGGCCTCTTCTCAGAATGAGAAGGGTTAGGCCTTAGTCCATCACGCTGATGACGCTGGCCTAGTGCGGATGAGCAGACTACGAGTACCTACACACACTATCAAGGACGAAGCCCTCTCAGGTTTCTTTTATAGTATCTTGGAATATTCCTTTTGATATAATATGAATAGCAAAATAGGGGGGAGGGCTAGGTTATCGCGAGAAAAATTGGTATTCAATTCATAAATGAACTCAACACGCAAATAAACAGGTACTGCTTACCCAAAACAGTAACAAGACGCGTGAAGTTTTTCACATAGATGCTATTTCCAATACAGATTACAAGATGGCGCTGTTTGATGCACGCTTGTATTTCTTATAGTCTAACTTCTTTTGTTAAAAATTATAATTATATTTAAAAAATGACCATTTTTATAAGCTTTTTAAAATACAATAAAAAATTTGATTCGTTTATTGGAATAGCAATAAATTGCTGTTTTCACCATGTTTCGTAAAACCGCGTAAAACGGAGCGACATTGACAGGCCAGCTGAGCCGATCGAATTTGACAACTAGGTACATGTCAACTTGACAATTATCACAATTCGACCGCGGAATTCCGTTTGTGGGTGTGATTATTGAATATTCGATTAAAAAAGATCGAAAATTAATATCAAATAAAACGTTATTTTAATATAAAGTGACTCAAATTGTATTATATACTATAAAAAACCGATACTTCCATTTACGAATTGATCACTGTGTTAGGTAAGTTATTTTACTGCATTTTCTTATATATTATTTTTAAGCCTGCAATATGCAAAAGAGGAAAGGAATACATTAGTATGACATAATTAAATAGTGTCAAATCTAAAATAAACTTACTGCAGCTGTGCAGTTTATGCGTAATATTTTTTTTATAATGTGACAGTACTAAATAGGCCGACGTTACTGAACTAAAATAGATATTTTTGATGCCTTGACCTAGCTTGTACTATTACCATTCTTAGTGCAGTATTTAACACCTAGTAATAAAAAGTGAACGGACTAAAATTTGTTTTAAAAAGTAGTGAAATATTTTTTTTATGTAATGTGCCAAGAGTTTAGTGTTAACAAAATCTCATCATTTAAATTCAAAAAAGGAATGCGGAATAAGAATCATTGGCCTTGGCTACTACCAACCAGTGTTTTGGTGTTATACTGAAGGTTATGTGTTAGGAAATTATTATATGAAAATAATGATAAGTCTATGTAGCTGTAATCTGTTGGTTTGTTTAAATTTAATATTAAATACATTGTAATAGCCTTGAGCTTATGATAATGAATTCTAATTTAGGGACAAGGTAAACCTGATTGTAGATCAATAAGTTCAAATATTGTCCTGAATACAACTGCATACATTATGTTAAAATTGACTGATTGCAATACAAAATTAAAGTTAAATACTAATACCTACTTATGTAATTTATTAACTTAAAATAGAAGATTGAATAAGTTATAAAAAATGTTAAACAAATAGGTTCAAATAACAATATTTAGTTCAAGGCAAATTCATTAAAACCAAATTCTAAATTGGAAAGTAGACTCTTTATAATTAGTATTCTTTATTTAAAATCTAGGTCACTAAACTTGCAAAAGAAATAGGTATTCAGCCAGTAACATTAATGTTTCACAATTTGCCAAAATCAAATTTGAATCTTCAGTACAAAGTTTTAAAGCTGAAAATTGCTAATAGAATGAAGATACTATAGAAATAATTACAGACTAAAATTATTTTAAGTGTAAAAGAAGTAAGTACTGCAATGCAGACTTATAATTAAATGCTAAATAAATACCTACATTTTTATATGGTAGCATCATAGAGTTTCATTAGCATCTCGTTGAAGTTTAATTTTTGATATAGGCTGTATTCTGACCTAAATTACTTTTGCCATTAGTGAAATGCAAAAAAAAGGAATATAAATTTGAAAATGGAATGTGAAATCTCCTTACAAAATTAAATCAATGTTGAATTTGTTCTGTTTATTAAAAGCATAATAACACAGGGCATTTTCAACATTTACCTATAGTTTTCTGGATAAATAATTGAAAATTAATAAATGAGAGAAAAAAATCTACTTATTTATAGTTAAAAATCTATTGTAAAAGATGTTTCTATAGTAAATATTTTTATAGCCAAAATAATATGACCATTAAACATAAAACACTGAATATTTATTAAATCAAATGCAATGATTAACAGATAATTTTCTTGCTATTACTAAATTAGAAACATTTGATTTTCCTAGTGATAACAATAATAAATTGTTTTCATTTGGATTGGAATATTTTTTTAATAACAAAAATATACAGTATGACACAACTTATATGGCTTTCGAAAATACCTGCGCTGTTGACACAATTAATTACGCGGGAAATTTATCAACCAATCAGAAAGTATCGCCGCTGCGCCATCTACGTGACCTTCAGTCAGTGAGCGAATTTAAAATAGACGGCACGGAAATCAAATTTTACACCTTAAGTACATTTGCATAAGGTTGATTATAAATTAATTTAGCTTCGGATGTAGTCGGCGATCGGGTATTTGTGTCTGCGGAAACGAAGATTCACGACACGCCTTATATCTTGTGTCATACTGTAATTTTTTTTTTTTTGTAAATCCGATTACTTATGTGTTTAGTATTTTATACAGACAATATTAAATAGAAATACCTAAGTTCTAAACTCGTCAGATGTAAAATTAAACTGAAATAAACATATAGTTCATACTGATTAAAAAAACAAAGGAAAAACATTTTTATTATCCTATAGTTTGTGTCTGCTAATGAGTCATCTACCAATTAAAATTGTCCTCAATTTTTTATATCAATATTTTAATTAGATGCCAAAGTTATCTTATCAGAACATAGTTTTTATTGGTACTCAATTTTAGTAGGAAGTAATTGAGTAGGCATGATAGTATATTGTAGGTTACATTATTTAGGTATCTTTTTACTCTCTATAAAGATATAAAAAAGGAGGTCATTAGCCTCAAAGATAGTTCAGAAGAAAGTATGATAAATCATCCATTATTAAGAATAGAATAGAATAATTTATTTGTGAAACATAGGTATAGGCATAAGCATATAATAATAATAATAATAATAATGTGGAGGAGGATGATAGGGCTGTTACTGTAAGTAGCCAATATAACGAACAATTGAGGAGTGCATTGGAAGGTGCGATTCGGGACTATAGATTTGTTGCTCCTAATGTTAGACCGCGTCTGCCACGCTTACCCATGCATAATAGAAATAGGGCGTTGGTGTTTGCCTTGGATTCACTGCTATCAAGTTATTTTGAGAGTAGCGAAGATCTCGTTGATACACACTCAATCCTGTATTGTGCAGCTGTTGCGACGTGTCGTATAGCGAACGTAAAATTCGCAAACGATGAAGTACCTACACGACCAAAACCACCCGTAGCAGGGTGGCAACGCAGGATTGAGCGTCGTATTGACGAGGCCAGGGCACTCATTGGCAAACTTAACTGCTTCAGGCAGGGCAATACTCGACCAAGGGTGATGCGCTTTGTGAGGCGAGCATTCTTAGGGACCGATGTCAGTCCTCAAGATTATTTCTCCCGTGTCACAGAGCGCATCGACTACCTGAAGCAGAAGGTTTATGCATGGGCAAGCCGTATTCGACGGTATAAAAGGAGAGTCGACCGATTTAGCCAGAATCGCACGTTCCAACGTGACCAAAGATGGGTGTACAGAGCTTGGGAGCGACCCACCCAAGGTGTCGATGACACACATCGCCCGGATGACGAGGCCATGAGTTCATTTTGGCGCAGCATCTGGTCGGTGCCAGTCAATCACACTGAGGGTGATTGGATGCGGGAGATCGAGCGTGCATGTGAACCGATTGAAAATATGGGGACTATTACAATTAGTCCCCAAGACGTAGCCAGTGCAGTCCGTCCATTGCCAAACTGGAAATCTCCAGGGCCGGACGGATTGCACAACTTTTGGCTAAAATGGCTACGAAGCTCACATGCGCACTTGGCGTCTCGATTCCAGTCGTCCTTAGAGTCTGGCTCGCTTTCACAGTTCTTTACAACAGGCGTTACCCATCTGCTCCATAAATCAGGTAGCACCGCGGAACCCAAGAATTATAGACCTATCACGTGTTTGCCTACAATCTACAAACTACTTACATCCATTCTGAGAAATAAAATCAACAATCATATTGAACACAATAACATTATGTCTGCCTCTCAGAATGGATGCAGGAATGGGTCCCGCGGTACTAAGGAGCTACTCCTCATTGACATGACCATAAGTCAGCAGGTTCGCCGATCCCGAAAGGATCTGTCGACATGCTGGATAGATTATAAGAAGGCCTATGACTCCGTGCCACATACATGGCTCATGAGGGTGCTAGAGTTGTATAAAATTGATGCAACCCTACGCGCCTTCCTGATGACATGTATGGGACAATGGAGGACGGTTCTTCGCTATCCGGGATGTCGGCAGATTCCAGGAAATGGCGAAACGATCAGGATCGAGCGAGGAATATTCCAAGGGGACAGTTTGAGCCCACTTTGGTTTTGTCTGGCCCTGAATCCTCTCAGCACAATACTGGAGAAGTCAGGTCTGGGATATCATTTACGGAGAGGTGGTCAGGTTATATCCCACCTTCTTTATATGGATGACCTTAAGCTCCTTGCCCCCAGTAAATTGCAACTGTTGGAGTTACTGAAGATAACTGAAATCTTCAGTAATTCCATTAAGATGGAATTTGGTGTGGACAAATGTGCAGTCATGCATGTCAAAAAAGGTGGAGTTGTGGAATCTGCGGGACTACAACTCTCGGATTCTATAAACATCAGATCACTCTCTGCAAATGATACATATAAATACCTGGGTATGGCGGAGGGGCTTGGCATCAGTGATAAGGATATGAAACAATCGTTGAAGGAGCGCTTCTTTGGCCGCCTACACAAAGTACTCAATAGTCTTTTGTCGGGTGGCAACAAGGTACGTGCCTTTAACGGTTGGGTCATGCCGGTCCTGATGTACTCTTTCGGCATACTCAAGTGGACTCAAACTGAACTGGATGCCTTGGACAGAAAGGTCAGGACTCTGTTGACGGCTAATCGAATGCATCACCCACGTTCATCAGTAATGAGACTGTACATCCCGCGAAAATGTGGGGGTCGAGGTTTTTTAAATACTAAGACCCTCCATAATCGTGAGGTGTGCAGTCTCAGGGAATATTTTCTCCATGCTGATGTGGGGATGCACCGTGATGTTGTCGCAGTGGACAAAGGCCTCACCCCGCTCTCCTTGGCTAAAGAGAACTGGCGCAAACCTGTTGTACTAAGTATAAATGGCCGCAGGGAAGTATGGCAAAGCAAAGAGCTGCATGGACGCTTTTATCGGGCCCTTCATGGGCCCGATGTTGACTTTAAAGCGTCTATTGCCTGGCTACGTTTTGGGGACTTGTTTGGGGAAACCGAAGGTTTTGTCTGTGCAATTATGGATGAAGTTATAATGACGAACAACTACCGGAAATATATTATAAAGGATGGGACGGTTGACATTTGTCGGGCATGCCACTGTCCCGGCGAGTCCCTTAGACATATCATATCGGGTTGCTCTCGTCTTGCTAACGGTGAATACTTGCATAGACATAACCAAGTGGCCAGGATAATTCACCAACAACTTGCTTTGAAATACAAACTTGTGGATTCTGAAGTACCGTACTACAAGTTTGTGCCCGACCCAGTTCTCGAAAATGGTCATGTCACGTTATATTGGGATCGATCTATCATCACTGACAGGACTGTTGTCGCCAATAAGCCTGACATAGTGGTGATAGATAGATCAGCACGCCGTACAATGATTGTTGACATTACCGTCCCACATGATGAGAACCTCGTAAAAGCCGAAAAAGACAAACAAATCAAATATCTGGACTTGGCTCGCGAGGTTGTCGATATGTGGGACGTGGACTCAGCAATCATTGTTCCGATAGTCGTAACGGCTAATGGCTTAATTGCCAAGAGTCTCGACCAACACCTCGAGAGGCTCTCGCTAGGTGGCTGGATCAAGGGCTTGATTCAGAAAGCAGTACTCCTTGACACTGCGCGCATTGTCAGGAGGTTTCTCTCTCTAGAGCCCTGACCACCGGTAGCTTGGACCCTGTTCCCGATGCCGGTGGCCTACTACTCTTTTATATTTTTAAATGTTTTTATAATCTTTTTTTTTTTATTTAATTGTAAAATTATTTAAAAATATATAAAAGTATGTTAAAAATTAAATAAAGGAAATAATAATAAATTTATTCAGTTCTGCGTTAAATTGTATGTGATCTTAATTTTAGGTGTACAGAAAATTTTAAAAACTAAAACATCTTGTAACTTAACACAATTGTTGTGGTGTTGTTAGACGGCATATTATTATTTAGGATATTATTTAGGTAATTAGGTAGTCCGCTATGTTTTGCTATTATTGACATACAAATTAACATTAATTATTAAATTATTAATTAATTTATCAATGGTTTAATCTAATTATAATATTATCTCATTTATTTCAACACATAAATCTAAAACATAGCATCGGTATATTATAAGTAATTTTAAGTCCTCATTGTACCTAATTCATGTGTGTGTGTAGAGTTCACATTCTAGATAATTTCCCTACTAATTAATTCATTATTTCATAATTACTAATTTTAAGTAGTGATGTACCCTTACATTAACCCTCAAACTGCAGACTATAGTGTTTAAAGTGACACAATAGTAATGTGTCATTATTGTAAACATTGATTTTTGATGATGACCGCAGAGCGCGTTTCTAACTAATAGGACATAAAGTGCCTATAACCAAACTAATAACGAAATTCTAAAACGCGCCTCTGATTAAAAAACGCAGGCTAAGCGGTCTTCATCCAAATACAGGCGCAATCCAAAATTTAAATTGCTACTAAGAAACTTCGTCATTGATGTGAGAAGTATTCATAACATAAGTAAACACTAACTACGGCTTCTAAGTTGCTTTAAAAACCACGAACAATATGTGATACTACAGTTGAGTGAAATAGTGACACTAAACCCTCAAATGTTCAATGTGCGGTAAAAGGGACACAATGACTTTAGTGCAAATTAAACCAACAAATATTATGTGACGTTACAACATGAAATAGTGATACAAAATGACAAAACCCTCAAATGTTCAACGTATTGTTAAAAGTGACACAATGACTGTGCGAATTAACTTTACATTAACCACTATAAATATGAATTTATAGCATATTGTAGCGGTGTTAATATAGTTCTATTAATTTTAATAAATTAGTAAAACATAGTTTTAACACCAAAATGCTTATAATAGTGCGTTCAGTGCGCGCCATGGCGTCGTTCGCGGCGCAAGCGGCGCTCCGCTCTAGATGGAGCTCGCTCATAGAGTCTACGAGCGTCGACGTGCCCGGAGAAGTGACGGATGGCGTGAGATCTGTCGTCGGATGGCTGAAACAGGCACGGGTTTTATCTTGGCGTGGTTAAAGTTTGTCTTTGCTCTCAATTATCGCGCAGTATTTTTTTCTGCGAATTGCCCTTGTCCATCAATTAGTTGGTGTATGGCACGCGCAGTCGGGTATATTTCCGCGAAACCGTGAAAGTTGAATAGAATAAACGAATAACTCTGGATTTTGTAGTAAGTAAGTTTAATATATTGAAGTCTCAAATTAATTCTGACTTCATAATATTAACAGCAGAAAATCAGAATACGCATAATGTCAAGATTAATATGCGTAGATATCTCGTCTCATTCTCATTCCACACGCATAATATCTATAGTCTGCAATAAACCTACGTATTATAGAGATGCCTGATCGAATAGTTTTTGCGAAGCATTTAGTTTTTTCACATATTCATATTTCATAAAAAATACACACATTACACGTCTTGCAAGTCGCAAGGACTACTTAATTATAGTTATTTGTTATACAAGAGTGCAAAGTTGCTTTTTAACCGCGTGTTCAATTTTGATGACCGAGCAAGCGAAGGATTCTAAAATTGAATCACGAGCGCAGCGAGTGATTCAAAATTAGAATCCTGAGCGTTAGCGAGGGAATCAAAAGAGCACGAGGTGAAAAATCTTTGCACTCGAGTGCAACACGTAACTTTTCATTCCACCTCAGCGAGGAAATGACTAAATGCAAAAAAAAACGTTTAATTCACAAACTTAGTGCACACGATGTTCTAAATTCAATTTACTTTATCCTCTAGAGAATAAAAACGGCTTTTCCACTCAGATATTGAAGATTAAAAATACTCTTTCCGAGATGGTGGGATGAAAATTTACTTTATCCTCTAGAGAATAAAAACGGCTTTTCCACTCAGATATTGAAGATTAAAAATACTCTTTCCGAGATGGTGGGATGAAAAATATTTTTTGGCACAGTTTTTTATTCACTGTTTTTGGTACCACGCATTTTTATCAACCAGCAGTCAAACATAGGTGATTGATTTGTAAAAAAAAAAGCTTGGCCAACATACTAAAACGCCGTAAGCCTATCTCTACTCTTACTTTTGTAATTTTTTCTCAGTTACAGTTCTTTGAGTAACAAGAAGTAATAAAAAATAAATTCTGCCCATCAGTGCCATATTTATGGACACGGCCCATTTCTCAAATGAAAGATTTGCGGATTACACACACCATCGAGAACTAGAATAAAGTTCTCACAGGTGTTTTGGTTTCCTTCACCGTTTAATAAGAAAATGTTGTGTACAACACTGCCAGGCTCGCCATTGTACTCAATGGAACGTTAAAGACCCTAATAATGTAAGTCTCTCTCTTCGCTTACAAACATGAAATGAGCAAGTTCTACTTAATTGACTCTCATAAGACGTACGATGTGATATAAGCTGAAATGCGGACATTTTTCCCTTCATTCATAAGTTTCATAACATACTTCAGTCACAAGTAAATTTTTATGCAGCTTTTTGGCAGGATACAATTGATATCAGTTTTTTCATCTATTCATTTGGCTATTTCCTAATATTTGCTTAATTTCTCTTCACACTTAGTTAGGTATTTGGAATTGCAATTTTTTTTTTCTTCCAATACCCTGACGCTTTCTGACCTGCAAAGGTTCGTTTAAAACCGAAACTGATAATGCAAGCTTGAGCTGTTCTTAGGTTAGTTTCTTCATGTATAGTCCGCCAAGCGTCCACCATCTGATATACGCAGTCCTGCACCCGTAGGATGTCCATTTGTATTTCTATTTCTCCAGTAATAGACAGGGGTCTTTCTATCCATCTCGCCATCTAGACTCGCGTTTCTACGTAGATAGACAAAATATTATTTCCATGACAAGTGTAGTTAATGACGTAGTTATTCTACGAAATCTTACCGAAGAGCAGAAAGATTTCTACAGTCTGTCAGTCAGTCAGTGTGTCAGGTTGTCTATTCTTCTGTAAACAAAACCCGTTTCAATGGTGGTCATGCTACGCCTGCTAAAGAAAACTAAAATCCCGCAGTACATCGTTATCGGAATAAAATTGGTGATAGGCTCGCTATTTCAACTAATATCTACAATACCGTCGTTCTTACGTCACCGGGAAGAATTATTTATAAAAAAAGAGACATTTTTAAATTGTGTAGGCGTCATAGCTGGAGACGATACAAGAATATATGAACGGTTCATAATGTACGCTTCAATATCTTTTTCACAGTTTGCAAATTGTACCGAGTGTATGGGATGGATGTGTGGACTGTATGAAAAGCTAAATGTTTTATGTTTAATGGTTTATGTTTATGGAAAATAGGAAATACAGATTATTATATTACTCGACCAAATTGGTGAAATATCAACCGACAATAAGAGTGACATTCAAATGGAGATGTTCTTACAGAATAGCTCCCCTGATCATTAAAAAAATAAAACTGTCACCTATTTAAAAAAGAAAGGCTTAGGAGGTTAAAACAATTATCCTTCCATTTTAAGTCATTACTCAAAATGAACGTATTTATGTTTATGTTTTCGCATATCCTACTGTATCCTCGTTCAAATTGTTTTCTTCTTGAAGTACAAATATCTTCTCTAATGAACATCGATCAAGTATCTCTATTTATGACAGTGTTTGTTTATAAATACAATCGTTATTAGGTCCTTTATTACTCGGTGCACACATGGTTGTGAACTGCGACTTAAATTTAGATTGACTCGCACAGCTAGGTATTTAGATATTATATTTGGTTATACTAAAGTCTAAACACCCGACCGTAAATACTACCTAGTTACTCGCAAAAGTATATCAAAATTTCCTTCAAAACCGTTCTAAGTCAAAAACGTTTTAAGATTTGTAGGTTATCGGGTTGAACTAGTCAAAAAAGTTATGTTATCCGTTTCATCATTTTTTATGGTATAAATAATCAAGGCGCCCACGGGTTTCAATCCTCCAAAAGAAACCCGATGTAGTGACTTCAGTAATCTCTGACCCGGGCATTTGATAGGCTTACGTAGAGATTTAGGTCCACAACGGAGAAATTCTTTCGAGAATTATAACCTTAAATGAAATGTGGATCTATCAGGGTTGCCACACACCTGGAAAACTTTGAAAACTTGGAAAAGACATGGAATTTCATTCACCCTTGAAAAAACCTGGAAATATCATGGAATTTCATGAACTTTCTGGAAAAAGCAATTGAAAATATGAATACATTGATCTTCAAATTAATTTAATGAATCCAATATTGCAAGAATGTTGCAAGTCGAAAACTGAGTAAAATACAAAATACAACACCATTTGATTAGTGATTTTATTTCAGTGACACTGCTTATAATTAACAAAATAGCTTTAAATATTTATTTGCCTGGAAATCATACCAAGTGTTTTTCCTGAAAATCCTGGAAAAATCATGGAGTTTCGTTTTTCAAATTATGTGTCAACCCTGACTGACCCTGATGACTAGCTATAGAAAAACAGTCACGGTGGGCTTTGTTCAGAGACGAGAGACAGACTTTACCACGCCAATGTATAATTATATAGAAATAATATCTATTATAATATTATGCTTTTATTTTAGTTCACACGTTGTTTTATTTAGCCGATAATTTCGCATTTCCTTCGCAGTATTTGCATTCACGCTCATTGGTGCTCGCATTTTATATAGTAGATATGCGGTAAATGCTTGAGGACTTTTTAAAACTGGGTGTAACGCACGGAATTTTTTCACAATATCTGGCGCAGTAATTATAATGTAAAAAGCCGGTATAGTACGACACAACTAAGAAGTAACATCGAAAAAACCAATGGCCTCCTTTAAATAATTGTACAACTTATTGCATCAGCGTAAGATCATGTTTTACTGCAGTACTAATAAACATTCGTGGTCTTGAAGACGCGTACAGTTAGGAACTGATCGGTTTTATGAAGTTTGCCGATACGACTTCTTAGTTGTGTCGTGCTATACGACACTATAAAAGTTCATTGTCAATTATATTGAGTGTTGAGACCTTTGACATAAAATGTTCCAATGTAATCACCCAACTTTTATTATACACCAAAGTTATAACAGATCATTGACACATATTTTTTATAATGATAACTCTCATATAAAAAAGGGAACGTAAAGAGATGGAGAAAAATGGGACACATTTAGCTGAATGTCGATAACTTTTGGCAAAGTTCATCGAGTTTTCGTCAAGTATACCATAGTTTTTAAAGACGAAAACATTAACTAAGTCGTCATACATATAACTTAGTGAACTGGGAACGACATGGCCACAATTCAAGTCGATCACCGGAGTGTCTCCATCTAATAAGATCCGGGGGTCTACCGCGTAACTGAAATGGTAATGAACATCTATAATTGCTGAGAGAATAGAAACGCCAGTAAAATGGATTGGAGGAGTGTGTCTGGATAAGTGAAAAGTTTTCTGTGCGCTTACTTCGGTGTACATCAACTGCATCTAGGTAATCTACAATGTGTATCAGAAATATGTGGAGATATATCGTGTGGATCACAACATCAAACTGCAGAACTTTCTCTATGGGACCAACATCGTAATCACGAAAAAATTATCAGCTCTCCGACACAAAACTGCAATACCGACTCAACTCAAACGTATGGAACAGTATAATATTACTTTTTCGCAATTACGATGTCGGTCCCATAGAGAAAGTTGTTGATGACCACGCATTTCTGATACACGTTGTATGTATGTTATGTTTAAGCCGCATGCAGAAATATACGTCGTACGTACGTTTGTCGTACTGCATGAAAAACATTATCTCTAAATGTTGTAGTTGCATGAAACAAATGATCTAATTGTCATTACAATTAAGACATTATGTCGTCATTAACTTAAAATTAGGGACACATTTAAAAGTTTAAGTTAGTTTGCCAACGAATTGGCGCTTTAGTCATTTTACCTTTCCACTAATGATGTGTAAGAATCGTGGTCTTTTAAATAATTTTAAATATTCACTGTCTCATCACTAAGAAGTTACCCGTCGTGTTGAACACGCGCTTAGATATTTCCATGTTCAACGCGTGTTTTACGTTTTTGAAGTAAAAACCTTCGTTATTATTATAGTATCTAGTATAACCGTTCTCATGGACGTTCAATAAGAGCGCATTGCACTATTGTTGCTGCTCCAATATACAGTCGATTCAAATTCATAAAAAAAAGTAAAAATAAATAAATAAGAAAGCCTCTTTATTCCTTGATTTTAAAAAGGACATAACTCTAAAAATACGCAATAGTTTTACTTAGGATTAATTAAGGACCCCTCTTTGTCCAAAAGTCTCCTCCATTTATTGCCATTGTTTTCTATTTTGTGCTGTTGTAAACCAGGAAGTCTGCCGCGTAACTAAAATGGTAATGAACATCGAGTCTGGTAATAAAATTCAATACGATCAGGAGAGACTAAACTTCGAGCTACCTTGTAATTTTTTTACCGATCATGAAGTTGGGACTCCCGTCTTCATCATTAATTTTTTTTTAATGTTGTTTGAAGTTTTGGCCCTCTTTATCGTATTGAACTTTATTACAAGAGTCGATGATTTTTATCATTTTAGTTACGCGGTAGACCTGTTTTGGCAGCCATTTTATTTATTTCATCTGCCCATCTTTCTTAGGGTCGACCCTATCTTCTTTTTCCGTTTGGTCCTGTCCACTTTGTTGTTCTCTTATCCTATTTATCAAAATTTGAGAGTGCTACGTTGCCAACCCAGATTAAAAAGATTACAGTCTCTGTAAACATTTAACGATCTATTCAAATCACAACCGTTTCCTCTTTTTGTTGCTATAAACATCAGAACGCGATAATTACATAAAAGTACTGTTTTTATGAATGAAAACGTAATAGTTTTCCTGTTGCAGCTAATAATAGTGGAGAGAATACTTCACAGTCTGGTACGATAAAACAATAATACGAGAAAATAATAAAATTTCAATACTTACTTCGAGATATTCATACACTTATGATGCTGAATGTACACATGTAAGAGTAAAACCACTCTATTTAGATGATATTGTTATTGTTTCAACTACGAAGTAGCAATACATACCATTACGCATACAAAATTCCGTTACTGTAGCGTAACATTGTATCATCAAATCAAAGCATAAACGAATTTATGAATCGCAAAACACAAGGCGACTGAGTTTTTGCCCGAGTCAGCGGGGAGTAATCGAATAGGAAAATAGATCTAACTATTTCTCGAAATTCTGTATGTGTATATGAGAAAACAAGAGTGGCCCATATTGGATTAAGAAATGAATGTACAGGATGATCCTTTAAGACGGGTCAGTATAGGGAAGTCTGAAACTATAAGATAGAGATTTTTTTTCGAAAGAACCATGTGGTCGGTTTTAGAGATAAGAGAAATTGCATTAAAAAAATAATGAAAACTAGTATTCGATTTATTCCTTACAACCTACACAACCTATTTTTTGTATAATAAAATAATTTCGGTTTTTTTTTAAATGACCAGCTTTTTTTCCCGATTCGCGTAGAGTTGTTTTTTTAATCTTTGCTGTTTTTCTTAACTCGACGACATGGTTCCTGTGACCAAATTTCTCTATCTCAACTTTCTCATACCGAACCATCTTGATGTATTACCAGATATACCTATTGGGTTTAGCGATAAACATTTAATATTGATGAACCTACATGTTTCAAGGAAGCTTACTTCACTGGAAACCTGTTTCATTAGAATAACGTTTTATGTTTCCGATAGAAAGCTACAAATTTCCAAGTACCGATTTTCCGATGCGAGTTTTTCCAGCTGTCGGAAACGTTTTTGGAAAATAGAAAAATATTTATTCACAGGAAACATGGCTACAGGTTGTTACAAATATTGGTATAAATACATCATGTCTCGCCGACGATGGGCATGCAAAATAGGTTGCAAATTTGCCTAGCGTAATAATTAAATTATAACTAGGTACTATAATAATATAATAACAATCACATGGAGTTTATAAACTATGGGGTTATATAAACTAGAAACTATGGGATCGATATAAACGAAGTCACGGAATTTACTTCAAAACGCTTAAAAATCTTGTATTATATTATAATGCCAATTTAATAAAGAAACTTAATGATAATAATAATGCTTCGAATTGGCAACTGAATCTCCGAAAATACAATAAGCGCTAAAATTGCTTAAAAATCTCATTATATTATAATACTGATTTAATAAAGAAGTATAATTATAAAGCTTCGAATTGGCAACTGCATATCCGAAAATAAAATACGCACCAAAATCATTATAATTATAATAATATAATGCCTATTTATTATAGACGCTTAATGATATAGCTTCGAACTGGCAACTGAATCTCTGGAAATACAATAAGTGCTAAAATTGCTTAAAAATCTAATTATATCTATTATCTATACCTAATACCGATTTAATAAAGAAGTATAATGATAAAGCTTCGAATTGGCAACTGAATCTTTAGTTCCGAAAATACAATACGCACCAAAAATATATCTATATTTCAATCTTTATTCTAAGTGGTAGTCATTAGTCGAATGCCAAAAGGGATAGAAATAAACATTCTGAATCTTTTGAATTACGCAAGCGTAGGCAATGAAAGTTAGATAATTTATACTAATATTATAAAGTGGTAAAATTTGTTTGTTTGTATATAATCTCTAGAACTACTGAACCGATTTTGAAAATTCTTTCACTAATAAAAAGCTACACTATCCCTGAGTGATATAGATTATATTTTATTTTGATAAAAATAAAACGCGCGTGCTTGTGTGGTATAATAATAAAGTCTCAGTAAAGTTCTTCAGCATTCGCTTTTCTCCATTTTATAACGTTCCACAAGCAAATCTGCGTTGTATATAATTTAGCCCATTATTGTCCCACTACTGGGCACGAGCTTCTCAGAATGAGAAAATTTTAGTCCACCACTTTGTCCTCTTGTGTGTTGGTGGAATACACCATCGATAAATTTTTAGAGCCCTCTCTGATTTGCAGGTTATGTTTCCTATCGAATTCTAATACAATAATTCGTAAAGAAAAAAGTTCGGGCCAGGAGCGATCTCAGTCCCTTTTGTATGGAAAACAATCGTTCAACGGCTACAAACCGCCACAGAATTCGTTATTTAAACCAGTTCCGTCGATTTAATCCCCTCTGTACACGTATCAATTTGCTCTGACATGCTAACTGTTCGCATATTGATATGTCCTTGGCCCTGCACCCTAGCTACTATTTTCAGACTTCCCAAAGACCCCACTGAGATTAAGTGCTGTGAGAATCTGGTCGCATGTAGGTATTCCTTTGCGGATATTAAAACTTGAATATTAACTCCTGCATACATTGATGATGTCTTTCTCAAAGCAAGTGATTGATGACTAATAGCCGCATTCAAGAACATAAAGATACCTATATTTGTTCACTCAGTAAATGGAAAGTGAAGAATGCGGCGTTCTGATTGGCCGGTTGGTCGAAATTTCGGCGCCTGAATCGAAGCTATGTGTTTGTTCTTGCATAAGGCCTAAGTCGGTATTCACTTGACATAGTTCTATAAACTTCTCATATTATTAACAAACATGAGTTAAATATTGGTGAGTTGATCATTGATCAACTTATTAGTTAGCATGTGAAAGTCCTGTTGACCGCGAACAGAGAATTAGTTCTATCACGATATGACAACTTGCATCCCATAGAGCTGACTGGTAAAAGTGACTAACGTTATGGTGCCCACAAACAAAAGAAAAAGGTTTTCGTGAAACGCTATCAGCTAGCATGTTTATGGATACATTAAGAACACATTTAAAAGCCGCTTTTGATGGCAAAAGCGGCTTCTAAATGATCTTCACGGATCAAGTGGCATTGTGGAATGTTCACGCTTCTTAGGATACCTCCAGAAATACAGGATAATTTTTATGAAGTGCGCATAATTTTTAGGGTTATTCAGTCTCTGTTCCTAAATGCAACCACAGTATTAGGATACACTTTAAAACAAAACGAAAATTCGACTTGGTATGGAAGACACGCATAATTTACGAGCGCAAGCCATACAAAATCAAATTTTGATTTTGTTTTGGAGTGAATTTTAGTACCTACTGCTGTTGCATTTGGGAACAGACACTGAATCACTGCAAATTTTGCGCACTACATAAAAAACGATCCTGTATATTTAGAGGCCCATTCTCAAGCAAAGTTTCATCCGGGCTTACTTTTAAAGGTCTCTCGAATTATACTAATATACACCTGCTACCTCTAGGCGTCTCTCGAAGTCCGTCAGGTGGGAAGACGCGCCGTCAGTCAGCTGGCGGGCAGAGGCATGGGAGACGAAATCGTCATCATCCACTTCAACGATGTGTATAACATCGAACCTACTACTAGTAAGCATTATTCTTTTATAGTTTTTAAGAGACAGACCAAAGAACTGATTGATGGATTGTGTGAAACGTCACGTGACTGAGGAGAATAAGGGAACTCTGAGATGAATCGAAGAAAATTTGATATTGCGCCGAGACCAGGTAACAAAGGAACACTTTCGCTGCGACGTACATCCATCAGCATATTTTAATTGTACACCCAGATGCAATTTACGCCGATTGGCGTTAAGAAAAATTTGCTCATAACTTGAGTAAATAATAATATAAAAACTAATAAAACACGTAATGATCTCAGCTAAAATTGTAGGTACTTAAAATTTAATGGCCGGAGCGAATGTGTCTATTTGGACGTTAACACGAAGAAGAACTAATACTAGCAGAAAAGCTCCTTCTGGAAAAAAAATCTTTAGAATAGATCTTTATTTCATGTAAACCAGATACAGGCACTTATGAAATGTCGAGACTCTAGGTGCACGGTTCCAAATAGTAGACCCTATGAAGAAGAACCGCCAAGAAACTCCATCGTAACACTTTTAAAATAATAGATTACAATCTTTATCAGTACAATATTCTGGTAAGAGCTACGAGAATAATGTAATTTAATGTGAATAAAAATAAGACTAGGATAATAATGATTTGCCTCTGAATAAGATTGCCGTGGCAGTTACAAGCTGACCAGTCCCGACAGACGGCACCCGTTCACGAGCATGATCTGCTTTGTAATGTGTATGTGTGGTCATAAATAATAAATTAATAAATCTTCTTTATATTCTAGGCACAGAGCCCATTGGTGGTGCTCTACGGTTCAGCACAGCTGTCAAGGCGCTTCAACACCTAAACCCACTGGTACTCTTCAGTGGAGATGTCTTCTCACCTAGTATGCGTAAGTATATATATCTATATATTAATACGTGAAGGGAAAGCTTTGTACCTTTATAAGCATATTGCGCGCACGGAGGAGTGTGAGATTTGGCATAGTTAAAGTTTATATGGAGGAGGAGTGCAGAAAGCTAAAATTACGGTCGAATTTTGAACACTTGGCGACCTCTAGTAGCGAAAATTCATCGTAGTTTCATAATTATCACGGTTAGAATTTCTTTATTTTTGATGTTCACATAATGCTTCTTAATGTCTATTTTTAACTCCCGACAAAAAAGAGCGGTGTTATAAGTTTGTAATGTCTGTCTGTGGCATCGTAGCTCCAAAGCGGATGGACCGATTTCAATGCAGTTTTTTTAATTGATACCTAGTTTAATCGGCGGGTCTACCGCGTAACTAAAATTGTAATGAACATCGACATCGGTATTAAACTTCAATACGATCGTGAGAGCCTAAACTTTGAGCTAACTTGTACTTTTTTACCGATCATGAAGATAGGAGTCCCAACTATATGATAGATAATTTTTTTACAAGTTAGCTCAAATTTTAGGCTCTCACGATCGTATTGAAGTTTAATACCAATGTCGATGTTCATTACAATTTTAGTTACGCGGTAGACCCGCGGGTATCATCTTAGCTATGTTTCATGAAAATCTGTTCAGCCGTTCAAAAGTTATAGCTCTTTCTCTAGTTGGAGTCTTGACGAAGTTCTGCTGTAACAACCGTTCGACCGTTCTTATAGTTATGCTGTTTATTAAATGCATGTAACAGTGGCTAAGTTACCTACTAATAAATACTATGTATTTCATTTGTTCCATTGTTCCAGTGAGTACGTTCACAAAAGGCGAGCAAATGGTGCCAGTACTCAACGAAATCGGTACGCATTGTGCCGTATTTGGGAACCACGACTTTGGTGAGTGAAACTCTTCAACTATTTTATGTGTCATCATCAGTCCACTTTATGCCGCCCCGAACTAATTAGCGCTGTGTATAGTTCTTTCAAGCTTATACAAAAAATGTATGGTTTAAATGTGTTTTGTTTTTAAACAATTTTCTACCCAGTGAATTCGGGATTAACAATAATATTGTTATCAATATTATATTATTATTCCCTTTATTAAATTTTTAACATACTTTTTGACATTTTTAAATAGTTTTAAATTAAATAAAAATAATAAAACCATTAAAAAATATAAAAGAGTAGTAGGCCACCGGCATCGGGAACAGGGTCCAAGCTACCGGTGGTCAGGGCTCTAGAGAGAGATACCTCCTGACAATGCGCGCAGTGTCAAGGAGTACTGCTTCCTGAATCAGGCCCTTGATCCAGCCACCATTATATTATTATATATATATAGTTTGTACTATTATTATTTATTAATAATAGTACAAACTTTGTACATTTACATTTCTTGTAAACTTTTTTTTAAAACTTTTAAACTGCACCCTCGATACAGGAGAAATCATAGAGAGGGGTCTCTATGATTTGTCCTGTATCGAAGGTACAGTTTACAAACATACATGTCACATGCACACACACCCAGACCGAAACAACTATCTGTCGATCATACAAATATTTGTTCCGTTCTGTTCCATAAACAAATAATTTTCTTAAAAATCTTAACAGCTTTTGAAGTCGGGGCCTTTAATTCTCAATGCACCTGACCTTGGCAGTAGCACCGACTTCAGAAGCTGTTAAGTTTTTTAAGAAAATTCTTTTATACTTTTTAGTTTTTTCAAGTCGGTTTTTACTTTTTATAAAGTTTATTTTTACTATGCAAATTGTAAAGTGTATAGTAAACATTTAGAGAAGAGTTTAAAAAACAATACTTACCTTTTTTTCAGATTTCGGTCTAGAAGTGTTATCAGGGTTAGTCGCGCAATGCAACTTCCCGTGGTTAATGTCCAACGTGATTGACAATGAGACCGGCAGACCTTTAGGAGATGGGAAGATCACACACGCGCTGATGTGCAACGGACACAAGATCGGGTTCATTGGACTAGTAGAACAGGTAAAATTGGAAACTCTATTTGTAACCAAAGTCAGGGATAAAAAGATAATATAAAAATTGCTATAAAAATTGCATACTTTTTAATTTTTACGGAAAATTCACGCGTTACAAAAATTTTACTACACCAAAATTGTTTTTATAAAAAATAAGTTACCTCCTATAACAGTTTTCCCGTTTCTTCTTTGGTTTAAGATTTCCCCGTACCTTGCGGGTTAAATTTAACAGACTGTATATTTCTATATTAGCGACCCGTCCCCAACTTCGCACGGGTGCAATTTCTCTACTAGCCTTACATTAAATATGAAAGTATTATTCATATAAACCTTCCGGAAGTAATACTCAAAATGATGGTGAAAACCGCATCAAAATCCGTTGAATAGTTAAGTGAACTAGTTAGTGGACAAACAGACAGACGCGACGAACAACTTCATTTTATATTATGTAGGGATCATAAAGTTATTGTTAATTTACCACTAGTAATAATAACTTTATGGTAGGGATAGTGATAAATTATTATGTTGTTTTTTTTATCAGGAATGGCTAGAAACACTAGCAACAATCAATCCAGAAGAGGTGACGTTCATAGATTTTGTACAAGCGGGCACTAAACTAGCATCGCAGTTAAAACAGGAGGTTAGTACACTAAGGCTCGAGTTCACCGACAGGATAACAGACGTTTAAGACCAAATCATCCGTTTAAAATTAACTTTTTGTACGAGTAAACGGCCGTTTTCAATTTAAACATCTGTTAAAGTTGTTGGTGAACATGGGATCTATGGTGCGTATTTTGACTTAGCTAATTATTTTCTCGTGATTACCATGTTGGTCCCATAGAAAAAGTAGTTCAGTTTGATTATCTGGGGGCTAAAAAGGTTGCTTTAGACGAATCATAATATGATTCATATTACGAATGTCAAAATATTTAATTAATTGACGACTCTTAATGTCATCCACATAAGGTTCATATTCAGTAATCATCTGTTTGACAGTTACTATGCAGATCAGTAGATGAATTGCGCAATGTGGCCTTTTTAGGCCCCCTGATCCACATCCTTAAATATGATACACTAGCTTCCGCCAGCGACTTCGCCCGCGTGATATCTTTATAAATTATAGCCTATGTTACTCACTGATAATGTAGCATTCTGATGGTGAAAGAATTTTTTAAATCGGTCCAGTAGTTTTTGAGTTTATCCATTACAAACAAAACATACAAAAAATCTTTTCTCTTTATAATATTAGTATAGATGTTGTAGATCTCAGCTGAGATGTGGGATAAAGTGTTTGCCCAGCTGTGGGATCTTTGACTTAATAAAATCTATAAAAATAAATAAATAATAAAATCTTTATTGGCCAAAAGATAAGTACAAAATGTAGTTTAAACATAGGTATTCTAATAACTAGGTTACAAAACAGTTAGTACCAGTGAGCCCCAAACTAGACTGTTAGTCTGTATCTTAGGGCACATGATAATAAACAAAACTTATAGTATATATTTATATTTTTCAGGGATGTGAATATGTGATAGCACTAACTCATATGAGAACACCAAATGATATCAAGTTAGCCGAAGGTTGCAACGATATTGACCTTATATTGGGCGGACATGACCATGTGTACGAAGTATTACATGTAAGTATGAAATTAATTTTAAAGAAAGAAAATCAATTTATTCTTTGCACACAGGATACCGAAATCACAATAGCATGCACACATAACAAACATAAAAAAACCAGAAAATTACTTATAATAAAACAATGATGACAGATATGAATAATATAAAAAATAATGCATGGAAGTGTGTGTCCCTCATGTGCAAAAAAATGGGCATCGATCAGCTTGTTGTCATACTACTTGTTGTGTGTTTTACTACCCTTAGGCCCGTTGGTCCGCGCTAAAAACAAATAATAGCCGAATCGGTTGATTTTAAAAAAATGGTGGAAATAAAAATTACTTAAAATGTGAATGAATTGTAAATGACGTCATGGGCCGCGCGGCCTATACGAGATTGTATACTATTCTGAGCTGATTACACGGTTGGTGCAGTGGCTGAGCGATTAGCTTTCTACGCTACGTGCCGCGGGTTCGATCCCCACACGGAGCTATTATTTGTATGATCTATAGGTTGTTCTTTCGGGTCTGGATGTCTGCGCATGTGAGATGTATGTTTGTAAACTGTGCTGTGTCCTCGATACAGGAGAAATACTAAATTAAAAAACAAAAAAATTGTTGTGAAAAGTGCGTAGCGACACCTATCGCCACATAGAATAACTACTAGCAAGGTAGCAAGCTAACTACAGTGGCGCGTAAATATGAATTAGACCAATCAGATTACGAGGCCTGCATCGCGCAAGGAAAAAGATTATCGTATCTAACACATATACAACTGTCCGACATCTACAATCGGGCCTCGTCCCGCCAGCCAATATCACCTCGCCTGGTCGGAGGATCCCCCTTTTCAATGGAGGAACATCATACCTCGTTCCTCCAAAGAGCTATAATGGAATATTTATTCAATAATTGTACTTTTTTTAACACGCTTTTACTAGCTTCACCTGTAACTAACTAACTATGTAAGAAAATCTTGGAAGTTAAATTTGACCCACTTCCCAGTTTCCAATTGAGCTTAAATTTTGCATACACGTTCAGTTTGGATAACTAAAGTGTGTTCTATAGTTTTTTTTTAAACTATAATATTTTATTATTTATACAATTTCATCATTGACCATAATTTTTGTTACAGATAAACAACAAATACGTAGTAAAGAGCGGCACAGACTTCAGACAGTTCAGCAAGATCAGCATCAACTTCGCGAACGACAGCACCCAGGTGGACATCACCGAGGTCGGGGTCACCAGCGCCTACGCTGAAGACCTGGTGCTCAAGGAGAAGACCGACAAATACTCTTGTAAGTTACCAAAGCAGTTCAGCAAGGCTAGGTGCTGTACTGCAAGAAGTGTCCCCCCCCCCCCCCCGAGTTCCCAACTTAGGCCCGGACTCCACCAAAGCGGAAATGTTTCTTAACAACCAATGGTATATCGTAATTTATACATCTCTCTGCTTACCATCAATAACAAAATCTTATTGGTGGTTACAACACATCTCCGCTTTGGTGGAGTCCGGACCTTAGGGGTTTTCCCCCCAAATTTAGGCAGTAAATGAGTGGGATAGGATTTTTTAAGGGTATTTTTAGGGATTTTTTTGACCTAGCGATTTAGCGATATCTAATACAAATATATTACAACTGGTGACTCGGTGACTGGTGGTTATTTTGACTATGCTTACTGGAAATTCGTATGTACGTTGATTGTTGATTACTTATTTAATTTAATTTTGTTATTGTACTGCTGTGTCGACATACTAATTGTTAATGATGCCTAAAGAACCTAAAAATAAGAAGTTCAGTCAGAAGTACACGAAGACTTGGGAAACAGATCCTGATTTATAAGGTAACGAATTTAAACTCTTAAACGATCTTAAATATTATGACGGCGCGGTATAAACAAGCTACGCTTCAAATTTTGTCTATGAGTGAGTCAGTGTGACAACAGGTAAAAGAACGAGATACTATTATCCAGTTGTCGCTTAGTACAAAAGGGATCCTACACATCAAATGGATTCATGTTTGGTCTGCTACTTGTATTATATGTCTGTGCTTTCCATACATTTACCATGAAAACATTGATTTTCTTTCCAGCAATGATCGAAGGCAAAATGGACGAAGTGTTAGGCAAGTTCTGCGTGCCACTGGAAGGTCGGTTCTCCTGCATCAGGAAACAAGAGTGCAACCTGGGCAACTGGGTGTGTGATGTGCTTCTAGCGGCTACGGGAGCTGACCTTGTGCTGCTAAACTCTGGCACCTTCAGGTCTGATCAGGTGAGGAAGATTTATTTATTTCCAGAGAGCCAAAGAGATCCAAAGAGCTCATATTGTAGTATTTATTTAATGAAATGAAATGTTAATTTTTATATGTGATAGAAAAGATATATTACTGCATATTCCGGCAGACAAAATTTATACAAAATTTTAAAAAGTATAAATTCATAAACGAAACCCCATAAACATCAAAAAAATTAAAATAAAGGAACTGGTGTTTATTAAAAATGTCAACAATGAAAAAATAATTCAGGATCCCTGAATAACTGAAACTTGGATGCCCAGGTGCCTCAACTGGGGTGGCCAAATATCCCAGTCGAGGTGTCCAAAAATCCCAGCCTTGCTCAAATAGTCCCGAGATCTTAAAAACGAGAAAAAATTTCTTTGTTCATAGCGCTCACTCTCTTCCCTCCTTCTCACATTCGTATTGCTTCATTTGCTCTTTCTTTTTAACCCCCGTCAAAAAGGAGGGATGTTATAAGTTTGTAATGTTATTTGTGTATCTGCGTATCTGTGTATCTGTCTGTGGCATCGTAGCTCCAAAACGGATAGACCGATTTAAATGCAGTTTATTTAATTGAAAGCTAGTGTAATCGGGTATCATCTTAGCTATGTTTCATGAAAACTGTTCATCCGTTCAAAAGTTACAGCTCTTTTTAACACGCTTTTATTAGCTCGGCTGTGCAATTTTAAAACCTAGCAACTGACATTTTTTTTTAAATCGGTGTTTTTGCAATTTTCACTTGTTAAGATTCTTAGCTAGTGGAAAATGCAAAAACACCGATTTTTTTAAAAAGGTCAGTTGCTAGGTTTAAAATTGCACAGCCGAGCTTCACCTGTAACTAACTATGTAAGAAAATCTTGGAAGTTAAATTTGACCCACTTCCCGGTTTCCGATTGAGCTGAAATTTTGCATACACGTTCAGTTTGGATGACTAAAGCGTGTTCTATAGTTTTTTTTAAACTATAATTTTATTCTAGTTGGATTCGGGGGTTTTTGACGGTTATGTTAGGTTATTTAAGCTGTAGGTATGACTTACTAATAAAGTTGGTCCGTATGCCCTTGTCCCAGGTGCACCCGGCCGGCGACTTCACGCTGCGCGACCTGTCCACCATCATCCCCATGCGCGACCCGCTGGTGGTGGTGCTGACGTCGGGCGCGCAGGTGCTGCAGGCGCTGGAGAACGCCGTCAGCAAGTACCCCAGCCTCGAGGGACGCTTCCCACAGGTCGGGGCACACTCAAACAATATCACTTCATAATCCATCTTAAAGAAAGCAAAATCATTTATTCAGACTAGACATCAGAGGCCCAATTCTCGTAATTAAAAATGTTCAATATATAGTTCCACCCTTGATTCCACCAATGTCATAAATGTCACAAATGGTATTCTCCTACGCTAACAAACAACGACAAACGTGAATTTATATTGTAATGAAGTCGAAAGTTTGATCAAAGGCAAATCGGTATTCTGTTAACATTTTGAACTGACACAGATAATGAAATTGATATTCTCGTCCATACATAAGCGTCAAAAATGAGATTGAAACATAGATAAAGTAACGATTGAAATGAGTCTGTAAGAAGATTGAATTCAAATCATACTGACATCCGACTGAACTTTAAGAGGAGTAGAATACCGATTATTTTCAATTCATTAATATAATCTCAATTCTGTCAACTTTCAGTCAAAGTGTAAATTAATTACGAGAATTGGGCTTCAGATCTTTGAGCGGCCAAAAATCGTTACTAGCACATGGCAACTTTAACCGATATACTTTGCCATGACATCCCTACCTAAACTGGGTGGCTTGAGTGTTAAGTATGCTTGTACTTGTACCGTTTAAATTGTAGTAGTACTTAATAAGATCTTTGCTGCTCCTTTTTATTTATTTTTTGTAATATTGTGTAAATTCTGGTCGAATTTTATCTCGGGCCGCTCCCGCGGCTCCATATGTTATTGTTAGATAATTATCTTGATTTATGAAAAGAGTTTCTTGCCAGTATCATCTCCAGGACCAACCCACTTGGAACCGTGCACCTAGAATCACGACGTTTTGAAAGTGCCTGCAAAGGCCCAGTTGAAATAAAAACTTGACTTTGACTTTGACAATATCCTTTAAGATACCTATAAAAAATATATTTTTAATAAATCTTTTGTTTGTCTCAGGTGGCCGGTGTATCCTTCGCCTTCGACCCCTCGAAGCCAGCCGGCCAGAGAGTAGCGGAACAAGTAGTGAAGATAGGCGACGAGTATCTACAGCGGGAGCAGATGTACCGACTGGGCATCAAACAGTACCTGTACCACGGCAACGACGGGTTCAACATGCTACCCAAGTGCAAAGTAATTGTAAGTAGACGGTTATTATTATTATAAGCCCATGCTGTCCCAATACTGGGCAAAGGCCTCCCTCCCTTTAAGTAAACGGTTAGAAAGAAAAAATATTATAGGTTAAAAAACACTATAGAACACAATGTTTTTACAATGTCGTGCAACCGATTTTGACTTCTATTGCGTAAGTAATAGTAGTCAAAATCTATAGAACGACACTTAATAACTGGCATATAACCGACTTTTACTTGTATTACCTACGCAATAGAAGTCAAAATAGGTTGAACGACACTGCAAAAACCAACAATTACGAGATCATTCTGAAACATTATTGAGATAGCAGAAATTAGCAGACTTTAGGGCTGATTCACGTAATTTAATGACGCGCCGATCATATTGCAGTGCCGCTCGAACTTGACGCGAGCGTATCTCACTGAAGCTATACTCCGTTTACAATAGCATTAGACAGAAGTTCAAAAAGGTTCTTTTTAATGTACACTTTGTAACAAAAGTACATTAAATTTGTTACAGTTACGATTAACGCCAAAAGTATTAATATCTATTTATATACCAGCTGTCACACTTCATTGTAATCATTTGAACTATTTATCTTATGAAATTAAGTGGCTTTTATTTAGATAAATTATTTCATTCCAACTTAAAATTAAAGTGTCAATGCTAAAAACCTAAAAGAAGCAGCAGTGAACAATATCGAGAACGTTTTTCGCTTCACTATAATTCTACCAAATCTAAAATGTCACCTAGTCCCTTCATAAGCTGTGACAGCCGGGTTTTTCTAATTTTACCGGTTTATGTCGTCTGTGAAATTGACGTAAATATTCTGTGATTTTGTTATTGTTTCATTCATTCCTTTTGTTGTAAGTTTGTAATGTGTGATGAAGATGTTATTATAAATAAAGCATTATTTAAAATAAAATGATTTTTATTTCGTTTATCTCAGTATTTAGTAGTCTCAGATTTATCCAACAAAGTTATAACTTAACTTTGAAATAAAAGGTTTTGCACTACTGCTTCTACGAGCCTCTTTTTTCTAATGCTATAGTAAACGGAGTATAAGAGAAAACCAAATGTGTTGTTTTGATCAAAATTTTACTGCAACTGCGCGGCAACTGCACTTCTTTAGTTACGTGAATTAGCCTACTGGTCGTTTGCCTCACTTATTCCACCTGTTTACTTCCAGATCCCAGAGGACATGTGTCCCGAGATCGGCATGGCCATCCAGAACCACTTCGCGGCCATCAACGTGCGCACGGGCAAGTCGCGGCCCAGCAAGCATCGACAGTCGCTCGTCACGCTGAGTAGGAGGTATATTTATCATCGTATTCAAAGATTTCAAAGATATTTATTCTGCCAACCAAGTACATAAAGTGTTATAGGTCATGTAAAGTGGCTCTCTTAAAGGATGATGCCAGGATTTGTATGAACTCTGGTCCCACCCTCCAATAGCTACGTGTCATACATCGTTGGATAGGTATTTTTGAGCTGAACAAAAGTTACTATGGCGCCAAGTTTCAAATCGTAGTCCGATCAGAGTTATGCATTATTAAACATGTCAGTTTAACAATGGTTAAACATAATGCTTTTCCCTAATACAATACAGTTTTTGAATTAATACTAGTATTATATACCTATCTACAGTTATCATCAGAGTCGTAAGGACGAGTGAGGTGTGAGGCGAGGAGGACCGTTTCCTCAGGTGCTGATTCCTCAGAGCTCATGCGCGGACTATACCTTACCATTGTGTTTTATTTCTAAAAAACCCTCCTTACGACTCTGATGATAACGGTAGATGGGTATCTAATACTAGTAGGTATTAATTCAAAAACTGTATTATATTAGGGGAAAGCATTATGCTTGACTATTGTTAAACTGACATGTTTAATAATGCATAACTCTAAACGGACTAAGATTTGAATCTTGGCGCCATAGTAACTTTTATTCAGCTACAAAATACCTATCCAACGATGTATGACACGTTGCTATTGGAGGGTGGGACCAAAATTGGCATCATCCTTTAGTTGCGTTAATACAGGTGTTGCAAAAATAATCTGCAATAGTTCTTTTCAATTTGACGATACGGTTGGCGCAATTAGCTTTCTGCGCTACGTGCCGCGGGTTCGATCCCCGCACGGAACAAGTATTTGTATGATCTACAGATAGTTGTTTCGGGTCTGGGTGGTGTGTGCATGTGACATGTATGTTTGTAAACTGTACCCTCGATACAAGAGAAATCCTAGTGAGGGGCAACGTTTTAAAAAGCGATAAAAATAAATTAAACATTTAAAAATAAATGTAGAAACAACAGTAAAAGTATGAAATAACAGCAGATCGTATCGAACATACATGTGACATGCACACACACCCAGACCCGGAACTACTATCTGTAGATCATACAAATATTTGTTCCGTGCGGGGATCGAACCCGCGGCACGTAGCGCAGAAAGCTAATCGCTTAGCCACTGCACCAGCCGTGGCGTAAATGTTTAAAAAAACATAATTATTTAAAACAGTTATCACGAAGCATGATTTTCATCATGATGGAACAAAGAAAAAAAAAGCAATTTATTTTACACAAATTAGGACAAAAAAAAACACGTTTCATAAAAAGAAAATGACAAGAAAAAATAATATTTAAAATAACAATGTCTAAATGAATAGGATCCTTTATCATTATGCTTCGCATTTGTGCAAAAAATAGGTCATCGTTCAGCATATTGCTGAGGTATTGGATCGCGACTGATTACAACAATATAATTGACTCGTCTATTTCTGTAACAGACATAGTCTGGTCAAGATGCTGGATGTCAGCGAGCTGGATGGTCCACCTCCTCTCCGCAGAGCGTCGTCAGCAGCTGTGGAACCTACCTCCCATAGTGGTCATCATAGGTATGTATTTAATTCTAAGTTGGGTCTCCTGGTAGACCGCTTCAATAAGTCTCCTGGTAGACCGCTTCAATAAATGGTCATAATATCCAGTCCTATAAAATGAACGTCCATATGACCTGACTTATGGCTCAAACTGACAACATTAAAATACAGTATAAGAGAAAAAAAGCTTCTAAGGTCATGTATAACCATAAAGTACGTCACACTAATTTCGTGATTTTTTTACCCCTCCCCCGTCCTTGTCACAGTTGATCACATTTGTGAGACCCCACCTAGTATGACGGCACATGTTTTGCAATTTTACATCTAGAAATTATTAAATTAAAACAGCAGTTCCGAAATGAATTTTATTTCCATTTAAATTATTTTTTAATATGATTTTGTAATGTGGCGGCGCAAACTTAGAACCCCTCCCACCCCTTGTCACATAATGTCACACTTCGTTGGCCCCTCCCCTCTCGTCTCCCCTATTTACCGTATGATGTACTTTATGGATGATCCGTTAGCGGGACATACCATTAAAAAAAATTATAATGATATGCTTATACAGGTTAACCCGCCGAGCATCTCTGGATGATCTCGAGCAGCAGTCGTGTGAGCTAGCGCCTAAAATTGAAAACAGAATCATTGTGCTCAACAAACCAGAGGTGAGTTTAATATTAAGTCGTACTGACTTGTAGTGTTGATTTGTTGAATCTAACATTAGCGCAGATTCTGTAAAGCACAGACAAAAAATATATTTTTGTAAATTTTTAATAATACAATAACGTAACCGTCAAAAACCCCCGACTCCAACTAGAAAAAGAACTGTAACTTTTCAACGGCTGAACAGATTTTCATGAAACATAGCTAAGATGATACCCGATAAAACTAGCTTTCAATTTAAAATAAACAGTATTGAAATCGGTCCATCCGTTTGGGACCTACGATGCCATAGACAAATACAAAGAACATATACACACTACAAACTTATAACACCCCTCTTTTTTGCCGGCGGTTAAATATTTGACAAACTTCGTAAAACCGATCAGTTCCGAAATGCGCGCGTCTTCAAGACCACGAATGTTTATTAGTACTGCAGTAAAACATGATCTTTACTTTACGATTGATGCAATAAGTTGTACAATTATTTAAACGAGCGACTGCCATTGATTGTTCGACCAGGTACATCGATGTTACTTCTTAGTTGTGTCGTACTGTATCGCCTTATTAATAATTCTCTACTGTTGTGACTTAGATTTAAACGACAGATTCGTGTAACGCTCTGTCCTTTTTCTTTCTTAAACAAATGACAGTGAGAGAATTAGTCATTTTAATCTTAAGTGATCTTGATTTATTAAATGCCGACACAAAAATAGGTGTGTTATTTTGAAGCCTGTCTGTCTGTGGCATCGTAGCTCCTAAACGAATCAACCGATTTCAATACAGTTAGTACAATAAAGTTAGTTTAATCGGAATAGTTCGTAGCTATGTTTCATAAAAATCTGTTCAGCTGTTCATAAGAAACGGCTCTTATTGTAATTGTAGTTGTTTTTGACGGTTAGGTTATTATTAAGGCAGTTAGAGCCGACAAACATTGACCAAATTATAATTTTGTTAGTGCCTTAAAGGATCTACGTAGTTTTTTTTTTGTTAATTGTTTGTGCTAATCGGACTGATAATGTAAAAATTTATAATTTGTTTCTTTTTTTTTAAATAGACTAACTTTACAACTCGGTTTTGTGAGACCCGATTAAATGTGAAAAATCCATGTCACTAAACCAAACAGCAGCAACATTGAGTATAAACCAATCGAAAACCATGTTGTAAGTATTTTGAAAAAATGGTCTTTGCGTACGGAACTCTCAATACACTCCTGCTGTAGGTTACGGGCACGGCAGTGGTCATCGGCGTAGCTAGCATTTCTTTCTAGGATGGGCTAGGCTGACTCATCATGGGCTATCCTCTGCTTGGGGGGCGGGGGATGGGTATGCCGGACTCCTACCGGTTAAACTCACTACGGTGGTCCACTTTTGGCATCTGCTTTTGGACTTCGGGAACTCTTTAAAGACCGCGCCGAAGGAGACCTCGGTGCCACGCCGTTATTGTTTATAGTACGGCACCACTGTCCGGTAGCAGTGCGCGACTACCATAATTATGTCTATAAATAAATATGCTTACTCAAAAACCGAAACAGCCGCCTGATTGGGTATGACAAATATGACAGTTGCAGTCGCAAATAAACGTCCTATTCCGTATCCTCTTATGAAAACGTCTATAAGCGAGACAGGGATGCATTGTTTGTTGGTTGCTGTGGCTGTCAGATTTTTCTTACGTACCTAATCAAGGCGCGGGTCAGTCAATATCACTGCAGTCGGTCGCTGTCGCTTGGAATATTGGAACAGTCGCCTAATCTGCAATATCGGAATACTAACATTTAAAAGTGGGGAGTGGGGGTTTTAAACTCGGGGGGAGTGGAGGGGGCTGTAAAGAGGCACCCGCTCACACCCCACTGGTACAGGTCCTCCCGCACTTCTCAACGACTTAAAACTTTGCATACGTATGAAATGAAGGCCCAATAAATATCCACACCAACTCGATATTTGTAAACCTCGACCCAATCACATATGAAACAGTTTCCAGGGTCCCTTTCAGTTAAATACTTACCTGAATCGTATTTTTATTTAGTCTACTTCGCAAAAATATTTTTTTTGTGATACGCATAAGGTTTTTTTCGCTTGATTTTGGGGCCACATATTAGACATTCTGTAGTGGGCCACGCCCCCTGAGCTTCCTAGCTACGCCCGGCAGGAGTGTATTTTTGGTATTTTTGCATGCTCATTTGTCACCTCTATTTAAAAAACAAAATAATATGCTTTCCGACTCTTTTCCTTGAATGGGACATGTGCATGTATTAAGCATGGGTGACATATGAAAGTATGCGACAAAAATCAAAGACATAACAGCAACACTAACTAACCACTAAATTGGGCTGTACCATGACCATTTTTTTTAATATCGTTTGTAATAGATGAACAGGGTATAAACTAAAAAAAAACAATATTGTATCAATATATTTTTTTCCATGGCTATTATTATTTGGTTAACCTCACCTATATTTTTGTAATTTACTATTTTGGGTTTAAATACAAAATCTGCATACAGAATTCTTCATTAGAACGTTCTTAAGAGGCCGGCGGAACCTGCGCAGTTCATACAAGCGGAACACCAAAATAATTCGTAAATCAAACAATTATTCTTAAGACCTAGTGTGAAATTTGAAATTCCTCAAATCTCTCCTTTAAATCAGTGTCCTTTCAAAATATTTATTTGGGAGCCTAGATATTCTGTAGTCCAATCAAAATAAATACATACTACCATAACAATATTTTTTATTTACAAATTATTTTGGTATTACGTTTGTATGAACTATTCATGCTCCGCCGGCCTCTTAAGATTCTATGTTTAGGTCAATATTTTTTGAGTTAATACCCTGTTCATCTATACAAACATGTCAATACAATAACGCTCATAGTCTGACACGTTGTAATGGACGGAAACCTTTATATTCAAATAAAACCCAATTTCCTAGGAACTGCAAGCCCTCATAGCGGAGCGCTCACGCTGGGAATCCGACACCGTCATCAAGGAGGTAGATGAGGGTTCCCCCTAAGATATGCCCTCGCTGTATGGCTGCTTTGTTTGGTACCGACACTTCCAGTAGCCGACAGAAGGTACCACAAGATACCAAGGTACCACAAGATAACGAGGTACCACAAGATAAGAAGGATTATTTTGTTGATTTGGACTTTAAAGGTACCAGTGTTAAAACATTATTAATTGTTGTCAAGCACGCCAGTAAAGGTACTAGATTAATTTTAATAAGGCACCAGTGTAGAAGCTATTCGTTTTCATATAGGTACCGTGTGCAAAAACATTTGGTTGGTATCATTATTATTAAGGAAAAAGTGATCATCGGAGATTTTTTAATTATTTATTGTTTTATTCACATTTTAAATGACATTACATTTTTAATAATTAAAGTTATTATTATGTTTATAGAGTAGTAAAGTGTAATCTTAAAATTATAATAGGTATTGAAGGCGTTAACAAATATGATTTACAACAGTATACGTTGGTGGACCTGATTGGCTATAACAAATACGGCCATCTGATTGGCTAAAGCGGTCAAGGTACAGTACGACACAACTTATATGGCTTACCGATGTACTTGCGCAGTTGACAAAATTATACGACATGTAACATAGTAAACGCAAGTCCTGAAATTCGTTTTTTCATAATTGACTATTGAATCGATTTGAGTCATTTTTAAGGTAGTTTCTTTTTCCACAAATTACGAATTTAGCCAAATTGACGGTCTATTGAGCCAACGAAAATTAAATCTTAATTCTAAGTAGTAAAACTCAATTTTAAATGCAGTAAATAATGCTAAACCCGACACTCTTTACTTAAAAATAATATTTAGGTTTAAAATTCATACGTTTTGATTATTTAATAAGCTTTTAACTTAATATACTTATTAGGGTCTATGAGGTCTTGCGTTAATTAAGTTAGACATTGTATACGCGGGAAATTGATCAACCAATCACAAAGCATCGTCGCTGCGACATCGACGTGACATTACCAGTCAGTAAGCGAAATAGAAATAGACGGCACGACAATCGAGTTTTAAACCTTAAGTGCATCGCATAAGGTTGAATATAAATTGATTTACTTTCGGGTGTAGTCGGCGATAGTGTGTTCGTGTCTGCGCGAACGAAGATTCACGACGCACCTTATTTTTTGTGTCATACTGTAAGTTAAAAGTATCGTGTATATATCCTTATAAATGGATTTGCACAGCTTATCGTATCTGCGGGTCTACCGCGTAACTAAAATTGTAATGAACATCGACATCGGTATTAAACTTCAATACGATCGTGAGAGCCTAAACTTTAAGCTAACTTGTATTTTTTTTACCGATCATGAAGATAGGAGTCCCAACTATATGATAGGTAATTTTTTTACAAGTTAGCTCAAAGTTTAGGCTCTCACGATCGTATTGAAGTTTAATACCAATGTCGATGTTCATTACAATTTTAGTTACGCGGTAGACCCGCTGTTAAGCTGTGAGACCAATGACCTCCACAGTAAATCCAGCTTGATGTAGATCTAGATAAGTTTAAAAGTAAATCTAAGTTCTCGTAGGTAGAAAAAAATCAGAGGATATTGACAGTGATTTTCTGGGGGGTAATACCAACTCTTATCGCTAACCAGAACAGCGGTACACTTCAATACGATCGTGAGAGACTAAACTTTGAGCTACCTTGTCAGATTTTTACCGGTCATGAAGATGGAAGACCCAACTTCATGATTAGCAATTTTTTTACAAGGTAGCTCAAAATTTAATAATAATAATAATAAATAAATTATTTATTTCAGACATTTGTCCAGTACAATACAATCTCACAATAAAAAACAATTTAGTGACACAAAATAAAAAATAAATAAAATAAAAACATGATACACAAACAACACATCAAATTAATATTAAAAGTTTAGTTTCTCACAATCGTATTGAAGTTTATTACCAGAGTCGATGTTCATTACCATTTTAGTTACGCGCCAGAGCTTATGATCGGTATTTGGCTGGCAATTAAAGTTGGAATAAAATCCCCTAGCCATTTTGGGAATAGGATTGAAAGTAAACTGAATATGTATATAATGCCTTCAATACATCATTTTTTTATTGAACATTATTTTTAAACGAATTTTAAATCGCATAATAGTTTCTAATCATGTATACTCCGTTTGAAATAAGATTAGACACGTTTAACAAACGCTTTTACAGTGTATTCAACCGATTTTGACTTTTATTCCGTACGCATAAGGATGGCATTAAAAGCAAAAACGTATTTACGATAACAAATGTTTACTGCAGCTGTAATTTGTCATGTCACCAACGTAATAGAAGTCAAAATCGGTTGAATAAAGTGTAAATGGAGTTATTTAAATTTCTAATGTTATTTCGAACGGAGTATAGTTACATAAAGATGGCGCCGCTGTTCTTTGAGTGTTAACAGAATTTCAAAACTTGATATGAAAACATAACAAAACTAAAAATAATATAATTTAGTGCCATTTTTCGGAATTATTTTCCCTCTGAGCACAGTAGCGCCATCTGTGCTAAGATTCCGTCTATATTTACGATCAATGATATCAAAGATCAAGTTGGATCGGAATAGACATCTACCTCATGCATAGTATTCCAATCTATGTAATATAGATCACTATAGTGTTAGGAAATATGGTCATATCTGAGGGCAAAAAATTACCGCCAATGAGAACAAAAAATTACCATACCTTAAAAAAAAAACGTTGCTTCAGAAAAAAAAAATGGCCGTACGGCATACCTGAGTGCAAGTAGCGTAAAGTAGATATACTTAGTACATAATTAATCGTCTACACTTATCATTTCTGGGGGTCTAAAAAGGCCACATTGAGCAATTCATCTAATGATCTGCTTAGTAACTGTCAAACAGATGATTACTGAATATGAACCTTATGCAGATGACATTAAGAGTCGTCAATTAAGTAGATATTTTGACATTCGTAATATGAATCATATTATGATTCATCGAAAGCGGCCTTTTTAGCCCCCCTGACACTATAGTGGTCTATGGATACTTTCGAAGTATCTAGTATTAAATGCTTGTTAGGCTTTCATAGTGAAAAAGGTGGGGACATACTGAATACAACCTTTAATATATGTATGTCGATTTTGAGTAGAGATTGTATATTTTTGTTTACATGGCGGTAAATAAGGTCTTCGTAAAATATTAGAGATTAGACCGAAAGTCGCTAGATGAAGTTTTTTTTATATACCATACGGTGGCATACAAGCATACAGCCCGCCTGATGGTAAGCGGTTACCGTAACCTATGGACGCTTGCAACACCATGGGGCATCATTCGCGCGTTGCCGACTGTAAAAATGATGGTAAAAATCTTTTCATTCCCTTTTTAAACAACTCCATTCTGAAGTCTCTGGTGTCAAGAAAAAGAACAATGACATTAATGTACAGTGCCACAAACTTATCTGACCCGGTGACCAAAATTGGAACTAACCTCGCTACGGAATAAAAATTACTTCAAAATGTCATTTTTGTACGGAGATGACATTGGTAAAAGCGACGGCAGCGACGCCATGACCGAGTCAGATAAGTTTGTGGCATTTTAAGTACATTTTAGTGACGTCTCGCAAAAATGCCAATCCTACGGCAAACCTCTCTTGGCTTTACCAAATTGTTAAGTTTAGCTTCCAGTCTATCCAAATGCGGCTGAATATCAGAATTTCAATATAAAGCTAATCATTTTAATACAAACGCTTTTCACTGTCCTACTAATAAACGATGATAGATTTTATTTAACTAAATTAGCTCAAATCTATTGCCATCTCTATTAATTGACATACAAATGACAAGGATAGATATAATTTAATCAGTGTTTAGATATAACAAGTATTTATTAGTATTGTTATGTCTCCACCTTAAATAAGGCCTAGTCTTCCGTCAAATACTTTAATATAACTTACTGTTGTGAATATTTCATGTCAATCATTTTGTGGGTAGTCCCACTGTTGGGATTTTTGCCCACTGTCCGATATTGCTATTTATACGTTTAGCAATTAGAGAATCGTTCGAATTTTACATAGCTTGGACTAGAGATAAAAGTGACAACACCATTAAAAAAATGAGGGTATTAGGTAAGTTTAACATAATAATATATAAAAAGAAGTTTGTGCTAGTTATTAATTAGCTTTTGGCTATCTTTGAAATTCGAATTTGAAAGTTTTGATTGGTTGACCCAATTCAATTCAATCATTAAATTTCAATTCAATTCAGTCATCAAATTTCAATTCAATTCAGACCACAAATATCAATTCAATTAAATTATCCAATTTCAATTCAATTATCAAATCAATTCAATTCAATTGGATCATCAAATACAAATATTCTATTCAATCATCAAATTTCTATTCAATCAATCAAAAATTATTTAAATGAATCAAGTTATCATGAGATTTACTGAGAAATTTTATTAGGCTTTTAAAAATCGTGGGTCGGTCTATTATTACTACACTTAACAAACCCTAATATATTAAGTTCATGTGTCACTTTTATCTTAAAAGAAAACATCGTCCTTTATTTGCCAAAGCACACATATCATTAACAAATACAAGTATTTTTGTCTCACTACACAAAGAATTAATATAACAATGTATTATTTTTATTAAATCGTGCATAGTATTTTGTGAAGAAACAAAAATAGATATTACAATTTAATTAACGGATAAGTGAATTATCGATTTATTTTATTTGACAAATATAACGTGTCACTTGAGGTCCGCGCACGTCCGCTCGGGCCTACAATACGTCCGCAACGCTTTGCGTGCATGCGTGTGTGTGAGTACATACTGTATCAATACTGGCTGTAAATGACATCGTAACGAAAACTATTACCATAGATCCAGTACATGATTTTTGACCCCTCAGTGTAAGAAAGAAGAGTCGGTATTTTCCAAAATTTTTTGATAAGGCCTACTCGATATTTTAACACTGAGAGGTCAAGAATCATGTACTTAATCCTTGGTATCAGTTTTCGTTATGATGTCAGTTACACCCTGTATTATAAATAATGTAATCAATTTAGTACTATAAGAGTTAATAACAAGCTAGATAGCTTAGTCCAGCCGCATAATAATTATAAATAGTATTTAATGCCTGCACAAAACTCAAGTATCGTTATATTGCCGATATTAAATTATAATAATAAATATATCGCCTCCGAGAAAACATTCTTATATGAGAAAATAAAAGTTCTACGCTACCGATATCTGCCGCGGATTGAACGGCGCGGCGCGAACTCGTTGCGTATAGTACGCGCAAATCTTAATGAGCCCTGAACTGAACTCTCTCCCTCTCTCCTTCTAGCACCTATAATATAGGTGCTAGAAGAGAGAGAGAGTTCATACTGTATATATATTATAATCACAATATATACTATACACGGAGCGAATGTAACCTATGTTCACAAATAAATAAATTGAAATTGAAATACGTTGCGCGCTCGAGGAAAGCTCGTTAGGCACACGCAGCGGGCGCGTTGACCAACCGCTTCGCTCGAAACGCGTTCACAAATCGCTAGTATGATAGCGCTCTTATATATTGTCTCAGGGTCGTTCTATGTAATTATGTCTGTTTTATATGTATCACAAATACGTATAAAATTGACATAATTATACAAATTTCCTTTTAAAAATATAAAAAATACACCGCTTCTACTGCCTACAGGAATTTTTTCCTTTACTGCCTTTTATTGTAAACAATCTTTTTGTGTCTTTTTACATAAACAGAGTAAATAAAATTCACGGAAGACACCTCAAAAGCAATTGGGTATAAAAACTTTTAAATACTTTACTAAGTATTTAAAAAAAGTTTTTATACCCAATTGCTACTGCTACTGCTTTTCACAAACCTTGTAATATTTATTTTATTGACTCCTTTGTATGTAAAAAAGACACAACAAGTTTGTTTACATTGTAAGACAAATGTTAGAAAAAATGGACTGTATACTGCTCTGCTCCTATAAGTATATAACATTACTACATACCACACAAAGTAAAATATAGTGGAGTCTTATAAATTGTATTTTCCAAGATCGTATTTGACCTCTTGGATGCCAGATTTTTCTTTTAAATGTACCTATTATTAAAAATGGTGTTTTTTTTTTAAATGTTTCGGACATCCAAATGACAAAATATAATAAAAATAAACTTTATTGTGAAACATTATATATTTTCTTTATGTCATATATTTATAGCAAACAGTCATGCCTAGTAATAAAATAAATATTACAAAAAACACTCAACAGATGGCTCTAATTTTTTTTTTCTACTAATTATTAATATAATAATTATGTATGACATTAGCATCCAAGACGTTAAACTTCTTGAATTATTTTCATTGTTGGAAAATTCAACATAATGTGAATTATTTTTAAAGACACTACGAAAAAAACTAATAGTCTTATGGTGTTATGATAATCGAAATAGGATTAGCAGTTATTAAAATCATAACTAATTTAATAAAAGCATAAGTTACCAAAGACAAGTCAAAAAAGAAATTATTGTTTTTACTGTAGATAGTTAAATATTTTCTGCAAGAAGTTACCACTTTGGGAATATTAGAAAATTGAAAATTGTTTACCTGTTTCGAATTTTTTGTTGCTTAGTTTCGGATTTAGTAACAAAAGAACATAGTAAGATTGCTGATACTCCTCTCAAGTCTAGTTGGATAAAGTGTAATATACTACTTTTTTCGATATTTTTATATACATAATATAGCAAAATTGAAATAAACACATGCTATAGTGGTGACATCTACATTAAGGTACAAATCGATATCACAGTATTTACCCCTATAATAAGTTTTTTTTAATGATTTTACGTATCACCGCGTTGTGCGTGCCTTTTGGCCCGCTCCAAACTCCACCAATCAGTAAGCTAATTCACGTAACTAAAGAAGTGCAAATTTTGATCAAAATAACACATTTGGTATTCGCTTACCCCCAGTGAGATACGCTCGCATCAAGTTCGAGCGTCACTGCAATATGATCGGCGCGTCGTAAAATTACGTGAATGAAATTAGCCCTCTGACTGCCAAACGTGGTTTATGTGTAAAAACGAGATAGTTAAACGAAACTTACACTCAGGCTGACATTCAGAGACGACAGAAACGAGTCTAAGCGTGAACTTACGTTTCCATCTGTCAAACTTACAAACAAATTTTGACACATGGAAGCGTAAGTTCAAGCTTAGACTCGTTTCTGTCGTCTCTGAATGTCAGCCTAAGACCTCTTTATGTAAAATAAGTAGCTAGCTTATTTTCATCTATATAGTATTTTTAACACTAACTTATGTCAGTGCCTTCGCAAAGTATAGTTTTTTCTGCAATGTAATAGAGTTTATAACTAAATACGAAGTACCAAATTGGTACCTAGCAACCAAAATTCACTGAGTGATCACATTTAGGGTTTAATTACGGAGAGGCGGAAAGTCACGCGTATCTCCGTTCATGGAGAAAGAGCGAGAGAGCGACACGCCGCCATGCGCGCCGCGCGACTTTCCGCCTCCATAATAGAGCCCTAATAATAGATATAAACAAACGTTTAAGACAAAATCAGCTGTACCTACACATGAATATTTCAAATTGAAATGAACGGTTTAGTATCGTTAACCAGAAATGCGTCGACGATCCATCGTTAATTTTATATTCTCTTATAGTATATAGAACACCATATTGAAAAATAAAAAATCTGTGAATAAATGCCGGGGTTATAAGCTTTTCAAATTTCTATATCAGGCACTATCCATCCTTTTCTCGCAAAATGTATTGTGTAAAACTGTCACAATTTAATATGACCTAGTTTATGACTTCACAAGCCAGTATCTCTGTCTATTAAGTAATTTAAAATGCTTATTATATAGGCATATTTTTTATGTTTAATTTATTTTTACACTATTGCTAAGTTTTTTTTGGAAAAGCTGCTACACTCAAATGCCCTATTACTAAAAATAATGATGCTTATAAATCTGTTTGGATTGTATAATTTTCTTGCGTTTATTAATTAGTATTTCTTTGTATGTATCAACAAGTCATCTAAGTTATAAGTAACTGGAAAGTCTATCTCATATTATGTTCCTTACATAGTGACCTACTATATAATAATATTACCTCCTTACTTATTAACGTTATTTGACTAAAATTGCTGTTAAATCTATTGCCATCTCTTTTCATTGGCATACAAATGACCAGGACAGGTATAATTTAATAAATGTTTAAAATTATACCCATTTTTATGTCAGAAGAATGATTAAATAATTTAACATTATAAAATACTACTTGCATAAGATTTGTAATATGTGATTTTACCAGAGGCTTATAATAAAAAGCAGACCAAACATTAGAAAAAAAAAGCGTGCCAGACATGTACACTTACGCACACAAAGGGGGAGGCAGAACACTGTGGCTTTTAAAAAAAAAAGTTACATTTTAAAGAATCGACTCGATACAAACTGACTTGAAAACATGGGCGCATTTACAAGAGTATATTATTAATTAAAATTAAATAGAAAATCCTGTCCTAAAATTCTTGAGTCCCAACTACACATAAGTACATGTGTACCAACACATATAGGTTCTTATAGCTTTTTTTTTACTATACAATAAATGTTCCTATTATACGTCTGTAGAATCTACGCGGGTCATTGTGTAAGGAGAAAATAGGGAATTTTGTCCTTATTAAGTTCGAGACATTTGTTAAAAAAAATGTTTTTTATAAAATATGCCTTATTTACGCAGCAATAAGATTGCTTTTCGATGTTACTTGACAGCAAGTGTATAGGTTGTTGATAAATGTTTATTGTAAGTTTATGTTTGTTTTTATTATAATATTACCGTTTCGTGAGTTGTGACGTTATTCCAAAGTCATTTCAGTATTTTTACAAAATGACCAGTGAGTTAGTCTATACGTCGTAAACTTAAAAACGCCAGTTTATATAATTTTGTTATTACATGTTTTTGTGGTGCAATTTTGTTATATTTTGTCCAATATTTTTTATGTTTAAACTTTAAACCAACAAAAACATGTATTATTTTTATGACGAAAAATGGATATATTTTGACAATGTAACGACTAACAAGTAATGAACACATAATAATTATTAAATAATAAGTGTTGTGATGAATATATTCTAGAATATTAGCGATAAAGACACGCACTCCATTTTCTTAGTGCTAGAGCACTGGACTATAATAGTAAATCTGCATGTTTTGGCGGACAAAATAAAAATGTTTTATCCTTCTCAAATGAATGGGACGGCACGACCGGGGAAGTACTACCCTCCCACAGAATATCGACGTTAAGTAGCAGTATGCATACTGTTGCGTTTCGTTCGGTGAGTCTGGAGCGCCGGAGGCCTAATTCCTTCTCCTTTCCCTCCCTTTTTCCTAACACCATCCTAAAAGGTCGGCAACGCATCGGTGAGGCCTCTGGTGTTGCGGATGTTCATGGGCGGAGGTGATCACTTACCATCAGGTGACCAGCAAGCACGTTTGCCCCTATTCTTAAAAAAAAACAGCTTATTTTATAATGCAGCATTTTTTTTAATTTTTCTTATTTTTTATTATCTTTTTTATAATTTTATTAACATACTATTAGGCCTAAAATGGGATTTCCTTCGATATTTTGAATTATAACTTGGTCTCGATCTTTCTATTCCGATCCCGATCGTCAAATATATTCCATTAATAGAGTAACACTATTATTTCGTCCGCCAAAGCATTCAAGTAAGGCTTAGCACGCCACGCAAGTGATTTCAGTGAATCTTCGCTAGCTGTACGAATATTGTGATATATTTATGAGTTACTTTGCTAACTATTGTTATTGTTTTTTGATTTGTCTATTAAATTTAGTGTGATTATTTGTTATTTTTATTCGCTCCAGTAAATCCCCTCTATAATAATCCAAGTTTTACCTCTTAAGAGTTGGTTCTAAACCCATTCAGAAGTTAGGCTCTGTTCACACCGAGATGACAGCGATGCGGCGAGCGGTTTCAGTGCCAAAAATTACGCAGCATTTTAAACTCTATCTTCATTATTAAAATACAAGTACCTATAGCTTGAGGGGCGGCGCCGCAGACTGCCTAGCCGCCCTAAGCGACCGGTCAACGCTGCGGCTGCCTTATTCTGCCCTTGACCCACTGCGTCGCCCGCCCTTGTACCAATTCACAAACTTGTCGTTCCCTGTCGTGCCAGCCGCAACCACCTCGGTGTGAATTTAGCCTTAAGTATGATTAAGTTGCAAAAATAAATCTAAATGTCTATTATTGAAGCGAAGGTGGCGCCACTCCCGAAAATACAAGGCGAGAAGATGCATAATAAAAGTAAAAGTCATGAATAAATTAGAAATAATTTATTTACACTTATTACAATGAATAAATATCGCATACTCGACCATCACAGTTATTTACAGTAATTTCACATTCATAATACAATATTTATTTATTTATTCACAACATTTTTAATAACCATTTTAAGTCGGTATCGATTTAATCGTACTTATGTAATAGTTACAGATAACATATTAATAATCTTCACGCATCCACAAAGGGATCTGCAGTGGTTTTTTTTTCGGTACCATAGTTGCCTCGAAAGCAATAGTCAAATCATACAGAAGAGCTCTGAATCACGATCATTGTATCGATTTTAATATCGACCAACGTAACAATACTATTAATACCAACCGGTGGTATCGATATTATTGATAAAAAAATCGAATGTATAGCTAGCGTCAATCTTGTATTTTTTTTACCGATCATGAAGATAGGAGTCCTAACTTCATGATGGATATTTTTTTTACAATATAGCTCGAAGGTTAATCTCTCAGGATCATATTGAAGTTTATGACCAGAGTCGATGTTCATTATCATTTTAGTTACGCGGTAAACACCCTGTATGGCCTGAAGTTGCCAACTCTCTCCACTAAAACGTACGCCCGTCCCGCTCATACGCGTTCTGTACATCGGGACGGAGTTACATTTAGAGCAGCCATTAAGACTGACGCGTGCTGTACAATGCCAATTTCTACCAAGGCGACTTCCCAAGATTTTTATCACCCACGAACCTTGATAGAAATCAAGACTTGGGCTGCTAACACTGGATGATTCGACGCTGTCTGACTGAAGCGCTGGAATATCGTATACAAAAATACTAATATAGGTACATATTATTATTTTAAACGCTGATATTAGCCTCGTTAATATAACTATAGATTCGTAATAGTAAGTTGTTATTAGCACAGCGGAGGACATTGATGCCTATGCTCTCAATATAAGGTCTTATTTTAATAATGAAAATTATTTTAAAGCTAGGCTCTATGAATGAATTTTCTCTATGAATTTTCCATTCACTGTGAGCTATTATTTATTTATATTACTATATTTATATATTTTAGTTATAGTATATTGATATTGTTAGAAAGTATGTTTATCTTCTGTTGTGCACTTGTGTCTATCCTCTGAACCTGTTTTCTTCTAAAAATTTTTTGGTTTGCTGTAAGAAAACTCAATTTTGAGTTAAGCTCGCCTATGTACAAGTTTTTCCTTTTATGTATTTTATTTGTGTTTATGTGTACAATAAAGAATAAGAATGACATAAAATTAATTTCAAATATCACATTAAAGCTGCAGTAGATTAATTAATTATGTACGCATTAAGATCGGGCGGAGCGGCGACGCGATGCGTGTGTGTGTCAGAGTAGCCGAGCCTGCCAGGTCATGTACTCCAGTTCATGACCTTAGTGCCATTCATAATCATAGAGAAATAAAGGTTTTATGCAAACAGAAACATCAATAAATTCTAAATAATTTTGAAAACGTATATTTTTTTTTATATTATTATAATTATTTTTTTCTTAAAAGTTATTTTTATCTATAGATTTACAATATTTTAAAAATATTTTGCATTATTAAAATAAGACCATAAACAATATATTGTATCCTTTTTCATTATAAAACTTAAATAACAGAATGATTAAGTAATAAAATTAGGCTGTACAAAAAATATCAAATTTTCTCTAATTTATATTATATGGGTGAAAGGACAATTTTTTCAGTGATGCCATTAAGTTTTACTCACACCGGTTCAAATAAAAATCACGGACGGGCGCGATATTGCGAACTTCGCCATCTTCACTGCAGAAAGCCTTCATTTCACTGAACTGAAGTTAGCAGATATTTACAATATGGCGACCATCAATCTGTTTTCTTATTTGAAATTCATAGTAGTTACAGTACAATAATGGCAAAAATTATAAGTACATGTAGGTTATTTAACAATGGTCTTCGTGGTTGTCATATTGTCTAAGGAAACAATATTCGAACTTAATAGATATTAAGTCGTAAATTGTAAGTTTTTACAAATTCTTATAAAAGCAGTCGTTATAATGATCCCTATGGGTTAGGCAGACGTTCTACCGGACCCTGGTTTGCCGAAAGACAGCATAAGGTCGCCTAAAAGCGAGTTTATCATCACTTCTTGAGCTATAACAGAACTCTCTAAGAAGATCTAGTTAGCTTATAACTCGCTCGAGAAATTGAACTCTATACTCAAAATTAATTTATTAATTTACAATAGGATCTATTAAAGAATAGTATAATAAATGTCGGCTTTACTATTATGCTCGATATCCGCCTCTCGCTCACATACATACTCCACAAGCGAAAGGAGAATAATACCGCCGACAAATTACAATCCCATTTTCAATTTGATCATCAAGAACTGTCTTTTCCTCTCTATAAACATACTGATTGTCCAATCAACACATCGAAGGGTATCTTACGTAATATGTTTCATAAGTCCACCTTCGCTCCTATATTGCTGAGCGGGATGGCTTGTAGCTCAGTGCGGAGGCAGAGGAACTCGCCGGCTACGCATGTGATGCAAGCGCAGGAGACGCTGAGCGCCCACCACGAGAATGTTGTGGGGAAGCTGCCGTTGTAAAGCCAGCAGGCGAGGAGGTGGATGCCGTGGTATGTGCAACTGGAACACCAGAAGAAAAGTAAATCAGATATTTTCTTCTTTCAATCACTTTAACAAAACTTTTTATACTTTTTTTTTTTTTTTTGTTTCACAAATCTGAATTCTATCATAAAAGGTAGATTTAAGAAATTATCTTACAGCATGGCGTGATAGTATCCTTCTAGAAGCGAACACAGCTTGCATAATAACATTATATTACATAATAATTATTATTTAATACAAGATGGCGCCAGCTTTTCCTATGACCACCTCTGAGAAGAAACTACCTCAAACACATAATCACATCGCTATCACAGTTTGGGGACTATCATCAACATATTTTAAGGGCCATCATTAATAGTCATCATTATGAACCACTTTTTATCATGGAACAAAACGCAGAAATTGCGAAATAACAGTCTGATGTTCGGTCCATACATTAAGTTATTATATATTGAATTATTTGTATACAACAGCTGATTTTGTTTCCACAATTTCAAGGTAATAATAAAAGTTTTTCATAATGATGAGTATACTATAACCCCTTAAAAGGGCCTCCGCTAATAAAGTAGGAACTTTTATATATTGTTTGGGTGGTAATAGCATTAATAAGGTTTCTCACCTTATCTTTAAACACCTGTAAGTAACCTTTCTTTCTCAATGAAGTCTTACAACTAGACAAACAGTACAGTAATACTTTTTCTTACCTAAAATCCAAGCACAATTTAGTCCTTCCGACTACGGTCCACAAAATATACGCTCCAATAATTGCATTCAACACAAATGCAAATATGACCGAACGCCCCTCATTGTCTCGGACATGTATCTCCTGAAATAGGTAAATAAATAGATTTAAAAAAAATAGAAACATTGCCATGGGGATCAAAATGATAATTATGACCTGTGTCATAGCAGTCAACATAGGCAGTCATGGATTGAATATGATCTCCAAATAGTCATGTAATATCGTTGTTGAAGCTCATGAGGTGTGTATGTCAATTAAATCTCATAAACTGAAACCAGAAATTTTATAAGAGCCTGTAATTGTTAAAATAAAGAAGCAGCTACTAATAGTTCAGCAGTTTCATGTGCGACCGTCCTACGGGGCGACAGACGTTGGCGGGGACGAGGTAGCATATGCTAGCGCACGGCTATACACGTAGAGAAGTATGCCGAAGATATCATAAGATAAGTCGTAAATATTTGTGACATAAATATAAAAGTAATTAGGTAATTAAAGTTTGATCTTCTGCTATTTTTAAGTTTTTTTTATAGTACAGGCAGTTTAGGGGAAGGGAGTAGAAAATCCGATTCCAATGAAGAACAGTAATTTTTGCGCACTCCAAAATACTTGTACATTTTTTAGACAATATCCTTAGTCTGTCGTCTAATGGATTTGTTCATCTTCGCAATCTCATGTGCACCAAACATTAATGTGTCAGAGTTTAGAACATAATATATTGCTGACTCAACTGCCAGCGAGTTGCGCGCCGTAGCAAGCGTTTCCCTGGCCCGCTACACCACCTACCACCAGGCGCAAATGCAGAGAGATTTTTTGAAATCACAAATATCCCCCCCCCCCCATTCTCGAAATCCTGTATCCGCGCCTGCCTGCCCCCTTTAACATCTAGAGTACTTCGTCCTACAGATGGCTCAAATATACAAGTTATTAGAGACATAAATAATAAATTTCCCTTTGTTAGGTCACTCATAACATTTTGTTTAGCTTTCACAAAATCAATGTATAAAAATAAGTGGAAAATAGCATGCCTATGACTCACACCATGACAACTGTCCTAACCTAACATAACTATGTTAAAACAAAATACATATTATATAAATAATAATAAAATAAATAAGGATAAATGGCCCTCGGCTAATAGACACCACGGGGCTTGCAGCAATACATTGAACACACAGAATCAGCATCCAATACATGAAATCATAATTTACTAATAATTATGGAGGCTTATAAATAGCTTCTCCCGTTTGTCTGAAATTTTCTGTATTGTTTAGGTACCTATGCTGTAAGCAACCCGAATAAAATAATGTAAAATGTATTGTTTCTACTATGGTTCTAGGTGGCTGAAAACATTATGGTTCATGCTTGATAGGTGTCATGTAAATGTAACACCTATGTACACAATTACACATGAATGTAATAATAAAAAGTTTTCTGAATCTATGATAGGCATACTCATAAACATAGAATATTTTCGCTTCCGAAAAAAATACTACCTATCAGACAGACCAAAAGAATAGATCAGAGAATAAAAAATAAAAAAGAATACACACACCTCTATCCTATTACATTAAAATACAAGAACTTACATGATATTCGAAGATATGATCCAGAGTTCTTGTGGACCCCGTCAAGTCTTGCATCAGAGCGATGATCAGACACAAGGAGCAGTACAGCACAGACTGCATGGCCACTATCTGCGAGACGATGAGACACGGATCCCATTGAGTATAGCGGAATGAGCCAGTCAACTTCTTAATTTTCGACATTTTTATCGCAAATCTTCACTCATAAACTAAGATTGAATAACAATTTTATCAGGTTTTTTACGTAGGTAGCAGTTTATTTAGCTGTTGTTGTGTATTAGTGCGATTAATTATACACATATGGAATTATTCTGGCATTATTTTGATGAAATAAAATCCTATTTATGAATCGGATGACAAGTTTAGTGATGAAATCATAGACTAATAACTATAAGACTAGCAACGGTATTGTTAGAATAAGATGGGTAGATACGCTATGGTACGAGTGCGAAAATGATACAGATACTTTTTTCTGTCCTTATCGGCGTATTCATTTTTTTGCTGGCGGAGATTGATAACTGTCAAAATGTCTGCCAAACAAAAGATCATAATGAATAGTTCATGTTTTCGTGTGGTTTTATAAGTTAAACAGTGCCGTATTTTGTGAGAACTCGTTAGAGAAAAAAGACAAAAGTGTGTTGATAATGGGTGGTTGTAGCATTTTAGGCTGTGATAGGCATAGTGAAAGAAAAGAAGATGGAATACAATTTCAACTCGTAAGTAAACATTTACGTATTTTTTCACCCTTTGATTATGCTGAGAATTTCCATTCTTATACATTTATTACCCACTTTGGTTAGTACATGGCCTACAAGGTCGTTCTATACCAATTTCGTCATAAAATATCTTATCAAACCCAAACAAACCTAACGACAAAAGAAAAAAGTGTTGCCAGATAATAATAAAAAATTCCCACTAAGTAATGATGTACATTCTACAGGTTTCCATCTGACCCTAGTTTACGAAGAAGGTAGATTGATGCTACCGGACGTCAGAATCGGCTGCTACCAAGAAAAAATATATTTATCTGAAGCCATTCGCTGTACCAACCAAATACGTGGATTATATTTATACATATCAGAATTGCTAAAGAATGATTTGGAAGCGGAACAGTCGACAAATTCTAAATCAAACAAAAAAACATACACCCAAAAATTAAAATATTCCACCGCCACGTGCGCCGGTGAAGAAACAAAAGTTAGTTAGTAAGTTTGTAAATTTAGTTAGTTTTTTTGCATATTAATTTATGATGTCATCCTAATATGTCGCCTCATAAATTGTTGCAGGGCGAGATTCCAATCAGCTAATGTACGACGATATATATACAAGAAAAAAAATTGGAGGAGCTTTAGTAAAACAATAACCGCGGACTTTTAGTAAGTAGTGATAGCCTAGCGGTTGAACGCTTACCTTCCATGCAGAAGGGTCTGAGTTTTCGGATTCATGTGCGGATTAGAATTTTATTATCACTTGTGACAATGATGAAGGAAAAACATCTTGAGGAAACCTGCACATTTTAGAGGGCCTCATAAGTTTCTCGATGCTGTGTGTAGTCCGCCAACCCGCACCAGGCCAGCGTGGTGGACTAATGCCTAACCCCTATCATTCTGAGAAGAGACCCGTGCCTAGCAGTGGGACAGTAATGGGCTGGATTTATTTATTTTTAGTAAAACATAGATTCTATAAGTATCTATTATTTTGCTTTGTTGTTGCTGGAAAAACAAAAACAAATTTCTCATCTTATATAAAGGTCATTGAATAACTGGATATAAATTACTGTTGTAAAATTGATCTCATTTCTGCTTATTGATTCGAATTTTATAGAATTTTTAATTACTAATAATAACAGGTTTTTTTAATATACACTTTTAATTTAAACCTAACATGTTTCATTATTGTGAATTCCAAGTTTTTAGTGGATAGAGAAGAACTTCTATATTCGCATGTTTATTTCGAAACCAGTTCTAAACGAAATTAAATATCGAATATATAGGAGATGGCGTATAATAAATTAATAACTCAATTTCGTGAAAATATCATTTAGTATCGATTTCAAAATAAAGATGAGAATATGGCTGAATTTACCCTAATGTAGTGGAAATAGTATTTTGATGGCAACACACATTGTTAAAGCGAGACACATTGACGTAGCCACGTAAGATATCCGTCTAGTAGTCCTATGTCTATGGATGAAATAAAATTCCAACAACACGAAAGTCAATGTCAAAAGTGACATATACCACTGCGTTTTGAAATGCTTAGCGGGGATTATCGAAACTTTAAGGCAGTGCCCACACTGCCGGAGCCGGCACTACGGAGGTGTACCATGGCCTTTGAGTATTAATTAACTCTAACTTCATGTCGGGCGTAAGCGAGCGAAGCGTGATCGGCAGTATGGCCTGGGCTCAGATAAAGATCTCGCTTACGTAATTATTATAAACCGTTCTTTATATAAAACTTGAGACTTGGAGAGATTTGCGAATGAAAGTAAAGCATAGGATGGACGTAGGTATATTATAGCTTTCATACATGATTTTGCTGAATGGGTCCCACAGCCATACAAAGAACTCCCAAGTAAATTACTGTGTTATTCAAATCTAAGAATATTATAATAAGTATATTATTTTGGATGCAGGCAACTTATAAACGTTGATTTATTAATGAAACCATTACATAAAATAAAATTACCTACGTCAACTAGGTACTGAATTATAACTTTAATTTTATCAACAACCAAGTATTAAACATAATTTAATTTGGTAGCCCCTTGCATCGGGTGTATCGTCCGGCTCCTGATAACGTCGGCGTAGTACCGCGCAGACTCGCGCATCGTCCGGGTTCGGTTCGGATCAGTGAAGTCAACTGCGTACAGGCCGAATTTTGAACTGAAACAGTAAAAAACATTTTTAAATTCTTGTTTTGTTTGATATTGACTGATCGTTACCTACTATACTCAAAGTTACCTACTTATACTTACATAAATAATGATAAGTGTACCACGCTAAGTTAAGATGTCGGTTTTTACTTTTTTAAAGTTTATTTACCTATAACTACCGAGGTGAGGCGATAGACTTATTATCTAAGTAACAGGGGAGTCCTACTTATTATTTCTATGGGTGAGGCCGCTATCAATTCAATCGTAAATATCTATCAGTGGCCATAAATTACGAAAATCACAAGTGAGGACTGAGGCTTATCCAAGGTATCACATGGGACACCTTATTTTGTACAATAGAATAGTTATAATAATAATAAATCCAGCCCATTACTGTCCCACTGCTGGGCACGGGCCTCTTCTCAGAATGAGAAGGGTTAGGCCTTAGTCCACCACGTTGGCCTGGTGCGAGTTTGTGGACTATACACACCATCGAGAATTTTATGAGGCCCTCTCAGATGTGCAGGTTTCCTCACGATGTTATCCTTCACCGTTAACGCAAGTAATGATCGAATTCTAATCAAAGTCAACGTCAAAGCTTTTTATTTCAACTGGGCCTTTGCAGGCACTTTTAAAACGTCGTGATTCTAGGTGCACAGTTCCAAGTGGGTTGGTCCTGGAGAACATACCGACAAGAAACTCATCCGCACATGAATCCGAAAAGTCAGAGGTGTGGGTTCGGACTCAGGCTTACATTCAGAGACGACAGAAATTAATCTAAGCGTGAACTTACGCTTCCATCTGTCAAACTTACGAACAAATTTTGACAGATGGAAGCGTAAGTTCACGCTTAGGCTCGTTTCTGTCGTCTCTGAATGTCAGCCTCAGACCCTTCTGCGTGGAAGGCGAGCGTTCTACCGCTAGGCTATCACTACTTTTTCTTAGAAGAGTTACTTAGGAAGTACATTTTATTACTTCGGCCATCCGCGGCTATACGACAATACAGTTGGAGGCCCGTCTCTCTCTTCGATCCCATTATTTTACTTACATATATCCAGCCATCCACTCGAAGTTGTCCATCAAAGTCCAGGCGGTATAGCCAGTCACATTAATACCGTCGGCAATAGCCAGCAAGATCTGGAAACAAAGTACCTTCTTATATAGCTAAAAAATACAAAGAAAGAAAAGAAAATGGCATTTATTGGCAATTTTTTTCAGAATGCGCACCCACAAATACTCAACACCAAATTGCTGTTGTGCGTTTTGTTTGTTGTTTTTTTTTTGGTGTTGATAACATGTCGCAACGTGTTATAAAAATCATTGATGTCCATCGGTGCCTCTGAAAATACGGTAGGATGCCTTCGATCCTGGGTTATCGAATAACTGTAAAAGACACCATTCATCGATTCGGATACATAGCATAGTCAACCAATTTTAGTATATTTGGTAAATTTGAGGTTTCTACCCCCCCAAATAAATGAAATTACTTTTAAAATTACTAACACTCGTTATTGGATTTGCCTTTCTTGTTCAGGGTCCACTCCCCCCCCCCCTCCACCTGAGCTAATTTCCTGGCTAATGAGGTTTGGATGGAATTACCTGCTCCAAGTGATCCCTGTAGTACTCCAGCCGCTGAATGTCCACCAAACCGACATCAAACGAGGATAAACCATTCTCAGTGATGATAATCTCTTTGAGATCATATGTGGAGTTCAGCCAGTGCAGCTGGCTTCTAAGACCTTGGGGATATATCTGAAAAAAAAAAACAATTACCTACCTATGAATGTTTGTATTTTTTGTGGCACCAAAATGTGACCATTCCTAGCCACCCCAGGCTAATGAAAACAGCCAAATACTTATAACTATAGGAAAAACGAAATTTTCATTAGCCTGGGGTGGCTAGGAACAGTTAGGTTTTTTTGTGATATTACCTAATTATTATCTAAAAGAAAAAATACATATGAATGTTCGTATTTATTTGTGACGTAAGAATCTTATTTTTTTTAAAATAATTTCAGAACCGAATCATCTGTTACCATCGCTTAAGGCGCGGGAAAAATACAAGAGGCGTGGGCGGGGGCGAGGCGCGACTCATTTGATATTTCATACAAAATGTATAGAAGAGGCGGGGCGCGAGACATACTGAGCCGGCGGGGCGCGGGCGCCGCTTTCTGGCCCACGGATACATTTTGTATGAAATATCAAAGAATGGCGCCGCGCCCGCGCCTGGCCTTCGCCCGACGCCTCTTGTATTTGTCCCGCGCCTTACTCTCCGAAAATACAAATATTGTAAACATTATATCCTGAACACTCACCGTTAACCAGTCAGTATCGGCCAACTTCCAGGCAGGGTCGGTTTCCATGACCATGCCGAGTTCGTCTGAGCCCTTGAAGCACCATGCTCCCGGCTCCTCACCAGGCCTCACCTTGCGCACCAATCGCGACGTGTAGTAATTCAACGCGTAGAAGTCGTACGTTCCTGCATATAGATTTGGAAAAATTTGAAACCTTAGCCAACTCTAACCTAACCTAAGGGGTCATCCTAGTACCTACGTCACACTAATTTCGTGTTTTTTTGACCCCTCCCCCGTCCTTGTCACAGTTGATCACATTTGTGAGAGACATTTTTTGACCCCTCCCTAGTGTGACGACACATATTTTGTAATTTTACAAAAATTGCAAAATATGTTTCCGAAATTAGTTTTATTTCCATTTAATACGATTTTGAAATGTGACGTCACGAAATTTAGGACCCCTCCCACCCCTTGTCAAATAATGGCACACTTCGTCGAACCCTTGCCCCCCCCCCCCCATAACGTGTGACGTACTTTAAGGATGGTCCCTAAGCTACATAGGACTGCATTACGCCCACGTAAGGATCTGAACGCGTCGGAGCTCATAAATTTTATATGGCGACTAGGTGTTTAGATTCAATTCGATATTACATAGAAAAGTCGTCGGATGGTAGAGGGCGTCTGTCGGCGTGTGTTTCACGTTTCACACGTCGGACACGTATATCTTTATTATCACTAGGGGTCGCCCAGTGGTCGAAATTCGACCGTAATTTTAGCTTTCTGCACTCCTTCTTCATATAAACTTTATCTATGCCAAATCTCACACTCCTCCGTGCGCGCAATATGCTTAAAAAGGGGTACAAAGTTTTGTCTTCACGTTATATTAATATATAGATTATTTTATTTTATACCTCTGACTAGTTCTATTTCGTCTGGAGTGAAGGGAGGCAGTCTAGGATGGGAATAGCCTTCCTTTTTAGCGTTCTCAGCTAACAGTTTTTCTAATTTCGGTGGCCATCCTCCCTCCTTGGAGTAGATCGCGTGACCATATCGCCCCTCCTAGAACAATTAAGTCTATTATCTTACTTATGAAGATTTTCACGACTGGAATACCTGGCGCATTGATTACGTAAAAAAATAAATATTTATAGACCGAATTATATTTATTTTCAACGTAATTATTATTCATGATGCTTGCACAAAAGATTATCGTACCCAGTGTTCAATAGTTAAGTCAGTTAATTCTTGGTCTTCAGGCGTGAATGGTTCGAACCAGAAGAATAGGTTTGATATAGACAGCTTGCCTGGAAAGGAAAATACACATCAGCTTCTGAACAAATCCTTTATAGTCCAAGATGCTCGACTGTTTTATAGTGATAAATAACATTTTATAACTTGTGTAGACTGAGGCATGAGCGAGTGATAAAAAAAAGCTAGCTCATTTTGATTGATGTCGCTCTCGCTCGAGTGAGCGAGAGCGATAGCAAGTGAGTGAGTACTCACTTGCTATCACTAGATCAGTAGCTCTCGGCGGCCGGCACGTCTCACCGAGACACCGAAGTCACCGAACAGTTCATTCGGCTCGCTTCGGAATACTTCGGCTAATCGGATCGGTCTAAAGGTCTAAGGCTATTGATTATGAGTGGGCCGTGCCGTCTCCTTCGACGACACGCGTGAGTCAAATGAACTAACAGTCGGCTCTGAGCTACTGAGTTTTAGCTAATAGAGTAATATAGCTCTTTACAGCAAAATAACTAATCGCTCTTTTTCTTTTCAGAAGAAAGAAAGAGAAGAAAGGAAGAAAAAAAGAAAAAGTATTTATTTGACACAGCACAAAAACGATTTTAAAGATAACATAACAGAAAAATAAAAGAATAAAAACATGTAATACAAAAAAGAAAAATATTTATCTTAAATAAAAAATGGATATGGACGTCGCAGCTGTGTCAAAAAGGCTTCCGCTCAGATTAAGCTGTCGCGCTGCGAGCAGCCCGACAGCGCTGGTTTTCAGCGGGAGCCACTTCAGTGAGCTATGGCTACCAGTGCAACAACTATCTCTTCGAAATCAAAACAAAATAATTAAAATACTCCTAAGCTATAAACTCCTTACCCGGACAGCAAAGTTGACGCCAATTTTTTTTTGCATTCATCTATGTAACCATAACTGTGTTTCTGATTCCACTTACCATGATACTTGGACCTATAAAACTCATCATAGATCCTATAAGCCTTAGCATGAGCCATCAAGGTGTTCTTGTTGCACAAAAACCTCCCAATCTTGAGGTCGTCGAGGTAAGGAGCTGAGAACTTGTTGAACCCGCCATCGCAGATGCCAAAGGGTTCGTTGATGGTGATCCAGTACGTCACGCGGTCGGCGTAGAGTGAGAACACCACGGCTGCTTAGTCGGCGAACCAGTCGGCAATCAGAGGGTTTGCCCAGCCACCTGGATAGCAGATAACGTTTGAATAGATTTCAAGAGTTTGTGTTTTCATATCATCTCTTTGGAAGTTTGCAAGTTGTACGGTTCTTTAACTCAATATGCGTAGCGAATTATTTCGGTTTGAGTGAGCGAATGAAGCGAGTCGAATGACCCGTTCGGTGACTTCGCTGTCTCGGTGAGACGTGCCGGCCGCCAAGAGCTACTGACTACTGAGCTAGTGATAGCAAGTGAGTGAGTGAGCGAGAGCGACATCAATCGCAAAGAGCTAGCTTATTTTTAGGGTTCCGTACCCAAAGGGTAAAACGGGACCCTATTACTAAGACTCCGCTGTCTGTCTGTCTGTGCGTCTGTCACCAGGCTGTATCTCATGAACTGTGATAGTTAGTCAGTTGAAATTTTCACAGATGATGTATTTCTGTTGCCGCTATAACAACAAATACTAAAAACAGAATAAAATAAATATTTAAGGGGCCACCCATCCAACAAACATGATTTTTTTACCATTTTTATATGTAGATAATGGTACGGAACCCTTCGTGCGCGATTTCGACTCGCACTTGGCTAGTTTTTATCACTCGCTACCCAAATCTAGTAATAACGCCGATCTTTTTTACTACACGATCTGTAATACCTAGATTAAGCGTTTACCTAGATCTTGCAAAGACTGTGGCAAGTCGAAGTGGTATATAGTGACAAAAGGCTGGATGCCCTTCTCCAGTAGACCATCGATCAGGTTGTTGTAGTAGTTCTTGCCATCCTCACTGATGTAGTTGGGGAAACCAGTTGGGAGAAGACGTGGCCAGGATATTGAGAACCTGGAAGATAACAGACATGATTGTACTTATGGCTTTCACTGACTAACCAGAAGGTCTACCGCGTAACTATGACCTAACCGTCAAAAACCCCCGACTCCAACTAGAAAAAGAGCTGAAACTTTTGAACGACTGAACAGATTTTCATGAAACATAGCTAAGATGATACCCGATTAAACTAGCTAACAATAAAAAAACTGCTTTGAAATCTGTCCATCCATTTTGGAGCTATGCCACAGACAAACATACAGATACACAATACAAACTTATACCATCTTTTTTATCGGGGGTTAAAAATAACTCCACTACACGCAAAATTATACTGCGCAATGTATTTGATCGATCCCGATTACGAACTTCAAAAAATAATTATCTAGCAGGTGATAGTCGCAGACCTAGACTATTGGCAATAGGATCCTTACCTGTACATGTCCAGACCTAATTCCTGGCACATCTCGATGTCTCTCCTCCACAGGTGGTAGGAGTCGCACGCCACGTCACCGTTACTCCTGTCCACCACCAGCTCCGGACGCTCGTGGAGTAACTGGTCCCACATGCTGACCCCTTTATCTGGAGTAACAGTACCAAGGTTACTAATCTCCGTTTTAGTTGCTACAAGGCAGCCAACCTGAATATTCTCCCAGGGTAATAAGCAGCACACGCTAGGTGGGCTCATAGCTACATAGCTAACGCGCAGATCAGCCGATCAGCGAGGTTAAGCAGCATTTGCCGCAGACGGTCCTTAGATGGATGACCGTTAATTTCTTCAAACATTAAAACCCCTACGTGCCCCAGAAAGCACGTTAAGCAGTTGGTTCCGGTTGTCATACGAATACCTATGACAGTCGAATCGGAACCTCTTATAGCAGGACCGAAATTGAACTGGCCAGAAATTTCCAGAATAAGCTGACCTTTCATTGTACGAAAAGCCTATAAAGTGCGAGGTCAGCTCATACTGAAAATGTCTGGGCAGTTAAATTTCAGCTCTGCTATAAGAGTTCGTAGTAAACCTACGTATTTCTGAACCTAATAATAGTGGTCTTACCGCTAACGTTCCATGCTCCTTCCACCTGGTAGCTCGCTGACGACGCACCGAACATGAAACTCGGTGGAAACTTCAATAGCTCTGCGCTCCAAGATCCCGTGATCAGGATACTGGGAAAAGATCATCATGTAACATCAATTAATTAGCTGTCATCTTTTGAGATATCGACTTCTTCTTCTGTCGAGTATAAGCTATCATGGGGATCACTCATGATTGTGTGTCACTGGCCTGCAGGGGTGCCAACTGAAAATCAGCGCTAGGCTCTTCGCGCCCAGCCAAATGCTGAGCTGGCTACCCTTTCGGCATGGGTATGCTTGACAACATTATACAATACGATGACTAATTTACTTTTATTTTTTATTTTGTTCCTGAGAACAAAAAAATAAATAAATAAAAAGACACTGATGTCTTTTTTTTTTTTTTTTTTACTGTTTAAAGGTTTAATTTAAGTTTTATTTTATTTCTCTCTTTTGTGTTGTCACTGTCCGTGCTGAATAAATGTATTTTCTTTCTTTCATGCCGTAGTGAAAAGATTGGCCAGTCACCAGTGATGGTATCGAGGCTGACTGCCCAGGGTGCGCCAAACGAACTCATGTTTCATCACTCGTGGAGACACACCCCCTTGCATTCAATCCTTGCATCGGCCTAAGGTATTCCTACAGAATCACTTTAGGGCTCAATTATGACGAGGCGGAAAGTCGTGCGGCGCGCAAAGCTGTATGTCGCTCTCTCGCTCGCTCTCCATGAACGGAGATACGAGTCTTTCTCCGCGTTGCGCGCCGCATTGCGCTCCGCGCGACTTTCCGCCTCTCCACAATTGAGCCCTTAATTAGCAGTAATGCAACTAGAGCCAACGCCTGGCCCATACTTTTATGGGCCGCGTCCGACCCCTCTCGAGATGGGTTCACTATGCCCAAATCCTGATTCCTGGCCCCCCCTTCGGGGTGGTGTAGACGAAACGCTAGGGATCGGCTTTTTGAATTCGTAGAGTAGAGGGAACGTTTAACGGGACGATTGGCTTCGCTGCGTATCGCGGGTTCGATCCCCACAGGGAACGAATAATTTGTAAGGTTGTTCCTGGTCTCAGTGTATACCTGTATCAAAAATGCGTGGTCATATAGGGTGTGGAGCAGACCATCAAACTGAACAACGTTCTCAACAACATCGTAATCGAGAAAATAATCAGCTGTCCCATACAAACCTTCAATACCTACTCAACCCAAACACATGGGACAGCTGATTATTTTTCGATTACGATGTTGGGCCTGTAGAGAAAGTTGTTCACCCCTATATATGACCACGCACTTCTGATACGTTGTTATAATGCTTGTGAGATTTGTGTTTATAAACAAGCCCACGATATAGCAGAAATCACGAAATAACGTCTATGGAAGCCGACTTCGTACATGGCGCGAACGGTTAAAAATTTTGGTATTTCTCTATGATCAAAAATCACTTTAAAAAAAATCAGCCCATGAGCAAAATTTATATTCTGAGGCACAAGAATATAACATGTAACAATATTATGTGATTGGGGCACGGGTTTTATGAATGGGCAATCATTTTGCGTCATTTACATAACCTCATAACAAGTAAGTAATTATTCTTTTATTTGACGAATAAAGAGACAATGCTCGGTCACATGTTCTCTATATCACAAGAAAAACAACAATTTTAAAATTATTTTACTTAGTCATAGTTTTATTCATTTCTCTATGAACGAATCGAATAACAAGCTTGCATGCTTTCCATGCAGGAGGGTCTAAGTTCGAACCCGGCCTGCACCTCTGACTTTACGAATACTGCGGATCGACTTTTGATAAAAGAGAGAGCTTAAACTTCGAGCTACCTTGTAAAAAAAATATCGATCATAGAGTTAGGACTCCCATCTTCATGATCGGTATTTTTTTTACAAAGTAGTTCGTAGTTGATTCTCTCACGATTGTATTGAAGTTTATGACCAGACTCTGATGTTCATTACCATTTAGTTTTTCCTGCTTAGTTTTCCAGTCACGCAAAATTGCGTCCGGTGTACGTGTCTGGCCTGTGCAATCTGTCGGCCGCATGCAGGAAAAGCATGTATTTCTTTATTTTTCCTTATCCTAGGTTACCTAATAGGATGCACCCTAATCTATTACAATCTAGCCTTGTAATTAGGGTAATAAGTAATTTAATTATAACTTAAACTATTACACTGTATTTTTAACCCCCGACCAAAAAAGAGCGGTGTTATAAGTTTGTAATAGTGTGTATCTGTTTATCTGTGTACCTGTCTGTGGCTCCGTAGCTCCAATACAGATAGACCGATTTCAATGTAGTTTTTTTATTCGAAAGCTAGTTTATTTGTCAGGAAAACGGCCCTAAGCGTCGCAACACCAGACCCTTTTTCCGAAACCGTATTTTTATTAATTTTGTATTTTTAACCCCCGAAGAAAAAGAGGAGTGTTATAAGTTTGTACTGAGTATCTATGTATCTATGTTTCTGTCTGTGGCACCATAGCTCCTCAAAGGATGAACCGATTTTGATTAAGTTTTTTTCATTTAAAAGGTGTCTTAATCGAGAGTGTTCTTAGCCACAGAACACAGAAAGCTCTTTTCTGTGTTCTGTGTTCTTAGCTGTTTCAAGAACATCTGTTCAGCCGTTCAAAAGTTACAGCTCTTTTCCTAGTTGGAGTCGGGGTTTTTTAACGGTTAGGTTATTGTATTACGAAATCCGGGATCCCGTTTCCCGTCCTGTCTATTTATGATAACGTAATTGTATCTCACCTGAATATAACCACACGGTTATAAGACATAATATAACCACACGGTTATAAGACATAATTTAGCCACACGGTTATAAGACATAATATAACCACACGGTTATAAGACATAATATAACCACACGGTTATAAGACATAATATAACCACACGGTTATAAGACATAATCACAACTGAATAAACACAAATTGAAATATCTAACGAATGATCATCAGAAATAGGAGATTGTTATACACATAAAATTATTATTACTAGTGGGTTATACAAGGGTCGAAAGGAATCAATTCCGATACGAGCTTTGAATAAAGCATACGAGGTACTTTTTTTTAAGCCCGTCACACACGTAGCTGTAATATATATTATAGCAAGACATATTACGATATATTTTCCATAGTAATCTTCGAGCGACCTCAGACGCCGCTATAATATATATTTCTATTACGTCATCAAAATATGTTATAGTATAGCTACCACGTGTGCTACCACCTTGCTAGACTGAATATATAGCACAGTATATTAATATATATTATAGCTACATGTGTGACGGGCTTTATCGTTTTAGTCAATATTTTCGGTCGACTTCCTAACCCAATTTAGTTCTATTTTTTAAATTCTTTCCGGCCCTAGGTTGGAAAGTAATTACTATGAGTCTTTTCCGTCCAACGGTGGGAAGCAGCGTTTTCGACCCGCTACTGAGATCAAACAAACACTACTTTCCGTGCATGAGATATGAAAAATATCTATCTAGGTATTGGCATAAGAATCTATATATATTAATAGATACGTGAATAGAAAACATTGTAAGTACCCCTTATTAGGTACTTATATTGCGCGAACGGAGGAGTGTGAGGTTTGTCATAGTTAAAGTTTACATGAAGGAGGAGTGTGAGAAGAATTTGGACCACCGGGCGACCACTTTTTTTTTTTTTTTTTTTTAGCGTGGTAAAATCATCAAATGAGTCCTCCCACCCCGGGCAGGGCGGAAGGGACTGTCAGACTTGTACTGACTAAAATCCACGGTGTTCCTTCAATAGCCCTTTAAGTTCCGGGGTCACGGTAATGAGATAAGTCCCGCGACCGACCGGGCGACCACTAGTAATAAATAATAATATTCACTACTCACTTGTAATTTTCGTAATTGAAAAATATGGCCACTATAATAGACACGATTAATCTGATAGCAGCCTCACCTCGGTAGTTATAAATAAACTATAAAAAAAGTAAAAACCGACTTCATAAAACGAAAAAGTAAGTTTTTTTAACTTAACAGCTTCTAAAGACGGTGTCACTGCCAAGCTAAAGTGCATTAAACTATTAAAGGCCCTGACTTCCGAAGCTGTTAATTCCTGTCTATTTATGATAACTTAATTGTGCCTCACCTGAATACAACCACACGGGTACAAGACATGCTCACAACTGAACAAATACAAGTAACGAATTATAAACAATAATAAAAGAAAACTACAGAACTGAAATAATCTTTTTTTTATTGTCGGCAAAAGGTTTATAGTACCACAAACATATCTGACCCGGTCGTGGCGTCGCTGCCGTCGCTTTTACCAATGTCATCTCCGTACAAAAATGACATTTTGATGTCATTTTTGTTCCGTAGCGACGTTAGTTCCAATTTTGGTCACCGGGTCAGATAAGTTTGTGGCACTTTAACTGGTAATTGGTAGTATTGGTACATAGGTACAGTTTATTTTTGGTATGTTTTTAATTTTTAATTTATGTAAGTCGGTGCCACTGCCAGGCAGAAGCTGTTGAGTTTTATAGGAAAATTATTATATAAGTTTTAGATTTTTTAAGTCGGTATTCACTTTTTCTAAAGATTATTTTTGTTGTGCATAAACAATACACAAACATGCCATTACAGCAATTGAGAGTGATTTGAAAATACTTTTTATCTCCGAAGGTCTTCTTTAATTCTTTATTGTACACGAAAATGAGATAAAAGACAAATACAATTGAGATGGTATGTACACAGGCGAGCTTAACCCAAATTTGAGTTTTCTACCAGCAAACCTTTGAGTGATAGAGAAAGTATGATAGTAAATGAGGGTACAGTCAAGTGCACAACTATAAATACCTATTACAAATTAAAATATAATACCTACTACTAATATTTTATATATAATAAATAATCTATACTTAGATATAATAATTAGATATAATAAAATCGTAACGAGGCGAAAACTGTACATTGAATATTTTTTTTTAAAGTAATTGATATGTGTACTATAATCGACACTGATGCCAAAAATATGATTTTTATAATTTTTGTCTGTTTGTCCATTTGTCTGTTTGTCTGTATCTATGTCCGAGCTTCACGGCAAAACCGCTGAACAGAATTTCATGAAAATTTATAGTAATGTTCGTTATAAAGTTGGTCAACAAGTTATTACGCTTTTGCCAAAGGGGGGTAAGCAATAGATCATCATGTCAATGTACAATTATACTGCATGCTTCGTTCTCGATATATGTTGTTAACCATGCAGCTTCCTCGATTTACTCGGCAACTGAACGCAATTTTCAGAGCTAAAACTAAACGGTATATTGAGTGCGTTATCTGTGTCCCTACGTCAACTGTCATTTCCTTTCGTTTGCGCGGCAACTGATACGTTGTATCTCTGTGTTCATTGAAATAATAAAACTTTATGTCCTCAATTCAATCTCAAACTATGCCTAAAAGGCATCATGAAGAGGATTTACATTACTACAAGAAGAAAATAATAAAAATTGAACGCAAAATGAAGCGTTGTCGAGACGACAATCATTCTTCGTCTGATGTTTTAAGCATTACGTTCTAGTATTCCAGGTACTAAAAACGTTGTCTTGTGATTGCTATTACACCGGTACGGCTACTGGCTTTCATAGCAGTTAAGGCCGCAAAGATTTTAATAACCTTCATACCGGTTGACACGGGTGGTGTACGAGATACATTGACGTGCTCATTTGACTCGGGGTGTATACGAGATATACGCACGAGATCATCCTACTCTTATGTGAAGTCCGTGAGGCTTCAATAAGCAGTTTTATCAATCACTTGTACAATCTGTTTTCAGTGGTATGGTTATATAACGTTTTCCAGATTACAATACCTATTACCTATTGACACTTCTAAAGAAGTCGAAATTATTCAACCAAGTGATACGTCACCAGGACCTGTGACAGATCTAATCCCAAATGAATCTGAACTTCGTTTAGTGGAAAATATCTCCACTGCGACGGTTGAACCTGAGCCTACCTCAGCAGCATAAACAATAAGCTCGGAGGTACTGTTAGCACTGGGCAATCTTATGCCAGATAAACCTTAATATGTTCCGGCTATAAATAGCAATTTAGCTCATATTTGGAGCAATATTTTGAAAAATAGTCTATATTGCATTATAATTGTTGGTAAATAATAATACAGTGGACCGATTAAAATCTAAGTACCTACTCAGTGATGCTGATAGGATCCTGACAGATTTACATTTTGTTCAAACAAAATCAAGGAGAAACCTGGTCTTCCCTGCTCTTGATACAAAGTTTTTAGATGTTGTAAAAGAGATGACTATATCTATGGAAATAATTAGTGATATGTTCAAAGTTTTGAAAACTTGCCAACAAAGTGGCCAATCCATCAAGAAGCCTACAACAAATCATAAGGGAAACTCAGCGAGGTACGGACACAAGATGATCCAGTCCTCAATGCAGGCCCGGTAACATTACAGCCAGCATTGTCAGTCCACTGCCAAGAAAAACAATGCCTCACAGGGAAAAACCTCCTGCTCAAACATAGAGGTAAGTCATGCCGGAAGGCTTGCACATTTTTTACCTTACTGGAAGAAAATTAGACAAGTCCATACCTGACCATATCAAAGGATACTCAATTACCTTTGTATAAATGCCTCACCGGGACTCAGTAAAATCAGCTGAGGAAGATACTGGACATGCATATAATGATTTGCAATTTATTAAAATTGGGAGCTATATCCCCTTGTAAGTCATGTAAAGACTAGTTCACAGTGGCGTGATTAGACATTTCTTACAGGTTAGGCGAAAACAACATAGTGTTGTATTGTCAAGTTTAATGATGTTGTGATTGGCCACCTCACCTAAGACTTACAGTTAGACCTAAGACTTGCATTAACTGATATTACAGACTTATTAATGTTTGTATTACTTAATACATAATTTATTAAGACAGGATGTGTATTTTTGTCTTTATGGAGTGCAAGCCACTGCCAGTTCACTTATTCTAATATTTTTGATATCAAAAAAAAATAATGGTACAAAAAAAAAAAAAAAAAAAAATTTGAGTTTATGGCTTGTGCTCTGCACCTAATATTTTCACAAAAATTATTAAGGTTGTGGTGACACATCTTAGACAAAATGTTACAAGTCAGTACAATACCTAGATGACCTGGTATTATATTGTATAGGATCTGGTTATCAATCACACTTAGAGAATGTTCAAGAAACAATAGCTCTCAAAGTGCTTGGGATTTGTTATAAATTTTGACAAAAGTACATACAAATAAATAATATATATATAATAATACATATTGATGAATAATACCATCATAGTCTTACCAATTTCTAAGTTTTATATTTGATACAAGAAATGTGACATTAGAATCGCCCTTAGACAAAGTCACACCTGGAAAGTTGTTATTTATATATGATCTAGGAAAGTTAATTGAAATATTAATTGCAGCGTGTTCAGCTACCATTATGATTGGGTTTATACCCACTAGTAATAATAAGTTTATGGTATATATACCTACCAAATTTTTAGAACATTATAAGCATAAATACTTAGATAACAGCAATGAAAATTATGCTGTTAAATAGAATTACTTCAGAAATTAAATTAGATCTGCAAGGGTGGGCTAATAATATCAGTACAGTATGTAAAAGTATTGCTTACCATATACATGATATTGAACTGTTCATTTATGCCTCCAGGACTGGTGCTGTTTACAAAAACTATAAAGCTTAAGGTTACTGGAGAGAAGTTAAATTTAAAATTGCTTGCAATATTTTTGCATTAATCTTTTTTTGTAAAGAATTATGAATACTAACATCCTATTGCATGTAGATTAAGACACAGAGCAATATCTTGAATAAATAGAATGGGTGGTTCTCAGTTACCATATTTAAATTACTTGGCCAGATCCATATGGCAGTGGTCACATCTTACTAATGTAGGATACGACCACTACACTACTACTACTACTACTATGTAGATTTAATAATCTGAATTAAGAATAATAATAATAATAACCCTTCATAGAAGGGAGAAAAATAACAAAATATAAATACTAATAATAATAATATTAATATTAAGAACCTGATACAGAAATATTTGCATCTCACACTAATACTAAATATTTTTCCTATGTCTTCTGGAAACCAGATCCAGAGGCAATAAATATTGTTGCTTTTACCCTGGCTTGGACAGAATATTTCCTTAAGGATTTTAATTCATTCAAAAAAAAAAAAAAAAAGCAACAGGTATCTTAGTCACACCCCACTGGCCGTCACAAGCCTGGTATCCCTTAATGCAGGATATGTTAATTTATTTATTATGCAATCAATATATAAATATAATTTATTATATCAATTTATTTTTTAATCTCAAAGCGAATCTATTTGTAATCACAAAATATCTTTGAAGTTCTTCTTTCAGATACCACCACCCTCTTCACCACCAGCTTAATCTGATTGCCGGGATTATCAGGCAAGCGTGGCTGAAAAGGGCTATTCCCCCAACATAAATGTATGTCATGTTTGCATTCCTTTCAAGTAATACCTACATTAAAACAGTATAATGTTACATGTAAAACTTGGTCGAGCTTTTATCAGGAACATGGTATAGACCCATTTGCTCCATCTATACAATTTATTATGTATTTTTTTTAACAAACTAACTCTCACAAGTCAGCTCTATATTTGATAATAGGCTCTAAAATTGGGGAGGATGATATACAGATAGTCTGTATATGTCTGTATATAGCCTTTGTAGGTACATTGTACATGAAGCATTTTAAATAATTAATAAATAAATCGTCAGATACTTTAAAAGAGTCTGTAAGTCTAAACCACTATTGGTAAAATACCAAAGAATATGGGATCCAAATAAAGTTCTAAATTGATTATTAAACTGGATTCCCAACATGACATAAAGTCTTAAAAGTATCTCAAAGAAAGTGGTGGTTTTGCTTGCACTAAGCACAGCTCAATGAGCACAAACTTTATCACTTATTATAGTACCTAATATAACGCTTATTGAAAATTGTTGTGTCAATATTGCCAGTACTGATATGATTAAAACTCTGGCTGTGGGACGAACCCAGCTAAATCTTCACCTACCCCTGTTTTGAAATAGTGAGATTTGCTCAGCCAAAACAGAAGATTTATTAGAGATATTAGAGTGTATAATGATTATTATTTTGTTTTTAACACTTAAAAAACTCCATAAACCTTTTCCTACTTCTACCATTGGTAGATGGATTAAAAGTACTCCTTTGTCTGCGGTATTGATACCAGTATCTTCAGTACACGCCACGCCTTTCCTGCCAAGGCTAAGAAACAAGGAATTTCATCAGATGTAATCAGTCAGACTGCTGGTTGGACAAATAAGTAACTCATTAACAGTTGAATATTTTTATAACCAACCAATTGTTAATTTAGTAGATTTTACCCATGCTGTGCATAATGCAGAATAATTTTAAATACCTATTTTAAATGATTTATTTTTTTGTCACTATTGATCTCAATCTTGCCTTCATAATTGCCTTCATTTATTATAAAATTAGATTGTTAGGTATCTAGCAATTAAGACTGATTTTAAGTTAAAATCAGTCTTATTTGTTTATGTTAAAAATTTTAACATAAACATTTCCTGTTATTAAGTATGGGAAATTCTATATAAGTTTAAAATATTTAAGTTGTTTCAAATAAAACTACATTGATTTTTATCAAAAAAAAAAAATAATTTAGAAGTTATAAGTACCTACTTATGGATTCTAAGGTTCATCTCAAGTTTACCATGTCTCTAAACATCTGCATGGTTAACAACATATATCGAGAACGAAGCATGCAGTATAATAAGTGATCAAACGAACTTACCTTGTGATGTTCGATCATTATTATACGAAGTGCTTCGTTCGAAGATATATGTTCCCTACCCACCCTAAACCCAGTAAAATTGAGATAACCTTACAAGACTCTAAAAAGAATGACAGTTGACGTAGGGACACAGATAACGCACTCAATATACCGTTTAGTTTTAGCTCTGAAAATTGCGTTCAGTTGCCGAGTAAATCGAGGAAGCTGCATGGTTAACAACATATATCTTCGAACGAAGCACTTCGTATAATAATGATCGAACATCACAAGGTAAGTTCGTTTGATCACTTATTATAAGTCACGGTCTACCGTGACTTATAATTGTACACAGACATGATACACATAATATAATACACTACACAACACACACACACAACACTACAACAAACCTACCACAATACCAATAATAATAATATTTCAAAAGGAGTCGCCTACTTCATCAAGCACAAACTGTGTGTAAAGCATAACCTTTGTAGCATAATCTTTGGGCCCTAGTGTAATCCTGTCGCTGTTCCGACGATATAGGGGGACTTGGGTCCGGAGTCAAATAATATCTAAGGAGATTAAAAATAATATCTAATCTTTATTTAATTCGAACACAAATGATTCATATTGTTGTTAGTAACACTTTTATAGACTATGTTAGTAACATTTCTTAATTAAAATAATACAATAAAATGAAATAAAATAATAAATAAAACAAAACAAATTTAAACCATAACAAAAATAAAACGACATAATTCAGAAACCTATAACTATATCCGCAAAATGTATCCATGCAAAGTAAAATTATTTGAACTATTAATTAAATAAACTATGCTTATTGCTATTAGATATACATTATTTTGGAGTTCTCATACTTCTAATTTTATTTATATAGGCCCAAATTTGCGTCAAAATTAGTGTCGAATCTTTTGAGGCTCGTAACTTCCAAATTAATATTTTTTACTGTTCTATAATCTTTACATCTTTACATATTATAAAATTACCTATGTCAACTAGGTACTGAATTATAACTTAATTTTTTTTCAACAACCAAGTAAGTAGTGCCAGAAACTTATCTGACCCGGTGAACAAAATTGGAACTAACCTCGCTACGGAAGAAAAATGACTTCAAAATGTCATTTTTGTAGGGAGATGACATTGGTAAAAGCGACGGCAGCGACGCCACGACCGGGTCAGATAAGTTTGTGGCACTATATATTATACATAATTTAATTTGGTAGCCCCTTGCATCGGGTGTATCGTCCGGCTCTTGATTACGTCGGCGTAGTACCGCGCAGACTCGCGCATCGTCCGGGTTCGGTTCGGATCAGTGAAGTCAACTGCGTACAGGCCGAATTTTGAACTGAAACAGTAAAAAACATTTTTATTTTCTTGTTTGGTTCATATGACCTACTCATAGAAATAATAAGTAGGGCTCCCGACCTACCTAAACGTACATTATTATATGTATCACACTATGAGCAATGTTTATGAGAGAAATTATATAGACACGATAAAAATAAACCTACCCACCAAATGATCGCAGTTTTTAACCGACTTCGAAAAAGGAGGAGGTTCTCAATTGAACTGATTGATATTTTTTATTTTTTGTAGATGTGTTTGTTCACCGATATCTTCGCTTTGTTTCTAAGAGTATTCTGATATTCTCCCGAGGTAGTCCCATAAAAATTTGGTGAAGATCTGATGAAGACCAATTCCTATACCTATTCTGAAGATAGACAATGGAACTCTTAAATGGATAGTAGCAAATCACTCGCGATTGCAGTAATCGCATGTTTATGTATTGTTTAGGTAGGTATACCAAGTATACCATAAATAGTTTATACCACTCCGTAAAATAAAATATGCTTAAAAAAAGTAAAAACCGACTTCAAGCAACTAAAGCGTATAAAATAATTTTCCTAAAAAACTTAACAGCTTCTGAAGTCGGGGTCTTCCTTCAATGCCAAAAATAAAAATCAAACAACCAAAAATAAACTTTAACTTAACTTTTAACCTTTTAAACTTAACCTATGCATATATACCAAACCGTGCCCGGTAGAGACTCACCCCTGTTACATGGGACATGTGAGTGTGCAATAGTAAATTTCTACTGTCCCACTGCTGGGCACGGGCCTCTTCTCAGAATGAGAAAGGTTAAGCTTTAGTCCACCGCGCTGGCGGCCAAACACACCATCGAGAATTTTATCAGGCCCTCTCAGATGTGTAGGATTCCTCACGATGTTTTCCTTTATGATCACATTCTAATCCGCACATGAATCCGACCAGCGGGTCTACCGGGTAATGAAAATGGTAATGAACATCGACTCTGGTAATAAACTCAATACGATCGTGAGATTCGTGAGAGACTCAACTTTGAGATGCCTTGTAAAAAAAAAATATTGATCACGAAGATGGGATTCCTAACTTCATGATGGGTAATTTTTTTATAAAGTGGCTCAAAGTTTAATCTCTCTGGATCATATTGGAGTTTATTACCAGAATCGATGTTCATTACCATTTTAGTTACGCGGTAGACCCCCAGTTTCGGACTCAGACTCTCCTGCATGGAAGGCGAGCGATCAACCGCTAAGCTGTCACTGCTTTTTCTTAGAATAGTTTTACCTATGAGTTACATTGTCTAATACTTCGGCTATCCGCGGCTATACGACAGTACAGTTGGAGCCGTTGGCGGCCCGTCTCTCTCTTCGATCCCATTATGACTTTTACTTACATGTATCCACCCATCCACTCAAAGTTGTCCATCAAAGTCCAGGCGGTATATCCAGTCACATTAATACCGTCTTCAATAGCCAACAAGATCTGGAAACATAGTACCTTCTTATATCGCTAAAAAAATACAAAGAAAGAAAGTTTGTGCTAAAAGGGCATCAGCTCAGCATATTGTCAGATGGCTACACTAGGTGCTACCACCTGAAGCCGATTTTCAAGTGCAACCCACGGGTGCCATGAGCTCGAATGTGCTTAAAACAATCTAAATACTAAAAGATTATTGATTGGTTTCCGCTTGGCCGTAGCCGGGGGGGGTTTGGTGGTTCTACGCCTCAAAACCTCAACCAATGAAAATAATTACTTTTAAAATGTATACACTCGTTATTGAATTAGTATTTCTTGTTCAGGGTTCACTTCCCCCCCCCCTCCCCCATCCACCCGAGCGAAATTCCTGGCTACGGCCTTGCTAATGAGGTTTGGATGGAATTACCTGTTCCAAGTGATCCCTGTAGTACTCCAGCCGCTGAATGTCCACCAAACCGCCATCAAACGAGGAAATACCATTCTCAGTGATGATAATCTCCTTGACATCATACGTGGAGTTCAGCCAGAGCAGCTGGCTTCTAAGACCTTCAGGATATATCTGAAAAAAAACAATAACTAATGTTAGTATTTTTTTGAACTGTAGGATTCTTTCTTTTTGTAATAAGTAAAGGGTGTTTTTTAATTTCAGAACCGAATCATCTGTTACCATCGCTTGACTCTCCGGAATTCGAAATCCATAACCCATGATACAAATATTGTATCTGAACACTCACCGCTAACCAGTCAGCATCCGCTAACTTCCAGGTAGGGTCGGTTTCCATGACCACGCCAAGTTCGTCTGAGCCCTTGAAGCACCATGCTCCCGGCTCCTCACCAGGCCTCACCTTGCGCACCAGTCGTGACGTGTAGTAATTCAACGCGTAGAAGTCGTACGTTCCTGCATAGATTTGGAAAAAATCGAAATTAAAGCCAGAATTGCATTACGCCCACGTGGGTTACGTACTGAGCGCGTCGGAGCTCATATATTTTATATGGCGGCTATGTGTTTAGAGCCACATTAGATCCACGCCACGCGACGCAACGCCAGCGATTCCAGATATTCGTCGGATGGTGGAGGGGAGGGGTAACCCACGTGTCTGTCAGCGTGTGTTTCAGACGTCGGCCATCTTTATTTCACTGATGGTAGAGTCCTCATTCGATCGCTGACTAGCATGAAATGTACCTTGTCTTATCCTTCTTCATTTCTCTTTTGCAGTGGAAGGCAATTGTCAAAACTCTTTTTTAATGGAAGGTAACACCTATTTTAGTAGGAGCTCAACATCACCAAGCGACTTTCCACCGTTTGCCGGGAGCGTGCCCTCAGTTTTTTCGGACATATAATGCGGTCATCTAGGCATAGTCTGGAAAAACTTATGATAGTGGGCCGGCTGGACGGGAAACGCACTCAGGGCAGAGCGCCGATAAGATGGTCGGATGTAATAAGGAGGGCTGGCGGAGGCAGCATGCACAAGGCGGTCCACGCAACGGAAGACCGCATGGCTTGGAGGCGCGTTGTATGTGGTCGCGATCCTCATCAGTGAGGGAACGATGAAGAAGAAGAACACCTATTTTAGCTAGTTCGGGTATGTTCCTTCCAGCAATTACTAGCTCATTACCCTTTCACAGTGGAAAGCGCCTTTACCTTATGTTGAGCTGCGACCCCTTTGGCACAATAACTGACTATTCCGTTATTTGTTATTCACTGGCGTCGATTATGTTGCGTATTTTGACACACTAGACTAAACGTATCTGTGGCTGGATTTATTTATTACTAGCAACCTGTCCCCGGCTTCGCACGGATGCAATTTCTCTACTATCCTTACATTAAATATCAAAGTATAATACATGTGAACCGTCCATGAAAAATTATCTAACTGATGGTGAAAACCGCATCAAAATCCGATGCGTGGTTTAGGAGGAGTTAGCGGATATACAGAGAGACAGATGCGGAAAGCGACTTTATTTTATACTAGCTATTTCGGTTTAAAGAATTTTATTTCTCTTAAGAAACTTACAGTCCACTTATAAAGAGATACAAAGTATTTAGTATAATAATACAGTACAATTCAATTTCCTCCAGAGTAATTAGAAGTTATAATACATACATGTTTCTTAAGCTTATTTTTAAATGTATTCATGTTATCGCATTCTTTTATATCGTCCGGCAAACCATTGAACAGCTGTGCTCCTTCGAACAATATGGTCTTTTTACCGTAATTAGTGCGTACGCTGATAACTTCAAGTTTGTTTTTATATCTGTTTCTCAGGTTATATGACATTGTTTTTTTCTTTAGTTGTATGTTGGTTTGTATTGAGTTAGTGGTTATGTTTTTAACAAGAATGCAAGTGTAGTAAATGTACAACTGTCTAATATTTAATAATTTAGTTTTCTCGTATACGGTTTTTGTAGGAGTGCGATAATTATAATGGAACAGGGTTTTAATTATTTTATTTTGAACTCTTTGAAGTGAATTTAAATTAGTTACTGCTGCGGATCCCCATATCTCAATTAAATATTCTAAGTGTGATTTTACCAACGAGTTATAAATTAAAGTGCGCACTTTATTTGGAATACAGTTTGCTACTTTCCGTAATGCTCCCAATAAGGATGTTAATTTATATTGGAGATGGTCAATATGTAATTTCCAAGTTAGTCTCTCATCTACCCTCAATCCAAGATATTTCTCGTTGCTTGATCGTTTTATTATTTCGTTATTTATTTTAAGAGGCGAGAAGTCCGGTATTTGCTTATTTTTAGCGGTAAAAATCATGAATGAGGTTTTCGACGTATTAATTGTCAGAAGATTGTATTTTAGCCACTCGTTTAATAGATCAAGGTCATGTTGAGCGTCCTTTATAATGTTATGAATTGATTTGTCAAAATAGAAGAGGCAAGTGTCGTCTGCATATAGTGTTAGGTTTCCTGTTAACCCTATTTTATTAATATTGTTAATATAAATTAGAAAAAGTAACGGACTGATAATCGAACCTTGTGGGCAGCCGTATGAAATATTTTGGATCGAGCTAGTGTGAGCATTTCCTATTTTAACAACTTGACGCCTATTCTCCAAATACGATTTGAACATTTTATGTGCTGTACCTGTAACACCTATGTTATCTAGCTTCTGTAGCAGTTTTTGATGACTCACGGTATCGAACGCTTTTTTTAAATCGATGAATATGCCTAAGGCATAGCTCCCTTGATCTATACCGGTTTTAATTTTAGTAATTAGATCCGTTGCAGCCGAGAGAGTACTTGATTTGGGGCGAAAGCCATATTGTTCGGCTATCAAAAGTTTTTTCTGTGTCAAATAATTATTTAGGCGACTATATAATACGCGTTCGAATATCTTGGACATTACCGATAACACCGACACCGGTCTGTAGTTGCCTGGGTCAGTTCTATTTCCAGATTTGTAAATAGGACTGACTCTAGCCACCTTGAGAGTATCAGGAAAAGTACCATGCATTAAACAGCCGTTTATACAGTTAGTTAGCTGTTCAACGATTATACCCTTTAAACATTTTATTGCCTTAGTACTAATACCATCTAGACCGGTGCTAGTGTCACTATCGAGGGCGTCAATGATTCTAGTTATTTCCTCTGTAGTGCACGGCGTTAGTTCGTTTATCGTTATGTCATGTGTATAGTTATGATCATACATTAGTATGTTGCCCGTCTCTGTGTGATATGTGTCTGGTATTTTTTTTGCTAATTCTGTGTTCTGTGGTCTGCACCTACAGATGAGAAAAAAGAATTAAACAAGTCACATATTGAGTTATCTTCTGTTAGAATTTTATCGTTTGACATTAGTTTGGGAGGAGCAGCATTGTCTTTAATTTTATTTAATCCTAGGTTATTAATCAGGTCCCACATTCTTTTTGGTTGATGGCTGCAGTGATGAAATAAATTATAGTAATAGGTCTTCTTATGCGTTTTTGTTAGCATCTTCACTTTCTTTTGTTCTTCCTGGATTTTTTTTCGTAATTCTTTATTTTCTGGGTTTGATTTGGTTTGTTGCCATAACATGTTTCGTGAATTGATTGCGTTTATAATGTTCTGATTAATCCAGTCTTTTTGGGGAGGGTTTAGAATTTTAATCTTGTCTATTTTGTTCTTTTCTATTTGTTCCGAGATAAATGTCTCTAGGTGGCTGTAGTCGTGGTCGTCATTGCTATATTTTGCTTCGAGTATGCTGTTGTACAATTTTTCATAATCCAGAGCCTTATAATGATTCTTTTTGTTATGTTGTGGAGACAAGCTTCCTATTTGGAGATATATCTGCTTATGATCAGAAAGACTTGATTCAATTATCGATACGCTTAGAGAGTGATTGTTTATATTAGTACATACGTGGTCCAGTATTGTATTTGTTGTGGCCGTGTCACGTGTGCTGTATGATTTGTTGATTTTATTTATTATTCTATAGCCGGCTACTTGGATTTCGTGTTGGTATTTTGATACATTACTGTTTGCACTAAGTAAATCTATATTGAAGTCTCCAAAAACAATTGATCTTCTTCGTCTCTCCAATTGCGATGAATATATTCTAAAAAGTTGTTTATGTTGGTATCCCCCGGTTTATAAATCGCCCCAATATTTAACGATAGTTTGTTTATATATATCCATAAATAGTGATTTCCGTTCTCGCATAGTTCTTCCGTTATATCGTATTTGATACTGTCGTGCACATAAATGGATACTCCTCCGCCTTTACAATTCTGTCTGTAGTTATAGATATGAATATAGTTAGGTAGTTGGTATAGTTTCGCGTCAGTCTCAGAGTTAATCCACGTCTCAGTGAAAATCAATAGGTGAGTAGTCATTTTTATAGCCTTTAGAATGCATTTTATTTCGTCGAACTTCCCAGGCTTGCGAATACTGCGTAAATTCGCATAAAGGAATCTTAGTGAAGACGGATGCAATGGAATGTCCTCGTATTTGTTTACTATTTGATGGCATAGTTTACTAGATTTGTAAGTCGGTTTTATATTTTGTAATGGGGTACTTACTGGTTTTTTTGGTTTACAACAACTATTGTAGGTGTACCTTTCACATATTTAATAGTGAGGTTTTCTTCGCCATCCTGTGAACGCTTATTTAGCTCTTCCTTCAGAGATTCTAGGTATTGTTTTTGTTTTGGGGTTTGGTCAGAAAAAATCTGCATATTTTCAGGTAGTTTAGTTTTATGTTTTAATAGGTATTTAACAGTCTCGGATTTTTCAAAGTGAACTTTTATGGGTCGGTTCTTGTTTCCCACATATTTTCCTAATCTCGTAGATTTAATTGGTTTAGGGCAGTCGTCATAAAGCATTGTAATTAACTTCGTAACTTCCTGATTATCGTGATGTTGTCTCGATTTCCAGTTTTTTTCGTTTATTTCCGATATACCCACAATCACAACATTCTTCTCGCGCTCGTATCGGTCTTTGAGTTCTAGGATGAGGTTTTCGTGGCACTCGACGGGCGATTTTAGTGCCGGATATTTTGTGTGTTGTCGATTTTTTATCTGTGAGATTTCGGTTTCTATATTTTTTATTTTGTCCTCAGTGGCGGTTGTTTTAGTTTTGATATTTTCAATTTCTGTATTTGTTTGTTCGAGCTGTTTTAGAGAAGAGATTTAGCGTAAGCGGGTTCTATATCTGAGTTTACTAGCATTATTTTATTTTATACCTCTAACTAGTTCTATTTCGTCTGGAGTGAAGGGAGGCAGTCTAGGATGGGAATAGCCTTCCTTTTTAGCGTTCTCATCTAACAGGTTTTCTAATTTCGTTGGCCATCCTCCCTTCTTGGAGTAGATCGCGTGACCATATCGCCCCTCCTAGAACAATTAAGTACTATTAACTTACTTAAACTTGGCAGTGGCACCAACTTCAGAAGCTAAGTTTTTAAGAAAATTATCTTATGTTTTCAAGTCGTTTTTTACATTTTTTTTAAATTTAGGTATTTTTCAATTCCTGTACCACGTATTTCAAAAAAAAAGAAAGAAAATACATTTATTCGGAAAACACAACGGCATAGAGAAGAAAATAGTTTGGAAAAAAAATGTGCTGTCGGCATGCCGAGGCACGATTTATAATATTATAAGGACCGGATTATTTTCAAAGCATTTTATTTTAATGATGTTTGTATAGAAGATTATCATACCCAGTGTTCAATAGTTAAGTCAGTTAATTCTTGGTCTTCAGGCGTGAATGGCTCGAACCAGAAGAATAGGTTTGATATAGACAGCTTGCCTGGAAAGGAAAATACACATCAGCTTCTGAACAAATCCTTTAAAGTCCAAGATGCTCGACTGTTTTATTGTGTTAAATAACATTTTATAACTTGTGTAGACTTGGGTAGCTTATGAGCGAGTGATAAAAAAGAGTTAGTTCTTTTCGATTGATGTCGCTCTCGCTCACTCACTCACTCGCTATCACTAGCTCACTAGCTCTGTAGCTCTCGGCGGCCGGCACGTCTCAGCGAGACACCGAAGTCACCGAACGGTTCATTCGGCTCGCTTCGGAATACTTCGGATAAACGGATCGGTCCAGAGCATAGAAATACTATATATTATCTCTATGGTCCAGAGCTATTGATTATGAGTGGGCCGGGCCGTCTCCTTCGACGAGAAAAGAGCTAGGTAATCGCTTTTTTTCTTTTGCTCGCGCTCAATGACTCAATGATATACAAATAGCTGAAAACAAAAAAAAATAAATACTCCTAAACTATAATTTCCTTGCTCCGACAACAAAGTTGAACGCGAAAAGATTTTTGCATTCATCTAACCATAACTTTGTGTTTCTGATTACACTTACCATGATACTTAGACCTATAAAACTCATCATAGATCCTATAAGCCTTAGCGTGAGCCATCAAGATGTTCTTGTTACACAAAAACCTTCCGATCTTCAGGTCGTCGTAGTAAGGAGCTGAGAACTTGTTGTACCCGCTATCGCAGATGCCGAAGGGTTCGTTGATGGTGATCCAGTACTTCACGCGGTCGGCGTAGAGTGAGAACACCACGTCTGCGTAGTCGGCGAACCAGTCGGCACTGAGAGGGTTTGCCCAGCCACCTGGATAGCAGATAAAGTTTAAATAGATCTCAAGAGTTTGTTTTCAAATCGCGACTTACGAAATGTTTCGCGAAAACTTGGAAGTGTGCGTAGATACAGTTTCATCTCTCAATGAATACCCCTCCGGCCGCTGGATTAGCCTGCCACCCCTGACCTCCCATACATTTAGCTAGTTATATATGTGCCTAGGTGTGTAGGTAGGTACTGTTAGAAGTGAGACATCACTAATTGTGTGTCCCAACTCTATACTATCACTATCCATGACAAATAATCAGGCTAGAACAGGCTAGAAGTTTAATAAAGTGTTTATTTATTTATTTATACTTTATGCACTAAGTACAGAGGCGGACTTAATGCCGTAGGCATTTTCTACCAGTCAACCTAAGCTTGATGCAGAGAAAAAAGTATGGTAGGTGCACGGACAAGATAATTATACTAAACAAGTAAATTATGCATAGTTACTTATAACTATTTATACATAAATTTTTATATAATATACACTACGTATTATATATACACTATTATACATAAATAAATATATATATAATTATATATACATAAACATACTATAAGTAGTAAGAAAGCGGAGATGATTCTGCCAATTTGGTGCGAAGATGTTCACGCACTTTTTGCTTAAAGGAATAGCGACTAGTCGCCGTCCTAATTTCCTGAGGGAGCGCATTCCACTGTAAAATAGACTGGACGAAGAAAGAAGAGTGTACAAGGTCAGAGCGATGACAGGGACACTGTAGGAGACGATTGCTCGAAGAACGAAGACTTTTTTCGTGATTGGAACACACATACGAAAAGTGAGAAGTAAGATAAGTAGGGGGTGTGGAAGAGTCGAGAAGGGAGAACAGAGTAGTCAATGCTAATAAATAATGTGTGTGTAATGTGTTTGATTCTAATAAAGTGTTATTTCCATTCACTTTAACTGCATGACAATATTCTTATTAGAACAGGTACTGTTGTAAATTCTTGGTTTACCAAAAGCTGGGCACTCTCATGTTGAACTTTATGTAACTTCGCGTGACTGCGGATGAGATAGAGCGACATACACTTTACTTTGGAATTAGGTATAGTGCATTCCTAGCTCTAGAAAATGACCCAACGCAGAGTGCGCTGCGGTAGGCGGGGCTTAAAAATTGCGCTGCACACGTGGGTAGATCGTCCGCAGCAGGCAACAGCGGCGGTCGACTATTATTTACCGGGTTTTGCGTGTTAAATATAAAAAAATGCATTCTTGCGCAGTGAAATGGTGTATAAATCAGTCACAGATGCATAAAAAAAATGTTGGAATTAGTTTTCACGTGTAACTACATCGTTATTTATTATATTTCTATTAAAAAAATATTATACCACGAAGTCTATGGGGATGATGTTATGTCAACCAAACAATTTACTTTTCTACCTGACAATAATGACAAGTTTTATTATTTTTATTACAAAAAGGTTACAATTTACATATTGGAGCATGGAGAAAATAGATATCGTTGCTATATTAAGTACAATACAGCAACTACCTATATCTATTATGTATATACTAGCGGCCCGCCCCGATTTCGTACGGGTAGCATTAAGTATCTACGGCGCATCTACCTACCTACCTACAGTACCTACCCTACCCTACATACCTTCCCAAATTACTTACCTACCTAACTCCTACCTTTTAAACTTTTAACTAGCTTGGTAAAATCATCAAATGAGTCCTCCCACCCCGGGCAGGGCGGGAGGGACTGTCAGACTTGTACTGACTAAAATCCACGGTGTTCCTTCAATAGCCCTTTACGTTCCGGGGTCACGGTAATGAGATAAGTCCCGCGACCTACCTACCTCCTACCTACTTCTTACCTAGCTATCTCCTACCTACCTACCGTCTATCTACCTACCTACCTACATACCCTAACATTTTGTACGAGAAAATTAATTTTCCAATTTTATTTGGGGTCGGCGCAATATGTCTTCTTCTTCCATTCATCTCTATTAGACGTCATTTCAGAGTTTACGTTGTTATAAGCAATACATCTTTTCTTTCTCTTCTCTTACGTCTATCCACATACATACTTAAAGCTCTTGTTATTACATGATTTTCATCCCTCCTCATAACATACCACGACAAACAGTTACTTCTCAACTTTTCTGTCACCGCTGCCACTTTCATACTTCCTCTGATATAGGTACTCATTTCTTATTCTGTCCATTCTTGTCACACCACGCATACATCTCAACATTCGCATCTCCGCTGTATGCGTTCGTCGTGTCTTTCGTTCGTGACTTTCGCAGCCAAACATTCCGATCCATACAAGACGACAGGCCTTAACATGGTCTTGTAAATTTTCCCCATAAGTTTTTGGGGAATTTGGGAGTCGCTTGTTGTTCCCGTGATCTACCTACCGCCATTTCATCCACCCTGCGCATATTACTCCAATTACTCCTTAAACACTGCTCTATTTACAGACTTTAGAACAACTGTTGTCATACAGTACATACATACAACATAAACATACATACATACCGGTCAAACATATAACCCTCTCCGTAGTCGGGTAAACATTTTATAATAATTCTACGTGTATCAGAAATGACCGGTCATATTTAAATGCTCTAAGTATCTATGCACCTAAGGGTAATGTTTGGGATCATAAAAAAAAACCATTTAATTTTTTCTGTCAAATATTAATCACGAGTCCAAACATTACCCTTAAATAAGACCGGTCATTTCTGATACACGTTGTATATTTTAATACCACCACCATCACGAGTAATTATTTATATTTGCGTTACACCTTATTACAAAAAACATCCCAGGCGACCGAATGGCGGGCGCAGTGGCGTCATAGAAATGTCGTAAGCGGCCTATACTATAAATGGCAATTTAAACCCAAATTATCAGAATATAAGATCGATTTTTAACTGTGCATCCTGAGTCGTAATAGATTATTGGCGAATCATCGACAAGTTTCCGATGTGTGAGTTTGTTTGAGATTTTGTGTCAAGATGCGCGCTTAGTTCCCTTGACGTAATGCTTCCATGTTTTATTTGCGTTCACTGGGCACTATACTTTCTTTATTGACATTAAGACTTTGTTTTGAGCTATGTAGCAAGTGAGTGAGTCACTCGCTCACTCGCTACCCAAATCTAGTACCAAAATTGGAACTAACGTCACTACAGGACAAAAATGACTTCAAAATGTCATTTTTGTAGGGAGATGACATTGGTAAAAGCGACGGCCGCGACGTCATGACCTGGGGGCCTAAAAAGGCCACATTGAGCAATTCATCTAGTGATCTGCATAGTAACTGTCAAACAGATGATTACTGAATATGAACCTTATGCGGATGACATTAAGAGTCGTCAATTAAGTAGATATTTTAACATTCGTAATATGAATCATATTGTGATTCATCTAAAGCGGCCTTTTTAGCCCCCCTGGTCAGGGTCAGTTAAGTTTGTGGCACTATAATAACCATAAACTTAGAATATTTTCGCTTCCCAAATCTATGATAATAACACTGATCTTTTTTACTACATGACATTTAAAATATAATGCATAATGCTTATCTTATTTTAAATTAAAATCTACCTAATTACAATAATTAATTTAGTTTAGTTTGTATTTGAATACTGTCACTTCGGCACTTATGCTAATATATATTTTTATTTCAATCTTGTGGTTCTCAGACAAATGAATGTTGTATTCTTATCTATACTTATAATAAAATCGTGAGAAATAAATGGCTTATGAGATATCTTAAATATCTCGCTTACCTATAAAATGCTCGGCGATAAACCCGACCTTGAATCTAATCTATCCATTAAATCTTACGTTACACAGGTTGTACCTATTTATCAGTGAATAAGAAAGATGAAGAGGTCTAAGAGATAGTCACATAATAAAAGTTGTGTAAAATGAGGACCAGTGTAGTAGCAGTGATAGCCTAGTGGTTGAACGCTCGCCTTCCATGCAGGAGGGTCTGAGTTCAAACCCGGCCCGCACCTCTGCCTTTTCGGATTCATGTGCGGATCAGAAATAGATTATCACTTGCGATAATGGTGAAGGAAAACATCGTGAGGAAACCTGCACATCTAAGAGAGCCTTATAAAGTTCTCGATGGTATATGTAGTCCGCCAACCGGCACTAGGCCAGCCTGGTGGACGAAGGCCTAATCCTCCCCATTCTAAGAAGAGGCCCGTGCCCAGCAGTGGGACAGTAATGGACTAGATTTATTATTATTATAGAATGCGAGAGTACGAGTTCGGCGTCTCTCCGCAAACCATGGCCCACCTTCCATCCTGCGCCGCGTGCCCCACGTGCAGGCGTGAGGAGCTAATGTCCGCAACTGATCCTGCTATTCGCGTAGTCGAATACATGGCCAAGTATATTTAATTTGCTATCGACACGCTAAGAAGAAGAAGATTATAGAATGAAGAACAAGCATACCCTTAAAAACTGAGGATCTGTAATACATAGATTAAGCCTTTACCTAGATCTTGCAAAGACTGTGGCAAGTCGAAGTGGTATATAGTGACAAAAGGCTGGATGCCCTTCTCCAGTAGACCATCGATCAGGTTGTTGTAGTAGTTCTTGCCGTCCTCACTGATGTAGTTGGAGAAACCAGTCGGGAGAAGACGTGGCCAGGATATTGAGAACCTGGAAGACAACAGACATGATTGTACTTATGGCTTTCACTGACTAACCAGAAGGTCTACTACGTAACTATGACCTAACCGTCAAAAACCCCCGACTCCAACTAGAAAAAGAGCTGAAACTTTTGAACGGTCGAACAGATTTTCATGAAACATAGCCAAGATGTTACCCGATTAAACTAGCTTACAATTAAAAAAACTGCTTTGAAATCGGTCCATCCATTTTGGAGCTATACCACAGACAGACATACACACTACAAACTTATACCATATTTTTTGTCGGGGGTTAAAAATAACTCCACTACACGCAAAATTATACTTCGCAATGTATTTGATCGATTCCGATTACGAACTTCAAAAGTTCAAACCTAGCAGGTGATAGTCACAGACCTAGACTATTGGCAATAGGATCCTTACCTGTACATGTCCAGGCCTAATTCCTGGCACATCTCGATGTCCCTCCTCCACAGGTGGTAGGAGTCGCACGCCACGTCACCGTTACTCCTGTCCACCACCAGCTCTGGACGCTCGTGGAGTAACTGGTCCCACATGCTGACCCCTTTATCTGGAGTAACAGTACCAAGGTTACTAATCTCCGTTTTAGTTGCTACAAGGCAGCCAACCTGAATATTCTCCCAGGGTAATAAGCAGCACACGCTAGGTGGGCTCATAACTACATAGCTACCGCGCAGATCAGTCGATCAGCGAGGTTAATCACCATTCGCCGCGGACAGTCCTTAGATGGATGGCCGTTACTTCAACCATCGAAACCCCTACGTGCCTTGGAAAACACATTAAGCAGTTCGTCCCGGTTATCATACGAATACCTATGAAAGTCGTTACGGGAGTCAGTAGCCCAAAAAAATTTGACAACCGGTCTAACCTTAGGCTATCAGTGTCTCCAGTTAATTGGGTGGTAGTGGTCAGATGGTAGTCGCTCGGTATAAAATACTGATATTCAGCCGCATCTGACATTGGAGCTGAGCAACTGGAACCACAATGAAGTTGGGAAAAGGCTAGGCAAATGAAACATATGATGGTAATAGCAGTACATCGCGCTCTTTTTAATATACGAGTATGTTATTGACCATCTTGTCGAAAATTATGTGGAATATGCTATACAGGGTATTTTTTAGGTAGTACGCATAATTTGTAGAGTGATTCAAGTCTCTGTTCCCAAATGCAACCGCAGTATTGGGATCATAAACTATTATTACTACCACTAGTAATAATAAGTTTATGATTGAGATACACTTTAAAACTAAACGAAAATTCGACTTAGTATGAAGGACACGCATAATTTACTATACAAGCCATACAAAATCAAAATTTTATTATGTTTTGGAGTGAATTTTAGTACTGCGGTTGCATTTGGGAACGGACACTGAATCAATCTGCAAATTTTGCGCTCTACATAAAAAAGTATCCTGTATGGATTACGAGGAAAACGTCTTTGTGACTGCTTTTTTCGAAGTTCATGGAAAATGGTCGCATTCCTTGAAGGAATTAAGACAGTTGTGAAGGTCAACAAAAGTCATAAGAAGTTGTGGATATACATTGGCTAAGGATATCTTTAATCATTTCCTTAGCTGCAGCAAAACAGCACCTAATAAAGTTGTCTTACCGCTAACGTTCCATGCTCCTTCGACCTGGTAGCTCGCTGACGACGCACCGAACATGAAACTCGGTGGAAACTTCAGTAGCTCTGCGCTCCACGATCCAGTGATCAGGATGCTGGATAAGATCAAAGACAAAGTCAGTTTTTTATTTCAACTGGGCCTTTGCAAGCATTTTCAAAACGTCGTGATTCTAGGTGCACGGTTCCAAGTGGGTTGGTCCAGAAGAAGATACCGGCAAGAAATTTCATGGATACTCTTTTCATAAAACAAATTTACAATTAATATCTGGGGCCGCAGGAGACTTTCCTCGTCTCCATAATTGAGCCCTTAGTTAGCAGTAATCATGGATTATATCTACACTAATACTGACAGTAATAGTAATACTAATACTGGCAGTAATGCAACTAGAGCCAACGCCTAGCCCATACTTCTATGGGCCGCGTTCGACCCCTCTCGAGATAGGTTCAATACACCCTGATCCTGATTTCTCGCCCCCCTTCGTGGTGGCGTAGACGAACCGCTAGCGATGAATCCAAAAAGCCAGGCATCGGCTTTTTGGGTTCGTAGAGTAGAGGGGAGGTTTGACGGGACGGTTGGGTCGGCTACGTATCGGTATCGGATTCGATTCCCACACGGAATGAATGATTTGTATGACCTACAGATAGTTGTTTCTGCTCTCGGTGCATACGTGTATCAGAAATGCGTGTCCGATATGTTTGGGTCGAGTAGGTATTGAATTTTTGTATAAGACAGCTGATTTTTTTGCGATTACAATGATGGACCCATAGAGAAAGTTGTTCAGTTTGATGGTCTGATCCACGCACTTCTCATACGTTGTTATAACGCTTCTGAGATTTTTGTGTTTGTAAAGAAACCCACTATACAAGAGAAATCGGTTAGGAGTAATGTTTATGAAATAACGAAAAAGCGTCTACGGAACCCGACTTCGTCCATGGCGCGAACAGTTCAAATTTATTTATTTCTCTAAGAGTCCCACTGCTGGGCACGAGCCTCTTCTCAGAATGAGAAGAGTTTGGTTAGTCACCGCGCTAGCCTGGTGCGGGTTCGTGGACTACACATACCATCGAGAACTTTATGATGCCCTCTCAGATGGGCAGGCTTCCTCACTATCCCTTCCCCCCCCCCTCTCCCGCGCCCCTCCCAGCCTGCACCTCAGACTTTTCGGATTTATGTGCGGATTAGATTATTTGATTATCACTTGCGATAACGGTGAAGGAAAACAAATCACTTACGAAGAGAAAAAAAAATCAAAACAAACTACAAATTATTTTAAGTTCACAGAATGTGCGTCCAACCCATGGGTGGTCCAAGCGTCGAACAAGGGCGGTCATAAGTCCGTAACTTTGTGGATGGTGATTTATTATTTCATGAAAGTGGTTTTAAATCCTAAATAAAGTTTAGTAAAGCTATATTTATTTTATTTATTACAAATTACATACATTTTGTTGCATAAATAAATATTTAAGTTTTTTTGTCCCCCGTTCAGAAATGCTTTTGAATAAGGAATTAAAGCTTTTTATGATGGGGTTTTAATGTATAGGTATATTGTTATACAAATAGGTGGTGACGACAATAAATAAAACCACGTATTTGGTATCACGTTTTGTGACCGTATACAAAATATCTATCAAATTCAATCAATAACCAAGCCAATCAACCAATCAACCAAGAAGTTGGAAAGATTTAAATACAGTGCAATTTAAAAGTAGACTGCGTAATTTTTTTATAGATAAAACATATTACAATATAACTGAGTTTTTAACAGAATTTTTTTGACTAATTTTAATGATATTAAAATCTAATGCTTTATTTTTCATTTATTATGTAATTTTGTTTTATTATATGATTTAAACTTATTTGCATTATACTTAATATTTCAATGTTTTGCTGTTTAATAAATTTACTGTTATTTTAATTATGAGTTTGTACGCCGTTGACGGCAGGACAAAGCGTTCATTATTAATATTACCATCTGTTCTTTCGTTTTACCTATGTTCTACAAATAAAAATATTTGAATTTGAATTTGAATTAGACTATTGTAGACTGTTGTTACAATTTTAACACTAAGTCAAAATAGTTTATTTATTTAATGCTTTATGCACAGGTAAAAAAACACTGCACAAAAGTGGACTTAATGCCATAGGCATTTTCTGCCAGTCTACCTTAGGGTGATGCAGAGACAAACATGGTGGGTGCAACGTAAAATAAATGATACCTAAATGGAAAGAAAAAAAGAAATCAAGTAATAAATACATAGAATACATACATATATTATTATAAACCATAAAAGAAAACATACATATTGATAATTATACTGCGTCAAGATACACAAAAATACGAATTAGTGAAAAAAGAATCCAGCAAGTCATCGCTGGGCCAATTCTGCCACAGAAAGAACACCCAACCTACTGACGAGAACTCCGTTCACTAGAGCCATACGCGTGGTGAATGAGGTTCACGGGAGGGTTGATGTATTGTGGTGCAACTTGAGTGAATTTGCAAAAGTTACACGATATGTAATAAGTTAGTTTTACTGGATAGGTATAAGGTGTAGATTTAGGATTTAGTTAGTAAGGCCACTGTCGCATTGGATCATAGATCTGTAATGATAGTATAGGTAAGATTGTTATAAATAAAAATAAATAAAAAAAAACAGGAAAGAAGCCACAGAAACTAATTAAAATTTTCTTAATTTTAAACATATCACGATCTCGCGTGAAATTTGAAAAGTCTCTGAGTCACAATAATCTTTATTTACACGAAAAGAATAGATAAAGATGACATAAGTTTCTACTTTGATGTTCTACTTTTGTTACACGTTTCTCCCTATACGGGGTTATTTTTGATGTTCTACTTTTGTTACACGTTTCTCCCTATACAGGGTTATTTTTAAAACACCGGCAATGCTTTAAGGGGTGAAACTACTCATCAATATGAACAACTTTTACTATGGGACAAACCATGAAATCGCGAAAAAAAATTCAATCTCCTCATACAAAAGATTAACCTTGCTCCATCAAAATGTATGAAAAGTTTGAATTTGTTTTCGCGATTTCATGGTTGGTCCCGTAGTAAAATTTGTTCATATTGATGAGTAGTTTCACCCCTTAAAGCATTGCCGGTGTTTTAAAAATAACCCTGTATAGGGAGAAACGTGTAACAAAAGTCCGAAATAATACTTTAAGGGTGTATGAGGTACCCAAACAATGCTTGGGTATAGGTCTTGGAACCCATATACAAGGGAAGCGAAAATATTCTAAGTCTATGTTGGAACCGAACCCCTAACAGTAGTTGAGTAAATCACAGTGATAGTTTTCACCAAAAAAAACATTCCAACACAGCCCTAGAAATCAGCTGGAAAAGTGAAACTCGATTAAAATATAGGGTACAGATAGGATATTTAATTTAGAAAAATACTACACACGTGTCATTCTAAGAATTACTGAAGAAATACCAAAATTGTATTGAAGTTTCCTTTAAATTGATTGATTAATTAAGTAATTTAAAAATTTTAACACCCAATAATAATATTAAATAATTAATTCATAAATTTTACTTGAATCATTTAAAAGAAACTACACAGAAATAATAATAATAAATCATTTATTTCAGAATTAAAATTCCATAAATTATTAGTAGCTAACACTTAATGCTATGTTAGTAAAATGTTGAATTTAAATAAATACTAATTAATTTAATTCAATTAACATAATTCCATGCTCAAAATTGAAATCAAAATTAAAAAAACAAATCTAAATTAAAATTAAAATCAAAATCAAAAATTAAAATCAAAATAGGTATCAAAATATCAAAAATTAGAATTAAAATCAATTAAAAATAAAAAATTAAAATCAATTAAAAATAAAATCAATTGAAAATAAAAATCAATAAAAAAAAAATATAATTAATAAAATAACATAAAAATAGTTTAAAATCATAACTGACTCCTTTCACTTAGGTACCTAGTCTATGACAATCTATTTTTGAACGAGGAAACATTTGATGAAAACGTAAATACCTCTTGATACTTCATAAAACGCATAAAACCAAGAACCTTATACCATAAAACTAATAACTTTTTTTTTTTTAACTTGAGTTTTCTAAATACTAAAGTGCATTGAATATTTAAAGGCTGATAACGTTATTGTCACTCACCTGAATACAACCACACGGGTACAAGACATGCTCACAATTGAAGAAATACAAGTAAGGAATTGTAAACACTAATAAAATAAAATTACAGCACTGAAATCATCTTTTCCATATCTCATGCTCGGAAAGTAGTGTTTGTTTGATCTGTGTAGCGGGTCGAAAACGCTGCTTCCCACCGTTGGACGGAAAAAACTCATAGTAACTACTTTGAAAAAAAAAAATGATTAAAAATCAAAAACATGCTGCGGTACTGTGAGTGTATAAACAGCCAGGGTGAATTAAAAAAAATACCTATGAAGCGGGAGAGGCCGCGGTCACAGTATATATATACTACTATTTAAACTGTGCCGCGGTGGCGGCGCGGGCGGTGACTCGGTGTGTTCCATATTTAAAATTTTAAAAGAATTTGAATATTCACAAGTCACAACACAATACAATTAGAATGAGAGAATTTGAAGGGATACTAACTCTGTTTTATTTTATTTTAGAAAAACAACAATTTTTTACTTTCCTTATATTCGAAATGAAAAGTAGAGTGTTTAACACGGGTGAAAGTCACCAATTCCTACTCGGACTATAGCCACCCTCGCTACGCTCGGGCGTCTAAATACCTCGTATGGGAATTGGTTCCTTTCAACCCTTGTATAACAATCTACTATTTTTATTTGTATTGTTTAACTGGTTTGGTATGTAAAGTTACTTTTTTTTACCCGACTGCACGACGCAAAGGAGGGTAATGTGTTCATCAGCCTATGTATGTATTTATGTATGTATGTTTGTTCGTTTGTGGCACTCTAGAGACCAAACGCGTGGGCCGATTTTGATGAATCTTACGTCAATCGATTTGTCTTAATCTTGCGAGTGTCACTAAAGACATGACAGTAATCAAAATTCAATATGGCGACAACCAGACGCCATATTGTGAAAAAGAAAAAAATGAAAGTCAACAAACTATGTTGATCGGTAGATATTTTCAACTCTATCGTTGAATCTAAGGTATTTGAAACTTCCTCTCCTGGGACTCTCACATGGGAGAAGTGATCTATAATCTACACTGATGCCAAAAATATAGTTTTTAGAATTTTTGTCTATTTGTCTGTTTGTCTGTCCGAGCTTCACGGCTAAACCGCAGAACAGACTTTCATGAAATTTTAAAGTAACATCCGCTAAAAGCCTGGTCAACATATAGGGTACAAATTATCACGCTATTATCAAAGGGGGGTGAGCAATAGATCATTATGTCTACGTACAATTATTACTCACTGCCTACATGATGAAACCATTTGAAATATTAGACGATTGTAGTTAATAGATCCGATTAACATAATTATACATAATACAAATCATTACGCTACTTTTGTTGGGAGGTGAGCAAAGTAAATGTTAGTAGGTACCAGTTTCACAATTTCCCTATAAATTTAAACTCCACGAGTGATCCAGTAAATAATCCAGTCTTTACCAGTAATTTTATTAATATATAATTTATTATTTTAGGTTCCAGTAACATAGAATGGCACAGCAAATGGTATCTTTACATACAAATTAAAATAAATTATTAGACGTTCGTCATTGGCATCTTACTTTTACATATTATTATTATTATGTAGGTATAACACTCACTGTCATGTTCCAAAAATACAAAGCGTGATGAAATGATTCGACAGTTATCCCTAAACCACTAGATACATTTTATAAAATATGTGCTGTTTCTTATAAATTTTTAATTCACCTGTTTGTAGCTAGATGGGGTTAGTAGTAATTTATAGGCGAGTTTTTTTTTCTTTTTATAATGTGATTCAGACGCGTTCAGACGCCTGTAGGCAGAGTTCTATAGAATAATTAATTTGTAATGTGTTTAAATAATTATAAAAAAGGTAAGTAATTAAAAAGTTTTCTAAATCTATAGGCGGTACGGAATATTATTGGCGACTGCTACTTTTTACTGCTCACGGTTCAGGAGTAAGTAAGATAATGTCGGAGTGTTGGAACAGCGTCTGTTGAAGAAGAGTTTGTCGAAGTTCAGTTTTTTAATGGGTTCAGGACTGAATTCACCTGGGTAGGGTTCGAAATTGATCACAGCAATACCCCTGCGAGTCACCCTTGACAGAGCGTTAACTTTAAAAAACCATTTTATGAAAATTAAACAACAAAAACTATAAATAGGTACGACACAACTAAGAAGTTACATTGATGTACCTGATTGAACAACCAATGGCAGTCACTCGCTTAGATAATTTTACAAAATATTGGATCAGTGTAAAGATCATATTTTACTGCAGTACTAATAAACATTCGTGGTCTTGAAGTCGCACCCAGTTCGAAAGTGATCGGTTTTACGAGGTTTGCTGATGCGATTTCTTAGTTGTGTCGTACTATACCTACCTAAACGTGTTGACACAATATGTTGAATTATCACCAGCTGTCAAAAACCGATCCCTCTAAATATGGTGTATCCTACGGCGGGCACAGCACTTCCACAAATTCGCAGAGATGTTGCGTACCAAAACACAAAAAGGAGTCCGACACCAGACATTCACTATTCAGCGCTCAATTAGTAGCGCAGCCTTCAAAAAATCGTCAGAGTTTCCATAAAACAGTAGAGAGGCAGTATCGGGTTGCCCAGCCGATCCATGAAAAGAAATGCTCCTCTTCCTCCTCCTGAAAATTTTCAGAGGACTGTCACGTATTGTGTATAGGGAAGAGAATTCCAAAGACGCACTGCAGGAATGGTAAAAGAACCGTCATAACGGCTGGCAGTGTGACGCTAAATACGAAGAAGAAGAGAAGAAGCAGATCGACAAGGTTTACCCCTGGGAACGAGATATTCAAAACGGTCCCGAAGATATACTGGAGTGTTAGAATTCTGAAGAATAGAAAAAAGTAGAGTTAGAATATGAGAATCCAGCCGCCTGCGAATTGGTAGCCACTTCAGTTTGGCTCGAAAATCCGACAAATGGTCGTATTTCCGAAGGCCAAAAATATAACGGATACATAAATTCTGCAGGCGTTCGAGCTTATTTAGAAGTTCTTCCTTAGCGTCAAGAAAACAAACATCAGCATAGTCTAAAATAGGTAGCAAGAGAGATTGCGCAAGAGTGACCTTAGTACGGAAAGGTAGGAATTTCAGGAGACGCTTGAGAGACTGGAACGAGTAGTAGACTTTCCGGCTCACTTCTCCCATGTGAGAGTCCCAGGAGAGGAAGTTTCAAATACCTTAGATTCAACGATAGAGTTGAAAATATCTACCGATCAACATAGTTTGTTGACTTTCATTTTTTTCTTTTTCACAATATGGCGTCACATTAGAGATGTGCCGACTATGACTTTGGCTGACTAGCCGATTAGTCGGTTGTAAAGAGACCGACTAGTCAGCCGAGTCGATCACGGTTTCGGGGGTATTCGGAAATTTCCATGTCGCTTCGTTTACAGCTGATTCGCGTGCAATTCGCAACCACCGCCTGCGAGCATGTCGGAACATGTTTTGTTTAGCGGTGTTTTTGTGTGAAAAAATAAAGACATTACTGTTATTGTACATTAAAGTAAGCTCAATTAAAATTTAATCTAGAAAGTCTCGTGTATGGTTTTTTTATTGAGAAATACATACAAAGGAAGAAGCCGTATAGTCGGCGTTCTTTGCCGAATAGTTGCCGACTAGTCACCGACTACGAAAATGGCCGGATAGTCGGCTTTACCGACTAGTCAGAACATCTCTAACTTACATAGGTTATTGTCTATTTTTGGTAAAATTATACCCGAAAAGAAAAATTGGTATATCTTTGACATCATATTTTAGTGATGGCATCTCTCAGTAATCGTCGTGTTAAATCATAAATTAGGGTTATCTTTGTATTTTTCTTTCTATCCAATAAATTGTTACTAATCATGTAATATTTTAAATTTTGATATAATATCAATTCCAAAATTTTAGGCACATCAAAGTAGATAAGTACAGACGTTCAAAAATGATCAAATTTGCTAAAAGTGGGAAACCTCGCCTTAAGTAGAAATACAAAAGGCTCTGCTCACATTGAGAATCTAGTGTGATACTCACCAAAACACTAGTGCACTGAGAAACATCACAGTCGCAACTGAGTTGTTCAAACAAGTAGTTAAATAATACTAGATATCAAGTTCATTACACGTATTATTACCTGAGTATTTTATTTTATTTGAAAAGTATATTTTTATAAGTTCTGCTTAAAATCCAAAGTGAGACAACTAAAAAAGTTTCAAAAGCAAAGCATTTCAACCAACCTAAACAAAAAGATGTTGATTCATTTTTAGACCCCATCAAAAGTTTGTTAGGTATTTGTGTGTGAAGAAAGGCATCCGTAAAGCTATCCCACAATACAGTGACAGATTGGGCACTTCAAAATGTTAAGTTTAAAAGAAAGGCGAAATAATTCTGACTTACTTATACTTCATAAAATTATGAGTGGTTCTATAGATGCACAACTGGTAAATTATTTTAACTTTGGGTTTAGCCAACGGAGTAAGCGTCATCATCGTATCTTTGAAATGCCTATATCCACTTTAAATACCACATTTAATAGTCCCCTAACACGAATGGCAAGGCTATATAATGCAAGGTCCATTGAGACAGATTACCCCATCGATATTTTCTCTATGAGTTTCTTATCATTCAGACGCTCCCTAATTCAACGAAGCGAGCAGTGCGCATCGAGTACAACTTAGTTTGTTTAATTTAAATTTAAGTAACTATGTATTGTTTTCTTTTTTTATGTCTCTATTAATGATCTCATGGTCAATGTCATGCACATCTGTTATTTGTATGACTGCTAGAATGTCTTTTTGGTTGTTATTTTTTATTTGAATTATTGTAGTAGTTATATTGTTGGTGTGCTTATTATTATAAATAAATAAATAAAAGAATTTGCCACGGGCCCCAGATGGTATAGTTACGCCACTGTCCGTACTTATTGCTTTTGTGAAAATACACTGTCAAACTTGGCATAGGATCACACCTCCTATAGGAACGAACTAATTGAAACCAGTTAAACGTATAGGGACATACTATATAAAAAAAACAATGCGCGATGTACGAAATCCAGAGAAAAAATCGGGGAATACACACACATGGGGACATAACCCAACCGTCAACAACCCCCGACTCCAACTAGAAAAAGAGCTGTAACTTTTGAACGGCTGAACATATTTTCATGAAACATAGCAAAGATGATACCCGATTACACTAGCTTTCAATTTAAAAAACTACAATAAAATCGGTCCATCCGTTTTCGAGCTACGATGCCACAGATAGATACACAGATACACACTACAAACTTATAACATCCCTCTTTTTTGTCGGGGGTTAAAATACTATTTGATTGCGCTGACAAGCATGCCTATACCGACAGGGATACCAACTCAGCATTTGCTGCATACAGATTGCAGATGCATGATTCCGCACTGGGCCCGCGTCGTGGATCACGGGGTGTACTACGAACTCTAATAGCAGGGCAGAAATTGAACTGCCCAATATTTCCAGTATGAGTTGAACTCGCACTGTATAGGCTTTCCGTACAATGAAAGGTCAGGTTATACCGGAAATGTCTGGGCAGTTCAATTTCGGGCCTAGTGTGGAATCTACCTGTATAATTATCTAAAAATCTTTTCACACACGTCTTTGTTACAAATGAAGCTAAAGTAATAAGTAATTAAATAATTCTAACATAAATTTACTTTATCTTAAGCAATAGAGCTTGGTTACATAAGCGAGTATTATTTATTACAATGACTAAGCATCGTAAAAACTTAAGACTAATTATTCTATTATTTTATATATATATATATTATTATATAGGTATAGGACATTAAGGACTATCCTTTCTAGAATAGTTAGAGAGTTCTGGTCTTAGGAAAGTTTAGGTGATTTTTTAAGATAATAAACTTAAGATTTTTGAAAACTGTCAATTTTCTTGCTGAGTCTATGTTTTTTCAAAAAACTATTAATAAGGTTTTTAATGTCTTCAAAATTCACGTTTCCTAAGACCAAAACTATCTTCCTATAAAAAGAAAGGGTAGCTACTCTTAACGCCCCAAAATTTTACGCCACCTGTATGTTCAGCATGACATCATCATAGACCAAATCAATCCTGAAAACTGCTGAGAGGGTTTTTTATTCATATTTTTGTTGAAGCTTCTGTAGGTACACATTTGGTGACTATGCTAGCCTCATACAATAAATGGTATGGCTTAGAACCTATTTTATAAAAACAGACACTTTACTAAATAATTACTAAACAACTTAAATAACGATAAAATTAACTTAATTTTAAAATTTGACATTTTTTTACGTTCTTTTTTATACGTTTACATCACTTAATAATATAGTTTGTGACAAATGCATGTAATTTAATAATTCGATATTAATTTGATTTTGAATTGGATTATTGCACATGGTACAATGTAAGATCTATTTAAAATTATTTATTACAATTATTACAAACCATTATTTAATTAATATGAATAGAATAGATCTTTATTTCATGTAAACCAGATACAGGCACTTATGAAATGTCGAGACTATAGGTGCACGGTTCCAAATAGTAAAAATAAAAATAATAAAAAAATAATTATTTTCCAAAAAATGTTGTACAATATAGGTACAATCACAATTTCGTAGATTACAGGTTTAATACAATATAACAAGTTATGGTATTTTGTTGAACTCTGGCACCCAAGGTAAGATTAGATACACACAGATACACAGATTAGACACAGATTACAGATTAGATATTTTTTGGTTGAGATAGTATCTAGATCCCATGGAGAAGAACAGGCAAAAAATTCCACGGAATATACATATATTGCAAGATACTACATAATATTCTATTCTATATCACAATAATCCTCATCAGGTCTAGCCAAAAATGAAGTAGGTACTTAATAATATCACAAACGTTTTGAACAGTTTTTACAGTACTCTCAATAGAGATACTACACTTCCTTCTACTCCAGGACCACTCATTCAGCAGCTCCACTTGCCGCGAAACAATACGGGAGTTAAATCGTATAACAACAATACTGTATACTGTTCACAGTGGTCTTATCAGTGGTTTCCGCTGTCAGGAGCTGGAGTTTCCACCATGGTTCATGTTCGGAGCGGCTTCTGCTTCCTACCAGGTGGAAGGAGGCTGGAATGCAAGTGGTGAGATCTTTTGGGCGACCGTTCTATTTAAATAATGTTATAATTAATGTCCTATCTTTCTCATCCAGAACTCTTTAAAGCAGGCCCATCCAACATACGGCCCCCGGGCTACAATGTGGCCCGCCTAAGTCCTCCATCCGGCCCGCGACCTAGTTAAAACTTTATAACAATAACGCGAACAGTATTAAATTCTCCCAAACTCGGTTATTCGATGATCTATCTATCGAGTTTGAGTAAATGTACATGTTTGTAGGTATTACAACTAATGTACCTACAAGATAGCGCTTGAGCGACCAGCAAAAACGATGTCAGTCATCTCATTAGGTTTTAAGTTATGCATTATAAGAAAAATAATTAGTAGGTAAAACTGGGGCTTTCTTTTTTAATATATCAGCTTTATAAAAAATACCGTTTTATTTATATTTAAATCTCACTTTGGCATTGGAAATTTCTTTTGGCCCGCTACGGTTACAAAAATATCAAACCTGCCCCTCCAGAAGATTATGTTGGACACCCCTGCTTTAAAGGGAGTAACAAGGTTTACTATGCAACCTACTCTGAAATCGCAAAAAAAATACCGTTTTTTATTCCAAATGAACCTATACAGGCTCTTTTTTTTATTTATTACCAAGCAAATGTTATTAAACAACAAAAGATTTCCTAAATGATAATAATTTGTAACAAAAACCTTATCTAACTTATATTGAAGTAAGTGAATAGTCTTATTATTAAAAAAGGAAATTTTTGTACACCAGAAATGGTAGAATATAGGAGTCTTAAAATTAGTTTAACACCGATTGTACTATATTTGACAAATAAAGATAAAGATAAATTTATTCAAAATTACTATGGTAAATACATAATACAAAATAAATCTTAGTAATAACAGAGGTATCACACTGATAGGTGTACACTGTACATACTAGGATAAACCTGTGCCACAGGCGGCAGGAGTGCTTACAATAATCGAAGACACGGTTGGCGCAGTGGCTAAGCGATTAGCCTTCTGCGCTACGTGCCGCGGGTTCGACCCCGCACGGAACAAATACTTGTATAATCTACAGATAGTTGTTTCGGGTCTGGTTGTGTGTGCATGTGACATGTATGTTTGTAAACTGTACCCTCGATATAGGAGAAATCAAATAAAGAAAATAGGCAAAAAAAAAATGTACTTGAAAGGAACAAAGTTTTTAACAATATTTAACATTACAATATTTAACAATATTTAACATTAGCAATCTTAAAATTTAATACAAAAATAAATTAATTTCTTATAATAGACCTAAATAACCTAATTTGGTCGCGGGACTTATCTCATTACCGTGACCCCGGAACGTAAAGGGCTATTGAAGGAACACCGTGGATTTTAGTCAGTACAAGTCTGACAGTCCCTCCCGCCCTGCCCGGGGTGGGAGGACTCATTTGAGGATTTTACCACGCAAAAAAAAAAAAAAAAACCTTATTTACTTATTTGACAATGGTTATTAAAACTTCCGTAACAAATAAACTTATTTTCTTTCTTTCTTTCTTTTTTTAATTTTATTACTCCAGACAAAGGCGAGGGCACTTGGGACAGACTCTTCCACACTCAGCCTAACGTAGCGGCTGGAGGAGCTAATGGGGATGTGGCCTGTGACTCCTACCATCTCTGGAGACGAGACATCGAGATGGCTGAGGAGTTGGGACTGGATATGTACAGGTAATCAAGAACCCTCTTTCAATGTCCTGTCGTAAGTTAATAAATTGCCTGTACTCGCCATAGTGTACGCAGTGAAAGAAAAGAAAGAAAGAAAACAGTTTCATTCTCGACTCGCCAGGAACAATTTTTTTTACAAAAGTACAATTTTTTATTATTAAAAAAAACAAAAATAATATCGCTTGTTCATAGCATGTGAATATGATTACCAAGGAAACAAGAAGGAGTGACGCCATAAACTATGTTGGTGTTTGAAATAACGTGCCTTTTAACATAATTTATAATAAATAAATATTATAGTTTTAAAAAAAAACTAAAGAAAACGATTTTGTCATTAGTTAGTTAGTTACAAGTGAAGCTAATAAAAGCGTTTTAAAAAGGTATAATTTTTGAATAAATCTTACATTTTAATTTTTAATCCCCGACAAAACCGAGGTCGTCTGTTATAAGTTTGTAGTGTGTATCTGTGTATCTGTCTGTAGCTTCGTGGCTCCAAAACGGATAGATCGATTTCAATGCAGTTATTTTAATCGAAGGCTAGTTTAATCGGAAATCATCTTAGCTATGTTTGATGAAAATCTGCTCAGCCATTCAAAAGTTACATCTCTTTTTCAATTCAGAGTCGGGGGTTTTTAACGGTTAGGATAATTAACATAATTTCTCATGATTATTTAGTTGCAAGTTCGCTTTTATTATATATTTACTTTTCTTTATTTATTTACTTTTATTATATATTTTTTTGGATCGTGTTTTTATTTTTTTATTTTTTATTTGTTGTCTTCATTTGTTACTTCTTTTTTTATTTGTTTTTTTTTACTTTTTGTGTGTCGTAATTTGTGTAAAGAATAAATCGTTTTTCTTTCTTTCTTCTTCTTCTTTCTCTTCTTTTATCACGTCGTGCGTCGTTCAAACGTCGCAATGCACAACTTCGTTGGAATGGTAGCCTGTCACACTGCTGATGCCAAACAGTAGGATAGCACTCCACTTAATGGATAAGAATACCTTCTAACTGCAGCGAACCGGTGCAAGCCAAGAATTATGGAAGATTTTAATCTACTTCACGCTGTCTTCTTCATTTTCAGATTCTCAATATCCTGGCCACGTCTACTGCCAACTGGTTTCCCCAACCACATAAGTGAGGATGGGAAGAACTACTACAACAACCTGATCGATGATCTACTGGAGAAGGGCATCCAACCTCTCGTCACAATATACCACTTCGACTTGCCACAGTTTTTGCAAGACCTTGGTAAGTTATTCCTAAGTTCATCTTCATTCAAGCTTATTTTGAGGCTCTAGGTTTCAGTTGAATGATCGAAAAAGCTTGGGTGTGTTCACATCGGTCAACTCAGCCTTGAGCCTATCGTAGACGTAGTTCACTGCTCAACATGGGCCTCTCTCAAGTTGCGCCACATCAGTCTGTTCTTCATCTTTCACGTCCAGTCCACCACAGTTGCCTGGCATCTACATAAACTCTTCTAATATAATGCTCCAAATTTCTATTACTCTTACAAGAAGACAGTAGTTAAAAATATATTTTTAAATACTGCAATCAAGTCCCACGACAAGAAACTCTTAAGCAGTCACCATAAGGAATCAAAAACACATCTATAATCGGGGTGGGTCAGGTAAATTATGGAAGCTGATGTTGCTTATAAACTTTTAATGTAAGATACAAGAACATACATTATATAATCTGTCCGCCATTATTCTAAACTCTAATAGGTTTAGAATAATGGAAATATATATAAATACTATATGTAAATATATGTAAATACTATCTAGCCAATCACAAGCAGCGATGCGCCGGACCACCTCTCTCGTTGGTAGGCGCAGAGCGCAGACGCGCAAGGATATTCCGATATACGCTACGGTGAAGAAGTTAGTGCGGGTGCTTCACCATGACCTATATATACGTCCAGGGAGACAGCTACGATCGGATACATCTGTTACACTTCTTATATTAAACCAACCTTCATTCCAGGTGGCTGGGCGAACCCTCTCATCTCTGACTGGTTCGCCGACTACGCGAGGGTCGTGTACTCTCTCTACGCTGACAGGGTCAAGATCTGGCTGACGCTCAACGAGCCTTTTGGTATCTGTGACGTTGGCTACAGCAAGCAGCAGGCCCCGTACATTTATGACATCAAGATCGGCAAATATTTGTGTAACAAGAATACCATGATAGCGCACGCCAAGGCTTGGAGGATCTATGATGAGGAGTATAAGCCGCTGTATGGTGGTAAGTGGTAACGATATTTGGTGGCGTGGTAGGAATCCCCATGCAAAGTCCTATATTCTGTACTTCGTCTTGGTGTCGATAGTACATCCCTTAGATATCGTTAGCCCAGAATTTAGCCAAAAAGTAGGTCCTATGACCAATAAAGGCAAGGTTTCATATATTTATCAATATCAGCCCTGGGCTAAGGGTTTTCTAACAAAAATCTCTCCAAATATGAGTCGTCATAACTAAATAAGCGTTATTCTTACAGGCAAAGTATCTCTATCGACCCTTTTCATTTGGTATGAACCCGTGACTCCTGAAGATAAGGAAATCACAGATCTGACTATTGAACATTGGGTAAGATCAGTTCATAATTAGTATTCTATAACGTATTTCTCTTTTGGGCAACCCACGTTTTGTAGGATAAGAGTTATGTACAACAATTGCGCAAGTATGTTGTTATGTGTGTGGGGAAACATTTGGGCAAGTATCTGGACTTCTTGGCAAACCGTCTGTGGACACTACAGCGTAGCAGACTTGTGCAAGACTAAACTTGCGCAAAGAAATCGTAACGTGTGTGGCTACAATGGGGTGACTAAGGCATAGAAAGTATATCTTCTCTTTTCTGTGAATAAGTGATAATATTTCTAGGAGTGATGAGATTAGGGGAAAATCATGGTGTCAGGTCAAGGCGTGGTTATTATCGACTCATGATACAACATTAGATATTTAAGATATTAGGATTCATTTTCAACGAGACTCCTTTTAATATGCAGGAAGGTCGTTACGCACACCCCATCTTCTCCACGCAGGGTGGATGGCCACCAGCTATCGAGAAGTTCTTAGCAGAAAGTGCAAAGAAGGAAGGTTACCCGTATCCGAGGCTGCCTCCCTTCACTGCTGAAGAAATCGAACTGGTTAGAGGTATGTTTTATCCCTTTCTAGCTGTTCTGCATGGTTGCATTCGCATCAAAGTCAAAGTTTTTTTATTTCAACGTGGCCTTTACAGGCTCTTTGACAACCACGAGACTCTAGGTGTACGATTCCAAAGTGGATTGGTCCTATGGAGAAGATCATCCTCGGAGAACTACTTTTGCACCCGAATAAAAAGTGTCCTATGTTTTAATCCTTCATAGAATTCTATGAATGTGTTTCTTTATTTCCATTCACTTAATTTCTGACTTACATAAATAAAATAAATAAATCCAGCCCATTATTGTCCCACTGCTGGGCACAGCCTCTTCCCAGAATGAGAAGGGTTAGGCCTTAGCCCACCACGCTGGCCTAGTGCGGGTTGGCAGACTACACACACCATCGAGAACTTTATGAGGTCCTCTCAGATGTGCAGGTTGCCTCACGATGTTTTCCTTCACCGTTATCAGAAGTGATAATCAAATTCAAATCGTCAGAGTCAAAGGTGCGGGCCGGGTTCGAACTCAGACCCTCCTGCATGGAAGGCAAGCGTTCAACCTCTAGGCTATCATCGCTGATCGCTGATTTACATAATAAATAAATTGTTAAATCTAATGTTTACAGGGACGTACGATTTCTACGGACTAAATCACTACACGTCACGGTTAGTGCGCAGGGCTCGTCCTGGCGAGGAAGTAGGAACCTGGCCATTCTATGGATCAGAAGAACTCGGTATAGTGATGGAGAATGATCCTAACTGGGCACCTGGAGCTGTTGACTGGTTTACGGTATGGATCTTCAGTATTTTCGGGGTGGATTCTTGCCAGTGGGCCGAGCACGAATGTTTTGACGTATAGTAACGTAAACGTAAGCAAATTTTGATTATAAAATACGATGGATGTATCTCATTTTTGTTCAATTTTATGCAACAAACGCACTTGTTTCATCATGAAAAAGTAAAAATATTGCATGTATGTATTTCCAAAAAAATATCATGGATTAAACGTGTATTTTTGGTTCTAAAGGTTATGTTTACGTTACTATACATCAAAACATTCGTGCTCAGCCCACAGTTCACCAGAGGTTGCGGATTCAAACCCCACTCCAGTAAATAATTTTTCTAATTTTCTCTGTAGTATTCCTACTAGTTAAAAGGGAACCATGACGTACATACACGAATGAAAACTGATTTAGAACGGAAATTTTAAATCTTAAACATAACGGTCAAAAAGTCCTAACTCCAACTAGAAAAATCACTGTAACTTTTGAACGGCAGAACAGATTTTCATGAAACATAGCTAAGATGATACCCGGATAAAATAGCTTTCGATTAAAAAACTGCATTGAAATCGGTCCATCCGTTTTGGAGCTACGATGCCATAGACAGATACACAGACACACACTACAAACTTATAACACCCCTGTTTTTTGTCGGGGGTTAATAAAATATGCTTGTATTTTATTCTATTCAGTACCTCTACCATAAGTTTTCTGTGCCGTTTAACGTTCACGTTCACATGCAATATTTGTATGGGAATTTTTTCAGCGCCTCTAGTGGTATAAATAGTGAACTAAAGTCACTATACAAACATTGCATGTGAACGTGAACGTTAGACGGCACGGAAAACTAATGGTAGAGGTACAGTAATGATAAAAATTATGGTTCCAGTTTCATCCGGAAGGTCTTCGCAAGCAGCTGCACTGGCTGAACCAGACGTACGGAGTCAACGAGGTGCTGATCACGGAGAATGGCTACGTAAACATTGACAACGGTCTGGACGACTGGAAGCGGGTGAAGTACATCAGGGATAACTTGGAACAGGTATCTATGGACTTGGGGCACTTTATGAAAAGCCTTCATTTTCCGAGAATTTCGTGATAACCAAGTGATGGGTTTTAATATCTGGGGGCCTAAGGGCCATGCTCACGGACAATATAACAGATGTTTAAGATTAAATCGGCCGATTATCCATACAAAAATTCATGTTTAAACGGCAGATTTTGCTCTAATTGACTGTTATGCTGTCGGTGAACTCAGGCCTTAGAAATCCACATTTAGCAATTCACCTACGAATCTCAATGCTAACTGTCAAACAGATGATTGCTGAATATGAACCTTACGCGTATGATATTAAGAGTCATCAATTAAGTGGATATTTTGACATTTGTAATATGAATCATATTATGATTAATTTAAAGCGGCCTTTTTATAGACCCCTGTACCCGTTGCATGACTATTTCTCTTTCTATTCTTTCAAGAATAGATCCCTCCTGTCCGACCCCTCTGTCTACCCCACGCGGAGGGTAGTCCATTAAAATTTTCACTAAGTAAATCAAAAAAATTACTTATAATAAAGTTAAAACTGACTTCAAAAAACTAAAATTGAATAAAATCGATAAAAAAATAATTTTCATAAAAAACTTAACGGCTTAAAGTCGGTGCTAATGAAATATTAAAAGCTCTGACTTAAAAAGCTGTTTAGTGGACTAAACAACTATACAAGCCCAAGATGATACCAAAATTCTTATCGCAAATGTTTTGCTGTTAGGGCCCATCCACACTATACTATTAGCAGCATAATTCACATTTTGTAAGCAAAATAACCTCCTTTTTTGGAAGTCGGTTTAAATAGTAAGTCAATGGCTCCACCATAAAAATATATGACTGTCTTGATGTTGAGCATGACCTTTTCAGATACAACTCGCAATACAAGATGGATTAAATGTGACGGGATACACGCACTGGACGATAATGGACAACTTTGAGTGGCTGGCGGGATATAGGTTCGTATTCTTTAACCAACTTCAAAAAAAGGAGATCTCAATTCGACTTAAAGGTTTATTATTTTTTTAAAGAAAGAAAAAGAAAAGGAAATTGCGTATATTGGCACAATTAATATTAAAACACATAACGTTGATTAGAAAAAAAAGTACATTTATGCCAAAAGGGCTTCAGCTCAGCATAATGTCACATGACAACACCAGGTTTTCTACCACCTGACGCTGATTTTCAGCTGCAACCCACGCATTTTATGCATTTTTTGTATCAAACATACAAAATTACGCGATGATCTAAATTATTTTTTGTTTGAAAGGGTATACTCTCAATGTGGTTCCATTTAAATTTAGTGAAAATCTGATGAAGACCTTCGGAGATATACAATGGAACTCTTGAAAGAGTAACAGCATATCACTCGGGATTGCTGTAATCGCATGTTTGTGTTTGGTTTATGCCACGTTATGTTTGTATGTGTAAAAGCTTGTTTTAAAAAAATGATTTTTTACTATTATTTTATTTATCAGAAAAAAACGTGGACGCAATTCTGATAAAAAAATAAAAGTTGTGCTCTGATAAAGAAGCAAATCATCACATTTTAAGAAGTCATTTTCATTTTCTAGCGTCAACTTCGGTCTGTACGCAGTGGACTTTTCAGACGAGATGCGCACACGCATCCCGCGCGAATCAGCGCGGTACTACTCCAGCGTCACCAGGACCCGCTCCATACGTCATCCGCGTGTCGGACTAAACTATGTTTAACTAATTATTACTCAGCAGCAATACGTATAAATCCAAATAATATAAACATTTTTTTACTTTTTAATCTCCTGAATCTTTTATATAATCTTTCTTCATCGGCCAACCAAGTGACGATGACGTCTAGAACAAGTGGGAATCTCTACTCCCACTAGTTCTACTATTTTGTGACAAGATAAATCGTAGAACTAATGAGAAAAATAACTCCCATTAGTTCTACCGTAGGATTGTTAAGTAGAACTAGTGGGAACAAACCCATGTATCGCACTACAATATAACAGATTGGGATGGTGAAACTTATGATCTGATATTATAGCTGCCGTGTATGACGGCCATAAAGAAACGAAAATAAATGCACGCCGATTGCCAGCAATGCGCATTCGACCTTTATGAAGGACATGTCGTCGCCCTCCAGTGAAAACCTCGTCAAACATAAATTCATTGTTTTACTTTTATTTGTTGCGTAGAAAATTTCGTAACGCGGATAAAACCATAAACAGGATGCTGCAGGTTTTATCACATTATAAATGAAACCACGTATTCGGTGTAGGTGGTATGTATGATGCCGTACCTACACTAGCTACTCAAAAATCTGCGATTACGACGCAAGTTTTTTTTTTTTTTTTACAATTTTATTTATTTGTAGGACCTCCAACAAAGGCTACACAGACACATGACATGTTAAACAATTACATTTGTTGGTATTAATTGTGCACCTCCAATTATAGGAGATCACAGCACCTTCTAGGCACATGGTAAAACAAAAATAAACTAATTAATTAAGCGAGAAATACACACAGACAAAAAAATAATCGGACTATAAAATTTAAATTAATCTAAGACATACATCATAATACATTAAAGAGATAACATTTCAGGTAAGTACATCATAACATTCAAGAATAATATTCATTCATAAATTATAAAATATTATTTTATTTTACTTTACTTTACACTGGTTATAAAAAATATTTCTCTCTGCTATCATTCGTCTAGGTGACGGGCCATGGAAGTAGAAATTTATGTTACCTCTGTTCTACACGTGTAAATAAAAATAATATTGGTTAGAATCATAAAGTTATTATTACTAGTGAATAATAACTTTATGGTTAGAATACATTAGAGACCTTTCAAAATTTTCCTAGTGATCGTGTAAAATTTTTTTTTTTTAATTAGTTCCTGTGGCTGTTGATCGGGTTCGATTTTGAGTGCGCATAATTTGTAGTCATTCAGTCTCTGTTTCTAAATACAACCGCAGTATAATTGGGTTACACTTTAAAGCCCGTCACACACGTAGCTATAATATAGATAGATAATAGTAAGACATATATATTACGATATATTTTCTAGTAATCTTCAAGCGACCTCAGACGCAGCTATAATATAATTATATTTTTATTACGTCACCAAAATATGTGGATAGATATAGCAAGACATATTAATATATATTGTGGTATATTAAGATATATTACGACATATTTTAAGGATACGGCATGTTCCATTTTTACCCGACTCTCGAAGCAAAGGAGGGTAATGTGTTTATCAACCTATGTATGTATGTTTGTTGCGAAAATTCGACTTAGTATGGGGGACACGCATAATTTACTAATGCAAGGCATACAAAATCTAATATTTATTTTGTTTTGGAGTGAATTTTAGTACTGCGGTTGCATTTGGGATCGGACACTGAATCAATCGGCAAATGCGCACTACATAAAATACTTATTATCCTGTATAATAAAGAAAAATAATAGGTACATGTGGGATGATGGATAGAAAAGAAGATTTTGTTTCCACACAGTTTTATTAATTAATACACACACATTACAATCAAGCGCAACGCAATGTCCACCATCTTTCATTTTTTATCTAGGCGGAAGTTCCCGCCCACTTCCTGTTATTCGATAATCCGAAATTAATTCAACACTCTTTTATTAAATCCTACATACATACACAGTAGGTACGATTTTAATATTATTTTTCTTTCAAAAAAAGGTGGGAATCCTAAAATTGACACAAGCTGTCAAATAGTCATGTGATCCGTGATCCCTTAGATTAGAGGTTTACATAATCTAAGTGTGATCCTAAATGTCAATCTCATACATTTTTCTCATGCATTTCTATTCTCTAGCGATTCTTGTTTATTAGGGGATTTTACCCCACGATCTCATGCGCAGGAGAGGAGCTGCGCTTGTGACCATTAGACCTTTGCCTACGTCCCAATCCCAAGCCTCAGCGGAATGTCATCGGTTGAGTAAAGAAAAAAACCTATCTACAAAAATGGACTCCCCAAAAAAATATCACATTAACGAATCGCACTGGGTTTTTATTTATGTATAGGTTCTAAACATAGACATTGGTTCTAAATATAAACATGATAAACAATTATTTTATTATTTTGGTTTCTCCCCGTGACGTCAATACACCAACTCGTAAACCCATAGTACAAGTACTGGAACGCTGAATAGTGCCGTAAAGCCGGTCTGAGAATATTTAGAGGGAGAATACTTTTTGGTAGCCGTGTCCTTGTCTAATAGGGTAACCATACATTTTAGTTAAAAGTAGGACATGATAGAAATATTTAATTATGTTATGACTTATGAGAATAGTTATCAGGTAATTAACTACTGATATCGAATAGTAAGAATTGATTTTTTCCTAGTAAATAGTGAAATATACGGTCCATACAGTGTATCTAAACGTTCTTACAAATATATATACACCCTTTTGGTTATAATTAGAGTCACAGGCAAGGCATAATATAACTATACATTTATTAAAAAAGAAAATTTAGAGAAAATTTCCGTCATTGCGGAAAAATCCGGACATCATAGAATTCCCCTCGTATTCCGAACTAAGAACCAAATTTTCTGACGTATGGCAGCTCTAGTTATAGGAAACATTAGATTTTAACATTTTAAGATACAAATTTAATTCCTCTTCTACTTTCTCTTTTAGCTTTGCGACCATCCTACGACCTTTCTTTATGAGATCTTTCCAATTATAGCAGAAAGGGTAACCCATGCTTAGTGCTGCAGAATCGAATATCAGATATTATACTATTCGTGTATGGCAAACTGAATGTGAATGATGATTATACTTGTAATCATCATTCACAACATTATGCAATAAAACACACTGAATGAAAGTCAAAGCAAAACTTTTTTTTATTTCAAATCGGCCTATAAAGGTCGTCGTCGTTCGTCAAAACGTTGAGATTCTAGATGCATGGTTCCAAAGTGGGCCGGGTTCTATGGACAAGAGACCGGCTAGAAACTTAATGGTTGATTGTAATTTTAATTGTGTTGGCATTATAGTTGTATTTTGGGTTTATGTGCTTGTTTCCTCTTGCTTTACTTTCTTATTTGGTGGTTCACTGGAAACTGCAACATCTTCCCATTTACTACAAGATCCTACATGCCCTGATTCACCAGATGTTCCTGCACGTACAATTTATTTAGCAGTCGTAAAATGTCCGGAAAGCACTGACTTTTCTCAGAAGTTTTTTTTTTTCTTTTTGTGGCTATCTGTAATGTCAAAAATGATCTCCATTATGGCACAATATCTAAGTACAATATCCAATCCAGTAAAAGTTTAATCCATCTAACTATACTAATAGGAAAATAATAAACACAAATAAACAATAGGCAAAGTGTGTGAATCTTAAGTTTGTGCAATGTGTTATACTTTCTATTAGTATAAACTATTACAGACCAGACAATTACACACAACATTATACAACAGACACATACAACAACTGATAATTATTAAACATATTACAATAGTACCTATGGTAATATTGAAGGAACTGCTTCAGGTTTTAATTTTATTTTTGCTGCTGTTAAATAATTCATTATCTTTAAAATTTACGCCACAAACACATGCGAACTTTTACACACTAATGTCAAGGTTCGTGGCTGTTATCCATAACACCCTCTGCTTATTATCAGCTGGAATCCTGAAAAAAACAAAAATGGAATTTTAATAAAGTCTATCATTTTATAAGAGATACAAAAAAACATTATTATCTATTCGGCACAACAAACAACAAATGATTTCAACAAATTAACTTAAACTATATACAGGGTTATTTGTAAAACACCGGCAATGCTTTAAGGGGTGAAACTACTCATCAATATGAACAACTTTTACTACGGGACCAACCATGAAACGCGAAAAAAAATTCAAACTTTTCATACATTTTGATGGAGCAAGGTTAATCTATTGTATGAAAAGTTTGATTTTTTTTTCGCGATTTCATGGTTGTTCCCATAGTAAAAGTTGTTCATATTGATGAGTAGTTTCACCCCTTAAAGCGTTGCCGGTGTTTTACAAATAACCCTGTATGTATACTTATACTATACTTGGAATCACTCAAATTATACAAAACAATAAATGCATCGAAAATATGCTACGCATTACAGATTATGGAAAACAAATCCAAATTTATTAAAGTACCTAAATTATTTAACTTAGTGGACTGTATGTTATGTGAAACGATCTAAAATAAGTACTTGGAGCAACTATATCCCACAAAATAAAAATATATTGTCACACTACTCAATGAAACTTACCTATGGAACGATATTCCACAACCAGGATAATATTCTCGCTTGCACCCAATCATAACTCAAGTATTTACCATCTTGTCGCCAAAAAATTATTCTAGGCACAAAAATAATGTTTGATCACGTTTATTTCTGAACTATGAAAACCACGAATGTTGACAATAGGTTGACAACTAAGTTGACAATGTAAGTCATTTTGAATGATGTAGTGTTTCCCGCATGCAAACTTCTTTAAATAATGGTATCCAAATATTGTAATAATCAATCTTATTGAATAACGTATGGAAATAATAATATTTAATATAATATTTAAAGCACGTCAATTATAATTTTTATTATGTTTATTTTGATAGCCGTGGGTAGAAGTTTCATTAGTTCTAATATGTATGTAAAAACGATTCTGAAAATACCAATTTAGTAGATTACCAAGTTGATGAGTAATGGCCATGTGTGCGAGAGGGACACCGCTGAATTTCGGGTGAGTTTCATGTGGGCACAAAATTTCGTACAACTAATTATAGCAGTAAGCTCTCTAGTTATAGGTACTATGTATTATCTCTATGCGTAAACCAGGGTCAATGTGACGTCCCTTTAATTCAATTGTGCGCTAGGGTTGTACCCATGACCATGCGCTGTCGATACTTTGTGCGAAACAAGTAAATAATGTTTTCAATATTTACAAAACAGTCTCCGCGTAACTAAAATGGTAATGAGCATCGTAAACTCTGGTAAGTAATAAACTTCAATACGATTGTGAGAGATTAAACTTCGAGCTATCTTATAAAAATACTACCGACCGGTGACCATGAAAATGGGAGTTGGGGCTCCCATCAATACCCCTCCACTTTGAAATAAATGATACAGTTTGGAAATTCCGCTTTATGTAGTCAAATTAATACAATTTAGTACCGGATGAGTTGCAGTTTTAAAGCAGTGGCAATCAGTACCTAAGCAAGCGTACACAGGGAGAGAGCAGGGAGGGGCTGCTGCCTCCCTGGATCTGGCCTGCCCCCATAAATTCAGCTGCTTTATGTTCACATGGCTAAGTAAATTCCAGATTTTTCCTCCTAGGCCAAGAGCTGACCTATGCGTAAGTAAATATTCCCCAAATAGTTAGGCAGAGATACAGCTATACACACCGCGTCGCTGATCAGCAGCTGCGCGTGCGACCACTACACCAATAAACGATTTTATCGACCGTGATACAACACTAGCTACTTTTACATGAGCTGGATTTGACAACGAAACGACATGATAACAATATTGGTTGTTATGAAATCCCACACATTTGTGGAGGAACGAGGCATGATGTTCCTTCATTAAATAGGGTTGATCCTCTTTCGACCAGGCGAGGTGATATTGCCTGGCAAGCCGAATCCCGTCGGTTGATGTCGGACAGTCGTAGGTATATGTTAGATAAGATGAATAATTTTATAGTGCGATGCAGGATTAGCAGTTCTCGCTTATCTCCAATAGATGGCACTGGGGTAGTCTTTTGCAATTTAGTTCGTAGTACAATATTTAATAGTAAAAGAATTATTATACACATATAAGTACATATCATTATTTACACAGCCTAATTATTTAAAAAATAATAAACTGAGCATCTTGGTGTCAAAGTACTCCTCCTCATCGCTGTCAATTGTATATAATTAATATTATATTTCTCGTAGTTGCTTATTGTAGCGCTAGATGTCACTAAATCACTCTCCCCTAGCAACTACAGCATCATTATTACTAACAGCTTTCACACTGTCGTTGTCGACATCGTATCGTGTCCGTGTCGTTATCGGATAATGGAAAAGTGCTCTTTTTCTCTGACTGCAGAAACTGCACGACTGAGTGGCTTCAATTGACTCGAATGAGCTGAGTGAAATGCCGTTTTGTACTCGATAAAAACTTAAATAAATAAATTCGTGAAAATATCGAATAGAATTGTTATCGTGCGAGCCCGGGCTTAGCATAATTTGTATTAATTTATTAGTTTACGATAAAGAGTAATGTAATCTAAATTATCAAATCCACCTAATTAATGGTGACGTGCAGTCGTGCACTATCTACTTATTCCGTCTATATCGGTTCAGCAGATAGTATTAATCAAAACATTATATAAGTTGTGTATTATGTGTGTAAATAAATAAAAAAATAAATAAAATAATCTATAGGTACGCGATTTCTTCGTACAAAACCGTACGCAAAAGCTTGAATTAAAAAATATTATAATATCAGTGAGAAAGATTCTGTGTAACATAGGTAATTACGTAAATCGTGGTCATGGATTGGCGCCTATCACTTGTATTGAGGTAAGGAAATATTATTTATTTATTTTAAAATCTATATCTCTACTTAGTATAAAATAAAGTCGCTTTCCGCGTCTGTTTGTCTGTATATCCGCAAACTCCTCCTAAACCACGCAACGGATTTTTCACCATCAGTTAGATAAGTTTTTACGGAAGGTTTATATGTTTATTACATAGTAAAGAAAGTGTACCCGTGCGAAACTGGGAGCGGGTCGCTAGTGATGTATAAAAAAAAACAATACCATAGGTGTATAGGGGAGAGATAAATGAGAATTAATACTTTTTCACGTCTTGACGTGAAAAAGTAACCCACCCTCAAGTATCCCAAGTACCTCACGCTCAGCCATCATCTTGAGGCAGCGTGAGGTAATAGAAAACTAACTTGAAAACTAAACTTTAAACCAAAACCAAACGAAACGCGCACCAATCGTGTTCCTTAGGTATATTCTGGCCCATGTTCCTAAACTATTCCGTGCCGCAGTCCCTCTGCCTACTACCGGAGAAAAGGGGAATTTATTGTTCAATAGTATACTATAGTGGTCTACTATTTAGAACCGTGCACCTAGAGTCTCGACATTTCATAAGTGCCTGTATCTGGTTTACATGAAATAAAGATCTATTCTACCTATTCTAGTGCGGCCGCCGAGAGAATGCGTTTTTGACACCTGTCAGTTACGAACAAACGAGAATTTTTTGTTATCGAAACATTATTACATAATAGTAGATATCTATCGTTTACATGCACTACTGATACAAAATTCTATTAAAATTAACCTATAATAAACTAAAATAGTTTAGCGCTAAATATAATCTTTAATAAAAAAGAAACATGTTCAACTGACAGGTGTCAGGAACGCATTCTCTCGGCGGCCGCACTATAAAATAGAATTTAAGGGGTGATTTAGTGAAGAAAGAAGAAAGAAAGAAAGAAAAAGTATTTATTTGACACAGCACAAAAACGATTTTAATAAAAATAAAAGAATAAAACATGTTAAACAAAAAAAAGAAAAATATTTATCTTAAATAAAAAATGGATTGTACGTCGCAGCTGTGTCAAAAAGGCTTCCGCTCAGCCTAGGCATACTTTTTAGCTTTTTAGTTAGCATTTCTCATTCGAAATTACATATAAAACACAATTATATATAAAAACCCTTTATTTAATACCACATTCGATAGGTAAAGAGGAAAAAAATATTTTTGTGTAAACAAAGGATATTTTTTTATATAGTGCACATAATTTGTAGTGATTCAGTATCTGTTCCTAAATGCAACCGCAGCATTGGGAATACATTTTAAAAGACAACGAAATTTCGACTTTTGATATACCTTTGTTTTAATTTTTTCCATGACATTTTTCACTTAAAAGATTGCACAAATTGTTTTCATTTCAAACCAAATTGGAAAAATATATGATGCTGCCATATTTGACTAAATGTACCTAAGTTAACAAGTTTTGTTTTTCAAAAACCGCGCACCTGGGCGTTCCCAGCTGGGCGTGGCCAGCACACAGCAAGGCTTGATGAAGTTGAATACCTAATTAGTGCTCGCCGCTTTTGGTCGGCAGTCTTATTGTGGTGAAAATTAATTAGTTTTTTGATACAGGTGTGTGTGCTGTTGAACAAGTAATAATTGATTTACAAACTATGTGGCCGCGCTAAAAATCATACCACTACTTAATTCACTATGTGACGAAGCGCAGACATACAGGATAACTGGTTTTACGCTGAATATATTGAAGTTATTGTACTCATCATTATGAAAAAAAATTACTATGGGACAAAATCTGAAATCGCGGAAAATTTAGTTGCTGTTCCATACAAATAATTAAATATTACTCGATTGAATATGTGAAACAGTGATGATATTCCTAATATGCAACAATGCACTCGGCAGACAGAAAGTCCGTTCGGTCAATACACCGCTAGTCATGGAACACAGATGTGCCCAGTGATGCCCAGCGACGGCGGACAAAATGATCGACGTTTCCTCCGAAGCGAACGAACGTCAACGTCAGCGAACGGTCATGTCATCTGTCGTTTAGGTACCTACGTTGGACTCCAAAAGACGAGGTTCCTCTTTTTAGAGGATAAACGGTTAGGGCTCAATTATGGAGACGCGGAAAATCCCGCGGCGCGCAACGCGGAGAAAGACTCATATCTCCGTTCATAAAGAGCGAGCGAGATAGCGACGTTCCGCTTTGCGCACCGCGCGATTCCGACGCTCCTTAGCCTTGAGCCCTTAGGAAAATGAATGACATAAGTACATGTTTCTAAGCTATTAAGTAATATAAAATTATCTTATACAAATGATAACTAACATTATCAAATAAAACGGATTACGATTCTTTTATAAATAAGGCAGTATACCTACCTAATATTTTTTACTTTGGTCGCACTGTTTCTAAGCGAAAGTTATCTTATCATAATTTGGTATCATGTAATAATTATCTGCTCATCCGCCTAGCCTTTTCCCAATTTCCCAACTATGTTGGAGTTCGCTCCCAGTCTAACCAGTGGGTCTACCGCGTAACTAAAATTGTAATGAACATCGACATTGGTATTAAACTTCAATACGATCGTGAGAGCCTAAACCTTGAGCTAACTTGTAAAAAAATTACCTATGATATAGTTGGGACCTTCATGATCGGTAAAAAAAATACAAGTTAGCTCAAAGTTTAGGCTCTCACGATCGTATTGAAGTTTAATACCATTGTCGATGTTCATTACAATTTTAGTTACGCGGTAGACCCGCAAATGCAGCTGAATATCAGTATTTTACACAGAGCGACTGCCAGCTGATCACTGCCACCCAATCACTGGGAGATTAGAATCACTAGGTAAGACCGATTGTCAGACTTGATAACTATTATACGGCCTTGCACATACAGTGAAATTGTCAAAATATTACTGCCTTCCTATATTACAGCGTGGGTCCAGTGGAATTATTTAAATGTCACTAAAATGAGCCCGTGAAATTGTGAGAAATGAAGGCGGTTGACAAAGTTTCGTGCAATTATATGGTTTGACAATAACACGGTGACATATACAGGTTGGAATTTTCGAAGCGTACCTGGAGGAAAAGTATTCTAAATACTGAAGACAGCAAATTTTACTCAAAGGAAACATTCCTTTATTTTTTTTAAAAGAAACAAAACTGCATTTAAATATTTTTGAAAATACGCTTGCCACACCCGGGAATCGAACCGACTAAAATCCGAAAAAATAGCATCCTGTACTTTTATGGCACCAATCGATAGGGTCAATCATAAGGATCAAATCTCTCTAGAAAACATGGTAAATTAAATTAAACAAAAACCATGAAATCTAAACTTATTTTATTCGAACGAAAAAAACGAGTACCTAAATTAACTAATTAGTTGCTCGAAATGAGCTCCATTTTCTTGGATGCATAAAATTCTTATAAGGAATTCATTTTGAGTAACTTTTAGTAGCGTGTTGTGGTGAATATTGAAAATTGTATTGTGAACCTCAGTTTTTAGCTCTATTACAGTTGTTTAGGATTTTTGGTAAATTTAATTTTTTTCGTACCACTTGCTCAAAAAAGTGACATTCTATGCCACAAAAAGCGAACATAACAATAGTCATTTTAATCTGTTAAAAACAGGGAAAGAAAATTGTACTGAATTTCATTCATCCTCTAGGGGGAGAATGTGATTTAAATTTGGAATACTTACCGAAATTTATACTGAACTACATCTGTGTTTACACCATTGAGTTTGTATATAAAGCATTATACATCTTTTTGAAAAAGGAATACGCATTTATTATGCAGTTATGATTATTAAATACTCAAATCAACTCATCAACAATAAATGTACCAAACAAAAATGTAACTCTCTCTATCAATAATTGGACCAATGTTTCGAATGTTAACTTTTACTTTTAATTGTCATTATTTTTAATAAATGCTTATCTCATATTATTATTGTGTTAATTTTTTCGCAAATGGTACGAAAAGTAGAGTATTTTCCTCAGTGATAAAGCTGTCTTAGTCTTGGGTGAACTTAAATCCCTCGCTACACTCAGGACTCGTCTTAAATCCCTCGCTTCGCTCGTGATTTAAGTTTTTAACACCCTCGCTACGCTCGGGAGTAAATCTCGAGTCCTTCGTTACGCTCGCGATTTAAATCGTCACCCGCGACAGAAGACACTGCTTTATCCCCTTGGTTAATAATCTACTATTATAACACATTTGCTCGTAAAGTGTCTCTTATTTCACCAATTTCAATATCGTAATGCATCTCATTACGCACTTGTGCGGTAATGTAATGTAAAACGCACGGTTCATCAAGATGCTCCGTCTAAAACCAACGGTACTTTTTTAAATCTTAGCAAAGAGTTTTTATGTCAGAAAAGTGGTCAACATTTTATGAATAAAATTAACTTTGGGAGATAAAATATAAAAAATAAACGTTTAATTGTTTAATTTAATTAATTTTGACAATAAATTACAACCATTTAGTTATCTGTAAAAAAACAAAAAAATATTAATTGACTTTATTAGTAATACTGGCTGTTTTTATGCCTTTGCCTTAAAAAAAAGGGCTGATGCGCGCGCATCGCTAATTTGTGAACAAGTAAAAATTATTCCGCGCGCTTTTTCTTTTCGCTGTATTCTGTATTTATTTCCTCGCAAATATGTTATAAAACATACGTGCGCTTTGATAATTACAGCCTCTGCTTTCTTGTAGCAATATAGCCTCGGCTGTAATTTTCAACTTACCGCACTTATATCATAATGTACTATTACATATCCCCATAAAAAAAAACCTAAGGGGGTGAGATCTGGAGATCTTGCAGGCCATCTGATATTGTACCAATCCAGGTATTAAAATGGTTATTAACATTAATTTCGGATTTTAGTCGGTTCGATTCCCGGGTGTGGCAAGCGTATTTTCAAAAATCTTTAAATGCAGTTTTGTTTCTTTTTAAAAATAAAGGAATGTTTCCTGTGAGTAAAATTTGCTGTCTTCAGTATTTAGAGTACTTTTCCTCCAGGTACGCTTCGAAAATTCCACCCTGTATATGCTCTAACTCCTAGACAGACACGGAATAGTAGATTATTAACCAAGGGGATAAAGCAGTGTCTTCTGTCGCGGGTGACGATTTAAATCGCGAGCGTAACGAAGGACTCGAGGTTTACTCCCGAGTACGCTCGGGAGTAAACCTCGAGGGTGTTAAAAACTTAAATCACGAGCGAAGCGAGGGATTTAAGACGAGTCCTGAGTGTAGCGAGGAATTTAAGTTCACCCAAGACTAAGACAGCTTTATCACTGAGGAAAATACTCTACTTTTCGTACCATTTGCGAAAAAATGAACACAATAATAATATGAGATAAGCATTTATTAAAAATAATGACAATTAAAACGCATTTATTATGCAGTTATGATTATTAAATAAAATTTCGAAAACCGACGAGGCCGTATGATCTTGATGCCTTTGCTTTTCCGACAAAAAAATATTATTCTAGGAATTTGCCGCGTTTTTGTTTTCTTCAAATACTAATGTTCTAAAAATGCGTATTCCTTTTTCAAAAAGATGTATAATGCTTTATAATTATACAAACTCAATGGTGTAAACACAGATGTAGTTCAGTATAAATTTCGGTAAGTATTCCAAATTTAAATCACATTCTCCCCCTAGAGGATGAATGAAATTCAGTACAATTTTCTTTCCCTGTTTTTAACAGATTAAAAATGACTATTGTTATGTTCGCTTTTTGTGGCATAGAATGTCACTTTTTTGAGCAAGTGGTACGAAAAGCAACTTTATTATCACGCTTATATTAGCTGCACATTTATAACTAACTATGTAAGAAAATCTCGGAAGTTAAATTTGACTCACTTCCCGGTTTCCAATTGAGCTGAAATTTTGCATACACGTTCAGTTTGGATGACTAAAGCGTGTTCTATAGTTTTTTTAAACTATAATATTTTTTTCATCCCACCATCTCGGAAAGAGTATTTTTAATCTTCAATATCTGAGTGGAAAAGCCGTTTTTATTCTCTAGAGGATAAAGTAAATTTTCATCCCACCATCACGGAAAGAGTATTTTTAATCTTCAATATCTGAGTGGAAAAGCCGTTTTTATTCTCTAGAGGATAAAGTAAATTGAATTTAGAACATCGTGTGCACTAAGTTTGTGAATTAAACGTTTTTTTTTTTGCATTTAGTCATTTCCTCGCTGAGGTGGAATGAAAAGTTACGTGTTGCACTCGAGTGCAAAGATTTTTCACCTCGTGCTCTTTTGATTCCCTCGCTAACGCTCAGGATTCTAATTTTGAATCACTCGCTGCGCTCGTGATTCAATTTTAGAATCCTTCGCTTGCTCGGTCATCAAAATTGAACACGCGGTTAAAAAGCAACTTTGCACTCTTGTATAACAAATAACTATTATTTTATACTATATACAGAAGAAAGAGACAGTAATTTGCAGAGTGGATGCCGACGCCAACGTAAATCGGATTCAAAGCCTTAGCAACTCACAATCATTATGATAATATTCTGTTTGTTATTAGATATGATACCTAATGTATGATAATTATTATGCAAAACAATAATAATAATATGATGTATATGATTACTCTGTCACTTATCGAATTAAAACGATATAAATAAAATGATAACAAAGATCCCACTGATCGACTGTGTCCCATTTGTTTATCAGTAATGATCATAATAATGTATGATGAGGGCATAGAGGTTATAATATGTCGATGAGGGCAATCTAATATTCTTGGGGCAATGTCACGCCACTGGCATTTTGATTGACACTGTATTAAACAACATGCATAGAGTAATATAGTTATAGTGCCACAAACTTATCTGACCCGGTCATGGCGTCGCTGCCGTCGCTTTTACCAATGTCATCTCCGTACACAAATTACATTTTGATGTCATTTTTGTTCCGTAGCGACGTTAGTTCCAATTTTGGTCACCGGGTCAGATAAATTTGTGGCACTGTATATAAATTTCTATGACAACATATGTCAGACATGCGTGGTCATATTTTAGGTTGGTGATCAGACCGTTAAACTGAATAACTTTCTCTATGGGACCAACATTATAATCGCGAAAAAATGATCAGCTGTTCCGTACGTTTGGGTCGAGTAGGTATTGAAGTTTAGTATGGGACAGCTGATTATTTTTTCACGATTATAATGTTTGTCCCGTAGATAAAGTTGTTCAGTTTGATGGTCTGATCCACACCACACACTTTTGATACACGTTGTATAAGTACCTACGATGTCATTGTACAATTATTTTTTTTTTCTAACACTTCGTCTTCAGCGCTTTCCTAGCCGTTTCATGGGGTGCCGAAGACCTGACGTTTCCACCAGGATTCAAGTTCGGAGCGGCCACAGCTGCTTATCAAGTCGAAGGCGCGTGGAATGTCAGTGGTGAGTAAAGTTACAATACCGGCACGGTACGGTCTGCGAATTGCTGGCTGCACTAGAAAGAAAGAAAAAAAACCTGCAAAAACACGACACACATGCATTCAAAATAACAGTAACTATACGCAACACTGACCACACCAGCAACAATGAACCGAATCATGTGACTATACCGACCGCAACACAAACTAAAAAAAAACATAAACAGGTCTATGGGTGAATTTATAATCTATGCCGTACCAATCAAGCAAGGCACAGATTACAGAAAATGACTAAACAATACGCTACGCTACGCTACTACGGGTAGGGGGATCGATTCCCGCATATAACAAATATTTGTATGGTCTACAGTCAATTGTTCCAGGTCTGGGTGTGTGTATGTATACTGATAGAATAATTGTAGGATTTTACCATGAGTGTTTTAGGAGACGTCTTTAAATGTGACTTGTACAGAACTAAGTGATTTAATTAGTTTGTTTGCCGAGGTAAAAAAATAATTGTATGAGAATGACGCAAATCAGCGTGTTTTAAACGTAGTAAGACACGTTAATGTGTTAGAGAATAAGGCCCCTGATTGATTCCTGGGTGTTTATGATGATGTATTTTCAGACAAAGGCTTAAGTAACTGGGACAAGTTCACACACGATGACCCGACGAGGATCTCTGACCAAAGCAATGGAGATATCGCCTGTGACTCTTACCATAACTGGAAGAGAGACATCGAGATGGCTGAGGAGTTGGGACTACACTTCTACAGGTAAAATAGGATCTTCTTTTACGAAATATAATTTTACCGGTTTATGGCTTGGCGTAGCACCAGAGCAAAGCTGGTGTTTTGTGCCAGTGGTAGTGGTTGAACCTAAATTCTTCCTTCTTACCTAATTACGCCTCTTCTTGTAAGAGATGTAATTTTTAACCCCCGACAAAAAGAGGGGATTTGACTTACATAACAAATATTGGCTCCTCATTAATAACAACAAAATAGATTAAGCCATAAAACAGAATTTCAATTAGGAAACGATCAATTTGGGGTCAGAAGAAATAAAGGCACTAGAGAGATATTTGCTTTAAGAACAATAATACAAAGACGAGTGGATTTAGATATTGATACTTAACTTACATAGCGTTCATAGACTTATAAAAAGCATTTGATAGGGTGAATTCGAAAATGATGATGGAAATACATAAGCAGAACGATTTCGATTTTAAAGACACGAAAATTATTTATGAGTTATACAAACAGCAAGAAGTACTCATAGAAATAAATGACAAAACAGAAACAGCTAAAATTAGGCAAAGGGTAAGACAAGGTTGCTCTTTGTATCCACTTATCTTAATTGCCTTTATACAATCAGCCATAAAAAACATTTTAGGAGAATCTACAGAAGGCATCAGTATAAACGGTAACAGAATTACTGTTATTACATTTGCAGATGATATGCAACCTATAAATAAACCTCTTATTTTAAAATATTTTGTTTATGAATGGAAAGACCTTAGATTATTGATTGGTTTCAGACCTTACATGTCTGAACACACAGCCAAAAAGTTGACTTATGACTCGGTAGGTAATTCTATTACTTTTGCCACCAGGTTCTCACTATCATGGACTCGGATTCTCCCGACTGGTTTCCCCAACTACATCAGTGAGGACGGCAAGAACTACTACAACAACCTGATCGACGGTCTACTGGAGAAGGGCATCGAACCATTCGTTACTCTGTTCCATTGGGACTTGCCGCAATCTCTTCAAGATCTTGGTAAGTAGCTCAGAATTCTCAAGCTTTCTCAATGTTATGGTCGGCTTTCTGTCTGAAACAATTCAAGCCATATTTCTTGCCAAATTACACACATCTTGTTACTTAGATGCTATTAATTGTAAAAACCACTTGAAACGGTAAGTTGGTGATTACACCTCTTCATCTACCGGCCCATTGCTGTCTGAAATATGCTGGACCTGACGATTAACAATTAGGACCGTATGCTAAATAATCTTACGTCTCCAAATAAATCGTAAAATGTCGCGACGGGCCACATCTACCAACCACGTTCATTCTTATCACTTGACCACGGCAGTCCTCCGGACAGAAAGTCGGTCGTTATAGAAGACCCTAGAATAATATTTAGAAGAACTTGAACTCCATCTACAGATCTGTCCATGCCAAGGTTGTCTGGCAGACATCGCCAAGTGCAGTAAAATCGCCCTTTGTACATCTCTTTTTCTATTTATTGTATCTTTTTTTCTCTTTCTGGTGTGCAATAAAGTGTATTGTTTTGTAGCTTCTTCATCCAAATCATCCTATCGCAGTCTACTAACATCATTCTCCTGCCTTATCCCATTTTATTTGTGGTCGGCGCAATATGTCTTCTTCTTCCATTCATCTCTATTAGACGTCATCTCAGAGTTTACGTTCTTATAAGCCATGTCAACTTTTACACAATCTATTCATCTTTTCTTGGGTCTGCCTCTTCTCTTCCATCCATCCACATACATACTTAAAGTTCTTCTTGTTACATGATTTTCATCTCTCCTCATCACATAGCTATACCACGACAAACGGTTACTTCTCAACTTTTCTGTCACCAGTGCCGTTTCCATTCTTCCTCTAATAGACTCATTTCTTATTCTGTCATGCTGGTATAATAATAACACATTGAACTGTAACTTGCAGGCGGCTGGACAAACCCTCTCATAGCAGACTGGTTCGCCGACTACGCAAAGGTAGTCTTCACACTCTTCGGCGACCGCGTCAAGTTATGGCTGACGATAAACGAAGCGATCGTCATTTGCGACGTGCCCTATAACTCTGGTATCATGGCACCAGGAATCTTGAGCCCTGAGGTGGGAGCTTACTTGTGCACTAAGAACGTTCTGCTAGCCCATGCTAAGGCTTGGAGGCTTTACGATGAAGAGTTTAAACCGAAATATCATGGTAAGTTCTGTTTATTTTTAGTAAATAAATAAATTCAACCCATTACTGTCCCACTGCTGAGCACTGTCCTTTTCTCAGAAACCTTCTCTTTCTCTAAAAGTAAAGCTTTCTATCGATCGATTGTGTCGTGTTTTAATTTGGGAATTTCTGAGAAGAAGCCCATGCCCAGCAGTGGGTCATTAATGGCATGTATATATACTGTGGTAATGGGCTGGATTTATTTTATTATTAATTTAAGATTTTTTAACCCAAAACGATTGTTATCAGGTAAAGTATCACTGGCCCAACAAGTGCTGTGGTTCGAGCCTTTAACACCAGAAGATGAGGAAATTGCTGAACTGGCCTTAGAAAGCTGTGTATGTTTCCTTACCAATATCATAAAATAACCAACAAAAGTGGTGAAAGTAATATTACCACTGCTGTAAGCGCCGCCCTTCCCTTCATTTTAAACATCTCTTATTTTGTCGATGAAAATGGCCCTACAACTAAGCTGCTAAGCTATTTACCTGTTTGTTCTAACTTAACTTAGCTCGTGGTGGAAACGAAACTATGAAAAAAACTCTTAGCGACGCGAGCTGAGCTAAACTTAGCTAGGAAAAAAAACTTTTTTGCGCCTGTAAAACCATACCTTATTTTCAGGACGGCAAATACAGCCATCCGATCTTCTCGAAGGAAGGGGGATGGCCACCTTCCTTAGTGAAGGTCATGGACGAGGTCAGCAGGAAGAGAGGATACGCCAAGTCTACACTGCCTGCATTTACCCAGGCAGAGATTGAATTTGTTAGAGGTACACGAAATAAATTAATAAAAAAATTACAAAAAAACCCGACTGCGAAAAGAAACGAATTAAAAAGATGGAAACAAGATGAAAAGAAATCCGAGTATCAGTTATCCAAATTATAACATGCAGTCGGAGGCATGTTTTACGGCGTTCGTCACATCCTAGATGCACAAATCCTTATACGCAAAGGAGGATAATGTGTTTATCAGCCTATGTATGTATGTATGTAAGTATGTTTGTTCCTTTGTGGCACTCTAGAGACCAAACGCCAAACGCGTGGACCGGTTTAAATGATCTTACGTCAATCAACTTGTCTTAATTAATCTTGCGAGTGTAATGACATGACAGTAATCAAAATTCAATTTGGCGACAACCAGACGCCATATTGTGAAAAAGAAAAAAATGAAAGGCGACGATCTTTGTTAAGTGGGGTACAGTGGCGAAGGGTGACAGTATTAAAAGGGGAAGCCGTCCCAAAAATTCTCTAAAAATTGCTATGATTAATGCTGCTAGACAAAAATCCAAACCGTCTCTTGTAATCTATTTATAGTCATGTCTGGAAGAGCTCGACCTAACTGAATACCAAGCCATATTACGTTGGTCTATGCACTAACCAATTCCTAAAGGGAAGCCGATGGGAATCGGGTTGTATGGACTCTTCGCCACTGGTGGGGTATCATTGAATAGTTAAAGCCAATTACGTAGCCACTGCGCCAACCGTGCCGTCAATATGTTATTAATTTGCTCTTCTGCAGGGACCTACGACTTCTACGGGCTGAACCACTACACGAGTCGTGTGATACGCAAGGCGAAGGAAGGCGAGAAGTTCAGACCGTGGCCGCTAGGTGACGCCATAGACCTCAACGCTATTGTGGAGAGAAGACCACACTGGGGCCAAACTGCCTCATCTTGGTTTTACGTTAGTATTCTTCTATAATCCTTGCTTTTTCCCAGCCCATGCATTTAACATGCCTCACTGCTGGTGGAATGATCGCAAGCGCAGCTACGGCGTGAGGTTATATTCCAACAGTCATACTGAAATAACGACCGTGCTTCGTCTCAATTCCACAATGAATTATGCGCTACGCTGCTTTGACGGACATCGTGTGTCATACTTGTGAAACCCTTAGGGCTCAATTATGGAGACGCGGAAAGTCGCGCGGCACTCAACGCGGAGAAAGGCGCGTAACGCGGAGTAATTCGCATATCTCCGTTCATGGAGAGCGAGCGAGAGAGCGATACGCCGCTTAGCGCGCCGCGCGACGCTCCGCATCTCCTTAACTGAGTCCTACGTTCCGCGCTGCGTCGATGATATCTTCATAGGGGCTTTACAAACAAGAGCTAAAATCGAGTTTGTTTTCAAGCGTGTGAAAAAAAGGTCTGATAACTTGATGATAATTAAAATTCCGACCCGCAACACAAACCCCAGTTACTTAAACAACATCTAAGTATACCTATGCTAAAGCTGAAATGACGTTAATTGTACTCATCTTTATGAATAACTTTTAAAATGACACTATCCATGAAATTGCGAAAGAAAAATCAGCTGTTGGTCTCATAGTTGAAGTTGTTCATAATTATGAGTACAAGAACTACTTCGGCGTTCGCGTATACCAAAAATAATGTTGTATAATAAAGAATATCAGTAATATTTCAAGTCATTCTTATTCCTCAGGTGAATCCCGAAGGTATTCGTCGGACACTTGTCTGGTTGAAGCAGAAATACGGTGACTTGGAGTTTGTCATCACGGAGAATGGCTTAGCGACGCGTGGAGGACGCCAGGAGCCGGACCAGGACCGAGTGGAGTATTACAGAGATTATATGAAACAGGTAAGTCTTGACTGTCAGTTGACAAGCCCAGAAGCTTCATGACTCCAGGAATACCCTCCTCCTCCTCTTTCTCCTGTACCCTCGATACAGGAGAAAACCTAGTGAGGGGCAATGATTAAAAAAAAAAAGATAAAATTTCACCAGATCTACTGCCCTTCTTTTATTAACTAAAGTTTAGCATGACAGTTAAGTAGGTATTTACAATCAAAGGTTTTGGAATTAAACTATTATAAATAGCATTTATATTAAGTACATTATTTGTTATGTATGCGGGATTCAGGTTATTGTCTTGGTAAAATAAGACGCGGATTTCTTAGTTATATCTTGTGTTTAATAACCGTCTTAGCAAATACAGTTATCTTGGAGCGGAACAGTCTATGACTGTTTCCTTCCTTCAAAAACCATAATCATACAATATTAGCATGCATTCGTCATCTCACTCACACCTTTACGACTTACATAGTTCATCTCTTTTCCACAGTCATGCATCATCTTATCATTACGTTCCATTCCTACATGTATTTATCGCCATCGGCAGGGAGTTCATCCGCATACCCTATAGCAGCCCCACAGTACTGGTCTCGTACCGTGCGGTTTCAAAGGAGTTCCCTCCCACGCACGCTCAGGTTGTGGAAACAGCTCCCCACCGAGGTTTTCCCAAGAGTCTACAGCATAGGGTTCTTCAAAAACGGTGTGAACAGATTTTTACAGGGCCGGCAACGCGCGTGTGATGCCCCTGGAGTTGCAAGCGTCCATAGGCCATATTAAGTACATTACAGAACATTAGAAGTTTGATGATGATTTTGCTAGGGTAAATTAATGATGGTCTAATTTCAGGTGTTGCTGGCGATCAAAGAAGATGGCGTGAACGTAACTCGTTACACGGCGTGGACGCTCATGGATAACTTTGAGTGGATGGATGGATATGAGTAAGTAGAGGTCAAACATCATTTGTACAAATGGAGTTTCTTGCCGGTTCTTCTCCATAGGAACTATTTGGAACCGCGCACCTAGAGTCTCGACATTTCATAAGTGCCTGTATCTGGTTCACATGAAATTAAAATCTATTCTTCAACTCAGCTTATCGTAGTTCACTGCTGGATAAAGGCCTCTTCAGAGTTGCACCACAACACGCCTCGACTTTCAGCATCCCTATATCAAATCTTACGATTCATAATAATTATAGGTTCTCTTATTAAGCCTATTGTTGCGTCGCGACGACGGCATGCAGTGGTGCGACTTAATACCATACTAAAGTGAATTTTTTTTTTCTTCCAGAAGCCAATTCGGCCTGTACGAGGTGAACTTCTCGGACCCGAAGCGTACGCGCACCCCTCGTAACTCGGCGCATTACTACGCACGCGTCATAAAGAGCCACTCGCTTGATGTACCCACGACACGTGATGAACTTTAGTTTTTATAAATATAAATAAGTCAAGATTGCTTTTTAATTTATAACATAATTAAGTTTTTTTTATATTTTTTATTGAATAAATTAATTAAACTCTAAGAGTAATTTTAACTTTGTCCTTTAATAATAAATTGTACACAAATCAAAATACCCGTAACCTGTATATGGTATTGTATACCTATGTGTATGGATGATGCGAAAGAAGACACTTCTGATGATTCCAGTTCTGATGAAGACTTTAATAATGAGCAGAAGTACCTATAAGCCATTTTGTCACTGCATGACGAAATTACTCGTATTTTAAATGTGACATGTTATCGGACTCAACTCTGTCGCACGAGTTCTACACATCGTACCCTTGGAGGCAGGTGTGCTTCTCATCAGATGACCTTGACACCTGTGCAGTTCTCTCTAAAGAAATTCTGGAGGGTATGAAATGTTTTATTCCCAACCCTCTAGTGGCTGTGGGGTTGAAAAGACTACCGTGGTCTAATCGGCCTAGCCAGAAAACCAAGCTTAACAATCATACTGAGTATGAGGCTTGGATCACGGCCTAATCAGCGGGTCTACCGCGTAACTAAAATTGTAATGAACATCGACACTGGTATTAAACTTCAATACAATCGTGAGAGCCTAAACTGTGAGCAAACTTGTAAAAAAAATACCTATCATATAGTTGGGACTACTATCTTCATGATCGGTAAAAAAAAATACAAGTTAGCTCAAAGTTTAGGCTCTCACGATCGTATTGAAGTTTAATACCAGTGTCGATGTTCATTACAATTTTAGTTACGCGGTAGACCCGCAGGACCCACACGTCTAACCCAATAATAGTCTGAAAACCACCTGGATAACCTGCATGGATATCGAACCGGCCATTTTATGCGTTCTTATGTAGGTATGTACCTACTACTTGCAAGCCGCAGTTCAGGCAATACGAGGTGGACTTTTCGGACCCTATGCGCACACGTACGCCGCGCCATGTATCGATCTACTATTTAAATACCTATTAACAAAACCCAATAATCATAATCATAAATCTTTATTTCTCTCATCATCATGTTACAATCAATCATCAATCTTTTTTCAATTCAATTCAATAATTTATTGATAAAATAAAACAAAAGTCATGCATATATATTTGAACATTCAGATTTATAAAGATAATCTATTTATATCGAGGTATATCTATAAGTACTTATAAATTATAATAAAATCTTATATAATTATATATTGCCAGTTTACAAACATACATGTCACATGCACACACCACCCAGACCCGAAACAACTATCTGTAGATCATACAAATACTTGTTCCGTGCGGGGATCGAACCCGCGGCATGTAGCGTAGAAGGCTAATCGCTTAGCCACTGCGCCAACCGTGTCGTCAAATACACAACAAAACAAACAAACAAACATTAAAACAAACAACGAACAAACATTAAATTAAATCCTATTAATAAATATCTAAAGAACACAAATAAATACTAAATAGTGCAACAATTTTACTTAAATTAAATAATTTACCAAAATAATAATATTGAATAGATAACTAATAAATATTGAACAAAAAGTATGTCATAAAATATATCAGGCAACAGTGAAATAATAAATAACAATTACATTAAAATAAATAAAGTATTAATAAAGCAGCTTTTCCTCTCTCCTACCAAACCATGCTGTGCCCGACAGGGTCCATAATTTATCCATAGATTAAGCCTACCATCTGTTTTAACTTTACATTATGGAATGCAATAAAGATTTGATTTTGATTTTTTGATTTTGACATCCGATGTTCCGATTCCACGCGGATGAAGTCGCGGTCACTGCTAGTCTTTAATAATACATTCCAAACAATAGCATCAAAATAACGATAGGTAGATACTTACAATAATAATAATTAGTATAAAAATAATCAATTAAACTTTAATAATGCCAGTACTAAATAAATATAATATATTATCTATGGTATCAAGCCTCTAAATCCCCTGAGCTACGCACATTAAAGTACATTAATCTTAATTAATGATCTAATGAAATCAAATAATTATAGATAGGTATTGTTAAAATATCAATTATGTAATTAAAATATTAAATACTATCTACAACAATTATTTATCTCCATAATTTGTTTGATAAAAATAAGTCGCACAAACTACAGACAGCTTACAGACTTCGACAGAAACGAATAAATATTACTTATAGGTACCTACATTGGCGTAACAAGGGAGTTTTCCTAGGGGGAGCAGCCAACCAGCTGAACAGCAACCCCAAGGTTTGTAAGTAATATTAGTGTTCTCGGAGACGGCTGTAACGATTTCGATAATATTTGATACGTAGCGATTTTCGGAGATGATAAAATAATTTTACGTGGAATGTTATTATAGTAAGCAAGCGTGCACTGGGAGAGAGCAGGGAGGGGCTGCGTGCCCCCTAGACCTGGCCTACCCCCCATAAATTTAGCAGATTTATGTGCACATGCCTAAGTATATTCCTGTTGTTTTCCTCCTAGGCCAAAGGCTGGGTACGACTATGTTAGTAAGAATTAAGAAACCGGGAAACTGGCTTATTTCAGTCTGGATATCTCTAGACCTCTGATTTTTCTATCTGAAGTCTTGACTAGACCAGGGCCTTAAGTCTGCTAATTCCTACTATCTCAATCGTGTCAGAATGGTCTTGTAATTGTTGGTTTTTGCAGTATCAGTCAACCTATTTTGACTTCTATTGCGTGGGTAATAGAAGTAAAAGTCGGTTATTTGCCTGTTATTAAGTGTCGTTCAATCGATTTCGACTACTTTTTCCTACGCAATAGAAGTCAAAATCGGTTGAACAACATTGTCTCAATCGTGTCAGAATGGTCTCGTAACATTCTGACAGGATTGAGACACGATTGAAATAGCAGAATTAGGCCCCAGTATTACCACAGTCCATTGCTAGAGAGTTGGCATGGACAACCTCTTCATAAAGGGAAGATGACGTGGCATCACGCCTTTATTCCGCGAAGAGTTAGGCAGAGATACAGCTGTACACACCACTTCGTCGATCACCAGCCGCGCGTGCGACCACTACACCAATAAACGATTTTATCGAACGTGATACAACACTAGCCCTTATAGGTCGTTAAATGATCCGAGATGGAGCATTTTCACATGAGCTGGATCAGACAACGAATCGACAAGATAACAAATATTGGTTGTTATAGAATCCCACACATTTGTGGAGGAACGAGGTATGATGTTCCTCCATTGAAAATGGAGGTTCCTCCTCCGACCAGGCGACGTGAATTTGCCCGGCAGGCCGAAGCTCAACGGTTGATTTCGGACAGTCGTATAAGTTGGAGATGAAAATTCGTCGTATCTCGTCGTATAAAATCGTATCGTGTCTGTGTCGTTATCGGCTAATGGAAAAGTGCTCTTTTTGTCTGACTGCGGAAACTGCACGATTGCGTCGTTTCAATCTACTCGAATGGGCTGAGTGAAATGCCGTTTTGTATTCGACAAAACTATAAAATATCGAATGGAATTGTTATGGTCGAACCCGCGCCTAGCATAATTTGTGTTAAAAATTGAAAAGTGATCCATAAAGAGTGTGTAATCTAAATTTTAAAAAATCGAGCGGTCACATGCACTAATGTGCGTAAATTCCGTTAAAATTGCTTACGTAGATACCTAGTAATAATCATAACATGAATCTATAGGTACGCAATGACTTCACAAAACCGCAGGCACTATAAATACTGTGCCACAGGCAAAAGGTTGATATAAAAATATTATCAGTGACAAAGCTTAACGTAAACTATTATACGTAATTATAGTGAAGTTAATCATCGTCATGGATTGGCGCCTATCGCTTGTGTTGAGGTAAGGAAATATTTATTTTAGAATGATTTAAAAAAAAAGTAATACCATAAATGTATAGGGGAGAGATGTATACGAGAATAAATACTTTTCCACGTCAAGAAGGTGGCAGAGCGTGAGGCAATAGAAAACTAACTTGAAAACTAAATTTGAAACTAAAACTAAACTAAACTGAACGCGCGCCAATCGTGCTCCTTATATTCCCGACCCATATTCCTGGAATATTCCGTACCTCACCCCTCCGCATCCTGTGACCAACATTTATTTCCCTACTTGAGTACTTACTTCATAATGCACAATCATTACATTATTTACAACGCCCGCATTCCACCCACAAGCAAACGGACAAGTAGAAAGATGGCATAGTACCCTAAAATCGGAGCCTAAAGCCGTCCTTTACTCATCGAGAGATGCTGAGATATGGCAATCTCTCCATGTCAAATCTGTTATTCAGCCGCATCTGAAATATCATAAATAACCCCTCTTTTGTGTAATTTTGTAGGAATTAACGGATTGACGCTAGAGAGAGTATAAATATAAATAGCTAGTAACTACCTACTTATTGTAATAATTATTATATGTATGAGTAATGCAATCAATATCGTAGCTAAGGACATGAGTACCCAGGGCAGGATTCGGATTTTGCACCCCCCAAAATAAATGTTAGGTACCTACAGTGGTCAAAGAAATAGTCTAAGGTTGAAATTTGTTTGTACGCTATAACACAAAAATGTCTATCTTGTTAAAATAATGAAATCTTATCTTCAATTATATTTTCTTTTGATAGGAGTTCTGTTAAAATTGATCGACCACTTTTTTGACGAACCGTACTTATTTTGTACGAAGAGAAACAACACAATGATGTCGATTCTGCTAAGGACTTTGACAAGACCTAATTTATAAACTAAATGCGTCTGTCCTCCAAACACCGGTCTGTGTCTTTTCAACCTTGAAGTTCGCAGAATCATCGAATAACAATCGAGCCATTAACATAAATTGGAAGAGTACGGGCGTTTGTCTCTTTCTGTTTCAATGGATAAAGAAAGTAACAGATGCGTTTAGCTAGTTTACCTAATACTTACTGTCAAAATGCGCAAAGAATCGACACTATTAACTTTATTTTTTTATTTTGATTATTAAAGCCGCCATCGCAATCCCGTGGAAGTTATATAATCTCAAACTTCAAAACTTGTGTTTTAATTTTGTGTTAGCGCTTAATTTCTTAATGTGCCCGTGTCCCTAAGGGTCTACGAGTGCGTCCCCTTAAGGTTTGCACCCCTGATGGCAACCGCCCCTGATGGCAACCGCCCTGCGGCCAGCCCCTACCTACAAAACTGAATGCAATAGGGGCACCATTCGATAGGAATTATATTCAATAGCTATTTATAGAGGGGATCAAAGTAGATAATTGGAATAATCAACTCACAGTAATTAAGATGATTCTATTTGATTAATATGATAACATATGATATAATGCAATACAATTTTGTGATTTAACGATTACTCTGTCACTTATCGAATTAAAATTATATTAATGAAATGATAACAAAGATTTGACGCCCTGTAGTGGCCAGTGCTTATCATTTGTTTATCAGTCAAATGATCATTTATAATTTATTATCACGCGCCACTGGAAAATTCGGCTGTCGAATATTTTCAAAAACGATTGCTAGCGCTGCCGCTTGCCGTTCACCGAGCGAAAGCGAAAGGGACAATTGCACCTCAGCCTCATAAGACATAATCAAAATCAAGGATTTGTAATTATTCTCCCTTTTCCTCCTGCAAAAGGGTCCGATAAGAATATTATAGTATAAAAAAAAACTAAAGAAAACGCTTTTGTCATCCAAACTAAACGTGTATGCAAAATTTCAGCTCAATCAGAAACCGGGAAGTGGGTCAAATTTAACTTCCAAGATTTTTTTACATAGTTAGTTAGTTACAAGTGAAGCTAATAAAAGCGTTTTAAAAAAAGGTTAGGTAATTTTCCACTAATATTTTTCCAACATTTCGTCTGCAGCGCTTTCCTAGCCGTTTCATGGGGTGTCGAAGACCTGAAGTTTCCACCAGGATTCAAGTTCGGAGCGGCCACAGCTTCTTACCAAATCGAAGGTGCATGGAATGTCAGTGGTGAGTTACAATACCAGCACGGCACGGTTTGCGATATTTGTATGGCCCTAGTTGTTCCGGGTCCGTAGAGCTATTCTGTAAGAACAAAATTCTCGGATCTCGATTCGAATGTCATTTATTATCGGTTGATGTCAATTCATCAAATGTCAACCAACAATAAGAGTGAGATTCGAATGGAGATGCAAGATGATCTCGTGGGATGATTTCGTACTAGGACGCGTCTAAATCTTAACTGCAATAAGAGAAGCTGGAAGGCCCCCTGGGCCCCAAGTCTGCTTTTTCAATTGTGTCAGAATGGTCTCGTAATTGTTGGGTTAAGAAGTGTTGTTCAACCTATTTTTACTTCAATAGTACTCAAAATCTATAGAAGGATACTTAATAACTGGCAAATAACCGACTTTTACTTCTATTACCTACGCAATAGAAGTCAAAATAGGTTGAATGACACTGCAAAAAACTACAATTACGAGACCATTCTGACACAATTGAAATAGCTAAATTGGGGCCCAGTACCTGTATCATCTTTTCCCCGCGGATTCACCCACGCGTTTTATTTTTATCAAAAAAAAAAAAAGTCTATATCACTCAAGGATAGTGTAGCTTTCTAGTAGTGAAAGAGTTTATAGAATCGGTTCTGTAGTATCAAAATAATCTTTGAAACTCTGTTTGCTTGATTGTTAAGGGATAATCCCCTTAACAATCAAGCAAACAAATAAAACCAAAAGTATAGTTAACAACTCGTATCATGCTACGATCTGTAAATTGCATGGAAATAATAAGTACTTCTCGGTAAAATATTTGTATGAGAATGACGCAGATCTATCAGCGTTGTTTAATCGTGACAAGACACATTAATGTCATAGAGAATAAGGCCCCTGATTGTTTCCTGGGTGTTTATGATGATGTATTTTTCAGACAAGGGCTTAAGTATCTGGGACCGTTTCACACACGAGTATGCGACGAGGATCTCTGACCAAAGCAATGGAGACGTTGCCTGTGACTCTTACCATAACTGGAAGAGAGACATCGAGATGGCTGAAGAGTTGGGACTACACTTCTACAGGTAAAATAGGATCTTCTTTTACGAAATATAATTTTGCCTGTTTATATGGCGTAGGAACAGAGCAAAGCTGGTGTTTTGTGCCAGTGGTAGTGGTCGAACCTAAATTCTTCTTCTTAACTAATTACGCCCGACCCCCTAATTATGGATGTAGCAGCCAGTTTGCGACAGGCGTATAGTGTCACAAACTTATCTGACCCGGTCGTGGCGTGGCTGCCGTCGCTTTTACCAATGTCATCTCCGTACAAAAATGATACTTTGATGTCATTTTTGTTCCGTAGCTTGGTATTTGCCTTAGATTATGTAAACCTCTTACATAATCTAAGGTATATGCCGATAGTGACGCGACATTCTACATTTCGCTTACGCTCCAGTACTGTCATTGAAGCAGGCGGGGGCATGGTGACATGAATGGTCTTTACACAAACCATAGAATTAATAAGTACTTCTCGTACTTATTACAGTATATTACATATGATACACACCGAAAAGACCTTTGAGTTACTCAAAGGTAGTGCCGCGTGACAAAAGCATAAATGAAAAAGTTCGATATAAAAAAACAACTACAAAGCATCTATGCAACCTATAGATAAACCTAGGCTCTTATTTTAAAATATTTCGTTTATGAATTGGAAGACCTTATAATTACAGTGCCACAAACTTATCTGACCCGGTCATGGCGTCGCTGCCGTCGCTTTTAGAATGGTTAGGAAGTAATTTGAAGCGTTTTGAAATCATTTTTGTTCTGTAGCGACGTTAGTTCCAATTTTGATCACCGGGTCAGATATGTTTGTGGCACTGTATGTCTGAACCAAGAACCTATATAATATTCTTGGTCTGAACAGACAGCCATAAAATTGACTTATAACTTAGTAGGTTTATTCCATAAAGTTATTATTACTATTACCACTAGTAATAATAACTTTATGGTTTATTCTATTTCTTTTGCCACCAGGTTCTCACTATCATGGCCTCGGATTCTCCCGACTGGTTTCCCCAACTACATCAGTGAAGACGGCAAGAACTACTACAACAACCTGATCGACGGTCTACTGGAGAAGGGCATCGAACCATTCGTTACTCTGTTCCATTGGGACTTGCCGGTATCTATTCAAGATCTTGGTAAGTCAGCTCAGAATCCTCAAGCTTTCTCAATGTTGTGGTCGGATTTCTGTCTGAAGCAATATAGCTGCAAGCAATTGAAGCCATATTTCTTGCGAAGTTGCACACGTCTTGTTGACCCACTTGAAACGTTAAGTCGGTGATTATACCTCTTCGTCTACTGGCTCATTGCTGTTTGAAACATTCTGGACCTGACGATTAACATAGGATCTTATGCTATATAATTTTACGGTTCCAAATCGTGAAATGTTAGTGTTACCTATTCAAAATAAACAGCCGCAGATAAAATACACCTCCAGTGATACGACGATCCAGGGCCCTAACTTTGCTATTCCAATGGTGTCTCAATCGTGCCAGAATGGTCTTGTAATTGTTGGTTTTTGCAGTGTCGTTCAACCGATTTTGACTTATATTGCTTGAGTAATATTAGTAAAAGTCGCTTAGATGCCAGTTATTAAATATCATTCTATAGATTTTGACTATTATTACTTACGCAATAAAAGTCAAAATCGGTTGAACGACATAGTAAAAATCAACAATTTCGAGACCATTCTGACACGATTGAGACTCGATTCAAATAGCAGAATCACCAGGAGGACAGTTGCGTAGGCGCGTAGCGGTTCAGTTACTACTATGACAGCGTAGCCAATGGAGCCGTGACTACGTCGTAGCAACAATAGAATCCAAATGAAAAAAATGTTAACATTATAATCATAAGGCGGTGATCCGAGCAGACGACGGACTGCCACGGCCAAGTCACAAGAATGACCGTGGTTGGTAGTTGTTGCCAGTGAGGATACCTAGAGTTCTAACGACAACTACGGACAAAATGACCGTCGTTTTCGTCGAGTCCGTCCCAAATGTAGCGTCGGGCCACAACTACCAATCAAGGTCATTCTTGTGACATGTCGCGGCAGTCCGCCGGACAAAGTAGAATAATATTTTGAAGACCTCGAGCTCTATCTGCAAATCTGTCCATCCTACGGTTGTCTGGCAGACATCGCCAAGCGCGATAAGACCGCCATTTGTACATCTCTTTTTCTATTTATTGTCACTTTTCTTCTCTTTCTAGTGTGCAATAAAGTATTGTAGCTTCTTCATCCAAATCATCCTAACATTCCTTGTTATTTACGTAGATTGAACTGTACCTTGCAGGCGGCTGGACAAACCCTCTCATAGCAGACTGGTACGCCGACTACGCAAAGGTAGTCTTCACGCTCTTCGGCGACCGCGTCAAGTTATGGCTTACTATGAACGAAGCACTCGCCATTTGCGACATATCCTACAACTCTGGTGTCATGGCACCAGGAATCTTAAGCCCTGACTTCGGACCTCACTTGTGCACAAAGAACCTTCTGCTAGCTCATGCTAAGGCTTGGAGGATTTACGATGAAGAGTTTAAACCGAAATATCATGGTAAGTTCTGCTGTAAATATCATGTAAGTTCTCAAAAAATAACGCAATAAGTTCACTTACATTGCGGAAAGTACAAAGTAAAGGTAGGTATATGTAATTATGTATATAGCATGTATTATTATCTGAGTTTAATAAATAATAACTATAGGTACATTATAAAATTAGGGTATTGTAATGTTGTTTTAATTAAGGGTCCAATCAATAAATTTTAATGCAATTTTTTCGTATTTTTGCAGAAATTTCGTATTTATTGAAGTAGGTACCTAGTCTAAGTTCTAGTAGTTCACTTTGAATCATTTTTTTAAGGCCTAACCCTTCTCATTCTGAGAAGAGGCCCTTGCCCACTGCCCCGCAGTGGGACAGTAATGGGCTGGATTTATGTCTTTATTAATTTAAGATTTTTTAACCCAAAACGATTGTTATCAGGTAAAGTATCACTGGCCCAACAAGTGCTGTGGTTCGAGCCTTTAACACCAGAAGATGAAGAACATCAGGAACTTGCGGAACTGGCCAGACAAAGCTGTGTACGTATCCTTATCAGTATCATAAGTTTAAACAAAACTGGTATAAATAACCAACAAATAAAAAGATAGAAACTTTCCGGTGAAAGTAATATTAGGTACATATAGGCGTAATGATAAAGTATGTTTTATATTGTTTTGTTTTTCATTATATTATTAGATTTTTTTATTGAAATAAAAAAAAATGTCAGTACCCCGAACTTTGTCCGGGCCGCTCCCGTGGCCCCAAATAATATAGTAGATTTGGGTACTATATATTGTTCCAAAAGCTATAATCATAGCCCAAAATAATATATAATACGATAATATATTATATAATATAATAGTGGTCGCCCAGTGGTCGAAATTCGACCGTAATATTAGCTGTCTGCACTCCTTCTCCTTATAAATTTTAACTATGCTAAATCTCATACTCCTCCGTGCGCGAAAAAGGGGTACATAGAAAGTTTTATATTCACGTATTAATATGTATATAGATTTAGCAACCTTAAGATGAGGATTATGGATCTACCGGGAACCAAACTAAAACAACTAAGGTATTCAACTGTTTGTTCTAACTTAGCTTAGCTCGTGGTGGAAACGAAACTATGATGAAAAAGACTCTTAGCAACGCAAGCTAATTCTGATATTCCAATCGTGTCTCAATCTCAATCGTGTCAGAATGGTCCCGTAATCATTGGATTTTGCAGTGTCGTTCAACCGATTTTGACTTCTATTGCGTAGGTAATAGTAGTCAAAATCTATAGAACGACACTTATTAACTGGCAAATAACCGACTTTCACTTCTATCACTTACCCAATAGAAGTCAAAATAGGTTGAACGACACTAAAACCAACAATTACGAGACAATTCTGACATGATAGAGACGCGATTGAAATAGCAGAATTAGGGCCCTGAGCTAAACTAAGTTGGTCCTGACTTAGCCGCTCTCGGTGGAATGGATTTTTTTGCACGTGTAAAACCGTACCTTATTTTCAGGAAGGGAAATACAGCCATGCGATCTTCTCTAAGGAAGGGGGATGGCCACCTGCCGTAGTGAAGGTCTTGGACGAGGTCAGCAGAAAGAAAGGATACTCCAAGTCTATACTGCCTGCATTTACCCAGGCAGAGATTGAACTTATTAGAGGTACCTACACCAAATAAACAACTACCCAAATTGTCTCCACATCGTCATCACCAGCTCACATTCATCCACTGCTGGACATAGGCCTCTCCCAGAAAGCGCCACTGAGCCCGGTCTTTGGCTCTCCTGTTCCACTTTCACCTTCCACAAGTCGTCGCTCCACCTGGCCGGGGGGCGCCCCACACTACGTCTGCCTACTCGCGGTCTCCACTCGAGAACTCGCCTTCCCTAACGGTCATCGGTTCTTCGGCTTATGTGACCAACCCACTGCCACTGCAACCCGCTAATCCTATAGGCTATGTCGATTACCTTGGTCCTCTGTCGAATAATCTTGTTGCGGGTTTTACCCTGCAGAGTGACTCCGAGCATATCCCGCTCCATAGCTCCACATGAGGAGCGGTATTCATATGGCAGTGCTTCGCAGTTAGGTTTAATCATCAATAAGAACCATTTATCCATGAAATTGCAAAAAAAAATCTGTTGTTCATACAAATATTTGTTACATGTGGGAATCGAATCCGCGACACGTAGCGTAGACAGCCAATCACTTAGCCACTGCGCCAACCGTGCTGTCAATATGTTATTAATTTGTTCTTCTTCAGGGACCTACGACTTCTACGCGATTAACCACTACACGAGCCGTGCGATACGCAAGGCGAATGAAGGCGAGGAGTTCAGGCCGTGGCCGCTAGGTGACGCCACAGACCTTAACGCTATTGTGGAGAGAAGACCACACTGGGGTCAAGCTGCCTCATCTTGGTTTTACGTTAGTATTCTTCTATAATCCTTGTTTTTTCCTGGCCCATGCATTTAACATGCCTCATAACAGGTGTAATGATCGCAAGCGCAGCTACGGAGCGTGAGGTCCGGGTTAGATTCCAACAGTCATACTGAAATAACGACCGTGCTTCGCCTCAATTCCACATTGAATTATGCGCTGCGCATTATTTGTACGGACACCGTGTGTCATACTTGTGAAACCCTAAGGACTCAATTATGGAGAGGCGAAAACTCGTACGGCGTGCAAAGAGGCTTATCACCCTCTCGCTCGCTCTCCATGATCGGAGATACGCGCCTTTCTCCGCGTTGCGCGCCGCTTTGCACTCCGCGCAACTTTCCGCCTCTTCATAATTGAGCCCTAAGGGCTAGCAACGCGGAGAAAGGCGTGTATCTCCGTTCATGGAGAGCGACACGGCGCATTGCGCGCCGCGCGACGCTCCGCGACTCGACGTTTCTTCATAGGGGTTTTACAAAGAGCTAAAATCGAGTTTGTTTATAACAAGCGTGTGAAAAAGAGTAACTTATTGATAATTAAAATGTCTACCTGCAGCACAAACCCCAATTACTTATTGAAACAACACCTTAATATACTGTACTCATGATTATGAATAACCATGAATTCGCGAAAGAAAAATCTGCTGTTGTCTGCTGTCAAATAAATACTTTTTCTTTCTTCTTTCTTTCTTTCTTTCTGTTCCATACATTTAGTTGAATAATATAAAATTCTTTGTATGGAACAGCAGATTTTTATTCGCTATTTCTTGGTTGGTCTCATAGATAAAACGAGTACAAGAACTTTTCGGTGTTAAACAACAAAATAATGTTGTTTATTATAGAATCTCAGTAATACCGTTATACCTATGTCAAGTCATTCTTATTCCTCAGGTGAATCCCGAAGGTATTCGTCGGGCACTCGTCTGGTTGAAGCAAACATACGGTGACTTGGAGTTTGTCATCACGGAGAATGGCTTAGCGACGCGTGGAGGACGCGAGGAGCCGGACCAGGACCGAGTGGAGTATTACAGAGATTATATGAAACAGGTAGGTCTTGACTGTCAGTCGACAAGAGGCCCAGAACCTTCATGACTTCAGGAAATTTAAAAATGATAAAATTTAACCAGACTTTCTTTTATTAACTAAAGTTTCGCATAAGAGTTTAGTGGGTACTAACAATCAGAAAGTGTTGAAATTGAACTATTAAAAATAACATAATTATAATATTATTTGTTATGTTTGTTCATCTGCATACCCTACAACCACACTGGTCTCCACAGAACACAGAAAGAGGTTAGAAAGGCGATCATACGGTGTTTGTATGGGAACCGATGTCGCCAGACGCGACCCCACCTTTCACTACCACCACACGTGCAGATAAACGCACAAGATTAGACAAACACATGCAACATCATACAGAGCATTATAATTAGTCGGACCGCTATAAGCACTGCCCTCTCGACGGCTGGCGGGGCGTAGGGCCGCCCAACACGGACTAGCTTATTGGTGTCCCGCGTCCCGCAGGCCATCTCTACATATACCTCTTTTCTGTGTTCTGTGCTGGTCTCGTACCGTGGTTACAGAGGAGTTTCCTCCCACTCACGCATAGGTTGTGGATTCAGCTCCCCACCGAGGTTTTCTCAAGAGTCCCAGCGTGGTGGACTAAAGCCCTTCTCATTCTGAGAAGAGGCCCGTGCCCAGCAGTGGGACAGTAATAGGCTGGATTTATCTATTTATTTAATTTCAGGTGTTGCTGGCGATTAAAGAAGATGGCGTGAACGTAACTCGTTACACGGCGTGGACGCTCATGGATAACTTTGAGTGGATGGATGGATATGAGTAAGTAGAGGTCAAACATTATTTGTTCTAATCAAGTGGAGTTTCTTGCCGGTTCTCCTCCATAGTACAACCTACTATTTGGAACCGCGCACCTAGAGTCTCGATATTTCATAAGTGCCTGTATCTGGTTTACATGAAATTAAAATCTATTCTATTATATATTCAACTCAGCTTATCGTAGTTCACTGCTGGTTAAAGGCCTCTTTCAAGTTGCGCCTCAACACGCCTCGGTTTTCAGCATCCGTATATCAAATCTTACGATTCATAATAATAATTATACGTGCTCTTATTTAGCCTATTGTTGCGTCGCGACGACGGCATGCAGCGGTGCGACTTGATACCATACTAAAGTGAATTTTATTTTGTCTTCCAGAAGCCAATTCGGGCTGTACGAGGTGAACTTCTCGGACCCGAAGCGTACACGCACGCCGCGTAACTCGGCGCATTACTACGCACGCGTCATAAAGAGCCACTCGCTTGATGTACCCACGACACGTGATGAACTTTAGTTTTAATCTTAGATTATGTAAACCTCGTTTTAATAAAGTTATTTTAGTCAACATATTTTTAATAAAATGGATAACTTAAGATTTTTAATATTTTTATATTGAATACATTAAATAAACTATAAGAGTAATTTTCAATATGTTCTTTAATAATTTTGTACACAAATCAAAATAGCCGTAACCTGTGTATACCCACATATGCATAATCGCAGTTATTCTTGAATGTAAGTATTATGGAATTTGAATGTATTTTTATGAGGATTCTTTAGTCATTGACTTTTATAATGTAGTGTGGACCCACTAAGTTAAATATAAAGTGGAGCTATCACTCTCCTATACCTAACTGAACCCTCAAGGTCGGTTTCAAAGGTTAATCTGTCTCTAAAAGTACTTACGCATAGAAAGAGATAGATATATCTTTGCGTGGTCAAGGTCGGTTTCATTTAGGTAATGAGATCGCTCCACTTTTATACTCAACTTCATGGGTGGTCAACCTTTTACTGGGCTTAATTTGTTACAATTTCTAATCTGTGATAATTTCTGAACGGCTAAGGAACTCAAATGTCAGTGTCAGTGCTGTCAGAACTCAGATTACAACTGCACGTCAAAGTCACATTGTAATGTGTTGAGGTTATGTTTTAGTCAAAATAACACGATATTTTCAAAGTTTTGAATTAATTTTAAAATGAGTAAGAAACTAAATAATATGAAATGGGCGTCGGTAGCATTGGATGGCTTCCCTGCGTCAATGGCGGATAAATTCCAAAGTTTTGTAGGTTTAGAAGAGTGCACAGACTACAATTTTGATAAGGAGAACAAGCGGTCTAAAAAGGTATGTTTAATTCGATTATAACCTCCTTGTTGTCTAATATAGGGGCATGGAAAGAGCCTCTCCAAGTGACAATACCTGAGTACGACGAGCACCTTGGAAAATCAGCCTCGTTACAGCCCTTGAAAACTTAAAATAAGTCATATTCTAAGTTTTCAATATGTTGAGATAATTTTTCATATTTATGCGGTAGCACCATTTGTGAGGCTGCAGGCCAGAGGCCCAATTCTCGTAATTAAAAATGTTCAAAATATAGTTCGGATCTCATTCCCATCTACTACCAATGTCATAAATGTCACAAATGGTATTCTCCTACCCTAACAAACAACGTCAAACGTGACATTATATTGTAATGAGATCGAAAGTATAATAAAAGGCAAATCGGTATTCTCAAGAACATTGTACATTGTACAATGTTCTTGGGTATTCTGCTAACATTTTGAACTGACACAGATAATAAAATTGACAAACTCGTCTATACACAAACGTCAAAAATGATATTGAAATATTGAAATGAGTTTGTAAGAAGATTGAATCCAAATCATACTGGAATCGGACTGAACTTTAAGAGGAGTAGAATACATGACTTTTTGTCAATTTATAATATAATCTCAGTTCGGTCAACTTTCAGTCATATTATAAATTAATTACGAGAATTGGGCTTCAGGTTAAAGTTGAAAAGAGCAGTAGTAGGTACCTACTCTAAAGCTGCATAAACATTTATGTATTTATTTATTTATTTAATGCTTTTCATACAAATATGTACAAAGGCGGTCTTAATGCCAAAGGCATTCTCTGCCAGACAACCTTAGGATGATGCAGAGACAAAAAAAATGGTAAATGCACTAGTCATTATTATTAAGTGAGGATAATAATATACCTACTTATCAGTGGCGAAGGGTTACAGTTTTAAAAGGGGAAGCCGTCCCAAAAATGTCTTCTAAAAATTGCTGTAATTAATGCTGCAAGACAAAAATCCATACCTTCTCTTGTAATCTATGTATAGTCATGTTTGGGAGAGCTCAACCTAACTGAATCCTTTTTTTAAACAAGCCTTTTTTTATCAGTTGGATGAGTAAATAATATAATTTTACGTTGTATGTATGGTTATTTTCCCCGATCTAATCACTGTATCCTATATGTATCACCACATGATTAGATACGCTTATAACAGTTAAGCAAAAACATGTATGCTCTTTTTATTTTGTATTTTACCATCTTTTATACCATGTTTTTAAGCAAATAAATATTATTCTATTCTATTCTATTCTATACGTTTTCGAACCGTATCCGTATTGTATCTTTAGATTTGATGATTGGACAAAAGCCAACTCGTATTGTGATCACATATTATTATCATGATTGCATATGACCATTCATCCACATATTTATGTGGATCTGGATGCCCGCAATGTGGATATGGGATCAGATCGAGCAAATTATGCTACATTTTATGTGGACCCGGCTTAAAACACCTATCATTAATTATACCGATTTCCGCATTCAAAACTAATTATCGCAGTGAAAATTAGCTAACTATCAGTAATTAAACTGATGATATTAATTGTTGTTTTATCAAAAATAAATTTCAGGGCAAACAAAAGGACAAAAAGGAATCAAAGAAAAAGAGGAAAACTTCAGAAAACGAACCGGAAGAGGTTCCAAGCAAGAAAATAAAACTAGACAATGGTTTTGTTGTAGAATCATGTAACACCACAACACCGTCACTAGCCAACAGCCAACAAAAAAGAGCTAAAACAAAAAATAAGAAAAACAAAAATAAAAAAAATTCCAACATACCTGAAACTAATGACAGTAATGAAGAACCGATTAAAAATAAGAACGCTAACAAGAAGAAAGAAGATAAATCACCTACAGAAGATACACATAATGTTCCAAAGAAGACGAAACAGAAGTTGGGAGACCTACTGCAGTCAACATCGGAGTTGACCGCAGAGGACATGCTGACGTGGGCTGAGTTTAAGCTGCAGGAACCTATAATAAAGGCTCTTACTGAGTTAGGCTTCAAACAACCTACGAAGATACAGCAGTTGACGCTACCGGCTGCTATTCATGGTAAATAGTAATAAAGCTTAATTTATTCTGTGACTAGCGACCCGTCCCGAACTTTCTCTACTATCTTTACATTCAATATGAAAGTATTATACATATAAACCTTGCGGAAGAAATGCTCATAATGATGGTAAAAACCGCATCAAATTCTGTTGTGTGGTTTAGGAGGAGTTAGCGGATATACAGACAGACGCTGAAAGCGACTTTATTTTATACTATATAAAGACGTTATTTACATTTCAAACATGTATTGATTAGTATTGGTAATGCGTTACTTATTCTTTGTTAGATATAATTATGTTAGCTTGTAGTAGTATTATATGTGTAAGGTCCAATGTTTCTAATCCCGATCCCTTTAGAAGTTATTGTACTCATCATTATGAACAACTTTTACTATAGGACTAACACGGAAATCGCGAAAATAAATCTGCTGTTCCATACAAATAATTTAATATTACTCAACTAAATGTATGAAATAGCAGACATTTTTGTTGGGATTTCGTGCCCCATATACATATAAGTCCCATAGTAAAAGATGTTCATAATGATGCGTACAATATTCCCTTAAAGGGATTGAGACTAGTAAGGTTGGACTTTGTATTTATTTGTTTATTTTACATAGATCCTTTTTGGGTCCTTTTGGGTTTTTTGGCCTCCTCTAACCTCGGTTAACGGGTGATATAACAATTTTATTCTACAAGCCCTTTATTACATCTCGATATCAGAGGCATTAGGTCGGATGTATATCGTCACTACCAAGGTAAAACGCCAATTCGCTGGCAAACCAACTTCAACTTTAAAATGTGCCCAGTAAAGTTTAAGTTAGCTTGCTAACAAATTGTCGCCTTAGTCATTTTACACTGCATACCCTTATAAATTTAGTATTAAGTAATACAAACAATAATATGTCTGTAATATCAGTTAATTTAAGTCTTAGAGTGAGGTGACCAATCACAAACATCATTTAACTTGACAATACAATACTCAAGTTGATTTTGTCTAACCTGTAAGAAATGGCTGTGCACGCCACTGACATTAAATTCAGTTTCCCCAAACATCAACCTTAATTGCTCATGATTTTATGCAAAGAAAGAAAGAAAAATTATTTGCCACAAACACAAGACGCACTAGAATGATAGACATAGATACTAAGAAGAGGACAGGTGCATAGACAGAGAATACAATTTACTAATTACTACTACTATTTCTTTTATTTTTATTTATTAATGCGAACAAATGCATCCAGCCAGCATCCTAGCCCAAAGCCAAAAATCAGTATCAACGGTTTAAGAAGACTAGTTCCAACACATTCGCCATTGTTTACAGTCTGTAGCCATTAACTGTTTACATGGCTGATATTCCACATGTTAATTTTCTAAACAATATTTCCCCGTGTCACCGAGCCTGATTTTAATGTCATAGCTTACATTTATGTGCGCAAGTGAGCCTGCTGCAATGTGCAATTATTGCTGTGTCACTCCCGGCTATTATGTTCCTGTATTGTATATGGTGTGATTTAAGCATCTATTGTGTTGACTAATGAACCTTATTCCTTTCTTTTGTTATGCAGGTCGTAGAGACATCCTAGGCGCAGCAGAGACTGGTAGCGGCAAAACTTTAGCATTCGGCCTCCCAATCTTATCAGGTATACTAAAGCTCAAGGAAAAAGCCCTGTTAAAAGGCATTGATGTCTATGACATACCTTATAAAAAATGTTCAGCTAAAAAAGAGAATAATCCAGTAAAAGTAGATAAAAAAGAAAAGTTTAAGAGAAAAGATAAGAAAGGTATAATTAAGAAAGATATTGTTAAAGAACTGAAACCTAAAGAGTCTTCTGAAGATGGCTACAGTAGTGGTGTTGAGAGTAATGATGATGCTGAGGTTGATGAAACAAAAGCTGATGAATATAATGATGATGATTATTTAGAAGAAATAGAAGTACCTGTCAAGAAGAGAGAAACATCATCAGCTGATGAAGGAAACGACAGTGATGATCATAACTACATCCATCTATCTGAAATGCTCGATTCTGATGATTTAGCTGAGACTAGCGATGAAGAAAAAACAATTGAAGAAAATAATGACAGTGAAACTGCTAGTGGTGATGAAATTGAAGAGGATGTTGATAGTGACGCAGTTGATGATGATAGCGATGCAGAAGTTGATGAAGTAGACAGTGAGGTAGAAGAAAGTGATGAGCAAGCTAGTGGGGAGGAGGGAGAAGAAGATGATGTTCCAGATGAAGGCAATGAGAATGAAGAAGGTAATGAGATTTAGGTAGATTTTGTAAATTTTCAAAGTGCAATATTTATCAAGTTTAACACTACACATCATCATCCGTTTTGGAGCTACGATGCCACAGACAGACCACAGATACACACTACAATCCTACAAACTTATAACATCCCTATTTTTTGTCGGGGGTTAATAACAAGTACATTATAATTACAGGTATTGGCTGTGTCAAGGTTATGGATAACATAGAAATTCCTGGTCATGTGTCGATGAAGACTGGCAAGCCGCTATATGCTCTCATCTTGACTCCCACCAGAGAACTGGCTATTCAGATCAGCAGGCATCTGATAGCTGCTGCCAAATATACAGGTATGTGAAAATCTTATTATTTCTTATTATTATTTCTTCAGAAAAGGCAAAAAAAAACTACTGGGCCTTTACAGGCACTTATAAAATGTCGAGACTCTAGGTGCGCGGTTCGAAGTAATAGGTCCTATATTGAAGACCCGGCAAGAAACTCCATGGGAACTCTTTTAAAATAATAGATTACAATCTTGATCAGTACAATGTTGTGGTGAGAGCTGCGAGAATAATGTAATTTAATGTGAACAAAAATAAGAATAGGATAATAATGATTTGCCTCTGAATAAGATTGCCATGGCAGTTACAAGCTGACCAGAGGGCCGAGCACGAATGTTTTGACGTATGGTAACGTAAACGTAAGCGTTATTTTGATTATAATTTTTGTTCAATTTTATGCAAGAAACGCAAAAATTGCATGTTTTTCCAAAAAATATCATGGATTAAACTTGTATTTTTGGTTCTAAATTTAGTTACGTTTACGTTACGATATGTCAAAACATTCGTGCTGGGCCCACAGTTCCGACAGACGGCACCCGTTCACGAGCCTGTCCTGTCGAATTTTTCTTTCCGCAAATAATTACAACCGATATATGTTTTAACTTATATTATGTTATAAATCATTTCAAATGTCTATCTTGTTTTGTCTGTCAGGTATAAAAGTAGCTACAATAGTCGGCGGCATGGCAGCAGTGAAGCAGGAGAGGGTGCTTCGCTCCGGGCCTGAGATAGTGGTGGCGACTCCCGGTAGATTGTGGGAGCTGATCGGCCAAGGTCAGCCGCATCTGCAGCAGCTGGACTCCGTCAAGTGAGACCTTGGTTTTATGAACTTCCTTTTGAAAATATTCTGTTTCCTTAATAATGTTTTCGCGTGTTATTCCAAAAATTAACAAAACGGTTTTTCCTTCGCCAGGTAATTCTTTATGCAAATGATAAATTTGACGCTTGACAGATTTTTTATAAAAAAGCTATCAAAAATTCCAATTTATTCCCTCGGATAAACTTATCTGAAGTTTGAAAAATCGACCCTTATACACTCATCACGATTTTTGTATCTCTAAAAACGCGGGTAGCACTAAGCCTAATTATAAAAATAATATACAGAATGGAATTTTGGGGCATTAAGGTCAGGCCCTTTCCATCATAGTTAGATAAAAAAAATTACTATACAGGATAATTTTTTATGTAGTGCGCATAATCTGTAGAGTGATTCAGTCTCCGTTCCTAAACGCAACCGCAGTATTAGGATACACTTTGAAACAAAACGAAAATTCGCAAGCCATACAAAATCAAATTTTTATTTTGTTTTGGAGTGAATTTTGGTACTGCGGTTGCATTTGGGAACGGACACCGAACAACTGTAAAATTTGCGCACTACATAAAAAAATATCCTGTACGATTGTCCGTGCTTTTGTTCGTATATTAAACAAGAACTGTTACCAGGTTCCTCGCCATAGACGAGACAGACCGCATGATCGAGCGCGGCCACTTCGAAGAGCTGTACCCTCTGCTAGAGCGACTCAACGCAGACGACAGCCGGAGCGCTGCCCGCCAGAACTTTGTGTTCTCTGCCACGCTGACCATGGTGCATGACCTGCCCACGCACATGAAGGGGAAGAAGGTACATTTGCATCATAATTAGGTACAATACCCCCTTCCCCCCCACTTGCTTCCTTGAGGTGTCAAATGGCAACTTTGCGAGTTTATTTTTAGGTAGACGAATTAAATTTTGGGGACGCCTGGATGCTCATGACCTTAACGACGACACTGCCTATAAGGGGTCATCCATAAAGTACGTCACACTAATTTCGTGATTTTTTTGACCCCGTCCTTGTCACAGTTGATCACATTTGTGAGACCCCCCCTCCCTAATGGGACGTCACATATTTTGCAATTTTCCATCTAAAAATTATTAAATTAAAACAGCAGTTCCGAAATTAGTTTTATTTCCATTTAAATTATTTTTTAATGATTTTGAAATGTTGCGTCACGAAACTTAGGACCCCTCCCACCCCTTGTCACATAATGTCACACTTCGTCGACCCCCTCCCCCCTTAACGTGTGACGTACTTAATGGATGGTCCCTAATCCTGGTCTCAGTCATAAATTATCAGTTATTTTTTTGCAGATAACTATCAAACCATTGCATTGGATTTTATGCAAAAAAATTAAACATCCATTCTCTAGTTATAACTTAAAACATTGCAGGTAACAAAACGTGGTAAGATATTAAACAGGAAGATCGAGAAGATGACTCCTGAGCAGAAGGTGAACCGGCTCATCAGGATGGTTGGCATGACGGACACCAAGGTCGTCGACATTACCACCAGCTTAGGTGAGAAACCATCTTATTATCATAGTCATAGTATTATATATATATATAGTATAACATAATATAGTATAAATAATTATAGATAGAATATTAGATATAAACATTATAATATAATAAAAATATTATAACAATAACAACACAACATAAAAGTATTATAAGTGATAACATAACTTAGTATATAATAATTATAATTATAGAATAATAGTATATAAATATAATATTAATGTTACTGCCACTTCTAATCCTTGCAGCACCCTAACAGGGTCATGTACCAGATTAGTTTATAACAACTTATGTGTACATTGTGCAATAAATAAATAAATTTTATTGGTAACTAATAAGGTACGACATAATAATAAATTAGAAAATTCAATAATCAAAATATAAATCAAATAAATCTAAATAATACCGAAAATAATAAAAATGATCATAATAATTTTATTTCTATCATGTCATTCACATACTACTCTACTACTGGTACTACTGATATATCACTCTATCTATATGTATATCTCATCATGTTACTCAGTGATAATATAGCATTCTGCTGGTTAAAGAATTTTTTAAATCGGTCCAGTAGTTTTTTAGTTTATCTATTACAAAGAAACATACAAAAATCTAATCTTTTTTCTTTATAATATTATATTAAATATTATTATTATCTTTATTAATTTTTTTTACATACTTTTAGATATTTTTAAATAATTTAACAAATAATTTAAAAGAAATAATAAAAACATTTAAAAACATAAAATTTATTATAGGTATTGTTTGTACAACTAACAAAATGAAAATTTGCACACCATATGTAATGGTAGATGGATAATAAATGGGCCATCATAATTATTTAAGATCATACTTTGTACACCTGCACTTTGGCAAATAAATGAATTTGAATTTAAAAGAAAAAGAGTAGTAGGCCACCGGCATCGGGATCAGGATAATTTATTATCATAATATTAGTATTAGTATAGATATAGATTATTATTATTATATAGATTAACTACTTCTTGGAAAATAAAAATATTGGAATTAGTTTATTTATTTATTTATTTAAAATGCTTCATGTACAATGTACAAAGGCGGTCTTAATGCCGTAGGCATTCTCTACCAGACAACCTTAGGGTGATGCAGAGACAATGAAGGTAGATGCACCAAAAAACAAACTTAAATGAGAGGGTAGGTATATTCTAGTTCTAGGTGGTTTTAGTTGCATCATCAATTCTAAAAAATAAACAAAAAAAACAAATTTGCGCTTTAACGCGAACTTTATGGCCTGTCTAATATTTCCACAGCAAGACCGATTCTCACGTGAATGCCCACACCGACGTGATACATGACTAACATCATCCCTTACGTATTACAGGTACAGCAGAAACGCTAACCGAGTCCCGCATCGCATGCGCACTGGAACATAAGGATGCGTATCTGTACTACATCATAAAACGTCATCCCGGTCGGACCATGGTGTTCTGTAACTCTATAGGAAGTGTTAAAAGGTATGTACTTATTCCAGAGAGATTTCTTTTGTTTCGTCAAATTTCTTTACATGAGTTACAGTCACACTCAGAGACGTTTAACGGTTACTTAAGTCGCTCCTTATTTATTTATTTATTTAATAATTTATATACACACATGAAAAGACACAGAAAACATTAAAATAGGAGAACAAGTAAAAAGGTACTGCTTATTTCACAAAAGAAATCTCTTCCAGCAGACCTGCGAGAGGAGAGTTTAAAACACGAAATGTAGACAGCGATGCACAAGAATAGCGATCAAAACTACAAATTAAATTTGTTAATATAAACAAGTAAAATACCTACTTCAAACAAATACACATACATATAAAAATATACATAAATAAATACAAATACATACAACAATTAATTGCTCGAAAACTACAAAATATCGTAGAACATACATGAGGGTTCAATCGATGAGTATTAGTGTCCCCTGACCACAGACCTTCGCTGGTACAGGTTTCCTGGGACACCCTGTCCTGTATAGAATTAAAAAAGTTCTAAAAAATGTAATCTTGACCAGTACAATTTTGTGGTAGTGTGGTATTTAGCCGGGCCTTAAAATTATAATTTTCCGATATGCCTGGAAATCACCGAACCCGTTCTAATATTATGATTGTATTAATTTTTACAGACTAGCGCAATTATTCACACTGCTAAAGTGTCGCCCCCTACCGTTGCACGCCAGCATGCCGCAGAGACAGAGATTGAAGAATTTAGAGAGGTGAGTCTTGAATTAATTAAATTATTTTAAATTAAATTATATTAATTAAAACCAATGTGTAAAAATATGGAGCTGTTTCTTTTGTGTAACATGTTTTGAGTTAATAATAATAATATTTATTAATAAGCAGTGAAAGCCTAGCGGTTGAACGCTTGCCTTCCATGCAGGTGGGTCTGAGTTCGAACCTCTGACTTTTAGAATTTATGTGCGGATCAGAATTTGTTTATCACTTGTACCTATTAAATACTAATAGTTATTTGTTATACAAGAGTGCAAAGTTGCTTTTTAACCGCGTGTTCAATTTTGATGACCGAGCAAGCGAAGGATTCTAAAATTGAATCACGAGCGCAGCGAGTGATTCAAAATTAGAATCCTGAGCGTTAGCGAGGGAATCAAAAGAGCACGAGGTGAAAAATCTTTGCACTCGAGTGCAACACGTAACTTTTCATTCCACCTCAGCGAGGAAATGACTAAATGCAAAAAAAAAACGTTTAATTCACAAACTTAGTGCACACGATGTTCTAAATTCAATTTACTTTATCCTCTAGAGAATAAAAACGGCTTTTCCACTCAGATATTGAAGATTAAAAATACTCTTTCCGAGATGGTGGGATGAAAATTTACTTTATCCTCTAGAGAATAAAAACGGCTTTTCCACTCAGATATTGAAGATTAAAAATACTCTTTCTGAGATGGTGGGATGAAAAATAAATTACACCACTCAGACAGACTAGCTACTTTTTCAGCTTCAACTATATGGACACATTCGTTCTGAGGGCGGTTCAGGGAATTCTCAGTAGGCTACGCCAGCACCACAATAGGCTAGCGGCTAGGTAGATGATGATGATGATTATCCTACTTGCAGGTTCCGCGACGACCCTTGCGGCGTGCTGATCGCGACGGACGTGGCCGCGCGGGGCCTGGACGTGCCGCACGTGCAGCACGTGCTGCACTACCAGGTGCCGCGCACGGCCGAGGGCTACGTGCACCGCAGCGGCCGCACCGCGCGCGCCGCACGGGAGGGGCTCACCATACTCATGATGGAGCCCTCGGAGGCCTACCTGTACGCCAAGATGTGCAGGACGCTGAACAAGAGTAAGTTACATTTTTAACCGACTTCCAAAAAAGGAGGAGGTTCTCAATTAGAGGAGACGACACGGTTAGCGCAGTGGCTAAGTGATTAGCTTTCTACGCTACGTGCCGCGGGTTCGATCCCCGCACGGAGCAATTATTTGTAAGATCTACAGATAGTTGTTCTGGGTCTGGGCGTGCGTGCATGTGACATGTATGTTTGTAAACTGTACCCTCGATACAGGAGAAATCCAAGTGAGGGGCAATGTTTCTTTAAAAAAAAAAAATGGGTCCGCGCTTAAATGTGTCCGAGCCAAAAGAGTTCCAAAACGAAAAAAGAGTTCCAATCGCGCGCCATTCTTTGTTTTGTCATCCGACAGAATACACGTCAAAAATGCCGTACTGTATTGTGAAAAAGTTGAATAGGCTGATAAATTTTCGCAAGTAAGAGGATTACTAATGACGGTTTGAATTAGGGTGTTATAGTTTTTTTTATATTTCTTTATTAAAACGCTTTTATTAGCTTCACTTGTAACTATGTAAAAAAATCTTGGAAGTTAAATTTGTCCCACTTCCCGGTTTCCGATTGAGCTGAAATTTTGCATACATGTTTAGTTTGGATGACAAAAGCGTTTTCTTTAGTTTAAAAAAAATCTATAATGTTATAAATGTACCTACGGTTATATAGATTGACTCGGGATATTTTTTTTTTCGTGAATATTGTTCTAACTAGACCCACCGTCCATTGTTTTTACCTCAAATCATCAGCATCTGCCTTTTTCCTAACTATGTTGTGGTCGCTGAATATCAGTATTTTACACAGAACGATTGCCATCTGACCTCCGCCACACAATTACTGGGAGACACTGATACACTAAGGTTAGACCGGTTGTCAGGCTTTTTGGGCCGCTGACTCCCGTAACGACTGTCATAGGTATTCGTATGACAGCCGGAACCAACTGCTTAACGTAATTTCTGAGGCACAGTGGAATCTCGATTCTTAAGAAACGGTCACCCATCCAAGAATTAACCGCGGCAGGCGCTGCTTCACCGTGCACTGTTTCTTACATATCGTTCGTTCGTTGTTGTGTTTCTTCGTTATTGTTGTTGTTTGTGTGTTGTTTGTTTCTTGTTTGTTTCTTATTTTATTATTTCCCCACAGCATCAGAAGTGCCGACCTTCCCAGTGGACGCCCAGGTCCTGTCCCCAATAAAGGAGTTGATGGTGGTCGCGCGGGAGCTGGACGGCTTGGAGCTGAAGAAGCGAAGAGCTGCGCAGTCGCAGGGATGGCGGGAGAGGGCCGCCAGGGAGATGGATATCATTATAGATGATGATGATCTGTATCCTTTTGAATTTTAGATTCTTTGTCGTCGACAACCCTGACATCCAATTTCTCAAAGGCTGATCAAATTTAACCAGCCGTCAAATCTCGTGACGTGTGATAATTGATTGGTTGTCGATGTTGGTCAACTAATCACAACAGTTAACATGAGATTTAACATGATCAGATATTTGACCAGCCATTCAAAAACCGACACCCTAATTATCTAAAAACCACCTGACAGAAACCCAACAGCAGACGGACCGCGATCGGTCGCGAATTGTCAAACAAATTCGTATTATGTACGGCATTCGTCCGCCTGTAGCTACTCGTTTGCAGCGCCAAGTATGCACTTTTTAGTTCGTTTGTTGTCCGCCAGAGGGCGAACCCGTAAGCGATGGCTGTCGCGTCGCTATCGGCAAATACGTAATACCAAAGCACAGACATATAATACCAGTAGCAGACCAAACATGAATCCATTAGATGGGTAGGATTCTTTCTCCCTTTTGTACTAAGCGACAACTGGATAATAGTATTTCGTTCTTTTACCTGTTGTCACACTGACTCACTCATAGACAAAATTTGACGCGTAGCTTGTTTATCCCGCGCCGTCATAATAATAAGACACATAAGTTCAATCGCATTTTATAGACTAAATCGCGTTTAAATGAAAAATATTACTTGTTTGGGATGTAATAGACAGTAGAATATTATAATAAAATGGTGAAGTGCTGTGCGTACCGGTGTGACAGTGCTAGCTACGACAAAACTCCGGGATTAACCTATCATAAGTAAGTCCCTATGTGTGCGTAATGGCTATGTAATTTTCAGCGAATGTTTGGTCTGCTACTGGTATTATATGTTTGTGTACCAAAGTGATGTTTGTCAGCAGCTACCGCGCGATTTACGCCTGTCGCAAACTGCTACATCGGTAATTAGGGAGCGGGGTGTGTTAAAAGTCCATCTCTACCCAATCCTTCGAAAAATACTCGTGTCATAGTATATTTTTTATATCAACATACTTCCTTCACTCCTCTCTCAGTCCTGTGAAATACGTGGACGCGTCTATAGAGAAGGCTCTAAAAGCCAAGAGGAGACAGCTGGAGAGCATGCTGTCCCGGCCGATATACCCCAAAGGATTCTCCTTCAAGTACCCCACGCTCAACGACACAGCTGCCTTCGGAGGGAGCGAAGAAAATGCTTTACAGGTGAGTCATTTTAAAATATCGGCTGGTTTTGGTGCTCAACGATATCACGTCGGGGTCACCACTGTAGAGGAACGAATTATGGTGTTCCTCCATTGAAAAGGCAGGATGCGACCAGGCGAGATGACATTGCCTGGCGGGCCGAAACCCTACGATTGATGTCGGACAGTTGTATATAGGCTAAGGTTCTTGATATAGGCTATTTGCCGTGACTTTTTTCATAGTGCGTTGTAAGATCCGAGTTGCCGCTATATTCTGAAAGGTGGCGCTGGCGTAGTCTTTTGCCATGTTGTTAGTAACTAATACATGTAGCACCAGATGTCGCTACAGTAGCGTCAACACATTTAAAGCCTGTATTCCCAAAATCCAAGAACACTGCGCGACTAATGATCAATTAATTAACTATCCATTTAATTACAGGTTATGAAAAACGCAATAGAATCCGGTCAGTTGAAGAAAGACAAGAGGAAAAGCAAGAACGCGCCTCTGCTACAACTACAAAAGAAATTAAAAACGAAGAGAAATGATTCTAAGTGAATAAAATGATATTTAAATCAATTAAGTGTTTAATTAATTGAAAACATTTCTTAATCAGGATAAGCGATATTGGTGATAAATAAATCAGATTGCATTTGCTTGATAAATTATTTATCTTCAATGAAGAATATTAGGAAGGATCGTAATCGTTAATCGTAAATGCGGTGATTTTGTTGGAGATAACATTATATCGTTTTGCAATTAGATTGATGACCATAACTATTAGGCTCAATTCACACAGAGATGGCACGGCAGGGAACTACAACAAACGAAGGCGCGCGTCCGCGCTGCCTTAAATACAGCGTACAGGATATTTTTTTATGTAGTGCGCAAAATTTGCAGTGATTTAGTGTCCGTTCCCAGATGCAACCGCAGTACTAAAATTCACTCCAAAACAAAATAAAAATTTGGTTTTGTATGGCTTACGCAAGTAAATAATTCGTGTCCTCCATTCAAGTTGAATTTCCATTTTGTTTGAAAGGGAATCCCAATACTGCGGTTAGATTTAGGAACAGAGACTGAATCACTCTACATGTTATCCGCACGACATAAAAAAATATCCTGTCTTCGTTACAGTTTTTAAAATCTAGGTAGGTACACGACGTTTATGTTAAAATTATAAAATATGGGGATGCAAAGGATATTCAGAACAAACAGTAAAATTAAACCACATTATAGATTAGAATTATTTGATATAATTACCGAAAATTGCCGTCCAAACTTTTGTTTTCATAATAATTAAATTGTCGTCGTAATATAAATTAAGAGTACATTTCATTTTGATTGTATAATACACAAAAACTAATGTGGACGTGCAGTGAACATAGAGTAATACCTAATGAAAGAGCTCCAGGCCGTGACTTATAGCATGAAAGTGGCCTTAGGCCATGAGTTCCATGGCCTATATCGACTAGCTTTTTACCCATACCCCGCGTGAATGTTTCCTTAAAATTAATTATTGCTTAGATTCCTTCCAAGTCATTCATTATTCAAATCTTCATCAAAAAGCGCAAAATTACTATAAAGCGTTTGTTCACACTCGATACTTCTAGCAGCAGAATACCGCGTTTTCGCGTTCGTTGGCTGCCTTTTGCTTACAAAAATGCGATTCTGCTGCTAAAAGTATCGACTGTGGATGGGCCCAAAGGGCAAACTAATTAGATTCTTAAAAGTATTTTAAGATTATCAAGTACACTTAAAAGCAATTCTAGATTAGGTATTGAAACACATGAGGCCACAGATATCGTGCTATAGGCCATGGCCTGGTCATGAATTGACAGCCACATCTGGCGCCATTGACTGTAGCTCTCAAAATACACCTTATTACAAAAATTCACGTCATTCTCTTCTGTATCTCTATTAAACAAGTCTATACTTGCTATCGACCATCGAATTTAAGAACATTTTTATTTTAAGGTACCGCTAGAGGCACCGCGCTCGAATACAATATTATTCACTAAGTCGCTAGCAATTATAGACTTATCATACTAGAGGTACTGCACCCACTTTGATACACTGCGAAAGCGCACCATGGAAAGTCTTGTCAATTATTTTTTACATGGGTAACAATTAATTCTAAATTCTAGTTCGGCAAGTTGAGCCTATTTTTAGCGCTTATTTAAAACATGCATATTCAAAATTCTTGGGCGATTAAATTGAAAATTCGGCGCTGAAATTTCGCGTTTGATGCATTGATTGAGTGCCAACATTTTATTTGGCTAGGCCTTCAATAATCTACATACATTACTCTTTTACGACTTTCCTACATAGTTATTGCTTGATGCGCTTTTCCAGTACATAGGAACGATATTATACGATAGCAAAATTCCATAATTTGCTATGTTGTCACGAAAAAGAAACTAAATTGTTCTATACTTGTCATACAGGCTACGTTACATACAAAATCAGATTCCTGAATCCAGATTGATAAAAACAAAAATAATTAAGCAAGCAACTTTTGAAAAACTGGTATTTAAAAAGTATAATGACTTTTTAAACGATCTAATAGACCCATAATGACTTATAACGCCATCTATTATTGTATTTTAGAATTAAGAGCTTCACCTTGAAATAGGCTTACGTTTTATCGCGCTAGCAATTTATTTATAATATCTTAGTACACATTACATTACGCTAGATGAGACAGCAATTTGATTGTCAAAGGAGAAACGTTGAAGAAATATTTTTCATGCATTTATTAACATTTATATCAATTAATTTTAACAGTCCAGTTTTTCAAAACCTCCTTACAATTGAACAGTCTTTTAACTCTTGAATGAAAATGAAGAAATTAATTAATTTTTATATATTACAACAAGTATTTAAGCGTTGGAAGACAGACACTGTCCAGTCATGGAGTCTATTTCACAGTCAAAGCGAATATAAAACTATTGTTTTGCAAGTAGATTCAACATGTCTAAATGCTATTACGTTTACATCCAAAGAGTTAAAATACCGCTTATAATTAAGGCCGCTACCTTGCTTGTCGATGCAGTAACGGTAATATCAACTCTTATTGCCAGCCAGTTGCCGGTGGCAAGATGTACAAAATTACAGCTGGCACTTGATTGGCGGTAAGAGTTCATATTAATCCGGCTGTACATGAAGCTTACAGAATGCCTAGATTTTTAATAAGTCCGCATATCGAGCAAGTCAGAATTGTTCCATTTAAATGGAGGCACTCGGTAAATTTTATTACAGACACGATACCACACCGACATGTAAAGAATCGCTCTTATGTCCGCATGCATACAAATTGACCGAATTTATACTTCGAAAACTACCATAGAAATTAAACTAATTTTATGGATTATTTTGCAAACCTGTTCTTTGAAACACCCACAAACTAATCCCTAAATATCGAAGTTGCCATGTTCTGAAGAAAGTTTCCCACCAGACCTCTTTCCATATAAAACATCCCTATATTTCTTCAACCTACCCGAGAGAGCTCATAAACATTCTCGATGGTTTGTAGTCCGCCAAACCGCATGTAGCAGCGTGGTGTGGTGGACAAAGGCCTCATTATGAGCAGATTCCCGTGCCCAACAGTGTGATGATAATGGGCTGAACTGCATGTTTTATTTGAAACGTCTTCTGGTCACGACACTTCGCAAAACAACACTTCCGTGGCCTCCAACCTTCATCCCATACGAAAATGTAACTACTTAGTGCTTTCGTTGCAATGTATATGCGTAGAGTTCCTAAGAACAATGCGCGGGAAAATGCGAGGAGAATCAGGTAACCGCGGCTCCGATTGTAAGCATGTTCTTCGTGCAACCCGGCCTCCCACCCCGCCGCACAGACCACTGGAATAGTACGCTCATAACTGTCAACTTATAGCAACAAGTCCCTACAGTTCTCGGTGATACATCCACACTAATTAGTTTTCTAATGCTTAGCACGCAGATAGTGAGAAGCCTAGCTCCATTCAACGAACATTCTGCCCCTCCGATGACAATTTCCGGTCACCAGGGAATATGTACGAGTGACAATTACAAATCAAGTAAACGTTCGACAGTTTACGTCAATTCAGTGCATTTTGTTGGCTGTTCCTATTCCCTGGCGACCGGAGATTCTCGTCTACAATTTCTGGAAACTTTAGGATCGGTCGCACCGCCTCCTTAATTAAAGGCGTCTACAAACGGCACGATTTGGTTGACGGTGGTTAGAGCCGATCAGTGGAGTTGGGTGTCAGGGCGACCCAACAGTCAACAAATAACCAGCCAACTTGTTTACTGATAGGTATGCCGATTGGTAGAGACCTAGGGACCCTACCGATCATGAGCCAAATCATGCCGCTAGTAGGCGCCTTAAGAACTTAACCGGATGCCAAGATTACGAGCTTGAGGAGCAGCTGTCCGAACGAATAGCCAATCATCTCACTACAAACAGTGCTCAGTATACTAACTTGAACCGACCATAAGATACAATATTCCAAATAAACCCATAAAATTAGTTTGTTTTCTGTACACAACACGCTATTCTCATTAACAAATGATTTTAATACACAACCGTGATGCAAATCGAAAAAAACAGCAAACGAAAATTTTACAAATTGTTCTTATTTACATAATCTGTATTTCTAAGTGTTGCTAGAAATGAAAATTTAATTTTTATCCCCACAAAGTTGCCAGGTAGTGAGAATTGATTCCGGTGGCTCAGTTACATAACAGTGTACATTGGTGACTGCTATTTTCAAGAAATCCCTTTAATATTTTACAAAAACATTTTCATGTTATATCAAGGGTATTAGATCTAGTATTTATGAACTAATCGCCATATTGGCCGACAAATGTAGGCCTATGTTTAGTTACATTTTCTAGAAGAATTTTAAAATCAATCTTAAATTCTATGCAAAGAAATTAGTAATACAGTTACTATACTGACTCCACATCAATACGTAGATAAACTGTAGGTGTATGATACACCTCTGCCTAATCCTTTGCAGTTTACTGGCGTAATTATACAATTTGAATATTCAGTGCGAGACATTAATATCAAATTTAATAGTATTACCATGCAAGTCAAGTCTTCCAAACAAGTTTACACAAATACATATGAATTAAATTTTCATTTTTAGCTCACTGATCTAACATTGGTGTTATTCTAATTAGTGGCCTAACACCTAATTAGCCAAGGGAATATAGACTCTATGATATTTAACATAAAAGTCATTTTCGTTAAAATGGCAAGTGATATTGGCTTCGTATGAAACACCAATCGCGGGACGGGGTGAAACGCCATTGTATTATGGGAAGATTTTAAACATTGACGTAGAAACACATGAACTAAGGATCTAGTACAAAATTCACGAAAACAGTGTCCAGAGTTTATATATACAAACTTAGAAATATCAACAAACTAATTTAAATCCTATGTCATCATCACAACGACGAATTTAGCTTGCAACAATTTTTCACCACACAACGATTCAAGTAAACAGCACTAACACATTGACGACGTTTAGTTGCTCGCTGGCCCAAATATAGAGGGACGTGCTATTATTATACTTTTTCGCGTTTTAATCCTAGTGACCCGAAGTCCATACGTTACTAAGTCAATGATTTAAAAAAAAAAAAAATGATATTCATTTTTTTATTGCGGGATTGTTGTATTTTGCTGCCTTTTAATTTTTGGGTAGACAGACATTACCCCATATCAATATGCCAAATATTTTTTGACATGATAATTATCCCCATTACAATCTAGAGATCTATAATACAGTCCCTATTTAAGTTTTGAGGGTGCTACAATCCCCTATACGTATGACAGCACCTAGTCATAAAGTAGATGAACTACAAGACATTAAAAGCACTTACAATTTTATATTTATCTCACCCCGCCCGCACAAAACGCTTATGTTAATGTTGCCAGAATATCTAATATGAAGTAAATTTATTATTGCTCTGAGTAAAGAGGAATGAACTATGTTTAGGCACTTTGACTATAAACAAGGATGTTACTGATATAGGAACAGTAAGACAGCTTTATATTTACAACAAGAAATATTTATTACAAGTCTGGTTTTAGAACTTTAGTAGATATGTAGTTCTAAGGTCTGAGGTTGTTTCTTATTAAAATTGTGTACACACCAACCATATTTCGCAATATTTGATACGTTTTACCAAAAATTTAGGCAAATCCGACTAATTTTCTTTCTCAAACTAGGGCATTACTATTCATTATTCAATCTACTTGCGCTGGCCATGACCTTTGAATCTGTAGTTCACAGTGAATAAGATAGGTTGAATATATTAGCAGTGATTGAGCTTCATGCATCAACAACAGGTATGTCAAACAAAATGTCTTCTGAGAAATAAAAATGTTCTATCAATAGTGTCCTTCATTAAAATTATATTACATCCTTAATATTTGTATTTCAGTCTATATGAGACCGCTATGTGCAAGCTGAACGTCTTTTCATTCCACTATTACCCAGAGCTGGTATGGCAACTTAATGTGATCTTCATGTTACAAAATTGTCATGTAATTATTTTCTATCAAGCTAAGGCTTTTGCAAGCAAACTCGTGACATAACTTTGCAAATATGTTATTTATTTATCTAAGTAATTTAGGTATCTCGTGTTATTACTAATGTTCATAAGTTAAGAATGATTTTGCTTGCAATAGAATCTCAGCACATTTTAGAGATCCAATTGTCTGCCAAATCATGAGGTAGTCATGTTGTCTGATCTATTTTTGTGCAATAGAGGATCGAGCACCAATGTTTCTACAATAAAAAATAGCAGATTCTTGCCCACATTTCTATAATGTTAGACTTACAATACAAAATTCATAGTATTCATAAGTTATCAAGAAATAAGAACATGTACAATACTGATTAATTGCTCAATATCAATGTTCCAGAAAAAAAATTGATCACTTTATTCTATATTTACAAAAAGGATTTTTTACACAATCTATGGCTAAAAGTGCAGTGTATAAAAATATTTGACGGAAGTAAATTTTCATAATTCGCGATCTCTAGTGTTGATTGGCAGACAGAAGGTATCATAATGGACTGGTTCACACGGCTGTGTCTACCTAACTAATGATTGAGCCTGACTCCAATAATGATAAATGAGTATTGACAATGATAAGCATTTATCATTTAAATTCAGCACTTATTGCTTATCCTAAATGTACTTGGACTATATTAATAGTACAATTACTAGCCGCGGAGCTGCCTAGCCTGAGACGATCGACCCGGCCGGTCTCGCCGATTCGCGTCCAATGATAGAATATTTACATCGAAATTCCATGTTTCACCATCTTTGTGTGTTCCAATTACCACTAATAAGCGTCGGTATCGCCTGATCGAAACATTTCACCGAGGAGGCTTAACTTATTGCCATTGATTACCATTTCACTTTTGACTTAATTTACAAGGCCAGCAGAGTCTCTAGTTACATGATTGTGTCACTGTGATGTATCGTAATAAATAAGTCTGCTTACACACTATAAAGTCTGAACGGAAGATAGTTCACAACCGATTACGGCGGTTCCTTAATGCCCTAAGGCGCGCTCGGCGCGACCTCTCGGATTATATGTCCCCATTTTGACTTATCCCGATCCTCTTGATGAACTCCTCCTGCAGCATCACTGTTTTGATCATGTTGGGGTGTGCACCATATGCAATAGTCTGATCTGGGGTCGAGCAGTACTGTTGGGCTCCATCTGTGAGCATCACTCCTTGTCCATTGCTCAATGAAGCTGTTGACTCAATAGAATTCCAGTATGTTTCACTAGGCGAGCTGCTGTTAACGCCGGGCGGGGGCGCCGCCGGCGCTCCCGTGTACCTGAAGTAGGGGTTCTTGAGATCGAGAGTGTTAGATGATGAGATGTTTGTACCTTCTAGATTGATCTCCATAGTTACATCATAACTCTGACGTTTGTTTGCTAACAATAACACTCGGCCTGTAAGGGCCTGACCCTGTTTAGCGAAAATAGGGGTCTCTAAGAGGCAACGCACTTGATACCAATGTGTAAGTGGCTCCGTGGGTGCAGTTGATAGCCATATATGCTGTGTGGCACCAGCAAATAATACATCAAACCAGAATGCTAGTCCGTGGCATGTACCGGACTGTGTGAGCTCAAATCTGAAGGGTATTTCAATTCTATGTAAGTCTGTTTCATGTGCATTCAAGAAGTCCACAACATGTCGTTCTGACCGTGCCATACAGATGCGAATATCAAATGTATCTACAATAGGCTGCCTAAAGTACTCTTTCATGGCTGCGGTGCGTAGCGCACTCAAGTCAACACCATGGAAGCATGTCTGGTACCAAAAGTTGGCCTTATTATACTGTTCCATGAACAAAGCATCATCAGTGAATGGTGCTATATGGAGGTCTCCTCTCGTCGGGTACATGTTGCCATTGGGTTTCAACCACTTTTTCGCGTGAAGATATGTTTCTAACATTCGCTCATTATACAACATATAGCCCATGGGCTCTGAAATTATCACATCTACACTTTCAGGCAGCTCAATTTCCTCGATTTTCCCCGCGACTACGGAGATGCGGTCGTGGAGACCGTTCGCTCTCACCAACGCCTGCGCATGATGAGCCATATTACTAGCTTCAACCGCGTACACTTTACGGGCACCCGCCTGAGCAGCAAAGAACGACAGAATACCTGAGCCCGCGCCAACGTCCAACACCACTTTATTCTTGAAATCGTTAATGTTTGATAATATCGCGCGCTGATACGTGCTCGTCCGCACGTAATCTTGCATCATATTCTGCTGCTGACTCAGGTATCCGTAAAACTGGAAATACTGCATAGCCGACGAGTCCTCCGTGCGCACCGTGAACACTGACGACGACCTGCCCGCCTTGATCTTCGTAACGAGCAGGTGGAAGGTTTGACAGTCAGCGTCTGACGCGAATTTGAAGAACAGGGTTTCATTGTCAATCGTGAATATGTACGATTGTCCTGCGACGCGCGAACACTCACTCTGGCTGTGGACTGGAAACTCGAGCACCTCCTGGGCAAGCACAGGGTCCGCACGAATCACTTTTACACTCAACCCCTGCGGGTCGTAATCCACGTTTACGTTTGTCGGAAAATTGAAGCGCGCTGTGAGCGCGCCCTCTCCACTCACTTCCGACACAGTCACCGCGCGAAACATGTTCGCCATTTTATCGATGTGTACGCGAACTCTTGGCGACAGTAATATTGTCCACGCGCGTTACGGCAAACAAAGAAAATGTCGTTGAGAAGTTCAGGAGGCCGGTGTAAAATCGATCATTCACAAACTTCCTCCCTCTTTTGTCTATGGTTGGCAGCGTGCTGTTTTATTTTGACTTTTTTTTACGTGAACTAGGAACGCATTGGAAAATCGGATACAGCCAAAACAAAGATCTTTTGATGAAATAAAATTATTTGTTTAAAATAATAAAAATAAATATATTAAAAAATTGTTGTGAGGCTATAATACATAATAATGATATTTTTATATGTCAGGGTTTAGAAACATTGGAATGGAAAAAAAATATCAAATACCAACTAGGGACTCACTATGGCGGTATTAGAAATACGGCCATGCGGATTTTCCCTGTTGTATGTAGGAAGGCCCATTTGCACCAATACCTCGAACAGTTGATTTTTCTGCTACTATGCCTTATTATTAATCCTAATACCTCTTGTCCTAGTTGAGCGACGCTATGCCTACGCGTTGCCACACGCTTATTTTGGTCAAGCCACGTTGCGTCTTCGCAAAAGCCGTATTCTTGGAGGACATCTCCTATAATTATCCTGTAAATGTCTGTGAATTATCCACATATTTTAATATTACATGTCTGTGGAAGACAGACATCAGGGAAGACGCCCTTTATAATACGCGCCACACTGCCCAGCTAGAACAAAGTCTTATAGAAAGTATGAACGTGCGATAGTTTGTGGCAATGACCATGACTAAAGAATCCTCTCGTTTGTGGACGTGCGCGAAGTCCATTCGGTGCCTTCATAGAAATAATAAGTAGGGCTCCCCTAAGTCTATGGGTGCCTTATAAATGAAGTCGTGAAGTCTAGGAATATCGAGAGTACTCTGAGCTGAAGAATATTCTGCTTCGGACTACAGAATTCTAGCATTAGAAATGCTAAAGATTCTACATTCCCGAAATCATGAAGAATTAACAATGACCAAAGAAGCCTCTCTGAATTAAATTAATAATCGTTACACTGGTAATCTCCGAAGATAGGCAGACAGAAGCAAGGAGGCAGAAGCAATGACTAAAGAATCCTCAGAAGCGAGACTTGAAGTTCGCTAGATCATAAAGTTATTATTACTCATAGAGATAATACATAGTACTTGTACTATTTCTATGTTATTACTAGATAATAACTTTATGCGCTAGATAGTCTTAAACGTAGTGATTACATACTCTTTGGATAGTCTGGCCAACGATAGCAGTCCAAGAAAAACGGCGGCAATTTAAAACATCCGAACATCCGAAACTGTCCCATCCGTTAAGCAGGAGCAGTATATATTCCGTGAGAACAGCTTCCGATTTTATAATTTCCGTCATTTTTGTTGGACAGCTTTCGTTAGCCAGGCTAGTAGTTTTCGTAACAAGCCTTCGTAGTAGGATGCTTTGTAAGTTGAAGTCAAGAATATTATAGTATAATATTCTTGGTTGAAGTCAAAGATTTTCATTTCAACTGGGCCTTTGCTGACACTTTCAAAACGTCGTGATTCTAATTTCTAGGTGGAGGTAAAACCAGGTAAAGCCGAGAATCAACACAGATCATTGGATCAATGTCCATAAACTATTAATACAAATATACTTATACATAGGCTTACATTCAGAGACGACAGAAACGAGTCTAAGCGTGAACTTACGCTTCCATCTGTCAAAATTTGTTCGTAAAATTGACATATGGAAGCGTAAGTTCACGCTTAGACTCGTTTCTGTCGTCTCTGAATGTAAGCCTTACTCTATGATTGTCCTTCTTAATCAGGCGGCTTTACACACGCATGCATTATTCGCGTGCGCAACCCATGTATATTTCATCACCTTCACTTTTTGTCAAATGTTGTTGCTTATGCAGTGATAACGCTTAGTGGGCAGTTAAAAGAAATAAATACTTACTCAAAATTATAATATATTCTACTTCTTTTAACAATATAAAGACACGATAATATAATTACAACAAAAATAATCACAGACGAAATAAATTTTCTATAGCTAACATTAAATTTATTTTCATGAATCATATTTATATGGAGATATATAACTATAGACCGATATCTACAAGATGACATGATTAGATAGACACTACTAAAATCTAAAATTCATACACTAAAATATGAGTTTCAAGAAAACAGATTGACGGACGCCATATTGCGAACATTCATTTAAAGCATAGACATAGTTATTAGTCTATGATTTATAGTGCCACAAACTTATCTGATCCGGTCGTGGCGTCGCTGCTGTCGCTTTTACCAATGTCATCTCCGTACAAAAATTACATTTTGATGTCATTTTTGTTCCGTAGCGACGTTAGTTCCAATTTTGGTCACCGGGTCAGATAAGTTTGTGGCACTATAAATTTAACGTGAAGTGAGCAGATATTTAGAAAATGGCCGCAGTCAAAGTGTTTTCTCATTTGAAACACAGGACAAAGTTTAAATCTGTAAAGATTAAAATGTGGTTACTTTTACAGATAATTGCGCGTTTATATTTAATTAATGTTGCCAACACTACCTATTTACAGTTTTAACTTAATTTCAAACACTCTAAGACATTAGGAATAGTATCACTTTTATATTTACAAAGCATTCTCAACAAGTTCAGTTTCTTCTCATTCGTCTTTGAGGACTCGAGTTCATATAGCGTACACAGGTTGATCAAAAGGCTCTCATTGAGGCCTCTCTCGGGGTCCGAGTTGATGGCTTTCTGAAGGACGGATATCGCTTCCTTTAGACGACCCATATAGAGTAGGCAGACTGATAGGTTGTTGGCTACCTGTAAAAAAATCGAGTAAATGTTATACTTTTATATATTTTCTGTCTTTTCCTTTAAGTCGAGGAGGTTGAAAGAAAGAAAAAAAGAAAGAAAGAAAGAAAAATCAATTATTTGCCACAAAAACAAGACACACTAGAATGATAGACATAGGTAATAAGAAGAGGACAGGTGCATAGACAGAGAATACATTTTTTTTAGGATGGCAACAGTGTAAAATTGAGTAAAATAATAATTTAAAAGAATAAAAAATATGTGGGTATACTGCACCGACTGCGCATCACCTATTCAGTGTGTGTCCCGAGCTGTAGTAAATGGGTGTCCAGCTCAGCATGTGCCAGGCTGTGACACCTGATGCTGATATTCTGCTAGGGGTTAGGCCCTTCCCCATACTTAGCCCTCCTCATCTCCCACCGGAAGCTAACCCGCTTCTTCCATTCCCTATCCTCGGAGAAGAGAGGGGTAGGTGGGTCGACTTCTGGTACTCTTTACTCATTCCACGAAACAAAGTGTAGCTCCATTATATTGGAATATTTTTAACCCCCGACAAAAAAGAGGGGTGTTATAAGTTTGTATTGTGTATCTGTGTACATGTGTATGGCATCGTAGCTCTAAAACAGATGGACCGATTTCAATGCAGTTTTTTTTTATTGAAAGCTAGTTTAATCGGAAATCATTTTAGCTATGTTTCATGAAAATCTGTTCAGAAGTTACATCTCTTTTTCTAGTTAGAGTCGGAGGTTTTTGACGGTTAGGTTTTTTTTTTCACTTTTAATATTGTATAAAATGAATGCTTCTCACCATAATATTGGTAGGCTCTTGGTCGGCGGCTCTCGCGAAGTTATTGTATGCCTCCTGGTATTTTCCGTGAGCGATATCTATCAAACCAAGATCCACGTATTCCCGGACATCCGGCGTTGGACATCTGGGGACGAAACGTAGTTTTACTACGGACATACATTATACAATAGTGTCGATCAGTGTCGTGCACAGAATATATTTCTTACAGTCTAGGCAACTATGGCGAAGAGTCCATACAACCCGATTCCCATCGGCCTTCCCTTTAGGAATTAGTTAGTGCATAGACCAACATAATATTATATTATTTACTCATCCAACTAACAAAAAAGACTCCTTATTCAGTTTGGTCGAGCTCTTCCAGACATGACTATAATTATACAGGGTTATTTGTAAAACACCGGCAATGCTTTAAGGGGTGAAACTACTCATCAATATGAACAACTTTTACTATGCGACAAACCATGAAATCGCGAAAAAAATTTCAAACTTTTCATACAAAAGATTAACCTTGCTCCATCAAAATGTATGAAAAGTTTGAATTTTTTTTCGCGATTTCTTGGTTGGTCCCGTAGTAAAAGTTGTTCATATTGATGAGTAGTTTCACCCCTTAAAGCATTGCCGGCGTTTTACAAATAACCCTGTATAGATTACAAGAGACGGTATGGATTTTTGTCTTGCAGCATTAATTGCAGCAATTTTTAGAGGGCATTTTTGGGACGGCTTCCCCTTTTAAAACTGTCACCCTTCGCCACTGATAGTCACACTCACATATGATGCCTCGCCTCCCTAGCATTGTCCAGACTCGTGAGTGCAGCCCTCACATGTCCTGCCAACAACCACAGTCGACACAGCGCGCTGCAGATGGCACGCCGCTGTCCTGCTGACGAGGCCTGCTGCTGCAATGATAACAGGATCCTGGCAGCTTGTCTATAATCCTGTGAATAATAAGCAAAATGTTTACATACAGGATTACTTTTTTATGTAGTGCGCAAAATTTGCAGAGTGTATCAGAGTCCGTTCCCAAATGTAACCGCAGTACTAAAATTCACTCCAAAACAAAATAAAAATTTGATTTTGTACGGCTTGCGCTAGTAAATTATGCGTGTCTTCCATACTAAGTCGAATTTTCGTTTTGTTTTAAAGTGTATCCCAATACTGCGGTTGCATTTAGGAACAGAGACTGAACCACTACAAATTATGCGCACTACATAAAAAAAATCCTGTATAGTTGGACTTAAAATTCGATGCATTAACTTGACAACACAACAACTTGCACTTGATACAAATTGGAATACTGTTTTATAGAAAAAAAGAAAAAAAAGCAGTTTATTACCACAATTAAAAATAAAATGAATAAAAAAAAGTAAAAACCGACTTCAAAAAACTAAAAAGTATAAAATAATTTTCAATGTCGTAATCGCGTAACAAACATACAGTCGAATTGAGAACCTCCTCATTTTTTTGAAGTCTGTTAAAAACAAAGAAAACATAAAATAATAAGTTATTGTGTCTGTCAAAGATAATTTAAAACAATGTACCTCAGCTGCTCAAAAGCTGTTTGGTGCAGGCAATAAACAACCTTACCTTCATAGCAATAGCGCAGTTGACAAGAGAATGCATCACTCTGGTCTCCCGGCCCATCCAAAGCCGAATAGATTCAGCTTTGTCCTGCTCTGCTAAAGTGGCTGAACCATCTTCAGACTTGCCTTCACGGAGATTTGACAGCATCTAGAGAGAAACGAAACAGGGTGTTGCCACTTAATTAATTTAATTATGTTTTGTTTAAGTTTTAGTAATAACTGGTCTTGGTGTAAGGTTTTAATTAAGTTTCTTGCGTCATACTGAGCGTAAAAATAAAAACTTTTTCTTTCTTTCTTTTCTTTAGAATTTGTTACAAGGCCTCTTCACAAACATTGCGTTTTTGTATAATATACCCATTGATTTACCTACTTCTACAATGAACATTGGGTTCGCGCTCAAAAGTGTCCGAGCCAAAAGAATTCCAAAACGAAAAAAAGAGTTCCAATCGCGCGCCAGTCTTTGTTTTGTCAACCGACAGAATACACGTCAAAAACGCCGTACTGTATTGTAAAAAAGTTGAATAGGCTGATAGTTTGTCGCAAGTAAAATTAAGCTGTTTACTAATGATGATACGGTTTGAATTAGGATGTTATAGTTTTTTATATCTCTTTAAATGTACCTACGCTTATATAGGTTGATTCGGGACACATTTTTCGTGAATTCTGTTCTAGAACCGCCGCCGTCTATTGTTATAGTAGTAGGTCAATGTTCTAATATATAAAAAATAATGTTTGTTTGTCCGTCTTCTAAGCGTTTCTATACTATTCATCCGATTACGGTGAAATTTAGGTGAGTAGTTGTAAAAGCGCCCGGGAAGGTAATTGAAAAAATAAAACCAGGCCTTTTACCGTCCTACTGCTGGGCATGGGACTTCTGAAAATGAGACGCCCCTTGGTATCACTACATAGTATAAAACAAAGTCGTTTCCCGCTGTCTGTCTGTCCCTATGTATGCTGAGATCTTTAAAACTACGCAACGGATTTTGCCTCCTGATCAGAAGGTCTAAGTAGCACAACGTCCAACATCGCGAAACGTCTAATGAGCAGTAAGTCTAATTAGCTAAATGTCCATGTAGCAAAACGTCTAACTATCAGATGGTCTGTATCGCAGAAAGTCTATTTAGCAAATCGTCATTTTTAAAATGTGTACACTCATGATGGAAAGTAAAAGTCATTTTGTAAATTACATTAATTTATTTCTTAAAAAAAATATCTGGGCTAAAAGCCTAGTAGCCTCTTAAATATTATTATGATATTAGGCGCACAAATCCCCCTGCATTTATTTACCTAATATCCTTTTGATATGGCCAAGGTTTATCAAAAATTCAAATGGACTAACTTTTTGGCCCTCAAGCTTTTGCAGCTCTCTTTTGTATTTGGCATTAAACATAATATCGATCTTTCTTCTCTTATTTCCTTCAAATAACATATTCTTGTATTTGCGATCTTGCCAGAGCGCTTCTTTTCTAAGAGCATTGAGGAATAGTAGCAGGGTTGGCTTTGATTTTATATTCGTGTTTAGCCGCCTGTGCCACCCTTCGAGTGCATTGTTTGTGCGAAAATTATAATTACTAGGACAGTTTATTATATCTGCCAGAGACTGAAGCCATTGTTTTTTAAAGTAATTTAAAAAAGTCACCATTTCTTCACTTTTCGTGGCGTTTTCAACAATGCTAGTCCAACATTCCGTTATGTATGGAGAAGGTAGCAGAGGTAAATTGGAACATACTCTGACAATGTTTCTACACTCTTTGTTTTCAGGAAGACCCAATGTTGACGCTTTTTTCCAAACGGCCTTATTAAGATGATAATAACAGCCCGTTATTTGAGTGTTTGGAAAAGCGTCTTTAATTCCATTGATAAGCGGTATCTCATAATCGCATTTAATGGCCAACACGTCTATTTCAAAATGCTGCTTGATGAGGCCAAATAAGCGTTCGTAGGTTTCTTGTCTCTTGTCAGGTAGTAACGCGTATATAACTCCCATAACACAAGTTAAATCATCACAGCTATTCAAATCAACATGAACTGATAACAGCTGGTAGAATGGCTTGAGTGTAGCTTTGAATGTTCCATCAATGAAATACATCTTATTTTTCAATGTCTTAATGCATTGTCTACTCACAGGTGTTGAAAATATTAAGATTTTATTATTGTCACATCCATCTTCACAAACAAGGAAACTGTCAGCCATTATTTCTGGAATTGTAACATCATTCAAATTTCTGAATTCAGTTTTACAAACATTTAAATATTTGCGACGAGCCCTGAACAGAGTGTCTTTTTTTGAGTTAAAATCTGGTATCTGTTGAATCTCATCCATTTTTCCGAATTCTTTCTCAAAAATTTTCTGGACAGGTTTTGCTTTTTGACGAACTAATTTCTTGCATTTGTCCATCACTATGTCAGTCCTGTTTTTATCAAAATTGGCTTTGCAAGTATGCCCATTTAACTGACGAATTATCTTGTTTTCGTCTTTATTTATTGTAATAGATGCACTACACTCATTGCGCTGGGAGCATCTCCATAGAGTTGACCCTCCCTTATTTGTGATATTTAAATTGTACCTGTGACCACCCAGCAGCAGCACACGCTTCTTCTTTTGACTTTCAATTAAAGTAAATGTTTGTTCTTCATTCATTTTTAGAATTTAGAAGCTAAAACTATTGTATTTGTAATGAATAGCAATCGATACAGGAATTAAAAACAAAACAACGCAATAAAGAAATTATTGGGTTGTTGCAATTGTCTAGCGGAGTGATTTTTAACCGACTTTCAAAAAAGGAGCAGGTTCTCATTCAATTTTTTTTTTTTGTAATCTAGTAGCATTAATGACAATAAGTGTCAGTCAAAAGATATGATATACGCTACGAATATATAGACCAAAGAGTCTGTATGTACATATTATAATGCCGTTTCCGTTTCCCTCCCGATGCAATGTGTGTGTTGAATTTTGTGCCTGAGTATCCAAACATTTTGAGAATCTGACGATTTGCTAAATAGACGTTCTGCGATACAGACCATCTGATAGTTAGACGTTTTGCTACATGGACATTTAGCTAATTAGACTTACTGCTCATTAGACGTTTCGCGATGTTGGACGTTGTGCTACTTAGACCTTCTGATCAGGAGGGAGGATTTTGATGCGGTTTTTTTTAATAGATAGAGTGATTCAAGAGAAAGTTTTATATGTATAATACTTTTATATTTAATGTAAGGATAATAGAGAAATTGCATCCGGGCGTAGCCGGGGACGGGTCACTGTCAATGTATAATTGGATGCCTAAGTTCTAAAAGTCACTAAGTCCATTTTTATCGATTTTCAGTTAGCCAGTCCAAAATAATTCTTTCTTTTTTCTCTATCGATTGGTTTAATCCTTTTTTCAATTAAATGACGTAAGAACTATTGTTCTTTTTCCAAGTTTATTTTAAGTCATTTTTTTTTTCACTTTATATGATCAAACGAAGAAAATGGAGTCAGTGACTTTTAGAACTAAGGCATCCAATTAGAAGACAAGATTATCATTATACCAAGGTGGTAGGAATAAAAAGTAGTTTACCGTTTGTATAGTTTGCACCATGGCGTATAGTCTGTCTACTGCTTCGTCCGGTTTGCCGAGGTGTGCCGGCAGTTCTGCGACCAACAGTCGGAGAGAGAACGGCACTAGACTGCCGGTCCGGTTCTCGTACGTGTCGGAGTAGAACTGAAATAAAGAAAGATCAGTTTATTTGTCAAAATTTTGCTAATTTGGACGTTTTGCTACTTAGACATATTGATCGTGAGGCAAAATATAGTACAATTGGTGTTATAAAATAATAACAAAGTGGTCGAAATTATTATTATTATTTAATAGAAGAGGTAGGGAACTAAGCCCCTTTGTTACTGCGACCTGCGAAGATCTATTGTGACGCCTCTCGTTTCATTACAGCACTTCCTCCAGCCGTAAGTCAATGATGAAGTTGACTATGTTCTTGGGGTGGAGGGATTTAATCTCATCTGGTGAGATTAGGTGCCCTCCAAGGTGCTGGCTTCTAGTGTGGTGTACCACGTCACACTCGCATAAGAAAATGGTCAAAATACTAGAATTTGAGCTTTTTGCACTGCTATTCCATATAGGATATTTTTTTATGTAGTGCGTATAATTTGTAGTGACACAACACACTCATAATTTAATAGCGCAAGCCATACAAAATCAAAATTGTTTTGATATTGGAGTGAGTTTAAGTACTGTAGTTGGATTTGGGAACGGACACTGAATCACTCTGCAATTTTTGCGCACCACATAAAAAATTATCCTGTAAACTTTAACTATGCCAAATCTCAAACTCCTCAGTCCGCGCAATATGCTTAAAAAGGAGTACAAAGTTTTCTCTTGTTTTTTATAAATATTATACTATAATATTGTATAAAACGTTTTGGTTCCGTGTTTATTATGACAGGCCTATATGAATTTTAAAAACTGTTTACATTTTTTTGATCAATTATTGAAAAAAAAATAGAAATTCCTAAAATGTAATCGTTGCCATCTTACCTCATAAAACATATCGGGCTTGCTAAAGTCTCCAAACGGTTCAGCCTCCTTCTGCAGCGGATCATGGAGCTTGATCCTCAACATGACCGCGAATCTCGTGAGCCAGAGCTGCAGAGAGCGAGGCGTATGCTTCGTGGGACGGTGCATGCGGCCCACACCTGGTGATAGTGATGATAGATACGCGATGATTAAAGTTACCATCCGCGCGGATGAAGAATGGGTCCAGAAAAACCGCTATTTTGGTAAATTTTGTGTGTTAAATTAAATATATTGCTGAAATTTACACAGTTACGGTCGCTGAAATGCGTGCCGCACGTCAGTAGGACAGAAAGCGAGCCTTATAAATCAAAAAAGTTTCAAAATTTACCAAAATACCGATCCTTCCAATCCCATTCTTCATCCGCACGGGTAGTAAACACATTGTATGGTCCGTATTGCTTAACTAATTTACTAAATGTATCTAATCTATTCAAAATAAAGTTATTTGAACTTTTGAATAAATAAACTATGCCTCTATGGAAACTATTTTGCAATGTTCATAATCATTATAGTTATTATTTATTTACGCCCAAAGTTGCGGTAAAATTTGTGTTGAAATACGGATGTTTCGAAGCCCATGGCTACCGTTCATTAATTCATTTTTCGGTGCGAAAGTCACTCGTGCGAATGTCGCTCGCTCATCGGGAATAATTGAACGATCCAGAGCTGTGTTACGCGAGTGACCAATCGAACGACCTCAAATTATCTGCTGTATCCTATGACTACAGTCATTGGTCGGTTGACAGCAGTGCGACCTAGTGCGACTTTCACCCTACTATTTTACGGAGTGATCGGAGCGATCATCCGACGACGATCGCTCAAATAACTGAACGGTCACCCGGACGATAATGCGTCGTCGAGCGTCGTCCGCCGTAATAACTGAACACACCCCATAACTTCTATTAATATTTTTCTTACTGTTCTGTTTCCATAGATGCCTAGATAAAGGTCATTTTCAGTTTTGAACAATAACGTCAAACAGTGGAATAATCACCATTATTACGTTTGTATGACAGAATGACTGACTAGTGGGACCTTAAATCACTATCAATCAATAACACAATATAGTACCTTGTCCGGCAGCGCTGATCAGCACGTGCGTCAGGTTGACAGCGGCGCGCAGGTACCCCGTGCGCAGCAGCTCCCGCAGCCCCGCCTCGTCGCGGCTCACGTGTTCTGCTCTCACCACTCCTCGGCTGCCCGCAGAGCTTACTCCTAAGTACTTCACTGCCACTTCTTGAAGGGCATCAGCCTAGGAGATGTTAGTTAGCATCAAAACGGACCAACTGTTTAAATTATGTTTTGTTATTGTGCAGCTCAAGAACCGTTTAAATCATAAACGTAGTAGTAAAGTAATAATAAGTTTATTGTTTAAATACTGTGTAAATGATGATGTGAGAGCCAAAAATATTACTGAAATGCCAACAACAGACATGCAATGAATTGAATAGAAAGTAAAAAATGAGTTTGTAAAATTAAAACTGTAAAAAAATACTGTTTAAAAATTAAAAAAAATTGTCTGAAACATGGTAACATTATAGGTTAAAGGTTTAGCGGAGAATATTAGGTTTAGCCATAAACTGACATACAAATCTGAATGATTCAGTCGTGGACGTCAGTACAAAGTAGTTTTTTTTTATGAAAACAAATTACAGTTATAAATTAATAGAATTATACATGGTTCAATTTTATTTGACCAATGTAGTTAACTTACAATATTTGCACACAGTGATAAACAGGTGAAACATTGTTTGTAATTGTTTCTATCAACAGCATATAATTTTAAGGTTAAGTGTGAGACTTACCAGTTCCTCTTCAAGTATAAGTCCTGGCATAGTGAGCACTTCTCTCTCAGGGAAGAAGGAGCCTTTGGGGGAGGATTGTGCCTGTTGACATAAAAATAACATTTGACATTACTTAGTTGGTTTTATTACAAATCTTATTGATGGCAAACTTTTTTCCAACACAGCTCTTGTGAGAGCTCTCGTCGACGCACTGGAAAATAGAGGGATAGAGCAAGCAGTCAATGTTAGCATAGCATTGACATAACTCTAGCCCATCAACATCTGCTTAATATGGACCTAGAATGTATGCCATTAGGATAATTAAATTATATATAAATATAGTTTACAGATATTATGTATTTAATTTCTTGTATTCCTATTTTGTTCTTACTTTTTTTGTAAATATTATTTTATGTGTTTTTATGATTAATTCTTTTGTCATGGTGTGTTAGTGTCTTCATCATGCAAAAATAAATAATTTTTCTTTCTTCATTTTTTCAATAAAGTTTTTCTAAATTCAAGCCTTTTAGTGGATGCAAAATCGCCAGACCTTATTGTTGGAAATAAACCTAAACAGCATTCAACTTATCAGAACTGCTACCTTCATTAATGTCTTCTTAGCTTCATCATTTGGCAGCCAAGCATCCCTTCGTCTATCAGCTTCTTTATCTACAGGCTGATTCTATAACAGAAATATTGCATTCAAATAGAATTGTATTCTATTAGATGTGACTTCAAATTTTTTATGAATTATAAATGTTACAACATGTAACAAATAATTTATAAAAAACATGAATTAATAATGTGTTCTAACTCAATCTTTAAAAAGTACAAGTAAACAGCTGAAGATAATAAAAACAAAACACAAAAATGTTTTCAAATCCAACATAAGTACCTACGTAAGTTATTCTTTCCCATACAAGTCTATTATATTTTTATAAGCAGGGAGAATCAGTGTGAAAACTCAATTTTTTATACTTTAATTTCTATAGTTTCTGAATTATTTTATAGTCTTTAAGATTAAAAAGCATTTTATGAACTAAATAGTTTACTTACTTTGATACTGAGTCCATCCATAGCTTCTGTTAGTATAGTTGGGTTTGCTATAGTACTCTTAGATGGTACAATTTGTGGTTCAGGGCCAATAGTGTCGAAGAACGTCGAAGGATCGGGCAAACTTGTCGCTGGCACCGCAGCAGACGCACTCACCGTGGGCAAAACATTAGTAAAAGTCACCTCATCAGACATTTTATGTTGCGTAAATGAAGCACTCATATTTTGCGGAAAAAGGTTCGGTGCTGTTGTTTGACTACCTAAATAATATAAAGAAACTTTTAATTTTGCTAAATCAATAATTTATTATCAATTTTCATTTATGAATATTCATAAAACGCAAATGAAACGTTACCTTCTGTTTCGCCTAAATAAATGCTTTGTATCATTTCAGATGGCGATGTCCCAATTTCGTCGAAAAACTGGGAGGCGGGAGGGATTTCCTTATCGCCGAAATATTGGCTCAGCGATGGTTTATTATCCATTTTTTCTGTTTTTATTCGGTTTTTATCAACCTACTCGCAGATAAGAAATGACGTTGACATATTCAATAAAATGTAAATTTCAATTGTCATTAAAATGTCAAACTAAACTTTATAAATGGCTACGTTCAGTAATTCATTTTTGGGTGTGAAAGTAACTCGTGCGATTGTCGCTCACTCATCGGGATTATTTGAACGGCTTCGGGCGCACAAATAACGACGGTTGTCTCATCGCCCGCGTCGCGCGTCGTCGAGTCGGTCGAGTCGTCCGCCGTAAGTAGACCTATTTTTTGAAGTGCGAATAATTTGAACGGCTTCGAGCACAGACGATTAGGTATAGAGCCGATTACGAGTCCGAGTGCGTCGTCTACCGAAATAACTGAACACACCCACTGAACGTAGCCAATCAAGTGTCAATTGTCAACTGGTCAACGCTGTCAAAAAAGTGTCAAGGCGAATCACTTACGATTCGAAGAAAATCTTAATAAATTTTGCTCTAAAAACCTTATCGGTGGCTCCGTTTGTCCTCAGTCTTAACACAGGTGCGTTGCGATATGTTACTCGTCAATTCCCACGTTAAACTAGCCATATGGAGCGAATAAATCATCCTTTTCTGTATATATGGTCAAGTGTTAGTAGTAGTAGTACTCAAAATTATCGTATTTTTTATCATAACGGTGCTTATCTGTATGTGTTTTGTAGGCACAAATGACGAACCAGGCGTCCCCAGTGGAGGAGCAGGAGAAACTCCTGGATGAAGCGCTGAATATCGTTAAAGTGCAGGTTTGTTTTCAATCAGTATCCAAGCATGTTCTTGATTGTCCAATTAGTGGGCGGTACGCCGTTTCCGTCATCGTTTTTTAGACTTTGGTGTTACATTGTTGTGCCAATTACTTTATTATTTTTTATTGTTTCTTGAATAAAAAGTTTATTTGTTTTATTAAATAAGTGTGCTAAGTCTAATTTGTTTCTAAGTGAGATTAAACTTTTAGGACATTAACTTTTTTTTTATTGATGTGTATTTTATAATACACGGTGGAATGGCCCTTTTTGTCTTAAACATCTGTTTATTTTTCAGTACCTACCTAAATGTGGCCTAAATCAAACAAAAACTTTTTACTGTCATTCAATCTGAGTAGAAATGTGATGTGTCAAGAGTTTCATATTCTTGTTTCTTTACATTGTATGTATCTCTATCAGATATGTGCTGTGCATTGCACCATGGAGCCATGAATATAATAAAAACACACCAAATCAAAACAAATAAATATATAAAAATTCAACATTCGAGTTCCAATCCTATAAGAGATGAACAAATATGAACAACTTTTACAATGGGAACAAAACGGAAATTGCGAAAATTAAATTGCTGTTCCATACATTTTATTGAGTAATATTGAATTATTTGTATAGAACAGCTGATGTTTTTTCGTGATTTTATCATGATTGGTCCCATCATAAAAGTTGTTCATAATGTTGAGTACATGACCCGTAAAGGGATCGGGACTAGAAAGGTAGGATATTGTATAACAAATTTTATGTCAACAGACATTTATTTGTTTATGATATCACTTAAATTAGGAATATAATCACCTGTATTACAGTTATCCTTACCACCTTGTATAGGGATATTGTTTTTAACATGAAGTGACATTGTGAATGGCAATGAACAGTGTTTAGTTCCAATTGTGACACTTACATATTGAATGTCATGCTATGATAATATGTTTAATGTTTATGCTAAGACTTGCCATTAAAATAACTAATAAGGATAACATTGTTTTTAGTAATAGATGAAGGATTTTATACATTTAATTTACATATACATAGCATGCCTTTCTGCTCAAAATCAGAGCTGCCCAACTGGAGAAGTACCTCCCTGCAGCTAATTAACATTGCTCTTTTACCATGTTGTGTTCCTAATGGTACCGCTTACCCCTATGCACAATATTATTAATTTATATCAATTTAAAATACATTTATCTCAGGTAGATAATTAATTAATTTTATTTCAATAACATTCGAATCAAAATAAAATATTTCGTGATCATGTAAATTGTTGTTATGTTATGTTTTCATGTTATTGTTACAGGCATTTCAAATGAAGAGATGTCTGGACAAGTCGAAGCTGATGGATGCGTTGAAGCACGCCTCCACGATGCTCGGGGAGCTGAGGACCTCTCTGCTGTCGCCGAAGAGCTATTATGAGCTTTGTATCCTTTTTAATAGAACATAATCTTCAATGTAGTGTGTCATTATTCTGATTTTTTTTGCACAATAGAACAAAAATGTGTATTTGTTTGTTGCCCTAAACTCACTCCTTAGTCAATATGAATAGCATTGCCCGCGACTACGTCTGCGTGGAGTACGGGAATACATATTTATTTAAATTAAAAGGTCTACCCCTAAGTTACGCTACAGTGAAAATCCCCTCAAAATCGCTCAAATACAACATTTTAAATAACCAATCAATCGTGACCCGTGATTTGAACGGGACTGCTTACAATAAAGGTTTTAACCGATTAAGATGAAAAATATTTCACTTGCGACTAATACTTATACGTATAACTGTAAAATCTCATTGAAAGCAGTCTGGTGGTTTACCCGTGATGAGGTAACAAGAACAGACAGACAGACGGATAGACTCCCTAGCCTATTTTCGCGGAAATATTTTCAATGTATAGACGTTTCGATCTCTACAATTTTATTAAGGTACAAGTATATATTAAACGTAAAATGTTGCGTTCTAAAAGCCTATACAATACAAGAACATAGCTAAGTTTCGGTTCTAGTTCATTGAGTAACCAGAATACGTGAACTGCGCATTCATGAAACCGATATCATATAACAAATAGTAATATTTGTACTGCTATTTCCTTATATATTCAACTGCTAGAATGGCGATTTCTTGTCGATCTACTATTACGACACTGGTAGAAAAACATTTAAAGCACATCATGATCAATTAATTTTTTTAGACTTTCTTTCTATTTTCCTTCCCTAGGAATAATTTCTGCATTGTGGGTGTGTACAAACACAAATTTTCACATGCACAAATATCCAGACTCGATGCAAGTATCTTTAGGCCATAAAAATATTCGTTACGTGTGTGGACGAACCCGCGGCACGTAGCATAGAAAACCAATCGCTGAACCACTGCGCCAACCGTGAAAATCAATGATCAATGGTGGCATACAACTTCTACGACACAAATTCTAAATGACGTTAGAACATTGATTGGAAGCATTGATCTAGAAACACGTGGACCAAGGGTCTAGTACAGAATTCACGAAAAAACTGTCCTGAGTTTACATATACAAACTTAGAAACACTAACAAATTAATTTAAATTCTATGCCGTCATTACAACGCCTAATTTAGTTTGGAACAATTTTTCACCATACGAAGATTTGATTGCACTGCACCGTCACATCGACGTGTAGTTGCTAGCTCGCTCAAATGAAAAGTGACGCACGATTAGTCTCATTTTTCGCGTTTTAATACATTCAGTTTGGACCTTTTTGAGCGCTGATCCTAAGTCAGTTCAGTTTCAATGATTGGAAGACACAAATTCTCCCCTTAACTCGATCCCAGACATGGCAATAACGGATGAGCTGCGTCACTTAGAGCTGTATCTGCTCGAAGAGTTCCAGAAGGGCCGCAAGGTGGCTGACTTGTACGAGTTAGTTCAGTACGCGGGGAACATAGTACCAAGGTTGTACTTGCTGATAACTGTGGGACTTGTGTATATCAAGACTAACTCGAATCTTAGGAGGGATTTGTTGAAGGTTAGTCAAATAGATGATTTATCGATGGCTTGAATGGTGAAGCTATGTTGTGATTAGCAGTGGTGTCGCTACGGGTGTGGTAGGGGCGATCCGCCTCGGGTGTTACCCTCTCAAGGGTGTCACCCGCGCAAAGATATTCTTAACATTTCGTCCATACGAAGAAAAATGAAAACTTGCCAAAAAAAATTGTTTCCTTAATAAAATAAATATGTATCTTAAGGGAATGACACCCGTCCACACCCACCGGGTGTCCACACTCTAGCTATGCCACTAATGATTAGGCCACACCGTTTTTATAGTTGAGATGGTTTAATGAGCATGTCTCCTCATTGGAACTGATCATCAGCACCCATCCCCGGCTATTATCTATTAACGGTCCATAATTGATCCATAGATTAAGCCTACCATCTGTTTTAGCTTTACATTATGGAATGCAATAAAGATTTGATTTGATTTGTATAATTTATATCTTGGGATTTATTTCAGGACTTAGTGGAGATGTGCCGAGGAGTCCAACATCCTCTGCGAGGTCTGTTCTTAAGGAACTACCTCCTTCAATGCACCAGGAATGTCCTGCCCGATACCTCGGAAGCGCAGAACGAGAATGAAGGCGTTGTGAGTATGAGAGTTTTAAAAGTGACCTTTAGAATAAATTAAAATAAATATTCAAGTAATTAGATGACAAAATTTTAATTAAAAAATAACATTTTGTTCTGTTGACCACCTTGTGTTATACAAGGTGGTATAGTGAAAAATTCGCTAGGAGAATACAAGGTGGATATATACAATATTTAATGTAACTACGTATTTTAAGATGTATTCTAAAACAGTTATATACAAAATATAATTAATGGTTGTGTGATCATAACCACATATTGACAAGGAATTCTTGTAAGACATTGTTTTGATTGGTGTGCAGGTCAAAGACGCTATTGACTTCGTTCTCATGAACTTCGCTGAAATGAACAAGTTGTGGGTCAGGATGCAGCATCAGGGGCACTCCAGGTAATGAGATCTAAGTAAAATACACTTTAAAAAATAGTTAAAACCGACTTCACAGGTTTTGACTTTTTTTAAAGTTTACTTTATTTTTCTATTTTGAGTGGCATAAACAATACATAAGTATGCAACTACAGGAATCGCGAGTGATTAGCTGTTATCCATTGAAGAGTTCCATCGTCTATCTCCGAAGGTCTTCATCAAATCTTCACTAAATGAGACAACCTTGAGAGTATGCTATTTAAAACAAAAAATATTTTTCAAAATCGGTCCGCAATTGGCGGAGAATTCGGTCAACATTATATAAAAAATGACAGAATGTTATACCAACTTTCAACCCCTAGTTTACCCCTTTAGGGGTGGATTTTCCAAAAATCCCTTTGTCCCCTACGTCATAAAGACGTGAGACTTGGAAATCATCTATATATTTTTTTACCATAACAGATTTTTCTTAGCACACTAAAGGACACTATGGCTTCTTCTCTTGAAATACACACATCACATACCACACCCACACCGCCACAGGCACAGCTGGAGAGAGATGTATAGTCCCAGGGACAATACATACCTTTATAACCGATTCTTATCATCACTTTTCCATCATCAGGGACAAGGAACGTCGTGAGCGCGAACGATCGGAACTACGCATCTTAGTGGGCACAAACTTGGTCCGTCTGTCCCAGCTGGAGTCTGTGACGGTGGAAGACTATGGGCGCCTGGTGTTGCCAGGTATCCTGGAGCAGGTGGTTAGCTGTAGAGACGCGATCGCCCAGGAGTATCTCATGGAGTGTATTATACAGGTAATATCTTATTGGAATAATGGTGACCTACACCTACACCTACACACGATTTCCTATGCATATTTTCCTTAGATTATTTAAACCTAAAGATCAAGCGACACGCACACATCGTTAGTGTGAGAGAGTGGCGAACCTATACATTAGTCTGTAGAAAGAGCGAGAAAGACTATAATGAACGTCGGTAACAACTTTTTTGATATGAGCACATTTGTCATTTAGACATTTTGCAACCAAAATTGACGTCGGGTTGTTGTTATTCTATCAAAAGTTATTAATTAATTAATTTTAACAGCCTGAATTACTTGTTGTGGGTGTTCTTCTGATAGTGTAATCATAATTTGATATTATCAATGTGAACATGGTGGTCTGCAGTGTCCTTGGATGCAAAAACCGAACAAAAAGTGCTGCCGGTAATGTTACGTTTCACAGGTACGTTTTACTGTAATTATATGCTAAAATTGCTTTGTTTGTGATTAGGTGAATGTCCGTTATACACATAAAATTACTAATACAATTCAATTATGTCGATATTACCAATTAATAAGAAATAATAGGTAATAATTGATTCCATAACCTCTAAATCAAAAATCATTCAGTGTGCTCAGTTTATGGCCTTTGAAATACCCAAAAATACGGGAAATCTGAATTGACTTTCGAATTTTCTATTAAATAAAAACCTATGAACCTTAGTCAGAATTGTTAACAAAATTCAGTTGTTTTTCAATTTTATAGATTATTTTCCTTTTAAATCGATTTTATCCCGGTCATGAAAAATATATCTGTGAAGCAAGTAAACGCTCCACATGCGATTAACTGTGTATTCAGTAATAAGATAAACAATTAGATTATCTTCAAGAATAAAATGAAATTTTATTCAGTACATATTTCAAACTTGACAGACATAAAATAACAAGAACAGTAACTCATAGTAACTAGGTCCAAAAGACAATCATAGACTAATATTATCTTTTACAAAAGAGGCAAGGTTGGTATGTCTCTTAACAATATCTTATGCAAAAACTTAATTGTCTATACTTTCAACAGCTCTCCAATGGATCCTGCAGTTGGGCCCAGCAGCGCCATGTCGTCTGCGTAGTTAAAGCTGTTAATACAAACACCACCATCCCGACATCGAACACTCATGCTGCTAAGATCGACTATGAGGTCAATAACATATAGGTTGAAGAGCCTGGAAGAGTAAAAAGTAAAAACTGACTTCAGAAACTAAAAGGTATAAAATAATTTTCTTAAAAAACTTATCAGCTTCTGAAGTCAGTGCCACTATCAAGCTAGCTGCATTGAAGAATTTTAAAGGCCCCGACTTCAGAAGCTGATAAGTTTTAAGAAAATTATTTTATACTTTTTAGTTTCTGAAGTCAGTTTTTACTTTTTTTTTAAGTTTATAATGCATAAAATTGATGAATATTAAAAAATAAACTATTCGATACATCTCAGTTTTATTTATGGGAAAATAGGGTTCAATCTGGTAACATTCACACACACATGCACAAATTAAACACCGATATAAAACTGGTTACACTGTCACTTCATCTAGGGTTTACATAATCTAAGATATTTTCTAATATTTTAATTTTATATCCAGGTATTTCCCGACGAGTTCCACCTGGCGAATCTGCAGCCATTCCTCAAGTCCTGCGCCGAGCTTCAACCAGGTGTAAATATCAAGAACATCATTATCGCACTAATTGAGAGACTCGCTACTTACAGCCAGGTGAGATAAAAAAAGAAAGAAAGAAATATAATTTTATTCCACATAGGACAACTATCGCTGTCTACATTTCGTGTTTTAAATTCTCCTCTCGCAGGTCTAAGCTGCTGGAAGAGATTTCTTTAATGAAATAAGCAGTACCTTTGTACTTTGTTCTCCTATTTAATGTTTTCTGTGTTATTTTTCATGTGTACATAAATTACTAAATAAATAAGACAACACAAGAGTCACATGAAAATAACACAAATGTAAAATTTTATATTGTTAAATATACCTAAGTGTGCTGTCGAGCATGCCCATGTAGAAAAGGTTACCAACTCAGCATGTGCTAGGCGTGGGACACCCAGCGCTGATTTTCAGTTGGCGCCCTGCAGTGCCATACGGATGAAGGCAAATAAATAAACACATAATAACTTAACCGTGCCTTTGCCCTGCAGTGGGACAACACAGGCTGAAAATAATAATAATAATAACTTTACCGTCAAAAACCCACGACTCCAACTAGAAAAAGAGCTGTAATTTTTGAACGGCTAAACACATTGATATAATAGTTGAATAGGCTGATAAATTGTCGCATGTGAAATTAAGCTGTTTACTAATGAAAATACGGTTTACATTATAATGTTATAGTTTTTTATATTTCTTTTTTTTTGTTTTTTATTTCTATTTTTCGTAAATTTTGTTGTAGATCTGCCGTCTATTGTAGTAGTATGTCAATAATCTTAGGAAATATTCATACAGGGTGGTGATAACACGTATTTGGTATGACGTTCTGAAGCCGTGCACAAAAAGTCTACGATTTTCACGCATATAATTTTTGTATAATATTTCACTCTACTCTCATTCGTCTAGATCAGTGGTTCCCAACCTTTTTTGACCACGGACCACTAGGACTTTTTGAAGGGACAGGTTCAAAATAAAACTTCAATCCTAACTTTTAGTAAATAAACTATAAAATTAGAATATATTTTTAGAATGGAGAACTTTTAATTGAAAATCAATGTGATAGCCGCCCGCGTAATTTTTTATTTATTAAAAAAAAGAAAGGTTTAAAGTTTTAAACATTTGTTTCGCGGAACTTAATTTAGTTCGCGCGGACCCCTGGTGGTCCACGGACCAGCGGTTGGGAACCTCTGGTCTAGATGAAGGGACATCAAAGTAGAAACTTATGTCATCTTTATCTAATCATTTCGTGTAAATAAAGATTATTTTGGTAAGAACAAGTCTGAGTCTTTGAAATTTCACTTAGAGATCGTGATATGTGTAAAATTAAGAAAATTTAAATTAGCTCCTGTGGCTAAACTATTGATTGAATTTGATAGATTTCTTGTGTACGGTCACAGAACGTGGTACCAAACACGTAGTTTCATTTATTGTCGTAACGTCGTCACCACTCTGTATAATAAGCTGTTCCTGCACTTTTGATACCTGAGGTACAGGTTCAGGTAGGATCGTATTAGTTTATACCTTTGTAGATTAGCCGTCATTGAAAATAATAGGTTTTTTTTTTTAATATACACAATTTCAATGATTATTGACATTCCTTTTGTTTCAGAGAAACGAGGGTAATATAAATCTCAGCGTGGTCCTCGAAGATGGTAAAGAACAGGAAGTGCAGCTATTTGAAGTGTTCTCAGACCAGGTCGCTGCTATCACTCAGGTAAATATGATCCTCTATTAATAGACAATTTTTCCAATTTCCAAAATATGATATTTTGTGAGTCTAGGGATCAGGGGGTCTAAAAAGGCCACATTGAGCAATTCATCTACTGATCTGCATAGTAACTGTCAAACAGATGATTACTGAATATGGACCTTATGCGGGTGACATTAAGAGTTGTCAATTAAAGTAGATATTTTGACATTCGTAATATGAATCATATTGTGATTCATCTAAAGCGGCCTTTTTAGCCCCCCTGGGCCCTATTTCTGCTAAATCGTGTCAGAATGGTCTCGTAACTGTTGGTTTTTGCAGTATCGTTCCACCTATTTTGACTTCTATTCCTTAGGTAATATCTCTCTATCTCTCTCTCCCTCTAGCATCTATAATAACTGTACTATTTATAGGTGCTAGAGGGAAAGAGTTCAGAGGGCTCATAAAGATTTGCGCGTACCTAATAAACATTCGCGTGAAGACGCGCGCAGTTAAGAACTGGGGGGCTAAAAAGGCCGCTTTAGGCGAATCATAATATGATTCATATTACGAATGTCAAAATATCTACTTAATTGACGACTCTTAATTTCATCCGCATAAGGTTCATATTCAGTAATCATCTGTTTGACAGTTACTAAGCATATCATTAGATGAATTGCTCAATGTGGCCTTTTTAGGCCCCCAGATCTTTACTGGACTAAAATTTAGATTAAAGTTTTAATTAAAATTAATTTATGTCAGGTAAAAAACGCATATTACAAAAATACATAATTACACTATATATGTTTAGAATTATAATAACATTATGACATAAATATTTTCAATTAATTTACATTATATTTCAAAAAAATTAAATTCATAACAAGAAAATAGATTAAAAGCAATATAAATAACATAAACAATTAATTTCCGACAAACATATTTTTGAATAAATTATTCTAATAAATTATTTATTATTATTTGCTACTACTACCCGTCACTAGTTGTTAGTTAGTCAGTACATGAACCATGCAGCAATGATTTATGTACTTACTGTCAAACCGACTCAAAAATAACTTTAAACAATACTGCTATAGGAGACGGTAGTAAGCCTATCCTATTTCCAGCCACTTATTCGCAAGAATTAATTTGTCAAACAAAATTATAGCTTGTGAATATTTTTAATGTTACAAATCATTCTCTCCTCCAGAGTCGCTCCGACATGCCTCCAGAAGATATGCTATCCCTCCAGTTGGCACTACTGAAACTAGCTCAGCGGTGCCACCCTGACAAACTGAACTACGTTGACAGAGTGCTCGCGCATACTGACAAGATATGCGCTGATATACATCAAGCAAGGTAATCCATCCATCTATGGTGCTGACGTCACCACATAGGTGCTCACCCTTGGCCCGCACGGGGAGGCGGCCTGTGGGCCGAGCACAAATGTTTTGACGTATGTTAACGTAAACGTAAGCAAATTTTGAATAAAAAATACTCGTTTAATCCATGATATTTTTTGAAAATACATGCAGTATTTTTACATTTTCATGAAACAAGTATGTTGCATAAAATTGAACAAAAATGCGATAGATTTATTGTATTTTCTAATCGAAATTCGCTTACGTTTACGTTACCATACGTCAAACTATTCGTGCTCGGCCCACTGGCTACCATCGACACACCGCGGTGCGATCGGACCTCTCTACTAAAGCTTCCGCGTGGCAGTTTTGTTTTTCAGTTGGACTTTGACGTTTGTTTTTATTTCTGTAAAATAACTATTATAATAATAAATATTATAGTTTAAAAAAAACTAATTAAAACGCTTTTGTCATCCAAACTAAACGTGTATGCAAAATTTCAGTTCAATCGGAAACCGGGAAGTGGGTCAAATTTAACTTCCAAGATTTTTTTACATAGTTAGTTACAGGCGATACTAATAAAAGCGTTTTAAAAATGTTATATTCTATGCCAATCCAATATTATTATATTCCCGATTTTTCCAGCGGAAAAACCCACCTCGAACACAACACAGCAGTCTTCAAGGAACTGATGAAGATTCTCAAGCTACCCGCAGACCACTACAAGAACATTCTAATGCTGATCAAGCTTCAGAACTACGCGCCTCTCATCAAACACCTGAACCATCCCGGGAGGATTATGATAGCTGTTCATCTTATTAACGACGTGTTAGAAACTGATTGCTATATCTCTACGCCGGAGGATGTGAGTATTACTGTAAAATTCCTAGCGGTCGTCGATAAGGTAAAGTTTTGTTGTAGCTAAGCGATGCAACGAACTTAAAATTAGGTAGGCACGAACATCTTACGGTAACAGAAACAACAGTTTTCGAATAATGATCGGAACTGATTATTGATTAAATACAGGATATTTTTTTATGTAGAGCGCATATTTTGCAGAGTAATTCAGTGTCTCTTCACATATGCAACCGCAGTAATAAAATTCACTCCAAAACAAAATAAAAATTTGATTTTGTGTGGCTTGCGCTAGTAAATTAAGCGTGTCCCCCACACTAAGCCGAATTTTCGTTTTGTTTTAAAGTGTATCCCAATACTGCGGTTGCATTTAGGAACAGAGACTGAATCACTCTACAAATTCTGCGCACTACATAAAAAAAATATCCTGAATAAAAAAGTATAAAAAATAAAAACTGTTTTTATAGAATTTGTAACCTGAAAAATTATTGTCTAATTCTAAGGTTTTGTTACGTTATCGGGCAACTATTGCGTGATGTCTGTATTTTATATATTATGGTAATTTAAATAATATATTTTCAGGTGGAGTCAGTTCTAGCGATGTTGGATGTCTTGGTAAAAGATCAGCCCGACCAGCCGTCTGCAGAACCTGATGTTGAGGACTTCATGGAGGAACAGGGCTTGCTGGCAAGGTAACATTCTTAAACATGTTGTATTGATATCAGAATTATAATATACTAGCTACTCGTCGGATGCTATTTCTCTACTACCCCTACATTAAATATGTAAGTATTATAGATATAAACCTTCCGGAAAAAATGCTGGTGAAAAATGATGGTGAAAACTGCATCAAAATCCGTTGCGTGGTTTAGGAGGAGTTAGCGGATATACAGACATATAGACAGACAGACAAACGCGGAAAGCGACTTTATTTTATACTATGTAAAGATTCACATGTTTTATCGCAATCAAAATGTCTGTTAAACATCCGCTGGAAAAGTTGCGGATGCGGATGTTAAATTTTACGCGTAAGTTCCGCACATGTGGATGCGGTAGCGGAGGCCCGTTACAACCCTTAAGCCGGGCTTCCACTGGCGGCGGAGCGGGGTCCGTATGGAGTCCGTTTAATTCGCAACGGTAAACTTCATAGAAGTGCTTCCACTAACAAAGAGTCTAGCGGAGAGGACTGAACGAGTAAAAATAGTTAATAACGAACTCGTTCTTCATTTCTCTTTTGCTGTGGAAGTCAATTGTCAAAACTCTTTCTTAATGGAAGGTAAAACCTATTTTAGCTAGGTGGTGTCCGTTCCGTCCACCTATTACTTGCTCATTACCCTTTCGCAGTGGAAGCTCAGCTTAACAGGGACCCTTTCCTTACAAGCATAATAAAATTAAACTCCAAACTCTTGTTCCAGACTAATTCACCACTTCAAGTCTGAATCAGCAGACCGTCAATACCTAATACTAAGTGCGGCCCGCAAAGCGCTGCAAGCGGGAGGCTCCACGCGCATACAACACACATTCCCGCCCATACTGTTCCACGCGTACCGACTGGCACACACTTACAAGGAGCTGAAGGACACGGTAATAATAATATAAGGACATGAGTAGCTTAGCTGCATATAAACTTTACCGTAACGAAGCCCACAGTACTCAATACCAAGCGCGGAATCTAAAGAGTTGTTTATTGTCTAGAAATTCTTACCACACCATCAAGTTTTCAAAAAGATCATTATTTCCCATTTCAAAATCAAGATAAACTTAAGAGGTATTTTCTGATTTTTAACCCCCGGCAAAAAAGAGGGGTGTTATAGGGTTATAGTGTGTATCTGTCTGTGGCCTCGTAGCTCCAAAACGAATGGACCGATTTCAATGCAGTTTTTTTAATTGAAAGCTAGTTTAATCGGGTATCATCTTAGCTATGTTTCATGAAAATCTATTCAGTCGTTCAAAAGTTACAGCTATTTTTCTAGTTGGAGTCGGGTTTTGACGGTTAGGTTATTGAAATACATAATCAAATGTTTCAGCGAACGCATTTCCTTTTAACATAGTTATATTTTTTTATTTCAGGATGACATGTGGGAAAAGAAATGCCAGAAGATATTCCAGTTCTGCCATCAGACTATCAGCATGCTCGTCAAAGCTGAACTGGCGGAGTTGCCTTTGAGGTAAAAATAATAAGATTTCAGTCTCAAAACTTACCTTATTTTCGCTTCACAATAACCGGAGGTACAGCTCGACCTCTCAATAGCATGCGCTTCTATATAAAGTAAACTTCAAGATATACTGGTAGTTCCACACTGGAAAAGTTGCGGATTATGGCTAGTACATTATGACACAAAAAATAAGGCGCGTCGTGAAACACACGATCGCCGACAATACCCGAAGCTAAGTTGTGTCGTACTATAACATAATTATCAAATCTCTTTCAATCTTCACCATCTGAGTACCGTCATCCACTTGTCCTTTTTAATCGACTTCAAAAAATCAGGAGGTTCTATGTTCGTCTGTATTTTTTTTTTGTGTATGTTCATCCATATTTTCGCCAATTGTGAACCGATTTTAAAAAATCTTTTTTATTTCGAAATTGGCCTTTAATTCTTCAATGCACCTAACTTGGCAGTGGCACCGACTTCAGAAGCTGATAAGTTATTTAAGAAAATTATTTTATACTTTTTAGATTTTTGAAGTCGGTTTTTACTTTTTACACGCTTTTATTAGCTTCACCTGTAACTATGTAAGAAAATCTTGGAAGTTAAATTTGACCCACTTCCCGGTTTCCGATTGGGCTGAAATTTTGCATACACGTTCAGTTTGGATGACTAAAGCGTGTTCTATAGTATTTTTTAAACTATTATATTTTATTTTTAGTTACGCCATATATTATTCCCAGGTTGTACCTCCAAGGCGCCCTCGCTATCAGCGAGATAGGGTTCGCGAACCACGAGACGATAGCGTACGAGTTCCTATCACAAGCCTTCTCGCTTTACGAGGACGAGATATCTGATAGCAAGGCGCAGTTGGCAGCCATCACACTCATCATTGCCACGTTCGAACAAATCAACTGTTTCGGTGAGTTGAAAGAACTCTGTTACTTAGTCCCAATCTTTTGTTATTGACGACGCGGTTGGCGCATTGGCTAAGCGATTAGCCTTCTACGCTACGTGCCGCGCGGGTTCGATCCCCGCACGGAACACTTGTTCCGTGCGGGGATCGAACCCGCCAATATAACCGATGTTTAAAATGAAATTGGCCAATTGCCTTTCTCACTCTATATGTTCATTTCTCTTTCACCCAAAGGTTTGCTGGAAGAAAACTCATTCTGAGTTAAGCTTGCCTTTGTGCATATATTTGTTAATTGTTTTTGTTTATCACATATTTTGTGTACAATAAAAAATAAGAATACCCATGCAAAAATTCATGTTTACACGACTGATTTTGCTCTAATCACCTGTTATGTTGCCGGTGATATTTTTTTTCTTTTTTTTAGAACGTTGCCCAGCACACTAGGATTTCTCCTGTATCGAGGGTCCAGTTTACAAACATACATGTCACATGCACACACACCCAGACCCGAAACAACTATCTGTGGATATTATATATGGTAATCGAGCTTAACTTCTAACAGAAATTAATAAGCATGATTGTCTGTCAGGTGCTGAGAACGCAGAGCCGATGCGTACGCAATGCGCTCTGGCCGCCAGCAAGTTGTTGAAGAAACCCGACCAGAGCCGCGCCGTCGCGCTGTGTGCGCATCTGTTCTGGAAGGCGGCCAAGGATGGCAAGCAGGTATGTGACTTATTCTTTCCATCCCTGTAATGTTAATCTATTGTTGGATAAACCTTTCAATATAAAGAAAAAATAAATAAATTATAAATAATATATAATCCCAATTATCGTTGGTTTGAAGGACGTACAATTGTATGATCATTTAAAAATAACAAAATGGCTGACTAAAATTAGGTAAATTTTTAGTGAGAAAAAAAAGTAGCGGATTTTATTTTGGCAGTCGATAAATTGAGGTCATCATTCTCCTGCCCTTATCCCATTTTATTTGTGGTCGGCGAAATATGTCGTCTTCTTCCATTCTACCTATTAGACGTCATCTCAGAGTTTACGTTCTTATAAACCATATAAAATTTCACACAAAAAAAAAAAAACAGGATATATTGAGGTCTCATGCGAAAAATTGAATTTTGTGATTAGTTTGAACAATATATTCCATATTAATTGTAAAATATAAATAAAAATGAATTCCTAAAAATATATAAAAAATATTGCGTTCAGACTCATAAGTCCAATAAATCGTGACACTAAAATATTCTTTATTAATTAACCCCCGACAAAAAGAGGGGTGTTACAATTTTGTAGTGTGTATCTGTGGCATCGTAGGTCTAAAACGGATTGACCGATTTCAATGCAGTTTTTTTTTTAATTGAAAGCTAGTTTAAACTGAAATCATCTTAGCTATGTTTCATGAAAATCTGTTCAGCCGTTCAAAAGTTACAGTTATTTTTCTAGTTGGAGTCGGGGGTTTTTTGACGGTTAGGTTATATTTCATTAAATTCTCTTCCAGTGGCCTCTAAACGACGCGTCACGTGCTCTCGACTGCCTCAAGAAGGCCGCTCGCGTCGCGCAGCAGTGTATGGACGGAGGTGTGCAGGCGCAACTGTTAGCTGAACTGTTGGGCAGGTACGCCTTACTGCGCGAGAGGGGCAACGCTAGCCTCACTACCAACCTTATAGACGCGGTAAGTAGCCTAACATAGACCTGGGGGGCTAAAAAGGCCACATTGAGCAATTCATCTAGTGATCTGCATAGTAACTGTCAAACAGATGATTACTGGATATGAACCTTATGCGGGTGACATTAACCCGTGAAATGTCGAAAGCACGCACGGTAGATCTTAAGGAAAAAATGCCTTGCGTGTCGTACGATCTACCGTTAGATCTTAAGAAAATGTTCCTATTGGTGGCCTGATATTGCGGTCCGTATCGCACCGAGCATTAAATTTGCTCGATAGTTCGTTCACTGAGTTCATATTCTATGCTTATGCGGATAAATATTGGTGATTCGGACCGAAAATTTTATCGAAGAAAATAAAAAACCATTATCCAGTCTGTGGGACTTCAGACCGCCATTTTTCGAAAAAGACGCTGCAATTTGTTCCGCTAAATAATGTCTGCACGGAGGATTCGGTGAGTTTTGTTTTAAGATATTTACATAGAATTACTGAGAAATAAACGTAGATAATGTGTGAAGTAATATTCTTTCAAAAGTATGCAAAAATCGTAGTAATAAATGTAACAAACTTTCAATGTGTGTTTCCGCGTTTGGAATTGCCGCGTTATTGTGTCATGTTTTTATGCCAAATTTGCTTGATATCGTTCTAGATACACATAAGTAGCCAGAATATTTATCCATGAACATAATTAGCTAAATAGTTTACATAATCTAATGCATAATAAAATAAAATCGTAATCATTTTGCAAAGATTATAAAGTGGCAATAATACGACAGCCATCTTAGTTGTAGTAGGAGCTAGGTACTGTTAGGACAAAAAGTCTTATTAGAAGAGTGATGGAATTTTCTATGTTCTAATTAGATATTATGTACTTTTAGTGTTATTGTTGGTTAGATGTTGTTCCAGTGAATACTAAATGTCAAGATTCTTGAAAAGTATTGAAAAAAAATTGACTTAGAAATTTCTTATTAGTATTTTTTTTTTATTTATTTTTCGTTTTTTTTTTCCTGGAGCGTATTCGTTCACTGTATAAAAACGATTTTTAATCTGAGAGGTTTTGTCCTCCGAGGCATCTACACCGAGATATACGACGTCTTTTTTTTCTGTTAATGAGAGAAAATAAAGATATTATATTCTATTCTATTCTACATGTTCTACAAGAGCAAATTCAACGTAAATCACACAAGTTTTTGTATTACCCCTTTAGAAAAAAATATATTATATATTTTTTTTTCTTTTCTTTATATTATTTACTACATAGTGAATTACTTCAGTAAAAATAAAAATATTATTTTATACAAAATTTTTAGATTAGCGAGACTGCGGTCCGCTAGTGTGGAGCAGAGGTCGCGGTCCGCGACCCCGACGCCAGTGGGCGATCGCCAGCTTACGGCTGCACGCCGGGCTCTCATAATGGGTCTTATAGAAGAGAGCCCGGCCATAGACCCACAAATGCCGGCCACACCCCGCCACCCGTAAGTATTTTCTATATAGCTATTTACTGCACAGTTTTGAGTAGATACATAGTGTGATTCAATTTTACTTAAATTTTTTTAGGCACAGGTTGAAGGCAATGGGGGTCGACCGAACGCCAGGTGGTACTATGCACATCACCGACACGATAGTGCCTATCGTAAGTACCCCTGGCGGACATCTTCGACGAACGAAGGAAGAGACCCTCTTGTAAGTTCGTTTTCCTTTGTAGGTTACTTGATTCTAGAGCAGTTATAACACTACGGCTATTCTAAAAAAATATACAAGATTAGGTTGGAAGAGGGGCACTAAGCCGAAAGGGCTCATTGTACTCATAATGATGAACAAATTTGAATATGTGTTGAATAGTGAAAAAAGAACTCCGCTGTTCCATAGCAAAAAGGTCAATGCCACTCAACAAAACGTAACAGAATTAGATTGTATTCTTACAACTTATATTTCTTTTCAGCTCTGACGTACTGGAGCGGGTGGAGGCGCTCGACATGACAGAGGAAGACGCAGAAGAGGTGCTTCAGACGGCTCCCTGGCATGTCGGGCGGTGGGTGGAGGCCCAAAATAAAAATCGGGAATGTTCTTTTCCGACACCGCTCACTCCTATCACCGCTGCCGGGGTTGATCTTGGTTGTGCTGACTCTGTCAGCATGACCAAGGTTTCCTCGGTAGATGCTGATGTTGCCTACATAACCGATGTTGATGTTCGTCCATCAACTTCGGGGGTGAAGGCAACAGTCAAGCCGGTGCCTAGGCGTGAGAAGGATGGTAGTGATTTCGATAGCGAGTTTGATGACGAATTCGATATGGAGACCACTACCATTCCAGGTGTCGGAAAAGACATTCCTGACAATGAAGAATTGGAGGAGCCTATTCGGGATGTAATATCCAACATTGAAAGGGGAATGGATGACGAGGCCGATCGTTTGCTAGGTACATCGTCTAGTTTCACCTGGGTCGAAGGATTTGACACGTTCAGGGGAGTTCCTGAACAATTTTCAGGTCCCACCCCTGGACCTGTCAAAGACTACGATTCAGCCTATGATGCCTTTATCGATATCTTCGATAAAGGCATCATAGAGTTGATAGTCCGGGAAACTAATCGGTATGCCAAGCAAACGATCGATGGTTTGAAAGAGAAAGGGGAATTGAAACCATTGTCTCGTCTACATGAGTGGACCGACACTAATGTAGACGAGATATATGTTCTTCTTGCGGTGTTCATGTACATGGGGATAGATCCGCGGACATCGCAGACCGAATATTGGAAATCAAACGATTATCTTGAATTAGCTAGATTTAAGCGTTTGATTTCCTTTAATCGGTACGTGTTGTTGAATAAATTCCTTCATTTTGTCGACAATTCTGACGAGAGTCCGAATTTGCCCCAAACTGAAGGAATTTCTTCAACAACACCGATGTCCCGGAGATTGTTCAAGCTATCTCCAGTAATTGAACACCTCGGGAAGAAATTCGATTCCCTTTATAATTTGGGACAGAACATCGCCATCGACGAGTCTTTGACCTTATTCAAGGGCCGTTTGTCCTGGGTCCAAACAATAAGGTCAAAGGCTGCGCGGTTTGGAATCAAGTCATACGAGCTGTGTGAATCAAACACTGGCTATATGGCTAGATTCCAAATCTATACAGGTAAGTCAGAGTCTGTCCTAAATAGTGAGGCTGTTAGTGTTGATCTGGGGGGTAAAAGTACCAAGGTAGTTCTCGAACTTTTGCGAGGCCTTGAACGTCGGGGGCATTGTGTGACGATGGACAATTTTTACAATAGTCCATCGTTGGCACGATACCTCAAGAGTTCGGGCTTCGATTGTTTGGGAACTCTGAGGACAAACCGTCGAAACGTGCCTAATGACATCGCGAAAGTACCGAAAAACGTGCCAAAGGGGACTATAATAGCTCGCCAATGCGGAGATGTTTCCATAGTATCGTGGAAAGACTCCAAATTGGTGAGCATTATATCCACCTTTCACGATGACGGTACTTTCGTCGGGTCGAAGGCAGGTAAGACGCTCGTGAAACCTGTGTGTGTAAGGGATTATAACAATACCATGGGGGGGATTGATCTGAAAGATCAAAAACTCTCCATGTATTTGTTAGAGCGAAAGAGAGGTATGAAATGGTATATGAAGATGTTCAAAAGGTTATTGAATGTGAGTATTTTGAATGCTTTTATCATGTATGTGGGTTCTTTGAAACGGCGCAATAAACTGTCATTGACGCATCGTGAGTTTCGTTACGAGCTTGCTAAAGCTCTCGTTGACTGCCATCGCCCCAGTCAACGTGAGATTAGTTTGCCAGTAGGGAACCTCATGAGGCTGAGACGGGATATTGTGCACGTTCCAAAGTACGCTTCTGGAAGTAAGAGTAGAAGGAAGTGTGTGGTTTGTTACCGAACGGATATAAACAAAATGGTTAACTCACAATGTTCCACTTGTGACGTCGGATTGTGCTTTGAGGGTTGTTGGGAAAAGTGGCATTCCTTAGCAAAACTCGAAGGACATGATAAACGTGGGCGAAAAAGGAGGCGTGATGAGTGAACCATTTTGTTTGTGTGAGTGATGAAGTATGAATGCTATTTCAGGTTTCACGATATTCCCCAGATCAACACTAAAGTTGCGTGAGTGGTTTTGGTTGTATATTACATCGCGAATAGTGTAATCAGTTTTTATTGTGTGAGCACTGTGTAGCCCGTAACAATATTCTAATAGACGTCATAGCTGTATTTATTACCGGTGTACAATAAAGAGGATAAATAAATAATAAATAAATAAATAGCTATCTTATGTTAACGTCAAAAAGTACTAAAAGTAGTCTATTTTGAATTTGGTCGTTGGGTTCCCTGCAATATGGTTGACACGTCGTACCTCATACTCGTCAACGGGTGTCGTCTGTTGGGTCTGGTCAGATCTTTGCTGTCATGGCATTGTTGTCAAAATATTCCAAATAGTTACCAGACCTCGTACTACATTAGTGCTCACATAAGTTTTCGGGAACAAAAACATTGGTATAGTCTTTTTTTACCTCTTACGATAATTTGATTACATCTAATATTCAACTTGCATTTGTAAAATAAATACGAAGTGAAAATAAATAACCTTAGTTTTTCATTGTTATAAATACATGTAGAAACTTTAGGCTTAAGTTTTTCCTACTAAACAAGTATAATTTTCAAACTGGTTCTTATTATTTATTTCTTGTACACAAAATATATTTTTTGTATAAGATAACTTAATTTGTTCAGACATGAGTATACATACGCGTGTGCATGCAAGACGGTAATATCTTGCATGCACACTCAATATACGCGTATGTATACTCATACTCGTATGACAATACCTGGGGGGGTCCACCGCGTAACTAAAATGGTAATGAACATCGACTCTGGTAATAAACTTCAATATGATCCTGAGATACTAAACTTCCGAGTTACCTTGTAAAAAAAATACAAGGTATCTGAAAGTTTAGTGTCTTACGATCATATTGAAGTTCATTACCAGAGTCGATGTCCATAACCATTATCGTTACGCGGTAGACCTGCCGGTCATGTCTGCCAAATGCAATCATCTTGCATGCAAACTCAATGTATGTATACTGATACTACAATTTCTGGGCGTCTACCGCGTAACTAAAATGGTAATGAACATCGACTCTGGTAATAAACTTCAATATGATCCTGAGATACTAAACTTCCGAGTTACCTTGTTAAAAAAATTACAAGGTATCTGAAAGTTTAGTCTCTTACGATCATATTGAAGTTCATTACCAGAGTCGATGTCCATAACCATTATCGTTACGCGGTAGACCTGCCGGTCATGTCTGCCAAATGCAATCATCTTGCATGCAAACTCAATGTATGTATACTGATACTACAATTTCTGGGCGTCTACCGCGTAACTAAAATGGTAATGAACATAGACTCTGGTAATAAAACTTCAATATGATCCTGAGACTAAACTGCGAGCTACCTTGTAGAAAATTACCCATCATGAAGTAAGGACTCACATCTTCATGATCGTAAAAACTTTACAAGATATCTCAAAGTTTAGTCTCTCACGATCGTATTGAAAGAAAGAAAGAAAAATAATTCATTCCTGCAAAAAGTGTTGAAGTTTATTACCAGATTCGGTGTTCATTACTATTTTCGTTACGCGGCAGACCAGTCGGTCATGTTTGCCACATGCATTGAATATTATTTTTATAAAATTTATAAAATAAAATTAATAATGAAATAAATAAGTACATTCTTTGAAAATAAATAACCATATTTTATTTTTTTGTTCCAAATATGTCCCATTTTTAAGCTCCCAGGTTAAGCTCATAACAATATCAGCTTACATAAAGATAAAAAAAAAACAGTATGAAAATTCAGTCATCATAATAAGTATTTATTTAGAATTATATAAAAAGCAGGTAAAACACTTGGAAGTGTGACGACTGGCTGTAGGTATGACTTTTTTGTAACGATTTGATGCACCGTGATAAAGAAACTAAGATGAGTTTTAGCCCTGAAAAGGGCTTTTTGGTGTGCCACAGTCTATATTCAGTTCAGCTGTTGGAAACGCGGTGATCACCAAGAATGCATTGTCTCATTGTTCGAGTGTTGACGGGTATAGTATAAAAATTACGCTAAAATTCGATCACATGGGTATGAATGGTAGATAAGTCTGCAATTTAGCGGGGAAAAGTTATTTCACTGAAGAAACCTACAATTATTTCTGCCACATACTTTTTACTGAATTCGATAATATTGAACAAAATGTAGGTAACAAAAATAATAATAATGTATAAAGAACATATGAAGAATAAAGAATATATGAAGAATAAAGACTATTCTATTCTATATTTTTAAATGTTTTTATTTTATATTATTCTTTTTGAAAAATATTTATAAATTTTAAAAAAGTATGTGTAAATAAATAAATAAAGGAAAAAATAATAAAAAATATTTAGTAGGTACCTAATAAACTTAAAAAAATCAAATTACACAAAACAATAATTTTATCCTCATAATTACTATATTGTCATTCATTTCCTACTTAGCTTTTGTACAAACCAAAAAATGTTGTGATATTAGAATAAAAAGTAATATAATGTAATATAGAATTTAAAATAATAGTATAATCCTAACCATCATAATCCAACAAAATGTTTAACATCAAAATATAAAATAAAGTATTCCGTTCGTAAATACGCTTTTATTTCCAACTGTACTCCGCGCATGCGCGCTACTGTGCTAGTACATACCTACGCGGCCGGCCACCTGCCGTCGGGCGAGCGGTTGCCGCCATTTTTCGGAAGTTTGTTATGATAGCGTTATTGATAGTTTTATGGCGTAAATATTGTGTTTCAAAGTGAAATAACTTATGTAATCAGTGTGTAAATATGTCTGTCGTATTGTTATAGTGTTCGTTTCAGTGTATGTGTAAGATAAATGTGATATTTGTGACGAAATGTTTCGTGTGACGAGTGAAAATTTTACTATCATGGATATATTTCTCATCACTTGGAGGTCAGGTAAGTGTTATTTTTAAAAAGAATGCAATACAGGGATTGTAAAATTAACTGTCTACCCAATAATGTATAATTTATATAGTGCTCATTATAATTTAGTCACAATATTGTTGTTTTTGTGAAGACGATGACCTTGATAACCTTGAACAAAAAAAAAATCTGCACAGTAGGTAAATACGCGAATCGGATAGAGTACATTTCACGGGTTAAGAGTCGTCAATTAAGTAGATATTTTGACATTCGTAATATGAATCATATTGTGATTCATCTAAAGCGGTCTTTTTAGCCCCCCTGTAGACAACGTGTAAAACGTTCAATCGGAAGAGAATAGTCACACCACACAGACATATAATACCAGTAGCAGACCAAACATAAATCCATTAGATGGGTAGGATCCCTTTTGTACTAAGCGACAACTGGATAATAGTATCTTGTTCTTTTACCCGTTGCCACACTGACTCACTCATAGACAAAATTTGACGCGAAACTTGTTTATCCCGCGCCGTCATAATAATAAGACACATAAGTTCAATCGAATTTTATAGATTACAACAATTTGGTTAAGATTTCTCAAGAAATTTGGGTATATTTTTGAGCTAATAAAAGCTCAATCATGTACCACTAATGAGGCAGGGTAAGGTATGCCCTAATACTACTTACAGAATAATGTCGTTCGGTAAAGTTTAAATATTTTTTATTGAGCTTACTTACAGATCTACTCGTTGAATTATTTGTGTGGACCTAATAACTTTTAGGTATACAGGGTGTAAGTGACATCGTAATGAAAACTCATACCATGGGTTCAATACATGATACTGGATCATTCAACTTTAGAATTTTGCGTCGGTCTTATCAAAATTTTAACAATTTTGTTCGCAGATTTTTTAGTTAGGTATAAAAACTGCGAACAAAATCGTAAAATTTTGGAAAAGACCGACCCAAAATTATTTCGCTTAGTCTTTCAGTATCATGTACTGAACCCATGGTATGAGTTTCCGTTACGATGTCACTTACACTCTGTATAAATATGAAACATTTAATTTCTGCAAGACATCAAAATCATTTTAGCCCCATAATTGCTGCCCTAAGCTCCAGCCTACTGGTAAATCCGCCACTGCTGCTAAGCTAAGTTCACACTGCTCGAATAAAAACACTTGTATTCGTAACCAGGTAATCCAAAAGATCCGCGAAGAGCTAGCGAATCTGGACCAGTCGGAGGAAGTGGAGCAGATCACGAAGCACTTCCACAACACGCTGCAGCACGTGAAGAACCGCATGGAGTGTCCCGACCCTGACGGGCTCGGCTACGAGGGACTCACACTGTCTTAGGGAGAAGGGGAGTAGAAGTGAGGGAAATGTGGATCGTGATGGAGTAATTTTTGAGGTTATTTTGGTTTTAATAGGTTTTTTGTGAAAGAGTATGACGCACTATTGAAAATGTGTTGTGAAAGAAAATTAGAGTTGGAAAACTTCCAGGAAAGGTTCCTTTTCTGAGGAAAGTTTCCTGAAAACTTCCAAAACTTCCGAAGTTTTGGAAACTTTCCGCAGTTTTTAACTGTAAAGAGAATGGACTATTTTTATCGATTAGAATAGATATTGGTATTTTCAAAAAAAAAAAAATGCATTTGCTGCCAAAAATGAGCTCCTGTTTCATCGAATGAGAGAGAGATACCTTCGTTCGCGTTCGCTCAGCCGGTGTGGGCCCGGCATGAGACAAATCAGTCGTTGGTTCTAACATCATTGGATTTAAATCTTTATCTATTGCTTATAAGGTTGTATTTTGTTTGATGTTTTCGTAAAACGCCTAACATACGCCAGCCATAGAGGGAAAAATCCCCGATCTATACTGCCGTTTCATAAAAAGATTCCATAAGCAGATCCGGTGTCGCAAAAATTACTCTAGTAAACGGTAAAAAAACACCGTTAATTTTATATCTACAACAATGGTATCATTGGTAACTTTGCCAATAGTTGGTAAAGTTACATTGGAATGTTTGTAAGATACATTCCTATTTTTAAGATTATTTGTAAACAATGATTTAATCTCATATTGTGAAATTAAGTGTAAATATTACGATTTTGATTTTAAAGTAATTAAGTTATAATAGTATAGTTTTATAGAAGCAATATATTTCGTGTTAATTTTATGGTGGTTTTATTTCCATATTTTACACTAATTCCGATATCATATCAGTACAAAAGTACGTCGTGGCTGGCAGTAGCGCGCCGCTGCATTGCCCGGTCGCTTGTGGCAGCTAGACCAACCTACCGTCGCACGCGCACCTAGTTTCAACATTTCTTATATGCCTGTGTCGGTGCATCACGTCATGTGCTGCAGGCGACACCGGGGAAGGCGCGGGATGAGGGAATCGATCCCGGCTGTGCGTTCAGCTGCCACGCGCTTGATTACAGGCATTTTTTAGCTCCAATTTGTAATTTGTTATTACGGTATTAAGCCTATTTTATACAGTTCAGTCTTTATCATAAAAAATGAGCCTATTCATCACCACCTGTATGTGGTGGTCTCGCTATCTTGCGCCCGTTAGTCTCCTCTTAGCAGCCGTGTGCAAACAGGGAGGGGGGGGGGGGGGGGGGATTGCACACATTGAAAAAAGAGCGAATTTTCTGTAAAATCACATAAAAGTAACCCGAAAAATAAACGAAATCCTGTATCCATGCCTGTGTGCACTTCAAGCCGTAGTAACATTTTTCAGTAATATTGTAAAGATAAACACTATATTATACACTTACACAATAACATATATTTCCATATAAACTATACACAGTACACAGTTACAATATTCTGTTCCCCTGAACATTATTTCTGTTGTTCATCATAATCTTCTCTTGTCGCTTCTTCTCATCTCTGAAAGCTTCTTTGTTCGCCTTCTTCTCTATCCTCCTTTCTTTCCTGTATTCTTTTAGAAGACGTTTTCTTTCTTTCTTTTCTTCGGGTGATTCGTCTTTACCTCTGAGAAGGATAAAAATTTATTGGTTTGAAAATTTCAAGTTTTTGTGTTACGTACTGTTTGAAACAGCTGTCAAGTTAAAGTAACTCTTATGACAATGATATAAGGTTCAGATTGGAATAACTCAACCGCCTTCATAACCTACAAGAAGTACCTATACTAGAGGGTGACGCGCCTATCATATTGCAGTGACGCTCGAACTTGACGCGAGCGTAGAATACAAAATGTGTTGTTTAGATCAGAATTTTACTGCAACTGCGCGGCAACTGCACTTCTTTAGTTACGTGAATCAGCCTACAGTTTTAATCTTTTACTTCTGAAATACAATATGAAATATTTCTTACAAAATGATCACAATTATTTGCCCCATGAGTGCCGATAAGGTCTTTTTACAGGATTTTTTTTTATGTAGTGCGCATAATTTGTAGTGATTAAGTCTCTGTTCCTAAATACAATCACAGTATTGGGATACACTTTAAAACAAAACAAAAATTCGACTTAGTATGGGAAACACGCATCGTTTACTAGCGCAAACCATACAAAATCTATTTTTTTTTTGTTTTGGAGTGAATTTTAGTACTGCGGTTGCATTTGGGAACGGACACTGAATCACTGCAAATTTTGCGCACTATATAAAAAAAATATCCTGTATGTAACGATCTATTAGAAGCAGGACTTGGAACCGGTTTCAAAATAACCAGTTATAGACAGTTCCATTATAAATACGCTAAGAATGTAAACACTTACATTACACCCAGCAAGCAGTATACCCACATAATTTTTATTATTTTCAAGTTATTATTTTTTCTGCTCAGTTTTACACTGTTACCATCCTAAAATTGTATTCTCTGTCTATGTACCTGTCCTCTTAGTATCTATGTCTATCATTCTAGTGCGTCTTGTGTTTGTGGCAAATAAATGTTTTTTCTTTCTTTTTATTTTTTTCTTACTGACCTATCAATCTCAAACAACCGCATACGATTACTAATTGATGTACCTTATTTCTTATACAATCGGTACTCTGATTGTATTCACAGCCAAATGTCAGTATTGTTGGGATTTGTATTTTAAGGTTGTTCTTGTATTTTGCCAATAAAGTTGTTTTTTTTTTACCTTATAGACAGCACACTCAAAGTGGACAGCACAGTGTCAGCATTCGTCTTCTCGTCCTCGTCATCACTGGAGCCGCTCGCGTCGTTCATAGCGTTGAACTTGGCTAGCGACTTCGCCGTCAGCTTGTTATCTTTGTCAAAAACGTCTTTAGGAATGCCTCGCGCGTTCAGCTGGATTTTTTGGGGTTTCTGTGGATAAAAATATGTTTTGAAGACAAAACTAAGTTAATATTTTCTTGGAGTATTACCTACAATATGCCTAACAATTTTTTTCTGAACAGATTTTTACGAAACAGCTAAGATGATACTTGATTAAACTAGCTTTCAATTAAAGAAAACTGCTTTGAAATTGACAAATACACAGATACACAGATGTGTGCGCCGGTACCGTTTTTACCAGCGGCGGCGGCGTCCGACGCAAAATTTGTCGGCGGCGGCGGCGTCATCGGCGTAGATGGTGAAAATTAAGAGCATTAAATTATGCTCATATAAAAATGGACTTTCATTAAAGGATGATGCCAATTTTGGTCCCACCCTCCAATAGCGACGTGTCATACATCGCTGGATAGGTATTTTTGAGCTGAACAAAATTTACTATGGCGCCAAGTTTCAAATCTTAGTCCGTTCAGAGTTATTCATTATTAAACATGTCAGTTTAACAATAGTTAAACATACTGCTTTTCCCTAATACAATACAGTTTTTGAATTAATACTAGTATTATATACCTATCTACCGTTATCATCAGAGTCGTAAGGAGGTTTTTTTAGAAATAAAACACAATGGTAAGGCATAGTCCGCGCGCGAGCTCTGAGGAATCAGGAGCTCAACAATACCTATCCAACGATGTATCACACGTAGCTATTGGGTGGGACCAGAGTTCGTACAAATCCTGGTTTAATAATGAATAACTCTGAACGGACTAAGATTTGAAACTTGCCGCCATAGTAACTTTTGTTCAACTCAAAAATACCTATCCAACGATGTATGACACGTCGCTATTGGAGGGTGGAGCCAGAGTTCATACAAATCCTGGTTTAATAATGAATATCTCTGAACGGACTAAGATTTGAAACTTGGCGCCATAGTAGTTTTTGTTCAGCTCAAAAATACCTATCCAACGATGTATGACACGTCGCTATTGGAGGGTGGAGCCAGAGTTCATACAAATCCTGGTTTAATAATGAATATCTCTGAACGGACTAAGATTTGAAACTTGGCGCCATAGTAATTTTTGTTCAGCTCAAAAATACCTATCCAACGATGTATGACACGTCGCTATTGGAGGGTGGAGCCAGAGTTCATACAAATCCTGGTTTAATAATGAATATCTCTGAACGGACTAAGATTTGAAACTTGGCGCCATAGTAATTTTTGTTCAGCTCAAAAATACCTATCCAACGATGTATGACACGTCGCTATTGGAGGGTGGGACCAGCGTACATACAAATCCTGGCATCATCCTTTGCGTAAACAAATACGTCGAAATAAACCAATAAGCGTATATTTAGACATTTCTAGTGTTTAGTTTACTAGTATAATTATATCTGCATTGTACCTAAAACTAGAACATTACATACTATGACTTTGGCGCCGATCACGCCGAAGAACATATCGGCGGCGGCGGCGTGCGCCACGCCGATCGGCGCACACCTCTAATACACACTACAAACTCACAACACCCCTCTTTTTTGTTGGAGGTTAAAAAATTAAGAAATAAGTGATGCTGACCTTAGGCTCGTCAATAACTTTGGGATGGTTGTACAAGTTGGAGTACGTGGACAGTATGGTCTCGCAGTCCCACTTCTCTTTGGGGTCCACCTCCACAGTCACCAGGTCCTCTTCAGACTCCTCCTGTATTTCTTGGAGACGATTTAGTCTGAAAATATACAATAGAATCATTTATTTGGTGTCTTTATATAACGCATGTGAGCGTACTAGGGAGTTTATCTATATAATATTAATACGTGAAGAGAAAACTTTGTACCCCTTTTTAAGCATATTTCGCGAACGGAGGAGTGTCAGATTTGGCATAGATAAAGTTTATATGGAGAAGGAGTGCAGAAAGCTAAAATTACGGTTCGAGGTTCAGGTTTTAAGAAAGAAAGAAGAGAGAAACATCATTTATTTGGATGCAAAATAAAGGAACCATATGCAAAAAAAAAAAAAACAAGAACAAAAATAAAATAGGAAGGAAGTAGGAGTCTGACACTGCCCAAGCTGAGGCAGCCTGGGTATCAAAGAAAGATAAGCCGCTAATGAAAAAAATATGGAAATGCCTAAGACTCCTTTTAGTAGATGCCCATATCGAGCAGTGAACTGAAAGAGCCAAAATAGCTGTTAAAAAAAATCTACGTCTCACCTCGCAATTTCCTTCTCCCTATCGAGATGGTACCGGCGCTGTGACTCCTCGAAGTCTTCGGCAGCTCTCAGCAGCATATCGTGAGTCTCCGGCATGAAGCCTTCGATTTCCTCCAGGTCTAACGCGCCCACTTCTGTGTCATCGTATTCCGCGAACATCTGGTAGATTACGAATTTTAGATTACAGTGAACAACTAAAAAATTAAGATGTGTATCTTTTTAAATTTATGGAAAATTTGAACCTTGTTTAACCGACTTCAAAAAAGGAGGAGGTTCTCAATACGGATGTTTTTTTTTAAATGTATTTTCGGGCATAACTCCGTCATATATAAACGGATTTGCAAAATTCTTTTTTTGTTCGAAATGGGTTAATGCCGAAAAGGTCCCATTTAAATTTCATATAGATCTGATAATGAGTTTCGGAGACAGACAACGGAACTCTTAAAAAAATTACAGCAAATCAACCGCGATTGCTGTCATCGCATGTTTCTGTATTGTTTATGCCACTCAAAATAGAAAAAATAAAATAGACTTTAAAAAAAGGAAAAACCGGCTTTTTTGGAGCCGGTTTTTACTTTTTTTTAAGATCTTTAAAACTCCGCAACGGATTTTGATGCGGTTTTTTTTATAGGTTGAGTGATTCAAGAGGAAGGTTTATATGTATAATACTTTCATATTTAATGTAAAGATAGTAGAGAAACTGCATCCGTGCGAAGCTGGGGACGGATCGCTAGTTCTATTAATATAGCGTAAAAACCTTTTTCTTACCCTTTCAAATCTGTTGTCAAGCAGCGTCAGTCCTTGGTTGCGCTTCATCACACTTGAAGACATGGAGTACTGTGAGAAGCGAGACTTCGTGTCATCCTTGTCGCGGTTGTCCCAGTTGGGCATGCGATTGCCGCGGTCGGCTCTCTCCTGATGGAGTGGAATTATTAATTTAAGCAACTATTTAATCAAATAATAACCCTCACAAACACTTTCTGAGCAATCGAAGAGTCAGGGCGTGGAATAAGGTCCCAGAAGACCTAGTCTCAGCCCAAAATATAAATCAGTTCAAGAATCGACTTGACAAATATTCAAAACTGCAAGAATGAAACCAAATGGGGAACAGCAGGATACAGGCACTTACCAGTTGTCTCAACTGCCTGCCTGATAAATAAATAATAATATTTTTTTTTATGTACAAGTATGTCCTAAAATCTTCAAAAAATTAAAGTAATTTCAGTATTATACAATCTGTTACATGCTATTTAAAGAATAATTCAATTAGTGTAATGGGTGAGCTTCGAACTCACGATTTCTCGCTTGCAAGTCAGACACTTAGCCGTTGAGTAAATATTGAAGTTTAGTATGGGACAGCTGATTATTTTTTCGCGATTACGATGTTGGTCCCATAGAGAAAGTTGTTCAGTTTTATGGGCCGATATACGCCCTTAAATATGACCACGCAGAAAAGAGGGCTAATTCACGTAATTTTAAAACGCGCCGATCGTATTGCAGTGATGCTCAAACTTGACGCGAGCGTATCTCACTGAAGCTCAGAGGATACCAAATGGCAGAATAGTCGACATCGGCTCAATTGCCATAACGAAAGAAGAAGAAGAAGATTACTAAATGTGTTGTTTTGATCAATATTTTATTGCAACTGCGCGGCAACTGCACTTCTTTAGTTACGTGAATTAGCCTACAGTATACATAAAGTGTACAATAGTCAAAATTATTGTTGAATTTATTAATGTTATTAATATTAATAAACCTGTGAATCGCTATCGTCGTCGGAATCGAGGTCAGACGCGAACGCCTTGTCAGAATCTTCATCACCTGACATGCTGTCGCCATCCTCATCATCTTCATACTCCTCATCACCTGGAGATCATAGCAGAAAAATTGTTTTCATGGATCATTAACCCCCGGCAAAAAAGAGGGTGTTATAAGTTTGTACTGTGTTTGTGGCATCGTAGCTCCAAAACGGATGGACCGATTTCAATGCAATTTTTAATCGAAAGCTAGTTTAATCGGGTATCATCTAAGCTATGTTTCATGAAAATCTGTCCAGCCGTTCAAAAGTTACAGCTCTTTTTCTAGTTGGAGTCGGGGATTTTTGATGGTTATGTTTATATATAGTATTTGTATAAATAGTATTTGTATATATAGTAGTAGTATTTGTATATAGTTGCACGTGTTCTAGAAAATGCTTAGATATTTTTTTGATATTCTAAACTCTGTGTGACTATTTTTGCTACTTCATATACACACGGAAATCGATAAAAAATAGTATTTAATAATTATGAACTATGGACATAGACAAAACAAGAGTATAGAATATCACACACTGAAATAATTTTTAGAATTGATCCAGTAATCTCTAAGATTACTTAGCGCCTACAAACACAAACTTTATAGTATAAGTATAGAGGTATATTTTACTCACCACCTTCAGCCATAGCAAGTTCAATGAAGTTGTCTTCCAGCTCATTGTTGGGGTCATCGAAGTCGAAGTCCTCATCTAATGCAGCCACAACCTCAGGGTCCAAATCCAGACAGAGTCCTAATAAGAATTAAAACAAATGATGATGTACGAGCAGCTAAGATTGCTTTGCTTTTCAAATAAGCAAAACGAGTGGATAGGAGCCATTTTGTAAGTATCCAAGTACTCATTCACTTAAGTATAGTTTGTAATGCTGTACAGCAGTTTTGTGTACTGTATAATTCACTATATAGCAAATAAGATAAAGTAAAGATATTTTATTCAAAATAGACCTTTGGAGACAAAAATAATACTTCGCCCCCCCTCCTTATTTTTAAATTTTTTGTTCTCAGCACATAGGAAGTGGGCTTCCTATGTGCTGAGAACAAAAAATTTAATAATAAGATTTAGGCCAAATGCGCTTAAAGGGGTACAAAGTTTTCTCATCACAATATATTAATATATAGATAACTGAATTACAATAAATTGACCATTATAAATTGAGAATTGATGGTCATTATAGTACCACAGAGTGCTGGCGACCTTGCTCACCGTTGGGAACACAACACTGCAGGAGAGCAGTGTTATTTGGTTACAGTATTCTGCAAGACGAACAGTTAGATTGATCAGATTTAGAGAAAACCGATATTTCGTACCTTGTGAAGCAGCTTTGTTCAGTAATCCAACATCTTCTTCCACCTCTGAAGCGAACACCGAGCTGGGCAGATTAAGGGCCTCACTCACTGGGATAGTCTCACCATCCTCTGTGGATTCTGCGGACTTCTCCTTCCTTTTGTGGATCGGTTTCTATATTAAATACAGGGATATGGTTATTCTGGTACAATAAAATAATAATACAGGGGAATTCGGATATAACAACCCTCAAGGGGCCGGCGACACTCTGTCGTACTAACCGAACGACGCACAAAACGGCCTACCTATGACCTACGTACCTATCTATGAAACCTAACTTGAGTTTATATCGTCGTCGCAAAAAATGGTTAGCCGTTTTATAAGCGAAAACGTTATATCCAAATAATTAAGCAATCTGTATGAGACCAAAAATGGCCCCCATCTCAGCAATAAGCTGCAACATTATGAAAATTTCATTGTTCTGCTATTCTTATAAAAGAAAAAACATTTATTTGCCACAAATACAAGACGCACTTGAAAGATAGACATAGATGTTAAGAAGAGGACAGGTACATAGACAGAGAATACAATTTTAGGATGGCAACAGTGTAAAACCGACCAACTTAAGGGACCGTTTTTGCAATAATTATGACAAAATTCACATAATATTCCATTATAATCATATTACTTACAGGCTGGACCACAAGTGTGACTTCTCTGGTGTCCTTGAGATGTTGCAGGTAGTTGTAGTCATCATCAAAGAATATTCCATATTTGAGTTGCTCCTCTCGACGCTGCTCCGGAGTTAAATCCTGTAATGTATAACATGATCACCATCACGCTAGTCACAGCAGTCTATTATTACTTCAATTTCTTCTGAGGAGGAATGACCACAATTTTGCCAGTGTCACGTAAAGTGATAGACCACCAAATGCAGAGTTTAGTATTATTGCTTTGTCACAAATTCAAGTGGTTCCTATTTAAAATAATTTAAAAATTATGTGATACAATATTGAGCAGTAGGTGTGGTAGACTTCTTAATCATAACATAAATACTCTTTGCAATTATGTCTATACTTTGCAGAATTAAGAAGATACCAGGCTCCGTCAAATCAGAAATGTGTCATATAATAATTATCTATCTTTCTATGTTTAATTTTATGTTGATTAAAACCTTAGATTATAGATTGGTTGTCGCAGCCGCTCCAGAGGCCGCGACAACCAATCAATAATCTAAGATTAAAACCTTAATTTTATTCTATTGACTATTGTTTTTTCATAACAGTAGGCTACTTCACATAATTAAGAAGCTCAGTTGTAGTGCAGCTGCATTTAATTTAATAAATAAATAAAAACATCTATTCTGCTTGCAAAACATGCTAGGTACTCACTGGATTTTTGTCCTTTCTCGGTGGCACATTAGCGTTGACGGGCACTAGCACACGCTGTGGGGCTGTCTCGTCAGCAACCAGAGGATCCCTTTGAGAACGGTGAACCAGGTTGAAAGTCACCGCTTTCTTACGATCTATGAACTTCTTTTTTGACTTCGGCTGAAAGTAGGTTATGTATTGTTTAGAGTAGGTTTCACAACAAAAATTCCGAACTAATTTTGGTATTGAGATATGTATTGTTATACTTTACCATTCTGAAGATAATTTATTCGCGTACAACAGTGAAAACTTGTAGATGTAAAAACAAATACGCGCAAAACATGTGTTGTTTTGAAATGGCGCACGTCAAGAGGATTTTGTTCGTTTCGTTTGGAATTGCGAAGAAAATAAAGTTGAACGACAAAAGAAAATAATTGAATTTCTGAACGTATTTTATTCAAGTTTGTTTATTTTACTACTCAAATTGCCAATCATGATTCCAGAGAAAATCTGTTAGAACACTATAAGTGAATGATATTTGCTGATAAATTGAACAATCCCAATCATAGACAAATATTTGAAATATATTTCAGTGCTACCAATATCAGTAACAAAATGTCATCTGTCATAACACTATAACCTAGAAAAATATGTATTTCGCGAGAAATTCAAACATTTTGTACTGTAAATATAGGAGAAGTGTCTTAAAATGGAATTGTATCATTGGTATACGTGTGAAAAGTACTGCTGCACTAAAGACCAAGACATATTCTCATACCATTCTTTCTCCAAAGACGAATTTCCCGGCCCGATCAAGTAATGCTATAAAAGAACAAATTCAAAAGGTAATTTATATTATATGGTAAAAAAATACAACACAGAACAGGATACGTAGCAGATATAACCTGATAATTAATATATAAAGTGTATATATAGCTGTGTAAAGTGTCTTTCATCAATTCAAAATTTGAAATAATTTTTAGACTGCACAATTTGCGGAGCTCTATAACTGGCAAAGGGAAAACCTGAAAGGCCCAGAGTTTGTACTTCACGATGGTCCACCGTATGCCAATGGGGACCTGCATATGGGACATGCTGTTAATAAGGTAATTTCTATTTTGTACTCATTATTGTTTAGTTTTAAGTAACCTGAATAAAATCTATTGAATATGCAATATGTCTGTTGTGATATACATTATCGAATCATTGTACACAATAATGAACAACAGGGAAAATTTTGTACAGGTGGCTTCCTTTACCTAATGGTACGATCAGCTGGTTGAGTTAGTATGCAGTCAAAAATAAAAAATAGTTTTTTTGTTTTGCAAAGTTGTTTATTTCCATGAGTACAATAATTTGTTGATGTGTCTGACACAATTTAAAATTCACCATGTATAATTAAGTTTAACATGAGATTTAGTATCTATATTACAGGACAAATTTTTGTATAGGACATTTTATTATAGAGAATGAGAATCTTGTTTCTTTAAGTAACCTATTTATTTACATTTAACTTAATATCATCAACTGTTTCCAGATAATTAAAGACATCAACAATAGAAGCCAAGTACTCCAAGGCAACAGAGTCCACTACGTCCCCGGCTGGGACTGTCACGGACTGCCCATAGAGCTAAAAGCCTTACAAAAAGCAAAGAAGTCCTCGAAAACTAACCAAATATCCGATCCGGTAAACATCAGAAAAATTGCAAGAACATTTGCTTTAGAAACAGTTGACAGACAGAAAGATGCGTTTAAAAAATGGGGGGTTATGGCAGATTGGGATGAGCAATGCTATTTGACGTTGAATAAAGGTTACGTGCAAAATCAGTTGAGGCAGTTCTATAAGATGTATAAGTCTGGATTGATATTTCGGGCATTGAAACCTGTTTACTGGTCACCTTCTTCCAAGTAAGAAATTTTATAGTTTTGGCAGAATATAAAAATATCCATTTGGATGTCATTAGATAAATTATTATTATTTCTTGGTATACGTTTTTGTATATCGGCAGTATGTTGCCGGTTTTTATAAGTTAGCACGGGCCGAAGCCAAGTACTAGCCTATATAACATTGGTGACAATATGATGATGATTTAAGTTAGTGTGAGCTTGTGATGAATGTCTTTGTGTGTGTGATGTATTATTATCAGCCTACGCTGTCCCACTCCTGGGCAAAGGCGTCCCTCCATTTCCTCCATTTCTCTCGTTCCCGCGCCTTTTCGTTCCATTCTTGAAGAAATATTGTATCAAATTATTATTAAGATCTTATTTATTTAAACATAATGACATATCTATTTACTGATCAATTGTGTCTGGTAAATGAGAAATGACTCGAATTTCCCCAAACTCGGGGTACAACTGAAATACAGGGCAAAAATAAAAATAACATTAAATAAATTCCTTGCCACTTGCTGGACCACTGATTTTCAACATGTTTTTTACCAATGCAACTGATGCTCTTAGTAATAAATAAATAAATCCAGCCCCTTACCGTCCCACTGCTGGGGACAGGCCACTTCTCAGAATGAGAAGGGTTAAGCTTTATTTCTCCATGTTGCCTTGGTGCGGGTTGGCAGACTAAACACACCATCGAGAACTATCAGGCCCTCTCAAATGTGCAGGGGTTTCTACATAATGTTTTCTTTTATCGTTAACGCAAGTGATAATCAAATTCTGATCCACCCATAAATTAAAAAAGTCAGAGGTGTAGGTCGGGTTCGAACACAGACCTTCCTGCATGGCAGACAAGCATTAGCAAGAGCTAAAAATGACAAAATAGTGCACTATTTTCTAATTTTGTTTATTATTTCAGAACAGCATTAGCAGAAGCTGAGCTGGAGTATGACCCTCAATTTAAGAGCAAAGAAGTGTATGTTACATTCCCTGTTGAGACCCTACCAGCTGTTGTACAGGATGCAGTTAAAGGGTATGTTTTTAAATCATAGAATAGAATAGATCTTTATTTCATGTAAACCAAATACAGGCACTTATGAAATGTCCACTCTAGGTGCGCGGTTCCAAATAGTAGGTCCTATGGAGAAGAACCGGCAAAAAACTCCATGGAAACTCTTTTAAAATAATAGATTACAATCTTGATTAGTACAATGTTGTGGTAACAGCTGCGAGAATAATTTAATTTAATGTGAATAAAAAATAAGACTACGATAATAATGATTTGCCTGTGAATAAGATTGCCATGGCAGTTACAAGCTGACCAGTCCCGACAGACGGCACCCGTTCACGAGTATATTCTTCTTTCTTAACTGAAACACACGACAATCATGATAAACTTCTTCATATTTCCTTTAGAAAGAGAGTGTCAGCAATAATCTGGACCACCACACCTTGGACTCTGATAGCCAACCGTGCGATCTGCTACAACTCTCAACTGAAGTACAGCATTGTCACCCTCAGTAGTAGACCTGGCGACTTGTTCCTGGTCGGTACTGGACTCATTGAGGGGTTGGAGAAGATACTGCAAGTGGAGATCAGTAGAGAGATGGAATTTGATGGTACGGTAAAGAGTGTATGAGAGAGATAGATATTATTTTCACTTCTTTAGTGTTATTTTTTGCTAGTAGGGACCAGTGGGCCGAGCACGAATGTTTTGACGTATGGTAACGTAAACGTAAGTGAATTTAGAACCAAAAATACACGTTTAATATATGTTTTTTTTTTTGGAAATACATGCAATATTTTTACATTTTCATGAAACAAGTGTGTTTGTTCAAAATTAAAATGACCATTTCTATTGATCATAGGTCACCAACTACAAGGCACAAAATACCACAACAAACTTGTAAACCAAACTCTGCCTTTCCTGGATGGTGACCACGTCACAGAAGGCAAGGGCACTGGTCTTGTGCACACTGCGCCCGCGCATGGGCCCGAAGACTTCCTTATAGCGCTGAAGAACAATATGACTGTGGTAAGTCTGTCTACTGCAGACTTCTTTTCTTATATCTTCTTCTTTTTATAGAGTTTCTTGCCGGTTCTTCTCCATAGGATCTACTGTTTGGAACCGTGCACCTAGAGTCTCGACATTTCATAAGTGCCTGTATCTGGTTTACATGAAATAAAGATTTATTCTATACTGTAAAGATCTATTCTATTCTTAGTTTCCGATTAACGCATCGTTTAACTCAGGTGATACAATACAGGGATAACCGCAAGAATTAAAAAAAAAATGACTTCCAATAGAAACAGTTTGACAATTCGAACCAAACCCAATAAGTGGGATATGATATCATCTAACATAGCCTCCGCCAGCGGCTTCGCCCGCGTGATATCTTTATAAACTATAGCCTATGTTACTCTAAAATAATATAGCATTCTGCTGGTGAAAGAATTTTTAAAATCGGTCCAGTAGTTTTTGCGTTTATCAAAAATAAACAAACAAACATACAAAAAATTTAATCTTTCTCTTATTAGTTTAGATTAGATGTCTAATCAGAACACCTTTCCCATAAGGCTGGAGAATATTTCCATAAGATTAAAAAGTAAAAAAAATGGAAACCTGATTTTTGTAAGACAACAACAAAAATCGATTTCTGTGTGAGTTGGTTATCGATAACCATCTTGCATACTCTGATATCGTTTTTGATATCCCGAATAATTATCATACCTTTAATGTACTCAAATGAAACACTATACAGGATATTTCTTTATATAGTGCACATAATTTGTAGAGTGAATCAGTCTGTTCCTAAATGCAGCCGCAGTATTGGGATACACTTTAAACCAAAACGAAAATTCGACTTAGTATGGGAGACACGCATAATTTACTAGCGCAAGCCATACAAAATCAAATTTTTATTTTGTTTTGGAGTGAATTTTAGTACTGCGATTGCATTTGGGAACGAACACTGAATCACTCTGCAAATTTTGCGCACTACATAAAAAAAATATCCACACGTTTAAGAATATATTGCACTTATCATTTCCAACTATCTTAGGAATGCAACGTAGACGAATCTGGTTGCTACACCAACTTGGACTCAGACCTCAATGGTCTGCCAGTCCTGGGTGAAGGTCAGGACACGATCATCACCCGCCTCGGTGATGACATCCTTCATCGAGGAGTGTACGTCCACTCGTACCCCCTGGACTGGCGGACCAAGAAGCCTGTCATCATCAGGGCTAGCCAGCAGTGGTTTATTGATACAGCTGCGCTGAAGGAGAAGGCTTTGGTGAGTTATAACTGTTTGTAATTGTACGGTCAGCGACATAAATGTGGTATGAATTAGTGTTGAGAAAGTATAAACGCAGTTTGAAAGATTATAATGGAACGCAGTGTATGACAGAGAGACAGACGCGAAAAGCGATTTTATTTTATTCTATGTAAAGATAGAGAAGATCACGTTTGAAACTTTAAAATATTCAGTTACTTTATGTTGTTGACAGTACTTGTAAACTGTTTTTACCCGATTGCGGCGAAGCCCAAAAGAGCAGTAATGTTTATTACTTATTTTTAAAATTATAAATATCTGTATTCAATTAGGCCTGTGACGCGGTGTTTGATTGTAAATGTTTGGTGAAAATTTTATTTATTTTGCTGACTGTACATTATAACTAAGGAAAAGTCTCTATGGAAAGAAAGAAAGAAAGAAAGAAAGAAAGAAAGAAAAATACTTTATTAGCACAACAAAAAATAAATAAAACCAATAAAAAAGAAAACATATAAAATATAAGAGTTATTGTGCCAAAAGGCCACAGCTCAGCATAATGTCAGGAGGCAGTACCACCTGACGCTGGTTTTCAGCTGCAACCCACGAGTGCCATACGCTCGAAACTATCAATATTATATTATAATAGGTATACTTACTACAAAATGCACATGCGCAAACAGGAAGGTCTTTTTTTGTAGCTGTAACTATATGATGGTTAAGATTACATTTTAATTCTAGGCAGCTCTGGAAAATGTGGAGATTTTACCTCCAGCGAGCAGCGAGCAATCTCGTCAAGGCTTTCGAGCTCAGTTGGAGAAACGTCCCTACTGGTGCATCTCCCGCCAGAGGGCGTGGGGCGTGCCCATACCCGCCGTGTACTGTCGTGGGGATGTCGTGGTGGACGCGCGCATCATCGACAAGCTGTGTGAATTGATAGACTCACGCGGAGCTGACGTTTGGTGGACTTGTGACGTCACAGAACTGCTGCCTTCTGACGTCATTAAAGAATATCAGCTGGATAGTAAAGACGTCAATAAAGGAAAGGTATAAAAAAAAAAATTGGTAGAACAAGTACAGGTTATATACAAAATATTTTGATTGGATCCTCCTTTTAGAATGTGTAACAGAAATACGTGGTCATATTTAAGGGTGTGGATCAGACCATCAAACTGAACAACTTTCTCTATGGGACCAACATCGTAATCGCGAAAAAAAAATCTGTCCCATATAAAGTGTCAATACCTCTACTCGACCCAAACGTATTGAAAATTGAGTCTTATTGTCTTAAAATAAGATTTAATTTTCTTTGTCTCTATCGAGCGTCGGTATTTTGTAAATTTCATAAATATTTTGAATAAAAAAATAGAAACTTATTTTAAAGTTACTGAAATCAACTCAGTAGTTAATTATGAACAAACTATATTCAGGTTTCGGGTTTATTCATTTATACCGTGAATAATGTAATGTGTACAGGATAATTGTTTATGTATTGCGCAAAATTTGCAGAGTGATTCAGTGTCCGTTCCCAAATGCAACCACTGTACTAAAATTCACTCCAAAACAAAATAACAATTTGATTTTGTATGGCTTGCGCTAGTAAACTATGCGTGTCTTCCATACTAAGTCGAATTTTCGTTTTGTTTTAAAGTGTATCCCAATACTGCGGTTGCATTTAGGAACAGAGACTGAATCACTACAAATTATGCGCACTACATAAAAAAATATCCTGTATAATATCCACTGTCCAGTGGTGGTCTATAGGCTCTAAATAAACATTTTTAACACGCTTTTATTAGCTTCACTTGTAACTAACTATGTAAGAAAATCTTGGAAGTTAAATTTGACCCACTTCCCGGTTTCCGATTGAGCTGAAATTTTGCATACACGTTCAGTTTGGATGACTAAAGCGTGTTCTATAGTTTTTTTTAAACTATAATATTTTATTCAGGACATAATGGACATCTGGCTGGACTCAGGGTTATCATGGAGCACGCTGGGCGGTAGGACTGCTCGCCTGTATTCTGAAGGAGTAGACCAGCTCACTGGGTGGTTTCAAGCGTCATTGCTAACTTCATTGGCGCTTACAAACGAGGCACCTTATAAGTAAGTTAATATGTAAAGATTGATGGTTCATTTATCAAAGAAAGAAAGAAAATATATTTATTAAACATCACAAAAACCAACACACATTAAAAATAAAAGAATATACGCACACAGAAGGGATAAGACATAAAAAAAAAAAAAACCAACAACAATAATCGACGGTATCAGTTACCCATAGTTTGTGCGATGCGTGGCAGGCTCGGTGTGGTAATGCGTGTCTAATAGGACTCAGCTCAGCATACTGCTGCATGTAAATGCAGCGCTGATGTTCAGCTGAAGCCTCATCATCAGCGCCAGCTATTATGCTGAGTCCAAGACCTTTTTGTCTTTTACCTTCTTGTATGATGTATCGCCTTGCTACCTTTGTAATTTGAAAGACAAATAAAAATCTTCTTTTCTATTCTATTCTATCATAATCAAATGATAATCATCATCATTAAATGATAGGTCATTTAAAATTTTGCAGATAGTCCATGCAAGTTATGCTACTTGCACATTTGTGAGTAATTTTATAATATACTGTGACTCCGTCCGCACGAACTTTCTGGAAAACTGAGTTAATTTTCGAGATAAAAAGTATCCTATGTTCTTCCCCAGTTTGTATTTAAGTTGTATGCCAAATTTCGTTGAAATACGTTCAGCCGTTTTTAACCCCCGACAAAAAAGAGGGATGTTATAAGTTTGTAGTGTGGATTTGTGTATTCGTGGCATCGTAGCTCCAAAACAGATGGATCGATTTCAATGCAGTTATTTTTAATCAAAAGCTAGTTTAATCGGGTATCAGCTTAGCTATGTTTCATGAAAATCTGTTCAGCCGTTCAAAAGTTACAGCTCTTTTTCTAGCTGGAGTCGGGAGGTTTTTGACGGTTAAGTTATGGTGTGATTGATTACCATATTATTATATCCAAATTCACAAAGTCACAATATCCAAACTTTTACAATTATAATAATTTTTTTTTTTTTATAATATTAGCAAGGTAAGTGGATATTTTTTTTATGCTAACTTAACGCATGCCTATTCCCAGGTCGATTTTCGTCCACGGCTTCGTGGTGGATGACAAGAAGCGGAAGATGTCCAAGTCCATAGGCAACGTTATAGATCCCACCACCATCATACAGGGGGGCAAAGACAAGAATAACCAGCCAGCGTATGGCGTTGATACACTTCGGTAAGTATCGCAGTTCATAACTTTGACGTTAAATAAAAACAGAGAGAAGTGTCTATAGCGGGACCTTCCGCGCTAAATTGTAGCTGCTCGACTCTGGAAGTACCTCCTAACTGTGAGCAAGGTCGCCTGCGATTTTTGGGGAAGCGGCGTGTTGCCAATGGGGTGGGGGGGCTAGTAGTAGGGTCGGCGGCACAGATATAGATATCTATATCATATCTCTAAGTAGTCTGTGATCTATATCTGTGGTCGGCGGTGCGCGAGAGATGCCTCCGGTGTTGCAAGCGTCCATAGGTTACGGTAAGCGCTTACCATTAGGCGAGCTGTATGCTCGTTTACCACCTTCGTGGTATAAATTTTATTTTTATTTAAATCATTATTGACACCTATGTGGAGCCCTGATACAGCTAGACGGCGTCGTGGCAGACCACGAAGGAGATGGAGAGACGAGCTGGATAGAACTAATAAAGAATGGTCCACACTGGCTCTGGACCGGAAGACCTGGAAGTCATGGGGGGAGGCCTTTGCTCAGCAGTGGGATGATATAGGCTAACATCATCAACATCATTGATACCCCAGTTTTGCATGACGTACTTTAATAGCCTCTTGCGACAAAGGAAAACATAAGAGGTTGCCTGTACATAATGAAACATCGCTGCCTATCCAAATCAAACTTTATATTTTCAGATGGTGGGTAGCAAGCCATTCCACACAGCACTCACAAATCATTATCAGCAAGAAGCTTCTAGACGACTGTCAAGCAGAACTCATACGAATCAGAAACATCATGAAATACCTTCTAGGCGTCGTTGCCGATGTTCAAAAAACCGATTTCAACCGAAAACCGACTTTAAACTATTTTGACAGCTACATGGTCAAAGAAACAGAAGACTTTGTCAATCAAATTAATGAGAGCTACAATAATTTTAGATATAATCATGTAGCACAAAGCATTTTGCACTTTATTAGCAATAAGATCTCTGGTTTATATTGCCACTGTATAAAAGATAGACTGTATTGTTCTGCAAAAGATTCTGAGCAACGAACTTCAGCTCAGTTGGTAGTGCACACGATTTTAGTCTCTCTGTCCAAAGCTTTAGGGCCTATATTACCGCATTTGATCGAAGAAGTCTGGCAATATCATCCGTTGTACGAAAAACCGTTTTATTTTACCGAAAATCTACCGGTTTTACGTTCAAGTGCCGTTGATACGGCTCTAATGGATGCCATCTTGGAATTGAAAAGGGAAATATGCGTATCAGCAAAAAATGAAAGTTTGAAGAAATTTGAAGCTAATATTGTATTAAATTCTGACTTGTATGATAAATTAAGTAATTTGAATGAATCTGATGATGTAAATGACAGTGTTTTGTGTGAGATTTTAGAACTGTCAGCTGTCAGTTTGAAGTTTAGTGATGGCGGGAAAAACTGGCAGATTGAGTTGTCACAGAGTAAAAAAGAACAGTGCTTGAGATGTAGGAAATATAATGTTACAGATGGTAGCGATAAATGTAGTAGGTGTGAAAATGTATTAAATGCGTTGTAGATATTTTGTAGAAAAAGTTATTTAATAATATAATACGATAGTTGTTATAAATGTACGATAAATGTAGTATATAATTAAATTAAATAAATTATTTATAAATAAAATGCATTGTTTTCGTTTAAAAATCATACCTGCATTGACAATTTTTTTAAATCAATATAATCTATTTTAATATCAATCCTCATAAGCGGTACTGTATTCCTGTTAATGTGAAATTCAATTCAAAATTGAATTCCTTTGCAACAGAAATTGGTATAATTTCAAACACAAATATCTATCTAACATAGCTAGGTACAGTTTAGACTGGTATAATCCGGCTCAAACCGGACCGAGCCAATTATTTCCGATCTATTCGGCCGGAACATCCCCTAATCTTATTTGCATTCGCATTTGTGCGTCAAAATAGTTGATAAAATATTCTTTTATATTCGTTTTTTTACTACAATGAACATATAAATTATGTTTTAAATGTTACATACGGTTATGAACCTACGCCTACGCCAGAAATCTCGAAGTAATGTTGTTCGATTTTTGCTAAATACATCAGTGCTTGCATGGTTTTTTGTTAATAAAAACATAATAATGTAGGCACGTAATGCATAACAAATGACGCAAAATTACATTTTCATGTGAACACAGCTAAAATTTTGGGCACATGACGCGGCTAACACTGGATTAGCGTACTGCTTATTAGTGAACTAGCGACCCGCCCACCCCCGCTTCGCACGGGTGAAATATGAAATTATATATGAAAATATGAAAGTATCATAACTATAAACCTTCCTGAAGAAATGCAAACTTAACTAACCACAATCCACGCGCGAGCTCCGAGGAATCAGGGGCTGAGGAAAAAAAGGGCTGAAAAAGGACTGTCGTTGGTTCAATTTGGATACGTAACCTTAGCTTTAATTTATGTTTCATAGAAAGAAAGGAAAGAAAAAGAAAGAAATAATCTTTTATTAGCATCGTTTAATAGACACATTTTATCCGACACCGACAAAATTAAAAAAATATCTACCTACCTATATTATAGTTAGCTAGTTCATTATTTTATTTAAAAAATAAAAATAAATAGCTAGGTAGTTCATAAGATTCTTCTATTGTACTTTAACTGTGTGTTTATTAAATAAAGAATTATTATTATTACATATATTATATAAAAAATAATAACAAATAAAATTAATAATACTAGTAAAACTAATTAACTATATTTATACCTAATTCTGTCATATGAATAAAAAAAATCGTACGCACATTAGTAAAGAAACAACAAACAAACAACAAGGGAACACACAGTCACAACATAGATATTATTATCTAGGTACATTTTGTATCTACCTACAGGCTTCGCCGTTGAAAATACAAGTAAACCGACTTCGCTCGCTCCCTTCACATTTTTGTCACCTTCATCGGTTGAGTGGATCATGAGATACAGTTTGACTCCTGTGTTTGTTTTAAAATCTGCCTTTTTAATATGCAAAATTGAATCAGGGTCAGTCTAGGATCACGCCACTTCTTAGCTTCCTGAAATTTCACATTCCTTCTGGTTCAAATCTAAATTAACATTGAAAAGAATCCACTTTAAGATTTTTGCAGCAAGAGTCGGTTTCACTCAAAAATATTAAATCTACGGAAGTTTTTTGGTAAATATTTTAACAACTGAGATGTAAATTAATTATAAAGAATACTTTCTTCTCATTGCTTAGTACCTAGGTCGACTTTACTTTTTCCTAGTTCTTTTTTTCTTTTTTAAGTTTTTATTAGAAGTGTCTCTATTTCTCTATTTGTGTTTCGTCTATTGTGAATGTGGCGCTGTAGAATAGAATAGATCTTTATTTCATGTAAACCAGATACAGGTACTTATGAAATGTCGAGACTCTAGGTGCGCGGTTCCAAATAGTAGATCCTATGGAGAAGAACCGGCAAGAAACTTCATGGTAACTCTTTTCAAAAAATAGATTATAATCTTTATCAGTACAATGTTGTGGTAAGAGCTGCGAGAATAATGTAATTTAATGTGAATAAAAATAAGACTAGGATAATAATGATTTGCCTGTGAATAAGATTGCCATGGCAGTTACAAGCTGACCAGTTCCGACAGACGGCACCCGTTCACGAGCATGACGCATGCGTCAGCGTCGCCAAGCTCGACCTGTCGACTGTCGACCTGTCGGCTGTCTTTATCCGTACGGAATAAAATTATTTTTCTATCTTTTCTTTCTTTCTTACTTTTTTCTCTTTCTTTTAGATTATGGAAATAAAAATTATGTAGCTACTCCAAGCTACTCTAACTAGCATTTGACATTCCAATCCTCCTCTGAAAAGTATTGTCGACAAAGGTATCAACTTTGTAAGACTTTGTCCTATATAAAATATACGAGTAGTTTTTCCTTTGATAAATAATGCTCAAAGAGACGTTGAATAACAAACACTTTATGGTGCCACTGACGCTTTTTGGACATTCCAACATACTGTATAACAAAGGAAGAGTGAAAAATTTATGATCCGCACGATTTTCGTTTCCAGTGAAAAAAATCGGGGGTGTGTCTATACAATATTGTACACTACAAAATGGAACTTGAGATACTTTAAAAGCTTGAATCTATTTATAACAATGTTAAATGTTCCTAGATATTTTATTTTCATGGTAAGCGCGAAGTAATTGTCGGCTGTTCCATAAAAACCTACCGATTACCCGGGATTGTACGTACATCTGAATTATTACCGGGTCGCCGATGCCCAACGTTTAGAAGGTACGGATAGCAGAGAAATTGGAAAATAATAAAAAACTTCAGTAGGTACCGTGTACCTACTCGACCCAAACGTATGGGACAGCAATTTTTTCGCGATTACGATGTTGGTCCTATAGAAAAAGTTGTTCAGTTTGGTGGTCTGATCCACACCCTTAAATATGACCACGCATTTCTGATACACGTTGCACCGAGTGGCACCTATCACGCAGACAAGCCATGGTGTCTACGATGAATGGGTGCACCGAAGCCTTCGATGTTTTTGTCTTCGAAGTTCACTCAGTGCCATTTTTGTGGAAATAAACTACTATAAATAAATAAATATTATGATTATTGTTAACACCGCGAACTACCCCTTTAGTGTTGTCGGGTCGAAATCGCTAAGTGCGATAAGACCGCTCTTTTCACATCTCGTTTTTCCATGTATTGTATACATGGTATGGGAAAAGTTTTTAGCGATTTATGACATTTCTAGTACTTTAACCTCAGTTGGTCCCACAGTCTTGGTTCATATAGGAAATAGGAGCGATTGGCATCAAAAAATGTTTTTGTGCAAATTGCCCATTTTCATGCTGACTGTACATTTTTTCCAAACCTCTGAATGCAGGTCAAAATATCTCCAAAAGTTAAGGACAGTCTTCTAAAAACGTTTTCCTGGAGCTGCAACGGTTAAGGTACCTGCCTGCCCTTACCCCCGTCTCAAAAATCCATCCTGTATTTTCTGTATAAAGTGTATTATTTGTATTGTACAAGAAAAAAAAAAAAAAAAATGTCACTTATGTCTTCAATAGTTACATATGCACCAATCTCTTCTAAAGAGCCATTATTTCTGTCTACCCAACTTATCGCTATATATTACCTTAAAGATATATCCGGGATAAGATTTATACTTCACTAATACACTTAAGGGACTCTAAAAAGTACGGCACCGCAATGTACGGCCTAATAAAGAAACATGTAAACATTTTGGGAATCTAGTGGCGTTTATGTGTTGCTAGATGTAAAAGTCAAAAAGAATAAATAAACATAAATAAATGAATATGCCTGCACATCTGAGAGGGCCTCATAAAGTTCTCGATGGTGTGTGTAGTCCGCCAACCCGCGCTAGGCCAGCGCGGTGGACTAAGGCCTAACCCTTCTCATTCTGAGGAGAGGCCCGTGCCCAGCAGTGGGACAGTAATGGGCTGAATTTATTTATTTTAAATGAATATGAAAAATTAAAGGTTTAATTTTATTATTAGATACGAGTATGCTTACTTTTTCATTAAGACTATTGTTTTCATAATATATCTATCCTTTCTTTCTATAAATAAAATCCTAAAATAACATCAATAAAACCATAAGATTTATTTACGTTTAGTAGCATAGTTTCTTGAATCTTGGAAATGGAATTAACTTTCCGGGAAAAACTAGGTATTTCCTGTGCGGAAAGTCGGCATTTAAAAGGGATTTTCTCAAATCGATACGCAAAAACCAACCTTTAAAAATGGAAACTTCAGTTGAAACTATTACTATTTCTAACCTTAAGCTGGCAACACTGAGACTTAACACTTGTAACGCGATCAGCAACCCGTAGCACATAAATAACCCGTTCAAGCCTTATTAGATTTATTTGGGCATTGGTCGGAAAGACCGCGCCGTGCGCTTTGTGGAGAACACAAATCAGTAGAGGTTTTAATGTTGGATTTAGATTACTTTTAGATAGATTGGTTGGTTCGGCTACAGCATCAAACTATTTTAATGTAAAGACATGGATGCATGTGCATATTGATATAGCTGTAACTGCAGTGTTATCAAGATACATGCTCCTATTGGTCGTAATAAGAATTGATTCAATTTTGACAGCTCGAGAATTTTCAGACTTCGTAAAAGGAGGTTCTCATTTCAACTGTAAGTTTTTTTTAAATATTTATTTAGTGATATCTTCGCCAATTGTGAACCGATTTTAATGATTATTTCTGTGTTTGAAAGAGTATTTTCCCGAGGTTGTACTAGTAAAATTTTCGAAGCTGTCTATACAATGGAACTCCACTTCAGCTGTTCCATACAGACAATTCAAATTTTCGCGAATAAATGTATGCAACAGCAGATTTTTTTCGCGATTTCTTTTTTGGTACCATAGTAAAAGTTGTCCATAATGACGAGTACAATAACCCCTTAAAGGGATCGAGACTAGAAAGGTTGAACCTTGCATAATAAATACGATACAACTGGATATAAATTAAGTTGTAAAAACGATGCTTCAACGTTGCGTCGATTTCTCCTGTATCGAGGGTACAGTTTACAAATATATATCTCACATGCACACACACCCAGATCCGGAAAAACTATCTGTAGTTCATACAAATATTTGCTCCGTGCGGGAACCGAACCCGCAGCACGGTGCAGAAAGCCAAAACCGTGCCTTCAAAAATGGCAACATGATGTGCCGTCTGTCGTGACTGGTCAGCTTGTAACTGCCATGGCAATCTTATAGATGAAAATAATTATTATACTATTCTTATTTTTTATTCACAATAAAGTACATTATTCTCGCAGCTCTTACCACAACATTGTACTGATGAAGATTGTAATCTATTATTTTAAAACAGTTTCCATGTAGTTTCTTGCCGGTTTTTCTCCATAGGATCTACTATTTGGAACCGCGCACCTATAGTCTCGACATTTCATAAGTGTCTGTATCTGGTTTACATGAAATAAAGATCTATTCTTTTCTATTTTAAATCAATTATCAAAGTTTAACAAAGATTTTACGTTCGAAGTAATCTTTCGTTTCTGATAGCTCTGAATTCTTAGCGCCATCTTTTCATTCTATTACTGCGATGCATAAGATGCATTCTAATTTCCCAGCAACAAAGCAAGCATACTAGTTCGTCCCGTGGCGTGGACTGAGCGGTGCATCGCTGCGATTACCCGGGGTTGTACGTACATCTGAATTAGTACCGGGTCACCGATACCCAACGTTTAGACGGTACGGATAGCAGAGAAATTGGAAAATAATAAATTGTGTTTTTATTTTCCGAATATATTGAAAAGAGAGATGGTATCTATACTGTATTTTTAAATAAATAATATATACTGTAGGTATTTATAGAACAACTGCTATTTATTGATAGAAATGTGTGCAATAATGAGAAATTCTTTAATGAGATCCTACATAATGTCCACGGTTCACTGCTGATAACTGTGGTAATTGGCTTACAGTTCGACCAAGTTATCCGTGAACAGAGTGATGGCGCTGTTGGCTAAGAAAAAGCATTTTTGACAAGACTTCAACTGTAAAATCGTATGAATTTGTTGTAGTTCCATTTTCTGCCACTTCACAGATAAGTTGGTAGTACTGTACTGTACTCTGCAGAACTGTAGAGTAATCACGATGCCCACTCGTAATCGGGATCGATTTACTTTTGACAGTTTAAGAATGTACATTGCGTTGTTCGAATTGTCATTCAGAATAATTTTGAAAGCATACTGCGCTATGTACTTCGTTGAACTGTCAAAATTGAATCGATTCCGTTTTCGAGCGTGTATCGTGATTACCCTGCTGGTCTGGACCAAGCAAAGTAATTTTAACAATAGGCCTTCTTTGCAGTCGATTCGCCTGCGAAAAGTGGAAACGTTCCAGACGCTGCCTGGCGACCTCCAGAATTGCGACCCTAATTGGGCGTAATATGGTGACTGTTGAATGTTTGCATATTTTATAAAAACTAGTGGTCACCAGTGGTCGAAATTCTACCGTAATTTTAGTATTCTGCACTCCTTCTCCATATAAACTTTAACTATGCCAAATATCACACCACTCCGACCTCCGTGCGCGCAATATTCTTAAAAAGGGATAGGTACAAAGTTTTCTCTGCACGTATATCGATTTGATGTTTCTCTCGACTATATTTGCTAACGCTACGAGTCACTGTAGGACTCGTGACGTCACGCCGGGGTACATATCAATCATTTGTAAGACTACCCTCACTTCTACCCGTGAGTAAGATGATAAGTGCATCGACTGTTTTGCTAACGCTACCTACCATGAATTACAAATGGAGTCGTTGTGAGACTGACGTCACGGGTACGTATCAATCATTTGTAATACTACCCTCTACATTTCCCATGGGTTTTGTAATAACAACTAGGTAGGGCATAGCAGAACTTTCAGCTCAAATTTGGAGCTGCTTGACTGGGGAAGTACCTCCTTCTACCCCCTCCTACCTACCTTGCAGCATATCGTAGCTAAATAACACTGCTCTTTTAAAGTGGTGTGTTTCTAATGCTGAGCAAGGTCATCAGTGCTCAGTGCAGTGTAAGGTGCTCAGTGGGCCGAGCACGAATATTTTGACGTATGCGGTAACGTAAACGTAAGCAAATTTTGAATAAAAAATACTCGTTTAATCCATGATGTTTTTTGAAAATACAGTATTTTTACATTTTCATGAAACAAGTGTGTATGTTGCATAAAATTTAACAAAAATGCGATCGATTCATTATAATCAAAATTCGCTTACGTTTACGTTGCCATACGTCAAACTATTCGTGCTCGGCCCACGTCAAGAAAAATCTGACGTTTCCGAATATGTATATAACTCAATATCGGCCAGGATGTCGCTTAATACAAATGGCCTGTGAACCCTCGATATATTAATACGTGAAGAGAAAATACTGTGTGCTTTTCTATGTTCATAACCATTATAACTTTTCCTGTTAGATTCTCCAAACTACACGCGTGTTTTACCTACGCTTAAGTCTCCGGTTGTACGTCCACCAGTCATGACAATTTTGTGTTTAATAAAGCAAATCGGACAAGTTTTTGGCGAAAAATTGTCACCTATCACCTGTCAGACTATATTAAATATGAAACAGTATGTGACAGTATTATGTCAAATTTTTGTGACAATTCTACAAAATTGTCGTTTACCTCGACAGTGTAATTTTTTTTATGCAACATTTTAATTAAAGAGATGCTTACTTGTCAAATTATCGGATGGTCACTTGATTGTCACCTATCCTATTATCTGTCACATATTACCCGTCGCCTGTCATTGTCATGTTTAATAATCAGACCCCAGACGTACGCAACAATGTGTCAGATTTATGACTTTCTCAGTTCCTCTCTCAGAAGAGGGCCGATTCCAAGAATTGGGAGCATTTTGACTGATCATGATTACCATCTGACTGCAATTTATATCTAAGTATGTATTTATTTATATTTTTCACAACAGCTATATTAAAACCAAAAGCAAATAATGTTTCCGAGTTATTTCAATAAGCAGGTGGATATATAGGAATATAATATAATATAGGAATGCCGGGGAGAGCGTAGCGTTATGACAACTGCTTACAATATCGTGAGCACAAGGAGTTATTTATATGAATCCCGGGAGAATTCCCGGAGTGAAAACAATATGTTACTTTAGGAATGTTAAGAAGGGAATCACCGGGGCAGCTATTTCGTAACGACATCTCGTATCTCGATTCGAATCTCCCGATAACTTAATAACGGGCTGTGAACATGCTTTAATTATGTTCACAATTATGTCCATGTTAATTCGTCAAATATCAATTGACAATAAGTGAGATTCGAATCGAGATGCGAAATATTCTAACAGAATAACTATGCTGATTTGAGATTCACTTCGCAAGCGCTGTTTACAGTTTAACACTTTCAGCTGTGCACTCCACTGAGAACACCCTACTGTACCATGCAAATTAAATGAACGTTTAGAGACGTTCTGTTTTTTTATAAAACAGGAATTTTATGCAATGTGACGAGAGATTTGGGAAATTGACGTATTGCGGCGCAGCTATAGCTTATAGGATCTAGCACTGCCGGTCAACGTTATAACACGTAGTACGAGTAAAGGTAAGCTTTTGGTGGACGTGATCACACGTTGCGTCGATTAGGGTTTTCAAATTTTGTCGTCTTATGATTTTGCTCAGCTGAACGTGATATGAAAAGAACAATATATTTCATAGTTACAACGTAGCTGCTAAGCTTGAGGTCTTTAGTTCGATACCCGAGTCGGGCACTGTTTTTCTGTTCGTATATCAATTCGTCATAAGTATATTAACCGACAATAAGAATGAGATTAAAATCAAGATGCGATATGTTCTTAGAGAATAGCTCCCCTGTCCTCAAGTAGAGATCGGATACGGACTTATAAATGCTATCAGCAAACACCCCACTTCCAGAGCACCCACGCTACCTTCAGAATAGCTGCTATAAAATGCATTGCCAGCTCATCGGACAATCGGTACGTCGCTGTGGCGTTCGCCATCCTCAATTGCTTGCGTTCCGAATTGGTAATCGGGCGTACTGTGTGTATTCATGTATTGTTCGCAGATATGTCCTAGTAGGGATGCGATGCTATAATTTTCCGTAGCAGGTCGCAAAAGAATAGAATAGATCTTTATTTCATGTAAACTAGATACAGACACTTATGAAATGTCGAGACTGTAGGTGCACGGTTCCAAATAGTAGATCCTATGGACAAGAACCGGCAAGATGCCAGCAGACCGGCAAAGGATACTATAATCGTCGCTGTTATAAGGCGAATTGGCTTGGATTATATGTATCGGCCCCCTAATTACGGATGTAGCAGACAGTTTGCGACAGGCGTAAATCGCGCGGTAGCCGCTGTCAAACATCACTTTGGTATTACGTATGTGCCGATAGCGACGCGACAGCCACCGCGTACTGGTTCGCCCTCTGGCGGACAATAAACGAACTAAAAAGTGCATACTTGGCGCTGCAAACGCGACAAGTAGCCACAGGCCGTACATAATACGGATTTGTTTGAGAGTTCACGACCGATCGCGCTCGGGCTGCTGTCGCGTGGCTGTCGGGTCGCTGTCAGGTCTAGTGCTACAAACTTATCTCACCCGGTCGCGGCGTCGCTGCCGTCGCGTTTACCAATGTCATCTCCGTACAAAAATGACATTTTGATGACATTTTTGTTCCGTAGCGATACATAATCTAAGCGTAGCGACGTTAGTTTCAATTTTGGTCACCGGGTCAGATAAGTTTGTGGCACTATACGTAATAAGGGTACGGGAAAGAGTAGGATGTTGTCCAACATGACATCAATTCTCCAACGGATAAGGCTGAGATTTACACGGTTCGTTGGAACTGGTATAAACGTGTATTAGAAATTCGTAGTCATATTTAAGGAGATCAGACCATCATTAACTGAATAAATTTCTCTATGGGACCCAAATTGTAATCGCGAAAAAATTATCAGCTGTCCCATACAAAAATTCAAAACAAACACACACACAAACAAACCCAAACGTATTCTAATACATATCTAGAAGTATTCTTTTCTTGCCATAGTAAAAAGAAAATGTCGGCAAAGAAACACTTCATACCTGCAACCTTACGGCAAGAATTTGTTATCGCAAATATAGCTTCGAATATCCACGTAGGGCATTCATTACCTTGTTAGCTAGGTTATATATCTACCTATCTATAATAGCTAGAGAGACTCAGGTATATACCTATTGTAGATCTTCGAATTGAATGCAGGGGAGTGGTCATTGAATCGAATTAGTGCCTAACTGGCTAGTGCCTTGTTCGATTAGCTTTCTACTAGGGTTGCCACCTATTCTTTATAAACGTTGTATAAAAAACCGATGGGCCTAGAAAGTTGACTAAAGAATGTAAAACCGACTTCAAAAAACTAATAGGTGCAAAATAATTTTCATACAAAACAGTCTGTGCCAATGACAACTACAGAAGCTTGTTAGGTTTCGTATGAAAATGATTTTATTCCTTTCAGAAGCTTGATTTCATAATAAATCGAACAACGACCAAAAGATGATGATGTGATTAATTAAGAAAAACGCCGAGTTTCGTATGAAAATTATTTTATACCTTTTAGTTTTTTGAAGTCGGTTTTTACCTTTTTCAAACGTTTACGATTTTAACCTTTAGATTGGACCACAAAAAGAGAAAGTGAAAAAAAAAAAACATTAAAATCGGATCACAATAAAAATTTCAAAAAAAAAAGGAAGAAAAAAGAAAAAACAGTTGAATTGAGGAACCTCAACGGAACCTCCTCCTTTTTTGAAGTTAGAATTTCAAGCACTTCAACGGGATGTCAAAGTTACCTCCCACTGTTTAAAACTCATAAAACAATATACAAATTATTTCTCTTGACAATATTAATTACTATTTCAATAGGAAATTCATTTGAAACAGAAACAATAAGCCCCAAATATCAATTATAAAACACATAACTTTATTTCGCTAACTAAGATTCGAATTTCAAAATTCAAAAGCTGTCCAAGTTCTAATTTTGAAAAAGGTTCTGTTCTATATTCAAACAGGATACGCCGTTTTAATTGGCGGCGATTCATTTTAGCGGGAGAGACCGTTATTTTAAAGCAATTGAATTATTAATTCCTTTGGGAACGGTTCTGTCATAATGATAATGGTGGCGGTTTGTGGCTACTGCTGTGACGTTGACTGATTGTTACTTTGTTTCGTTACACAGCTTGAGATTTACGAAATATATTTGATCTTTGAAGTCTCTGGCGATCTCGAGTAAATGATAAATTAAACATTAAAAACAGATAGATTAACGAAGAATAATTACCTATGGAATAAGTAATTAAAAAAGTAACTGTCCCACTGCTGGGCACGGGCCTTTTCTCAGTATGGGAAGGGTTAGGCCTAAGTCCACCACGCTGGGCGAGTGCGGGTTGGTGGACTACACACACCATCAAGAACTTTATAAGGCCCTCTCAGGTCTTCAGGTTTCCTCACAAAGTTTTCCTTCACTGTTAGCGCAAGTGATCATCAAATTCTGATCCGCACATAAATACGAAAAGTCAGAGGTGCTGACCTGTGTTGGAACTCAGACCTTCCTGCATGGAAGGCAAGCGTTCAACGGCTGGGCTATCACTGCATGGAATAATTGGATAATTATATTTTCCATAATAAAAATGAATGTCTTTAACTTTAACCTCACCCAAACTGTAATTTTGTATGATCCACAAATAGACGTATAGTGCCACAAACTTATCTGACCCGGTCATGGCGTCGCTGCCGTCGCTTTTACCAATGTCATCTCCGTACAAAAATGACATTTTGATGTCAGCGACGTAAGGTCCACAGGGTCCACACAAATCTATGGTCCACACCTCGGGTCATGGGCCGTGAGTATATTTTATATTTTATTTAAATGGGAAACCTCTTTGCTGAACAATAGACAATTAAGAGCTGGAAAGAAAAATAACACAACTGTCAATCAAACGTCACACGATGACGTTAAGAAAAATGGAAAAAATACAAAAAAATAAGTAAAAAATAAAATGTCTGATCTGGTTCCAAACAAAGTTACACTAATATTATGCACCTAATCTATTATATAATATAAAAATAGCTCCGTTTTACCATAATGGGAAAGCCGCCATATATGTACACCGATTCTGAGACAGAAGAGACCTCATGCAGTTCTATAGATACTTCGAAGAAAAAGAAGAAATTTTCGTAAGTATAGAATAGAATAGATCTTTATTTCATGTAAACCATATACAGGACTCTAGGTGCGCGGTTCCAAATAGTAGGTCCGATGGAGAAGAACCGGCAAGAAACTCCATGGAAACTCTTTTAAAATAGATTACAATCTTGATCAGTACAATGTTGTGGTAAGAGCTGTGAGAATAATGTAATTTAATGTATAAGTTAACTTTATACAATCACGACTTTATTCCACGAAGGGTTGGTCAGAGGTGCTCTTGTACAACCACATTTTAGCGATGCTCTTATTAGGCACAATTCCAAATTCCATGCTACTGACGAATTCGTACTTGCCGAAATTCAGAACACGACACGGTTGGCGCAGTGGCTAAGCGATTAGCTTTCTGCGTTAAGTGCCGCGGGTTCGATCCTCGCACGGGTCAATATTTGCATAATCTACAGATAGTTGTTTCGGGTCTGGGTGTGTGTGCATGTGATATACCCTCGATACAGGAGAGATCCTAGTGAGGGGCAATGTTTTTTATAATAAAAAAGAAGAAAAGAATAATACTAAACACAATTTCTCAAAACGAAAATATTCTAAGTTTATGATTTCCCATACATTTTCAATGAAAACATACGTCCTTTGTTTTGCGCGTAGGTAATCAAAAATCACTATACCGTATAGTGATCCATTAAGTTTATTGTTTTACATACAGATTTAAAATACCAAGCATACGGTTAAGTTAATAAAACCAGCTCTTTGCTTGAATAAAACATAAAAGTAATAAAAAAAGCAGAACACACATGAACTCTGTCACAGTAGGTTAAGGTGCGGCTGTGGTGGCCTTCAGGCCACCCCTAAGCCGCGAATATGAAACTGAACAAAAGTGAAGAATACAGGATTATATAGATTACCGGTAACATCTGTCACGGTAACGGTGTCATCTGTTACTAGAATTGTATATATTTACTAGGAATTGTGTGCAATTCCTAGGTTTCATATATATGCCCAGACAAAAGTGTTTTGCTAACTGTCTTCCGCGATTTAACAGTGTAGCATTCGTTGCAGATGTCTGCTACTTTAAGTAATATTTCACACTTTAACGGATCGTACCCGGTAATTGGCAGATTACCTAGTTAATAAGCATATTAATCAGTATTCCGTATTCTAACGGTAACAATAGCGCTTTCAACAATATAAATCTCTCATATCTATGTATTTATTACTTGATCTTGAATTTTATTTTTCTTTCCAATTTTCGTTTATTTTACGTTGCACCCACCATGTTTGTCTCTGCATCACCCTAAGGTAGACTGGCAGAAAATGCCTATGGCATTAAGTCCGCCTTTGTGCAGTGTTTTTTTACCTGTGCATAAAGCATTAAATAAATAAATAAATAAATAAATGAGGCGGTAATTTTTTTTAAATCATTGCTCCTCACTAAGATTTCTCCTGTATCGAGGGTACAGTTTACAAACATACATGTCACATCCACACACCACCCAGACCCGAAACAACTATCTATAGATCATACAAATATTTGATCCATGCGGGGATCGAACCTGCGGCACGTAGCGCAGAAAGCTAGTCGCTTAGCCACTGCGCCAACCGTGTCGTCCAATATATACTTTGCGCCACTCTGTATATTTCGCAGTTTTTCTTCCAGTATCCTCAAATACACCAACGGCAATGTCAAGAAAAAGAAATGCAAGATTCACAGCAAGTCGGAGCCCGAGGACTCCGACTACCACAGCAGGAGTCGGAGTAGTCAGAGAGTGAGGTACAAACTGCCGGGCATACTGAAGAACAGCACCATTGAAAGGGAGAGACAAGACAGTGAGTGTGAGTACGGTAGGTACCTATCTATACAAAATAATATTTATACATAATAAAATACAGAATAAAGTGTGTATGTTGTACATATCATAGTAATATTATAAAGAGAGAAGTCCTGATTGACTGACTGACTGACTTATCATCAACGCACAGCCGAAACTACTGAAGCTAGAGTCACGAAATTTGGAGAGTAGGTTCCTTTTGTATTGTAGGCAAGCAATAAGAAGGGATTTTTGAAAATTCAGCCCCTAAAGGAGGGAAAAGGGGGTGAAAGTTTGTATGGGAGTCCCTTAATTTTTGAAGTGAGAAAGATGAAAATTGGGATTTAGGCTTTTGGTTACAAATAAAGAAACACGTGATTCTGAGTTTTTGGAAATTCATCCCCTAAAGGGGCGAAATAGGGGTGAAAATAATCTATATATTAATACGTGAAGAGAAAACTTTGTACTCCTTTTAAAGTATATTGCGCGGACGGAGAAGTATGAAATTTGGCACAGTTAAAGTTTATATGGAGAAGGAGTGCAGAAAGCTAAAATTACGGTCGAATTTCGACCACTGGACGACCACTAGTAATAATATAATACTCACACTCATGCTCAAGTTACAACTCTTTTTCTAGTTGGGAGTGTTTTTGAAGGCTAGGTTAGAAATCCTGGCTGTTTCCGCATTCTTAACACGCTCAAGTTTTACCTTACCTAACAACTCTATCATTACAGCATCTGAAGAGGACGAAGACAGTGAGCCGATCAAACCTCGCTATCAGGACAGGTACCTCGTGGGGCGTGTCCCCCGGCCTGCGGGGGCGAAGCCCGGCCGAGGCGGCGGCGTCGCCATCATTGTTAAGAAGAATGTTAGCGTGAGTACAATGTTCAACATAATTATATACTGTAAGAAGAGTTCACATCGATTCGAATCTCACTCTTAAGCCGGGCTTCTACTGCGAAAGGGTAATGAGCAAGTAATAGCTGGACGGAACGGACACCAACTAGCTAAAATAGGTTTTACCTTCCATTAAGAAAGAGTTTTGACAATTGCCTTCCACTGCAAAAGAGAAATGAAGAACGAGTTCGTTATTAACCATTTTTACTCGTTGAATTCTCTACGCTAGACTCTTTGTTGGTGGATGCACGTTCTATGAAGTTTCTTCCTTTTGCAGTAGAAGCCCAGCTTTACTGTCGGTTGATATTTTACAAATTCACCAGATATAGATGTTTCAGACGGGGCAGTAAACCCAGGTACCTTAAGAGCGGCCAACCCGTCATAATTCCCATACAAACGCTCGTAGGTGATTATGGCGCTGTATCAATTTTTCGTCTAAATATTTTGAATACACAGGTATCTTGTGGTATATATCTTAGTTTCTATGTGATACAAATAATAATTTTTTGAGGAACAAATTCAGTAAAGACATCTGAAAATCAGCTTTTTTGCACAAATTTTATCTAAACTTTGGCCGTTCATAATGTACTCATAAATTGAGAAATTTAAGAAAACATTTTCATAGAAATCTTGCACATGTAATGGAGATTCTAAATAACAATTTTTATTTGCCAAAAACTTGTTAGTCTTTTTAAAAAATCACCTATTTCTTGGAACCTGTTTTGTGAAATCTTCGCGCGCCTTCGATCGCCTTCTCACTTGCTTTTAGCCAACGGGTGATATGAAGTACGCGGGAGGAGAGTCGTGTGGGGTAGGCATGTGACGGCTGTTTCAAAAATTGCCTTGGATGAAACACCAAGTTTTTCGATCATGCTCGCGTTGACGATAGGCGGACCGGGAAGGGCCTTAAGCGAAATGTGGAAAAAATTTGTAGCTATTTATGACATTTCTAGTACTCAGATTTTTCTTATGGCGTCGATCCCTTTAAGTACTTATTTATTATACTCATTAATATGAAAATCTTTTACTATAGTAGATAATAATCATGAAATCGCGAACAGAAATCTGCTGTTTCACGAATGTGTGTTGTGTGTTTGACAGCACGGTTGGTGCAGTGGCTAAGCGATTACGAGTAGCTTTCTGGTCTATGTGTCGCGGGTTCGATCCCGGCACGGAACTAATATATTTACGGCCTACAGATACCTAGTTGTTTCGGGTTTGGATGTGTGTGCATGTGAGGGTTGTGTTTGTATACTGTACTCTCGATACAGGAGATATACTGCGGGCGACGATTTTTTTAAAAGAAAGAATTCATTTGAATAATAAGTAACAATACATAATTCAAGTACAGATAAAAATGTTCTCTCAAATGCTGTTTTTAAAACAAAGCGACGAGTATAGAGCTATTAAACCGTACTGTCAGGCATCCAACTGCGCTTTCGGTATGCCTCGAGGCACACACTGCATGGGACGCCTCGAGGCGCACACGGAACTGAATTTGACAAGGCAGATTAAATTTATAGCCATACGAATAGGATTTGGAATATTAGATTTAGACCGGGGACCTTGCTCATCGTTAGAAACACAACACTGCAAAAGAGCAGTGTTATTTGGCTATGATATTCTGTAAGGTCTTTGGTTCCAATTTTGAGCGGAAAGAAATGCTATGCCCAGCCTCTTTTAAAAAAAATCTTAGAAGAAAACACGTTCTATTTTTAAAATGTCTGAGAGTTCATTGACTTACACCTTTTATTCCCTTGATCAAAGACAAAAATCCTTGACAAAGAATACAGAAAGGATTCTTTAAAAACATTTTAAAGCTACCAATATTACAATTTATACTTATCCACAGGTGTTTTAGAGGTGTGAGGACATTTTTCCCGGGAACATTATCCCCTAGGGACAGACTAGGTAATGTGTTGTAGCAACTCCCCTCTGGAAACGTGAAATAATGATTTAGTTTTATTATAAAAAAAGCTGGATTTATTTTCCAAGTTTTTTATGTTGAGAGAGATTGTTTTTAACCCCCGACAAAAAAGACGGGTGTTATAAGTTTGTAAAATGTATCTGTGTGTCTGTCTGTGGCATCGTAGCTCCAAAATCGATGGACCGAATTCAATGTAGTTTATTTTTAATAGAAAGCCAGTTTAATCGTAAATCATCTTAGCTATGTTTCATGAAAATCTGTTCAGCGACGCAAAAGTTACAGCTCTTTTTCTAGTTGGGGTCGGGGGTTTTTAGCGGTTAGGTTATTGAATTTGTGAAGTCTATATTTGATTTTTACCGTGCCTTGTTTATATAATATGTAGGTATGCATTAAGACATTATGTATATACGGGGTGTAATCAAATAAACGCATAACTTGAATATAGTTTGTTCATAATTGACTACTGACTACTAAATCGATACCAGTCACTTTTAATACAGGTTTCTTTTAAATATGAAAACAAACCTTGTTCAGGATCATAGTACAAAGTTATTGCTAAGAGATTTCGAGTATTTTTTTGCAATTACCCTGTAAAATATAACATCAAAAAGTTCAAAAAGTACTGACTCGTGAAGGATTTGCACCTCCGACCTCCGATGTCTGCCCGCTCCCGAGACCGAGCGAGTCTGAAGACAGACTTTCTCTCTACACCATATAGAAAGCGGTGAGTGGACTCGACAGTCGGCGCTCTTCCTACTGAGCCAACGAGTCTCGTAGACGCAACGACGAAATAGCCTCTTAGCGTCGTCTTTTATCGTTCTTGGGTAGGAATAAATATTATAGTTTAAAAAAAAACTTAAGAAAACGCTTTTGTCATCTAAACTAAACGTGTATTCAAAATTTCAGCTCAATCGGAAACCGGGAAGTGGGTCAAATTTAACTTCCAAGATTTTTCTACATAGTTACAAGTGAAGCTAATAAAAGCGTGTTAAAAATGTTTTATATTATGTATGATTTCTTTGTAGGCGGCAACTCTTTTATTTATTATCATAAGTACTAATTACAATTTTAAATAGTATCGTATTTATCATATTATTATGTAGGTATATGAATATTGGTTTCCTCCGTCCGTGTGTCATAGCAAGGGTGCCAACAGAAAATCAGCGCTGGGTGTTCCTGTGCCCAGTAAATGCTGAGTTGGCAACCCATTTCGTACTGGCATACCGACAGCATAGTGATATTTTTTATTGTTATTTTTTATTTTTTTGTTACTTTTTATGTTTGTGCACTGTGTTGTCTGATGTCTAGTCCGAATAAATGATTTTTATTTCTTATATGTCGAGATATTATACAATTATGTAATGTCACGATGGAGGGCCATTAAATTAATATAGTGAAGTGAAGTGATTTTGTCATTATTCCCGTCATAGATATTTTTTTGTCATTGTCACGTAGTCATTTATATCGAAATATCATCACTCAGCCCATTTCTATTACGTTGTCGTCCCCGCGGTCTGGTGTGCTGTCGTGGTCGCCTCTCCAGCAGTCTCCGCGTACATCGTTCCTTTTCCATTTGAGTAATGTGTCCCGCCAATCTCTATTTGCGTCTGGCTATAATGGATACTATATTATGTCTTGGACTTTCGTCTCGGACCGTATCTATTCGTTCGTTTTACGGTCACTTAAGGTTATTCCGAGCATAGCTCTCTCCATTCTTCTCTGCACTACTATCTAGATACCCTTTTACTAAGAAAAATTTGTAATTTGTCACACAACACTTCACAACACTTTTTAAGTAATTGTCACCTTTTTATTAACACGCTTTTATTAGCTTCACCTGTAACTAACTAACTAACTATGTAAGAAAATCTTGAAAGCTAAATTTCACCCACTTCCCGGTTTCCGATTGAGCTGAAATTTTGCATGCACGTTCAGTTTGGATGACTAAAGCGTGTTCTATAGTTTTTTTTAAACTATATTATTTTATGTAAGTACATACCTACTTTCAGCAAATAAAGGATTTGATTTGAACACTGATCAAATTCTGTGTCTCCTATGTTAAATGATATAACTCGACTTACGCGTTTTTGCGTTTTTAAAGTGTGTAATTAAAATAAAATTGGTCTAACTCAGGTATCGATACCTGACTTAGTCCCAAAGATAATTTTGTGTAGATTGATATAACTTACCTATATTTCGTGAGTAACGAAGAAAATTTGGACCACAAAAAAAAACAGGTTCATTGAATTTGTATGGTGTAAAATGATTTAAAGCAAGTACTTAGTATTTTAATGACGTTTAAAATTCAATGCAAGTAGTATTTTACTGACGTTTAATTTTTTTTAAATTTTTTTTGTGTTTTTTATAAAACTGGAGTTAATCCTATTAAACTAGAGTATTTTGCAGCGAAGCCTAATTACAACACGATACATTTTTGTTACACTTAATAACAACAAAAAAACAAGAAATACTTTGGCGCCAATTTCTCATAATTTATCGCCAAGCAAGTACGTTGTTTTTGATAAGGACGGCAGAGATATACATTAAATAGATAAACATATTATAAATAAACGTGTGTCAGTGTAGGGAGGACACTCACACTTGAGTGCGTGAGATACACGAACAGTATAAAACTTCTTACATTCTTGTGGACTCTGATTATAATAAATCAGTGATATGATTTTGAAATTTTGTTATTAACGTAAAATAAACATACATGTTTTGTTAATAACATTATGACTTATTAACTAGCGTAATTTTTAGACTAAATTCAGTCTTTATAAAACATTTAACATTAATAAAGTAATTATTTTAACAAGGTTTTAAGGTTTTTATTTTAACTTTTTTTTTTTTTTTTTTTTTTACTAATAATTAATAATAATCTGTTATTACTACTATTTGACTTGGATTTTGTAAATAGGATATGTCTAGCAGGTTTAAATACATTTTACGTGCACTACGAATTACAAAAGTCCTGATAATTGTCAGTAAAATTGACTAAAAACACTCAAAAAGTGTTGACTCGTGAAGGATTTGCACCTCCGTCCTCCGATGTCTGCCCGCTCCCGAGAAATAAGGAATATAGAAAAGCAGTGAGCCGGACTGACAACCGGCGCTCTTTACTACTGAGCTAACGAGTCTGTAGATGAACTGACGAAATAGTGATACATAATATTGCGTAAAAGGCCAAAAAGTATAAAATAAAGAACAGGGATTTGAACTCAATTATCATCGATTCCAGAGTAGAGGGTGGCACTGTAATGGAATGGGCTATCTACTTATGAATTTATTTGACGAAAATACGCTCTACTAGGTGTATGGGCATTTGATATTATATAATTATATTCATAACTCCTAAAAAAATGTGGATAATAAATCCACGGGATACTGCGAGTGTGTATCGAGAGATGCGAGCGAGGAATGGGAGCGAGGGATGCGAGTAGTGTAGCTATGGATGCGTTGCCTACCTAAGGCGGAACGTGGCACCTATAGTCTGACTATTCTTGAATACCTGTATGGTCTGCACGAATAAAAATATCTTATCTTATCTTACCTAATATTATCTTATCTTACCTAATCTTATCTAATCTTACCTAATCTTATCTTAAGGCTAAAGTTGGAATACTTTATGTTCCGGTTAATATCGTCAATGCTGATAGGTGACTTATGACATTATCATGGTAGTTTGTAAAACTGACGATTAGGTACTCATTATTGCAGAGTATTCAAGGCCAGCAGAGCTCCACGACTAGCAAGAAAAAGAAGTCTTCAAGTCGACGGCTTTCGAAGAAGCGATCTTTTTGAGTAAGTGTTTTAATAATATTTATGTCGTACCCATAGACCTACAAAAACAATGGACGGCGGGTCTAGAAAAAATTCAAGAAAAATGAATCCCGAGTCAACCTGTATAAGCGTAGGTACATTTAAAGAAATATAAAAAATTATACATCCTAATTCAAACCGTATCGTCATTAGTAAACAGCTTAATTTTACTGTTTTAACTTTACATTATGGAATGCAATAAAGATTTGATTTGATTTGCGACAATTTATCAGCCTATTCAACTTTTTCACAATACAGTATTTTTGACGTGTATTCTGTCAGTTGACAAAACAATGACTGGCGTGCGATTGGAGCTCTTTTTTCTTTTTAGAACTCTTTTGGCTTTGACACTTTTGAGCGTGGACCCAATGTCTATTGAAGTAGTAGGTAGATTTACCGATCAGGAAGTTAAGACTCCCATCTTCATGATCGGTAAAAGTCTACAAGGTAGCTCAAAGTTTAGTCTCTCACGATCGTATTGAAGTTTATTACCAGAGTCGATGTTCATTACCATTTTCGTTTTGGCTTAGACCCTCGAATCGGGCAAATGATACACATGTGGATCCGGCTTAAAATTAATATTATGTTCCATTCAGTCAAGTGCACATCACAAAAATACAAAATATTTTTAAAGACCCTTGAAAAATTCCGTTTATTTTTTCCAGTTCAGTCAGATGCGGTATATTTTATAACGAGCTCTCGAGTATTGGCCATTGGATGTCCGCACTGAACCGTATACCACGCACTGATGGTTATTCGTAATAATTGGTACTATTATACACATTTATGTCAAGGTATTAATAAATAGTTTCAATAATAAAGTTGTCTATGGACACAGTTGTTTGTTTCTTTTTAGTGTAGAAGGTTAGTTAAATCTTATAACGATATATAAAAAAAATACCATCAAACTGGCCAAGGGAGAGATGATGTTACTTAATTTTTACCGGTATTGTACCAAAAACTTCAGTTACGTTATGTTAATTACCGGTATTTTATAACGTTACCGTAACGTTACGTACCCGGCGCGACGACAAGCGCAAAATCAATTACACTGTGAGACTGAGATCGCGAGTAGAGTGCGTAATTAACAGCGACCACAAATAGGAAAGAAAAAGCGCTATTGCTAACGTTACAGTAAACGTTATTTTTTAACGTTACAAAAAATGGTAAAATTATTGTTTTAACGTTACATATAGCGTTCTAATAGTAATGCATACGATTGGATAATGCACTAATCTGAAATGGGCCTGCATCCCAGTGGCGATTAGTGCGTGTTATAAGTCTTGGAGTTGTTAGGTCATGTCGGTATACTCAAGATATTTTCCTTCACTAATTTATCCATCAGCTAATAGAAATAAACTTCAAACTCCATCATACAATACACAAAGCGACGTAACCGCGATATCTCGTAATATTTTAAAATAAGCTGTTGCCCTACCTTTGTAAGAAGCAATCTGCTTTTCTGCTGCTATTAAATTAATTTCTTCGTGTACTTCCGTATCCATTCAAGGTATGAGAGGCAGCGATTTTTAACCGACTTCAAAAAAGATGTCTCCATACGGTTTTGTTAAAAAAAAAAAAAATGCGGATTTTATTTATTTATTTATTAATAAGGATCAGCAAACAGCTACACTATACAGTTTGACAAATAATTTTTACAGTATACAAATAGTCGATAATGCAGCCCACGACGCTGTTCACAAGTTAACAGACAGGTAGTGTCGGATTTTCTCCGACTCTTATAATAATAGGTGCGTTGAGGATCTAGGCAGTAGTTGGAATTCCTTGTTCCGGTCATTAACGAACTTATGTCACTAAAGCGGAAACTCATGGACATGTGTATTCTTCCCATTCTTACCTATGGACCTCAAACTTGGTCTTTGACGAACCTCCAAAAGTCCAAACTCAAGGTTTGCCAACGTGCGATGGAGCGCAGTATTTTAGGTGTAAAATTAACAGACCAGGTTCGAATCACCACACTGCGCTCCAAAACACGAATCATTGACATAGCTGAGAAAGCTGCGAAACTCAAGTGGGATTGGGCTGGCCACATCTGCCGTATGCCTGATGAGCTGTGGGCCAAAATTGCCACAATGTGCAGCCCTGACATAGCAAAACGGTGTCGCGGCAGACCACGAAGGAGATGGAGAGACGAGCTGGATAAAATTTATAAGGAATATGGTTCACATTGGCTCAAGATCGGAAGACCTGGAAGTCATGAGGGGAGGCCTTTGCTCAGCAGTGGGATGTTATTAGGCTAACAGTAACAGTAACCTATAAAGACAATAGCAATTTTGAAGCAAAATTCCTAAAAAGATGTAATGTCACTAAAGTCTGACAAAAGCGGGATTTTATAGAATTTCCTAGAAAGAATCCATAAATAAAAATGCTGGATAGTTATTGTAAAAATGACAAATACCAATTTTCTTTGAAAGTGGTACTATTTTTGTTACATATTTCATAACCAGTATTGTATTTTCTTTTTTTGTAATTTCAATTACTGAGACGACATACTTATTCTTATTCTTATTCTTTATTGTACACATAAACACAAATAAAATACATAAAAGGAAAAACTTGTACATAGGCGAGCTTAACTCAAAATTGAGTTTTCTTACAGCAAACCAAAAAAATTTTAGAAGAAAACAGGTTCAGATGATAGACACAAGTGCACAACAAAAGATAAACATACTTTCTAACAATATCAATATACTATAACTAAAATATATAAATATTACATAAGTATTTTTTTTAAATTAAGTACTTTGGTATTTAAAAATTCCACGAGAAGCGCTGCTCCTCATAACTTAGTCTCATTTTTACTCACTCTTCGAATGACGTAACGCGAAATGGGGCCAAGACTTAATTAAAAGAACCTACTTTTATATCCTTTCTTATACATCGATGATTTCTTAATCAGCTCAACTATATTACGAAGATACTTGATAAGTTAAGTGTAACAGCTGATTACATCAAAACAAAAGATTTCAGGAATTCGTACAAAGTAACCGTATTCCGTAAAAGTTAACGACAAACTGTTTTCGGTTGCTTATAAAAAAGTAAATTGACTGTTTTGAGTAATTTTGTTTATGAATACGTAACTTTTTACGATTAATAATTACATTATACGCATACTTTACACTTATCAATAAAGTACGCATGTAAAGTAATATACGTAGAAAGTATCAAAGGGGTCACGATCCTCAACATTGAGGGACTGTCCCATACTCATTGTGGGTACTTACTAAGTGAATCATCATCCTGTTTTCGGCCTCATCGCTGACTTACTTACTATTTTCAGAGCTTAATATGCTCTTGAAACCATTATTAACATAATACATGTACGATATCAATATTCGTCACGAGTTCTTTCGCCATTCAAACGGATATAATTGTCAGTCTTTGCGATAACTCACCCATGCGGGCCAGATGACTCCATACATTAAGCCCGTCACACACGTAGCTATAATATATATTAATATACTGAGCTATATATTACATTATAGCCAGCCCCCATACATGGTAGCTATACTATAACATATTTTGATGACGTAATAGAAATATATATTATAGCTGCGTCTGAGGTCACTCGAAGATTACTATGGAAATATATCGTAATATGTCTTGCTATAATATATATTATAGCTACGTGTGTGACGGGCTTTATACAGTTCAGACACGCATGACAGGAAAAAGTCCCTAACCTGTACAGGGTAACATTGATATATTAACATATTCAATCAGATTCCACTATAAAATATCTGTGAATATCAAATATTCGAAGCGAGAGACATAACTTTATTTATATTTTTATATCCAATTTTATGTGTCTATCCGATTGGAGTGGAATCAGATTGGAAAGTAAGTGAGTTGGATTGCTGATACTTCACAGAATAGAAAAACGAACGTATTTGATACTATTTTAATAAATTGAAAATATTCAACGTAAGTATTTTTAACCCCCGACGAAAAAGGGGTGTTATAAGTATGTAGTGTGTATATGTCTGTGGCATCGTAGCTCAAAAAAATGGACCAATTTCAATGCAGTGTTTTTTAATTGAAAGCTAGTTTAATCGGGATGGTTTTTAGCTATGTTTCATGAAAATCTGTTCAGCCCTTCAAAAGTTACAGCTCTTTTTCTAGTTGGAATCGGGGGTTTTTGACGGTGCGATTTATACATTTCTAGGCCATATTTTTTTCCTGAAGTGTATTTACTATTCATGTTTTTTTCTCTTAGCGCAGAAACCTTCAGCATAATTCCCTGAAGATCAATTTATGTTCACTCGATCACAAGTACAATCGCAAGTCGCTAGAATTCTTCCTGAAATGAAGAATTTTTCTTAAAATGAAGCATTATTACATAAACAGGTTCATTCCCCCTGCCGGCAATACTTTATTAAATAAAAATATGCGAAACTCTCAACTGTGAGCTCTGTAATATTGTGAGGGCGATGTGTACAACACAGTGTAACATTGTTACTATACAAGGTATAACCTTTTTAGTCCCAATCCTTTTAATGGGTTGTGTACTAAACATTATAAACAAGTTTTTAGTTTTTAATAAATAGTTTCAATAATAAAGTTGTCTATGACACAGTTGTTTGTTTCTTTTTAGTGTAGAAGGTTAGTTAAATCTTCTATACCACCAAGATGGCAAACAAGGGTTACCACCGTAAGTAAGTGGTTACCGTAATCTACGTTCACTTGCAATACCAGGGTCATCACTTGCGCGTTGCCGACCCTACTACAAGCGTCGTGTTGGCAGTAGGGGAGCATTGGCGACTTTGCTCACAGTTAGGAACACAACACTGCAAAAGAGCAGTGTTATTTGGTTACTATATTCTACAAGGTGGAGGTACTTCCCCAGTCGGGCAGCTCCAATTTTGAGCTGAAAGTCCCGCTATGCCCTACCTCTCTTGTAACCTACTGCTCATTGTAATGGACTATGAGGAGACTGAAGTGCATAATACCCCAATACAAACCTTAAACACAATGAATATAGTTTTCTCTAACGATTGACCTGCATCTGGTGAATCCTGCCGCAGTTTGACAACGGAATACCTAAAATATCCTTACGGTATTATCTATGCCCAACAGTACACCTATTTTCCATTCAAAGACTTGATTGCTTCAAACTAGCACCAAGAATTCTTGCTCCTAAGTGTTAAAGGTCATCGATCCTTTACTGAACAATGTTACATCACGGTGTGATACGCCGCCACTTTATCGGAGACGAGTGAATTGACACATGAAGAATCTAAGGAAAAATTGCATTTTCTTATCTACCACCCGTTCTTCTGTATAAATGTTCCCTCAAGAACGTTTGAACTCGAACAAACAGATAAAACGGACTGTTTAAGTGTATTGACGAACACTTAATTTTATGGGGTTTGTGGCCATTGTTGGTGAAGATATTGGAACAAAATGTTGGCGTGACTTTGTGAGAATTGTCCTCGAGATTCTTAAGCGAAGATTGTATGTCGAAATATCCGCACTCCGGGTTCTTCAGGAATATGAATTTAGGGCAGATTATACACAAGTTTAAGGATCATGAGTTGTGACAGATTTAATTGATTCATAAGTGGATTGCAAATCCTTACTGTCTTATTATAAAATATGCCTTTTTTATGAAAGAAAGAAGAAGAAAGAAAGGAAAAGAGTTTATTAGCACAACAAATAATAAATAAAACAAATAACAAAGAAAACATAAAATGAGTTATTGTGCCAAAAGGCCGCAGCTCAGCATAATGTCAGGAGGCAGAGATACTGGCCACCTGACGCTGGTTTTCAGCTGCAACCCACGAGTGCCATACGCTCGATACTATCAATATATAGGTATACTTACTACAAAATAAATACTAGATATACATAAAATATTATTACAGAACTGATTTCAATACGAAAATGACTACAAGCTATAATAAACAGGGTGAGAGGATAGAACTGTATAACCAACTTATATTAGGGACCTATTTGTGCAATATAAGGGCAATAGGGCAATACCGTAAAAAAGTATTTTTTATAATAATTAGGTGGCAAACAATCATACGGCCCGCCTGATGGTAAGCGGTTACCGTAACCTATGGACGCTTGCAACACCACGGGCATCACTCACGCATTGCCGACACTCTACTAGCGTCATGTTGGCAGCAAGGGTCCCTCCCTTACTGCCAACACGACGCTTCCCCAAGGAGCACTGGCGACCTTGCTCACAGTAAGGGACACAACACTGCAAAAGAGCAGTGTTATTTGGCTACGATATTCTGCAAGGTGGAGGTACTTCACCAGTCGGGCAGTTCCAATGTTGAGTCGAAGTACCTACCTCTCTTGTTTAAAGCAAGCAAGCTTTTGAGATAGCCCCGTCTCTTTTTGTTATACCTTAGAAAGTGACGGATATATTTAAAACCTGGGTTTTGCTAAACTTGCATTAAACCATCTTTTTTATAATTTGAAGGTCAAGGTCAAAATTATTAGTGTTTCGCGTTTAATATTGCCTGTTGAATGTATGCCATAACTATCCATTTAATCCAGTGACCTTCAAGATCAGTCAACTAGACTTCACAAACGTTGGCCCTAACACTGTCGGGACATTAAACTGGACACATAGAAACAAGTTGGACCCATCAAGAGGTTATAAAAATGGACATATCAATAAACCTAGCTCTTAAAATAAGTCTTAAACCGCTAGATGTTAACGATTCGATGATAATTATTATGTTTATGTATGTTTTCACTTCCTATGTAGATATCGTATAATAGTATAATGTTAACAAAAATAAAAATATTTATCTTAAAAAAATGGATTGTACGTCGCAGCTGTGTCAAAAAGGCTTCCACTCAGCATATGCTGCCGCGCCACGAGCAACCCGACAGCACTGGTTTTCAGCGGGATCCTCATCGAGTGACGGCATGTGTGCCTACGTGTACAGAAAATAAATAAATAAAATATGAATAAAAATGAAAGCAATTAGGAACAACTTTTTGAAAACTATTAAATTATAGTTATTATATTTATTATAGTTTAATTAATTATAGTTGTTTTTAAGTATAATAGAATATACCTACCCTCTCATTTAAGTTTGTTTTTTGGTGCATCTACCTTCATTGTCTCTGCATCACCCTAAGGTTGTCTGGTAGAGAATGCCTACGGCATTAAGACCGCCTTTGTACATTGTACATGAAGCATTTTAAATAAATAAAATAAATGCTACTTGACGGGACTGATATTGAAAGATAAAGCGCTGGACCACAGTCCAGCATCATGATATCATTTCACTGGCTGAAGTTTCAAGGGGGGGATTGAACAAGTTAGTACGTTCGAGGGAGGGCGCGGGATGGAGCGCGGTTGGTGGGTGCGTGAGACCTAGCCAACTCGCCGGTAGCAAGCGAAGCAATATGAACTTTAGCAACGCGGCAATTGAGCTCAAAATAGCGTACTTCGTTTATGAAAGTGAAATATCTGTTACGCAGAAACTATTTATTTAATCTGTGCCATTACGCCGTTTCATATTGTTTTTTTGGTTAAGAAAAATGTTTCATAATTTTCTTACCCTAGTTTATAATTTAAGGTGCAATTTTTAATATCACCTCAACAGACGCTTGCCAGGGGAATCCCCGGGGAAATTATGCCGGCTCAATGATAACAACGTTGTATTACGAAGGGGATGTTAAAGAAGATTTTTATGCTCGTGTCGAATTTTTAGATCGCTTTTTTAGCATGTAGTGTAAGAAAAAATATGATGTCGTCAAAAATGAACGGTTGTGAGGGAGAATATTGCCATTTTGCCAATTTTTATGGTACGACTTTGGTGTTGTGGGTGTGTGGTATGGTTAATCAGAAGGGTGGCAAAGAAAAGCGAGTTCTTAGTGCGAGGTTTATTGGGCAACTGCTCTCTAAAACTAAGTAAGAGCGCTAGCTTAGTTACTCTTATGAGCTACGTCATTCTTTACCTTAAAGTTACTTAGACTAACAAACCTTAATATTACCATACGCTGCACCATTATTACCACCTCGCTTGACAGACAAATTGGTGATTGCAGTTTTTAAAAGTTCCCGAAGTCCACCATTAGATGCCGAAAGGGAACCACGCCTCCCCGGTGAATAGCTCAAGAAGAGTCCTGACCAGGCTAATAAAAATGTTCTGCCTGCATCTGGTTGGAATGGAGGCCGACCTTACTTAGTTAGGAAAAGGTTAATTTAGGATTTATCTGAGGGATTTATCCTAGTCCTTTCCCTACTACTTTTATCATAGTTAACTAAAAAACAAGTACAATAATACTTAAAACGTGCCACACACCATTAAAATCTTTAACGTTGCTACGACCTACGCCGTAGCCTCGTAGCTGACTACGCCGTAGCCTCGTAGCAGCCTACGCCGTAGTAAACCGTAGCGTGACGTATCTTAAGTAGATCGTTAAGTTTAATACTGACTTTATGAGAGGCTCAACAATGTGTTTATATGACATACTATTATCCCTTTTGGGTGAGCAGTAGTAGTTAGGGGATAAACCGTATTGTGGTACGTTACACTTCTACGTCTTTACAAAGGGTGTTTATTATTATGTTGGTATATTTATTTTAGACGAATACAAAATTATTTTTAGTTTATCTATACATATAAAAACATTGGATATAATTGAGATAAAGGGATCAAAGGAAAAATCGCAAAAAAATAATCTGCTGTTCCATATATTTAGTCGGATACCTAATACCTATTACATTATTTGTATGGAACAGCAAATTTTTTCTTCGCGATTTTTCCTTTGATCTCATAAAAAGTTGTTTATAATTATTATGAGTACAATTATTATAACCCCCTTTTGGCATGCGCATATACTAAAAATAATGTTGTATATGTATACAAAATAATAATTGGTTCTAGAAATTAAGTTGTCCCATTTTTTTTAAATGCATGTGGTGTTATGACCGCTACCTAAAAATAAGTGTAATTTATTTAATTTTATTACGATAAACTTTTGCCGCGAGTTCTAAAATAAAATTCGAGACTATAAATCTCTAAAAATTTACTTTAAATGTTATGATGACAACCACAGACAAGGAGTGTTGTGTTGTGAGCTCAAACACGGATCAAGCGGATTGTGAATGAGTTATGGTAAATATAATATATAAAAATATATTCAAAAGGATAGGATAGATATTTTAAGAGAAGCATACCTGGACTTCGGGATCCCCTAATGCCAACACGACGCTAGTAGTAGGGTCGGCAACGCGCGAGTGATGCCCCTGGTGTTGTAAGCGTCTGTAGAATAAGGTAACCCCTTACTATCAGGCGGGCCGTATGATAGCCACTTAAGAAAAACTTACCTATATAAAAAATAGTCTATTTTGAATAAATTATTATTTTACATTTTTTAAATGCGTGCCAAAGCAAACATGAAATCTTGAAACCTATCAGCTATCAGCCATATTTCACAATAACCTAAAAGCGAGCTGACGAAGTGTCAGCGTCATATAATTTATTAAAACGCCACTCATATGACACGCCGCGATGACGTCATGTGTCGTCACGGATATTGCGGCACGGAACAATAAAATATTCAATATGGCGGCGAAAGTGTCGAAGGTACATGGTTTTTATTTTAAGCATTGATAAATGGGTCTAGCGGTGAAAGAAAACATCTTGAGGAAACAACTGTAGCATCTTTATTTATTTTTGCCTGTAGTTTAATAGTTTTATTTTGAGGAGATTTATTACCTAATATTTGTACGTTCGTTGTATATCATGTGCCCCAAGATACAGACTGACAGTCTAGTTTGGGGCTCACTGGTACTAACTGTTTAGAAACCTACATAATATGAAGAAGTGGTTCGCCACACTACTATTGTATAACTACCTACATTTTGTACTCGTCTTTTGGCCAATAAAGATTTTATTATTTATTATTATTCCCTTTATTTAATTTTTAACATACTTTTATATATTTTTAAATAATTTTACAATTAAATAAAAAATTAAAAAATAAAACATTTAAAAATACAAAAACTTATTATTATTATTATCTCCTGGAACCAAAAATTCGAGAACTGTATAGAATAGGGTCTTTATTTTGTGTAAACCAAATACAGGCACTTATGAAATGTCGAGAATTTAGGTGTGCGGTTCCGAAAAGTAGGTCCTATGGAGAACAACCGGCAAGAAACTCCACGGAAACTCTTTTAAAATAGTAGATTACGGATTTGGTAATAATGTTTAATGTATTTTTTTAAACTATATACTAAGGTGGCAAACATGCTTACGGTCCACTCGATGGTAAGCGGTTACCGTAACCTTCCATAGCTTGCAACACCAGGGGCATCACTCGCGCGTTGCCGACCCTACTACTAGCGTCGTGTTGGCATTAGGGGAAAATCCTCAATATTCTATTCCTTGCAGAGAAGACAAGACGAACGATTTACGATGACATCACAAAACTTCTTAGCAAAATAATATTAAAGTAATCTTACTTTATGGACGTTATCAGCCTCATACATTTGGGTCGAGTAGGTATTGGAGTTTTGTATGGAACAGCTGGTTATTTTTTCACGATTACGATGTCGGTCCCATAGAGAAAGTTGTTCAGTTTGATGGTCTAATCCGCACCCTTAAATTTAATATGACTACGCGTTACTTCACGTTGTATATTTGTGATTGATTTTATGTTTGTTTTTAATGTTCTGGTAAATGTTATTGGTTGTCTAAACAGTGTAAATTAAAGTCAAATAAATAAACAGTTAAATAAAAGAAACTAAATTGTTCTAGAACATATTTACACCCATTAGAAATCATAAAGTGTTCATGTAGGTACGTGTGTTTTTATTACCGTGAATGTCTGTTCCATAAGCAGGTATAGCTATTGGCTTAGGATAATGGTACTTTACGAGGAACCTCGGAGGTAAATTGAAAAAGTTTCGTCTTCAGCTCAAGAGGGCTTCACCGACCGCGCTGAGTCTGGGAGAGTACTGTGTTTACTGCGTAAAGTCTACCTTAAAGTAAATAGAAATAATAATAAATTGTTCTGTGTGCTTTGTATGTAGGTAGCTAGCTCGGTGGCTGATCTTGGGTTCTAGCCCGTTTGTTTTCGTTTGGAGCACAAATTCTTAATCGTTTATTTGGTGCTGAGAACAAGTTAAATGCTGCTTTAGCTTAATATACGTTGTGTTCATGTAGGATTATCTAGAAGCAAGAAACGCTAAGGATCGTGACAGATCCGATAATTAAACTAAACAGATCTATTTCCGAAGCATGAACTTCTCTCGGCATGACCATCAGAATTGTTCAAGCCGTGGTGGAAAAATTAGCCAACCAGGGGCTTAATTCACGAAATGACGTAACAAAAGAAGTGCAGTTGCCGCGCGGTTTCAGTAAAATTTTGATCATAACAACACATTTGGTATTCGCTTAGCTTCAGTGAGGTACGCTCGCGTCAAGTTCGAGGATCACTGCAATATGACCGGCTCATCATGAAATTACGTGAATTAGCCGTCTGGGCCCCAAGTCTGATATCGTCGGTGATACTGCAATACCGCGAATCTAACAGTGGATGATACCGCGGAACTACAAAAGTATGCAAATTTGAGATTTCGTGGCTATGAGATCATGACGCTGATTGTATTGGTTGAATTGAATTAGATATATTCATAAAAGTTAAACAAAGCACTTTTCTAAATACAGTTCAATTCAGACACGTCTAAGATAAGTAGAAAAGGAGATATTTACCTAGTTTTTTTTGTTCTACTGTAAAGTTCGCACATAAGTTACGCGGTATTGTCTGTTGTTACTTACGCTGTATTGCACTATCACCGACGATATTTCAATTGTGTCTTAATTGTGTGTGTATTTAATGACACCATAATGACACATTTTGGCAGGACCCTAAGTCTGCTATTTCAATTGTTTCAGACTGGTAGACCATTCTGACACATTGACATCATAATGATTGGTTTTGCAGTTTTTCGCAAGGTTCGGTTTAAAGATTAATTTATTTCTCAGAAGAACAACATTGTTCACTTATATGAGAAACTTAAATAAATATAATTACGAGTAAAATCAATTTAATTATAAAGAAGAGTTCGATCTACCATAGTAATTTAAAAATATCAGTTATCAATAAGGTACACGTTCAATCTCTTTTTAAAAACATTAACAGATACAGAGTCTTTTATGTATTTTGGTAAATTATTATATAGCTGAGTTCAAATTGTATATTTTTCTTTCCGTACAAGGTTCTAATCTTAGGTTGAACTATAGTCACTTGGGAAGGATCTTCCGTACACTCTAAGGTGAATAACACACGGAGTGGTGCAGTGTCGCCAGCCGTGTCGGTGCTCGGTCGTATGGATCGAAATTGCTGCACGCAGAGACGCGTTGTCGTCTGCCAAGATTCGACGGATTACCTTCAGAGTCGTACAATATTCGACCGCGCAACGTCACCGTCGTGGCAGGCAGCGACGCACCGCTCCGTGTGTTATTCGCCTAATTATTTTACACTAGCTTCGGCCAGTGGCTTCGCCTGCCTCATATTTTTATAAATTATAACCTAAGTTACTCAGTGATAATATAGCATACAGCTGGTGAAAGAATTTTTTAAAATCGGTCCAGTTGTTTTTAATTTTATCCATTACTAACAAACGAACTTATCACGAATCAAATCTTGTCTCTTTATAAGATAGAATTATGACAATCTAGTAAATCACTACTTGTGTCAATGCCTCAATTACAGGCATTATTATTCAGTCGATCGTATACTAAAGTGTATCTCGAATAAAAGTTGACCGTTAACCCGAGCTTGGTCAGATTTATCGCCTATCTCATATAAACAGTTTATCAATTCATCCTTAACACATTATAACAACTTTTCAATTTATCTTCGATGTGGGTATTCGATGGTAGTGTGACCATGACAACGAGTGACATCGTCCGCTATTCTGTAAGGACATCTGAAAGAAGAAAGAAGGAAAGAAAGTCATTTATTCGGACTAGACATCCGACAACACAATCGACGGTGGAAAGGCAAGATTGACTAAGTGACATAGGCAACCTTACAGGAGAGCCAATTAAAGATTGATTTTTTCTTAACAAAATCATATAAAATCTACTATTCATTGCCTAACCAGCTTTTAAATGAAGTAAGATTCATGCCAATACAATGAAAGTAGATTTTATATGATTTTCTTAAGAAAAAATCAATCTTTAATTGGCTCTCCTGGAAGGTTGCCTATATGTCGCTTAGTCACTTTTGCCTTTCCACCGTCGCAATGCACAATAATATAAAAAAGTAAAAAAAAAACAAAACAATAAAAACAAAAAAATAACAATCAAGAAAATCAATGTGCTGTCGGTATGCCAGTACCAAATGGGTTACCAACTCAGCATTTGCTGGGCATAGGAACACCAAGTGCTGATTTTAGGTTGGCATCTCGCAACTCGAGTCGAATCTCACTCTGTCTTGCCTGAAATAAAGTTTGTTTTTTTATTTATATTAATAAGTGTAGAGAAAACTTTGTACACCTTTTTAAGCATATTGCGCGAACAGAGGAGTGTGTGATTTGGCATAGTTAAAGTTTATATAGAGAAGAAGTGCAGAAAGCGAAAATTACGGCCGAATTTCGACCACTGGGCGATCACAAGTTTATATAAAGACACCTAATCTGTTAAAAGGACAACCTAATTACACCAGCGAGTCCTTTTCATTGGCTTATCGAACATAATAATGACACATGTCCACTTATGTCCTTGACCTATCAAGGAAAATTTGCGAAAACACCAAAACACATGTCACCCTACGTTCTATTTATACGTCAACAGAATATAGTTAGGGGAACTTTTATTTTTTGTGTATAACCCTCAAGGGGAGAACAAGTTATAACTTATATTAGTTTTTGAGTTAAGTGCGCACAATTTACAGGCGAGAGGCGTTCACGCGAAATCGAAAATATTTTCGAGCTTATAGATGATGTAATTATGGTAATATTTGGTGTTATTTTTTGTTTTCTGCTCCAGGAACGTTGCTTGCCTGGGGAATTAAAAGATTCAGGGTTTTTGTTTACATTCGGGAAGTAGGTCTATTAGATTATGCAGGTGACAGGTTAAACGCGGGTATTGTACTCATCATTAAGAACAACTTTTAATAAAGAAACAATAGTGAAATCGCGACAAAAAATCTGCTGTTCCATGTAAATAATTCAATATTACTCGACTAAATGTATGGAACAGCAGATTTCTTTTTACGCGATTTATGTTTTGGTCCTATATTAAAAAAAAAAAGTTTTTTTTTTTCTCTTTATTTTCAGAGCTTTGTCAAACATGACAATGTCGCTCTATTGGACCATTTCTTAAAATAAAATACAACAATTAAAACTAAACAAAATACACCACTATAAGCGCCGTCGCATGCCAACTTCAACAATATTGTAAAGTAATTTAGAGCTATATCAGACAAAGGATATGTGAGTATAATACCCTCCTTTAATATTTCTCTCGTTCAACCAGTCACCCTGTAGTTTCTATCAGTGATATTATAAGTAATAAGTGTAGATAGGTTACTGTTTCTGACGTCACATTGGGCCGCGCGGCGAACCGCTTCAGACCGGTGCAGAACGCTGTCCCCACCGTGGGCTTGTCCCCGCCAGTGGCCAACGCCTAACCACTCGCTCCCATATACACTTACATGCGGACGTATCGGCAATCTTATTTATTGTTCTCAGCTTAACTTATGAAATATACAGTTATTATTGAAGATTTGTAGTTTTACTATAAGATACAAAGTCATTATTGATGTTCAAAAGATCGTTAAAATGCCACATCTTAAAAGGCCACAAGAAAAAAAGTTAAAAAAAAAAAAAATGGTCAAAATACAAACTACTATGAACGAGTCTTTACATTGAACAGCAAAACAAAGCGCACATCGAGTCACCGCATCGCCGCACCGCACGGCCGCGGCGTCATAATAACTTGAAAACTTTTGATAACTACCTTCCTAATTTCTTATCAACAGAGATCGATAAAATACGTTTTTTCTTTTCGACTCTCTCGACAGCAAATTGTATAAATTCGTATAGAATGTTTAGTATTTATTTCTGTTTAAGTGATTTGTAATCTTTAAGAAATAAATGAATTCAAACCGTAAACCGTACTATAAGCAGTCAAGACGACCAGCAACACACCTGGAGCTTGGGACTTAAACAGTTACCTACACAACATTCGGCCATCACGCACCCATTACAATTTAATATTGTAATGTAAGCTGTGATAGGTTAGCCGTAGAACGCTTGCCTTCCATGCAGGAGGGTCTGAGATCGAACCCGGCCCGCATCTCAGACTTTTTGAATTTATCTGTGGATCAGAATTTGATTATCACTTGCGTTAACGGTGAAGGAAAACATCGTGAGGAAACTTGCACATCTGAGAGGGCCTCATAAAGTTCTCGATCGTGTGTATAGTCCGCCAACCCGCACCAGGCCAGCGTGGTGGACTAAGACGTAATCTTTCTCATTCTGAGAAAAGGCCCGTGCCCAGCAGTAAGACAGTAATGGCCTGGATTTATTTAATATAAATAGTGGTCGCCCAGTGGTCGAAATTCGACCATAATTTTAGCTTTCTGCACTCCTTCTCTATATAAACTTTAACTATGCCAAATCTCACACTCCTCCGTGCGCGCAATATGCTTAAAAAGTGGTACAAAGTTTTCTCTTCACGTATTAATATATAAATAAATATCCACCCGTGCGAAGCCAGGATGGACCGCTAATAGTTGACAAAAACCTTGTTTCCTACAACAAAGAGGCTTTTAAGCCGATTATTTCATGGTACAATAATATCAGATTATATCGAAATTCTACAAATACTTCAAACGTTAAATCCTTCATTAAAATGTTCTTACTTCGATCTTCTCGAAGTATCTCTTTCGAGTAAAGTAGTATTAATAATGCATACTCATTTATTAGCGACTCCGTTTGTGTCGACAACTGTCTTGATGTTTGTTCATTAACTGTACTCATTAGCGAAGGGTGGCACAAACAGAGAGTTGTTAAGATCAGAGAATACAGAATTATTTAAACTCGAACGACTTTGAAATGTCTAAACTTATTTTCAAAAGTCGACAACCTTAACCGACTTCAAAAGGGGGTACTCAATTCGACTATATGATTATTTGTGTTTGTTACGTGATTACTCCGCCATTTGCAGACCGAATTCGATATTTTTTCTTTTGTTTGAAAGAAAAAACAACCTGGGTCTCGAGGTGGTCCCATTTAAATTTGGTGAAGACCTTCGGAGATAGACAATGGAACTCTTGAATGAATAACAGCATATCACTCGCGATTGCTGTAATCGCATATTTATGTCACGCAAAATAGAAAAATAAAATAAACTAAAAAGTGTAAAGCGACTTGAAAGAACTAAATACATAGTGTGGAGGAACGAGGTATGGTGTTCCTCCATTGAAAAGGGAGGATCCTCCGACCAGGCGAGGTGATATTGCCTGGCGGGCCGAAGCCCGACGGTTGATGTCTGACAGTTGTATATGTGCTATGTAGATACGAATATGTTTTTCCTTGCGCGATGTAGGCTTCGTAATCTGATAGTAGTTATTCTATGTGGCGTTAGATGTCGCTACAATAGTATAAAATAATTTTCATAAAAAACTTAACAGCTTCTGAAGTCGTGGCTTTTAATTCTGCACCTACCTTGGCAGTAGCACCGACTTCAGACGCTGTTAAGAATTTTTAAGAAAATATTTTATATTTTTTAATTTTTTTAAGTCGGTTTTTACTTTTTTATATACTTACTATATTAATATTTTAATAAGGTGTTATTTGTTTATTTGTATGTAGGCGTAAATATCTGAAAGTACTAAACCGATTCTAAAAACTCTTTCACTTATAGAAAGCTACGCTATCCGTGAGTGATATAGACTATAAAATATTTTATTTTTCTAAAATAAAACGCGCGGGTGAAACAGCAACAACTAGTTATCCATAACTTATATTTACATCATGCCGCCTCTGTTCTTCCCTACTCTATGCTCTTGAATTAATAAGCGATCTGCTGCGTGCGGGTGTCCGTCAGAATAGCGAGTAGCTGCTTACCACTGCTTACCGTGCGTACACCTAGCATCACGTCCTACTTACCTAATGGATCACAACTATTATAGTCAGAGGAAAAGAGCATATTAATGGTGTGGAGCTAAGGCTTCATAGCTTGCAACTATAATTACGAATGAATTTATTAATATTTATACACTTATTTAAAATATTTATTGAAATGTTAATTGTTTTAAATTTATTGATTACTATCTAATCTTTTCTTTCTTTTCTTTTCAATTTTTTAAAAAACGTTGCCCCTCGCTAGAATTTCTCCTGTATCGAGGGTACAGTTTACAAACATACATGTCACATGCACACACACAACCAGACCCGAAACAACTATCTGTAGATCATACAAATATTTGTTCCGTGCGGGGATCGAACCCGCGGCACGTAGCGTAGAAGGCTAATCGCTTAGCCACTGCGCCAACCGTGTCATCAACCTACCTAATGTACCTACTTATTTGTTGTTAAATTGAATTAATGTAATCTCTTATTGTGCATAAACTTAAAACTGTTAGCAATAAGATTTCTATAAATAACAATAAATAATATAAATAATAATTGTGACAATAAGAAGCATTTAGTGAACTTTACCTTGTTGTTGTAAATAAATTTTTAAATAAAATTTAGCATTCTGCACTCTTTCTCCATATAAACTTTAACTAGGTATGCCAAACCTCACACACCTCCATGCGCGCAATATGCTTAATTAAAAAGGGGTTTCAGGTTTTCTCCTCACGTATTTATATACAGGGTGTCCCAGGAAACCTGTACCAGCGAAGGTCTGTGGTCAGGGGACACTAATACTCATCGATTGAACCCCCATGTATGTTCTATGATATTTTGTAGTTATCGAGAAATTAGAACACAGAACAACCAAATTCTAACTACTAGTAGCTCAGAATATGATCACAAGATAAAAAATTCTGTTTCGGAGAAAATATTACAAAATAATTAATTTCTCGAAAACTACAAAATATCGTAGAACATACCTACATGGGGGTTCAATCGATGAGTATTAGTGTCCCCTGACCACAGACCTTCGCTGGTACAGGTTTCCTGGGACACCCTGTATAAATATTTTTGACGATGATTGGGAACACAACACTGCAAAAGAGCAGTGTTATTTGGCTACGTTATTCTGCAAGGTGGAGGTACTTCCCCAGTCGAGCAGCTACAATTTTGACCGGACAGTCCCGCTATGCATACCTCTTTGTCATAATAAATAACAATTATTCACATAATAGAAAATCAACAGAACAGAACAATCATCAAAACAGCGAAACTTGCCAGAAAGTATAATTAACTACACAATGTGTCAACACGGGTTGAGAGTCGCGCGCGCCGAGCTTCTGTTGTGTTACGTCTGGATTTACGCACCGTTACGTGCAAGCCTGTGGCTTATAGCACGCACATAAACTGACGGAGATACTGCGCAGACCTGTGGGGATACACGGGTTGACGTTGCGTCGAGCTGAACGAAATGTTGGTTTTATTAACCTCCGACATAACAGTGGGGAGAGAGGGGCGAGGGGAGGGGAGAGGGGGGTGTTATAAGTTTGTAGAGTGGATCTGTGTATCTGTGTATTTGTCTGTGCCATCTTAGTTCCAAAACGGATGGACCGATTTCAATGTAGTTTTTTTTAATTGAATGCTAGTTTATTCGGGTATCGTTTATTTATCATAACAACTATGTACAACGTGTATCAGAAATGCATGGTCATATTAAGGGTGTGAATCAGACCATTAAACTGAACAACTTTCTCTATAAGACCAACATCGTAATCGCGCCCCATACGTTAGTTAGGATCGAATAGATGATATTGAAGTTTTGTATGTCTGCATGCTCAGATGAATGTGCCGTGCGTGCCGAATCGTGAATGTTTGAGATTCTGTGAGGAGATGGATAAGAGATGAGTAGAGTAGAACAGTTGCCTATCTAAATGGTGATATCTGTTAAATTTTTGTATCCTATTGTTTACTGTAATTATCGTTATTTTTGTTCCTACCTTTTTTTTAATTTATTTTTTACTTAATTACGTTATTTTTGTTTTTAACTGTGCTACGTATTGGTATTTACTGTAATGTTGTCCATGTAAAGTTGAATAAATAAATAAATGAAGAACCCTTATCTAAGTCTGTATGGGACAACTGACACACGTCATAATTATAATTACAACTCGGACTCGTAGATGCTTATAATTATGTCATCTTAATTGCAAAAAAAAATTATACCGAAAACTGAAACAGACTACAGGAGGCTTACTACGAACTCTAATAGCAGGGCAGGAATTGAACTGCCCAGACATTTCCAGTATGAGCTGACCTCGCACTGTATAGGCTTTTCGTACAGTGAAAGGTCAGGTTATACTGGAAATGTCTGGGCAGTTCAATTCCTGCCCTGCTATAGAAGCTCGTAGATAGCCCCCAGAACCAGAAAATATGTCTACAATTTTACATAATAATTATAATTATATCACTTTGAGTTTAAATATTTGCTGTACGTCAATACACCCCGTATATTCCAACAAGCGTGATGTAAATGCAGGCGGATCTCCGTCCTAAGTAACGTCGTTTTTTTCCCATTGCTCAGAAAGAACATAAATCATTTGGGTTCATGTTCAATAATGTCATTTGCGTACTCCTGTCGCACAATACTGAATGTGTTAACCTTCATAAATCTTCGTGTCGTATAGATTGTGCCTATTTCAAGGGTTCGTTCTGCTTACGTAGACCGCTCAACAATTCAGCTATAATATGGCGAGTAAGGCAAACTTTTTGTGGCTGACAGTTAGCGCACAATTCTTTTTCTTTTTATTACAATTACACTACACAGGATATTTTTTTATGTAGTGCGCAAAATTTGCAGATTTATTCAGTGTCCGTTCCCAAATGCAACCGCAGTACCAAAAATCACTACAAAACAAATTAAAATTTGGCATTCGTGTAGGTATCTTCATTTTTAACCGTTTTTAACTATGAGTGAACTAATAATGCTGCCAGTCTCTTTACATCTTTTCCGAATTCCTAAATGCTTTTCCAGCCAAACGTCGCATCTTTATAAAATTGCTGCATATAAAATTTTACATAAAAATGCTAACGCCCACCGCTCGCCAAGATTCGATGCATGTTAACATACAACCCTGAGGCAGTATTTTCAACTGCATTTACTGCCATCTGGTTTTGAATATCTGGCAAATATTTCAATCTACGACGCTCTAAAATTGTAATATTTTAAAATGACACGTTATTGCGTTTTGTTTGAAAAAGAGGAATTTTTATTGCGTCGCGCGTCGAAATACGGCAAGCCAATTTTATTGGAATTGTATGTGTAGTGGAATATTAAAAGGTGGAGGGATAGTACAATAAAGTCATTGTTGTAGGCAAGATGCACCAACCGAGATGATTCAACCGTTTAAGCTGCAAACATCTTCACAAACTATCATATTCATAATATTACTAGAGGAAAAATATTGTGATAACGAGCTTAGTAAGTTGCATCAACTAAACGTTAGTACTCCATAATACCTAAATATTCCATTTATGAATACATCTTATTACATTACAAATCAATTATTAATTTAATTTATATGACCTTTATTCAATTTTTAACATACTTTTATAACTAAATAAAAAAATATATATAAAAGAGTAGTAGGCCACCGGCATCGGGAACAGGGTCCAAGCTACCGGCGGTCAGGGCTCTAGAGAGAGAAACCTCCTAACAATGCGCGCAGTGTCAAGAGTTAATATAATAATAATTTATATTATTATTAGATTAATTTTCTCAATACATACTTATTATTATTAATTACAACAACAAGGTAAAGTTTACTAAATGCTTCTTGTTGTCACATACCGGGTATTTTTTTATGTATTAGCGCAGATTCAGGGTCCGTTCCCAAATGCAACCGAAGCACAAAACAAAATAAATACACTCCAAAACAAAAAAAATATTTTATTTTGTATGGCTTGTGCTAATAAAGTATGCGTGTCCCTCATACTAAGTGGAATTAAAATTATCCTGTATAGATTTTTTTCTCAGTGCAGCCTTGATACCTCTACTGACTGGAATTTTTTTCAACTACGTCAGGATCACCATGTTATAGCTTGTCAATTTTTTTTATGTGTGTATTATTCTGATAATAATTTTTCTGTCATACTAAATTTTTATCACCTCTCGCTGAAACTGAACTAATCAACACTATACTCCGGCCTCCCCGATGAGCCATAGGAACGAGTGAACATAGTGTCATAATGTAATGTCATCCGAAGTTAAATTAATATATCTATTATTAACTCACCCACACAACTTCGAGATTGTTTACTCCCAGTAGTGATGTGTGGGGTACGTAATAAGCGCCTTCGGACCCAAGTCCGGATGAATACAGTCCCAAGACTGTATTCGATTTAATCAATCCCCGACAATTAAAAAGAGGGGTGTTATAAGTTTGTAGTCTGTATCTGTGTATCTGTCTGTGGCATCGTAGCTCCAAACCGGACGGACCGATATCAATGCAATTTTTTAAATTGAAAGCTAGTTTAATCGGGTATCATCTTAGCTATGTTTCATGAAAATTTGTTTAGCCGTTCAATAGTTACAGCTCTTTTTATAGTTGGAGTCGGGGGTTTTCGACGGTTAGGTAATTTTAAAGCAAAATTATGAGAAATGTCTTAGTTACGTTTCACTCCATTTTACTTTACGATTGATTAAATACTTTTTAAAATTAATTTTACTATTATATTATAATGTGAGTTTATACATATAATTATCTATACAACATAAAAATCGGAATCCCAGGGAACTCTCAGATTACGATTTTTATATTCTCGTAAAGACGAGATACCATTTTAGGAGATTTTCAGCAGTTGCAGAGAAGTACGCTAATCTTCTATAACTTGATTCCATGACAATGTTCTAGCTTACATGTTATTGTAACAGTGTTGATGTAATTATTAACTTTAACGTCCTTGCTATATGCACAAAATTATAGTGACCTGATTAAAAGTTTTAATTGCTTATAGCAAATTGTAATGTTTTCAGCTTGTTAAAAAAAATAGTCTATACGCTAGCTGGCATGTTGTGAGATGGCACAGTATCTACTAGTGACAGAGAAGAAGGCGCCGAGGAGCAACCGCCTCGGCGGGGCGGCCTCTGGTCAGGTCTCTCAGGTCGTGAGCGGAGCGCAACAGAGTCTCCATTCTGTGCGCTCCGCTCACGACCTCAGACAGTCACCTTAGGGTATTTTCCCCTAAATTTAGGGGATTTTTGAAGCTTTAGGGGACTTTTTAGGGTACAAAATTATTTGATTGTTAGAGGAAAAAATTGTTTGGATTTTCAATCGAGTAAGCGAGTTTGCACTTGTACTTTGATTTCGATACTAAGTAATTTTACAAATTTGAAAATTCCATATGTATAGAATATTAATGTTTAGGGGAAAAATTTGGAAAAGTGCCTAATTTAGGGGAAGTACTTGGCATCAATCTTGGCCAAGTATAAATTTTATTTATTTTATTTCTACTTGGCATCGAATCGAATCAGACTGAAAAAATATGACATAATAAATGGGTGTGCCTGTGTAAAAAACAGGTCCTTCCACTATGAATAAATGGGGAAATCTTTTTGAAAAGTGCCTAATTTAGGGGAATTTCACGAGGAGACCGGGGAAAATCAAAATCAGAGAGTGGCAACACTGACCCCAGAGGACGCCCCGCCGAGGCGGTTGCTCCTCGGTGCCTTCTTCTCCTATCACTAGTAGATACTTGTGTCATCATTAGACCAGGGCCAAACCGATTTTAAAAACCCTAATTTAAAAAAAATTCTTAGCAGTATGTGGATGGTCGGAAAATTTAGGGTAAATTATAAGTAATTTAAGAAAAATAAAGCAGACTCGGAAAAAGATCCGGGGGGTGGGGGGGGCTAAATATACGTTTTGACGGTTTTGTACTGGTTTTTTACGATTTGTGGCTAAAATATGCATCCTATCGAAAAAAGTTTCATGTACAAGATGTAGATAATTAAGAAATCTAAAACTTTTTTATTGAGCATTTTTCAACATAACCCTAAAATTATCGAGAAAAACGCTAAAAACCGATTTTTTCGTTTTTTATTTTTATAACCCGCAATTTTTTAATTTATTTTTATTTTTCTAGTTTAATACTTTCCTTTTTATGTTTTAAATAAGCGATAATTTTTTCAAAACAAAATAATTCGTTTTCGATTTTATACGAATTAAAATTAAAAAAACAGCCTAATTTTCAATCAAAAAAGTTCGCTACAAAATTTTCGATTTTTTAACTTTATGAATACTCATTTTCTTTGTTGAAACCTCTATTTTATGACGGTATGAAAAATATATATTGTTTGTATGGAAAAATATCATTAAAAATGCAAAAAACTAAAAAAAACATTTTTCATTATCGTTTTTTCAGTTAATCTTGAGATTTTTTAATTTTTTGTTGCAAATATTGCTGAAAAAGATTTGTTTTCATGTAATGTAATGTTATGTACAAAATCTAAAATGAAAATAAATCGAAGAGTTAGAAGATGAACCCGAAGAAAACGAAATCTACATTAGTTCTACTGATGAAGAGCGACCTACAAAGAAAATGGAATAAAAATAAAAATTTCGGTATTTGACTGTAATAACACAATTGTATATTTCAATTTTTTTAAACTTACTTGTACATTAACTATAGCTTACGTATAAAAAAAAAACTGAATAAATAGCCTTTGTTTTTTGGAGTTTTTACGTATTGGATTATTGTTTACAGTTAGAGCATTGCACTGAAACTGTTATTGTTATAAACTATAAGGTCCGACCTTTCTAGACCCAATCCCTTTAATGGGTTATTGTACTCATCATTATGAACAACTTTTATTATGAGACCAACCAAGAAACCGCGAAAAAAAATAACTGTTAATCCGTACAAATAATTCATATTTATTGACTAAATGTAAGCAACAGCAGATTTTTTTTATTTGCGATTTCACATTTGGTCCCATAGTAAAAGTCGTTCATAATGATGAGTACAATGTACAAGTGTAATGTACAAGTCAGTTTAAAAAAATTGAAATATACAATTGTGTTATTACAGTCAAATACCGATTTTTTTATTTATATTCCATTTTCTTTGTAGGTCACTCTTCATCAGTAGAACTAATGTAGATTTCGTTTTCTTCGGGTTCATCTTCTAACTCTTCGATTTATTTTCATTTTTAACGATATTTTTCCATACGAACAATATATATTTTTCATACCGTCATAAAATAGAGGTTTCAACGAAGAAAATGAGTATTCATAAAGTTAAAAAATCGAATATTTTGTAGCGAACTTTTTTGATTGAAAATTAGGCTGTTTTTTTAATTTTAATTCGTATAAAATCGAAAACGAATTATTTTGTTTTGAAAAAATTATCGCTTATTTAAAACATAAAAAGGAAAGTATTAAACTAGAAAAATAAAAATAAATTAAAAAATTGCGGGTTATAAAAATAAAAAACGAAAAAATCGGTTTTTAGCGTTTTTCTCGATAATTTTAGGGTTATGTTGAAAAATGCTCAATAAAAAAGTTTTAGATTTCTTAATTATCTACATCTTGTACATGAAACTTTTTTCGATAGGATGCATATTTTAGCCACAAATCGTAAAAAACCAGTACAAAACCGTCAAAACGTATATTTAGCCCCCCCACCCCCCTTCCGGAACTTTTTCCGAGTCTGCTTTATTTTTCTTAAATTACTTATAATTTACCCTAAATATTCCGACCATCCACATACTGATAAGATTTTTTTTTTTTTTCAAAAATTATTGGCCCTGATCTACATGTGTTCATAGTACGTATTTTAGCGAATGCTGTAAGTTTACTATTAATAGATAGGTAAATAAATAAATATAAATTCCGTTTGAATAGTCCCGCCCAAGTCAAGAATAGCCAGAAAAACAAATCTCCCTATTGAACAAAAACAAGATAAAGCTGTAAACTGAATGTTTGTCTGTAGAACCGACACAATGCCATAATTTCCCAACAAAATACAAAGAACTGAATCACACACCGACATTGTGAAAATAAGCGACTAGACACAAAATAAAGTCAGGATTTTCACTTAGAAACAGTCAACAACAGCTTAAAGGAAAAAGCTAGCTCACTTTAAACAAACGGTAGCGGTAAAACCAAGCTAAGATTCACGCGTAAAAATCCACTTGTCTTTTAACACGGCATACAATCCATAATACAGGAAAAATAAGAATACGTGTACACTGTACTATTGCAGCAGGTTGCGTGAGATACGCGTACGTACGTATATCTAGTAGTTACGTCTGAAACACATTCAACCGTATTGTCAGTCGCTGACTGTGAGCGAGCGTTACACAGTTTACTAATTTGTTATACATAAATTCATCTTTTCGTTCACACCGAATCGATAATACGCTATTACGTTATGCGTAGTTGCTGACTCTCGGCGGCCGATTATTGTATGTACTTCGTCACTACGCGCTGCGGACGCCGATTAGCTTCTTAGCTACAGACTTTACGTTCCCACTGGAGCTCACAGTGAGCCTGATCACAATCGGCGGAAGAAAAAATGTTTGGTGTGAACGCGTTAGAGTTCAATTCGATATCATGTCCATTGTATAAATTATCGATATTTTAAAATCATTTCGTCATGCAATGACAACAACAAAATCATAAATGCCTAAAATCATTACTCAATAAGAACTTCGGCTGCAACTATGAAATGGCAATGACAAGATGACAACTTGCAATGCGTGACTGCGGTGACAGTTACAGAAAAATCATTGATGATTTTATCATTGTTCCCGTCATCGATATTTTTTTGTCATTGTCATGTAGCCATTGATATCGATAATCCTCACTCAGTCTATTTCTAGTTGATGACACAGTTTTTGAATATTTGGTTCTAGGAGATGCTACATTTGTTTCCTGACGATGTTTTCTTGTCACATTGATATCGAAAAATCGAAAAATCACCCAGCCAGTAAGCTACGCGAAACACAACACGTGTGTAGCAACCGGTTACGTTATTGTGCACCGCTCAACTCTTCGCAGGCTTTCGACACACTGCATTTTTAAGAGGCTGAATACTGCAGCACTTGTCCGATGCAGCGGAGTAAAATCGAAACCGAGATGTCATGTTTCATGCGTTCGGTATTACAGCTGGTAGAGTGAGCCAGCTGTTTTCTAAGCTGTGTCAAAATGTTGGTTTATTTTACCACAGACATGATTGAATTTGTTGACATACAAGTTACATGTCTTTTTGCTAAGAAAAATAACTTTATATATAATTGTATGTAGTACAGGCTTTTGGTAATTTATTCAGTTTTATTTCAGTACAAAAATATCTATCTATTCTCAGATCTATAATTATCCTCACGGTTATCAGCTAGGCTTGTGATCAAATTAGTGATTAGTTATTATTATCCTCTTTTCAGAAGATGTTTTCCTGTCAATGTCTCTTCATTTAGACTTCAATCATAGAAATAATAAGTACCTAGGGCTCCCAGATAATAAGTCTATGACTTCAATCAATACTTTAGTTTCACGAGACGTTTGACATCGCTTATGTTTATGCCAAGTAGATAATGAGCATTCTTGCAATTTAGTCGATACACAGTAGGTTCGGTAACTTTAACCTAGGTATTTTATATATATTGTATCAGTATATTTTTAGTTAGTAAATATTTGTTGTAATTTTTTTGTTTTATAAATTATTATTTCTATTATTTCGGTATTCGTTACAATGTGATGTCTAATAAACGTTTCTTTCTTTCTTTCTTTTATCATGTTTCAAGAACGTTTTTTTTCAAAGTAATGTCAATCATATTCTGTACAATGACATTTCAATGTTTTGTCTATTCCTTGCTCTAAGAGAAAACGATACGAATGATTTACGATGACGTCACACAACTTCTAAGCAATAATAAAGTAATCTTACTTTCAGTACGAAATTTCGTTGTAAGCGATACAATACTGAGAGATGGTGGTAGCCCCCTGATCCCTTTGGCACTATTTGATGCAGAATGATAAATAAGACAACGGTTTGACAGACGTAGGACTTACTAAATTACGTCACTAGGTATATTCTTCCTCACCTGCAAAGTTAGATGCATTGAAGAATTAAAGGCCTTGACTTTAGAAGCTGTTAAGTTTTTTAAGTTTTTTTTTTTATATTTTTTAGTTTTATGAAGCTGGTTTTTTTTTTTATAGTTTATTTTATTGTTCTATTTTGAATGGCATGAACAATACATAAACATGCGATTACAGCAATCGCGAGTGATATGCTGTTTTTCATTCAAGAGTTCCATTGTCTATCTTTGTAGGTCGTCATCAGATCTTCACCAAATTGAAATGGGACCTCGAGAAGTCGAGTCGTCGTACCTTTCAAACAAAAAAGAAATTTCAGAATCGTTCTGAAATTTGCGGAGCAATCGCGTAAGAAACATGCAAAAAAACATACAAAAAATTAAGAACCTCCTCATTTTTTTGAAGTCGGTTAAAAACTTTCGTATAACGTCTGCTTACCGCAAGTGTTCGAATCAAGTACAGGCCATACAAGCTGCGCTCAAAAGTAAACTACTTTAAATTAATTACGGCACTGTTTGTTCCCCACTTGGTGTATTACATCAATCACGGCATATTAATTCAGTGCCACCAAGTTTCACATACGCTGGGAGTTGGGACTTACGAAACAGCGTAGTGTATAATACGCCATTTCGGGGTTGGTGTTTTTGCTTTTAGTTTGAGGTTTTATGTAATTTTGAGTACTGGTTCACGCTTAATTTTTTGAACAGTTTTTGCTAAGTTTAATATAATCAAACCAATGTTTGTTTCCGCTCTGTGTTTTGCATCCATCACAGCATATTAATTCACTACGAGCAAGTTTCAGCCATGCCAAGAGTTGGGACTTGACGAAACAGCGTAGTGTGTGTGTGTGTTTTAATAATACGCCGTTTCCTTCGCATTTTTTTTTCATAGTCTTGTATTAATTATACAAATTTTTCATCCAGCACACTTAGGTATTATATCAAAACATTCACTATTCAAAATACTACGAAATAGCGTATCGTAGGTATAGTACGCCGTGTTGGGTAGGTATTTTTGCATTACTATTTGTTTTAAAATATATTGATGTTATTTCAGCACTAAGTATAATAATTGAAGCAGTGTTTGTCTCTCCAAGTATACATCAATCACGCCATATTAATTTACTGCGACTAAGTTTATTATACTCCAGGAGTTGGGACAATTAAATCTGAAACATTGTCTCCACAAAGATGAGGCTGCCTGCCTAGCCTTTTCCCAACCACGTTGGGGCCAGCTTCCAGTCTAACCAGATGCGGCTGAATATCAGTATTTTGGTCATCTCCTATGATAAACAAAAAAAAAATAGCCTTTTATTTTATTAAATTAAATGCTTTAAAGGATATATTTTTTTATGTAGTGCGTAAAATTTGCAGAGTAATTCAGTGTCCGTTCCCAAAAGCAATCGCAGTACTAAAATTCACTCCAAAACGAAATAAAAAATTGATTTTGTATGGCTTGCGCTAGTAAATTATGCGTGTCCCCACACTAAGTCGAATTTTCGTTTTGTTTTAAAGTGTATCCGAATACTGCGGCTGTATTTAGGAACAGAGACTGAATCACTACAAATTACGCGCACTACATAAAAAAAAATTCTGTATAATTATGAAGTCTTCACTCCGGGCCTATAACGTTGTGCTCGCTACTCGTCTCGCAAACAGTGTGTCCTCGTATATCATTCATATTTGACTACACCTGCGTTGACTACCTACGATTTTAGGCGCGTAATGCCAAACATCGTACTATATTATTTCCACGTAATTCTTTTACTGTAATTCTTTTTAATTTTTTTTGACATTGCATTATCATTATTATTATTTTTGACATGATACCTTATACATATTATTTTTTTGACATTAATTGTAATTTTATATTGTATTAGGAATCCGTTGTTTTATCAATGTTAAACTTTCACATGTCACTTAGTGGCAAAATAGAAGAACTACATGTACTCCTCAACACCTTAATGTACTCTATTTTATGTGGAATAAATTTCATTTCATTTCATTTATGTGGAATAAATTTCATTTCATTTCACGATTTGCCTGTCGATCGAGCTTATTTGTAAGGAATATTGGACAGAATCAGGAATGAGTATTAGAGGAAGTATGAAAGTCGAACCAGTTATAGAAAAGCTGCAAAGTAACCGATTTGTGGTGGTATGGACATGTAATGCGGAGAGATGAAAATCATGTTATAAGTAGAGTTGTAAGTATGAATGTGGATGGCTATCAGAGTAGGGGCAGACCAAAGAAAAGATGGATGGACTGTGTCTAACATGACATGAATGTGAAGGAAGTAAATCTGGAAATGACGTCTGATAGAGATGAATGGAAGAAAAAGACATATTGCGCCGACCCCAAATAAAATGGCATAAGGGCAGGAGAAAAAACAAAACCCGGAACTTAAACGCATGTTTGTAGAAAGTGCCTGCGCTTTTTAACCCCCGTCAAAAAAGAGGGGTGTTATAACTTTTTAGTATGTATTTGTGGATCTGTCTGTGGCATCGTAGCTCCAAAACGGATGGACCGATTTCAATGCAGTTTTTTTAATTGAAAGCTAGTTCAATCGGGTATCATCTTAGCTACGTTTAAATCTGTTCAACCGTTCAAAAGTTACAGCTCTTTTTCTAGTTGGGGTCGGGGGTTTTTGACGGTTATTAGATAGTGCTAAACATTTTATTCAATGCCCAGAAATCTCTACTGTAAAAAGATAGGTACACACACCCCACGTCAATCTTCTACGCAAGTCATTGCTAAAGTAACTCAGTGTCTCAATCCCTCTCTCGCTCACTACTCAGTCGCCTCGCAAGCGACGCGTCACGCGGAAAGAGCACGAAAAAGTAATGTTTCAGATCCAAATGATGCGTTTGAAACGTTGTTACTGAACCAATCTTTTGTATCACTCAAAGATCCGGATCACTGAGTCGGTTCCGTAAAGATTACCACACGCCTAGGTTGTACTGATATTTAAATACCTTCCAGTATAACATTAAATAGGCAAAGGAAAGTGGAAATGACAAACACATCCATATTTAAATCCTACCCGTTCCCCGGGTCACACAAAGTAGTGATACTCAATACGCGTCCCGCCCCAGATCCAACTTGCGAACTAAAGTCTCGACCATTAATATATTGAGATAGTTTGTGTCGCGCAGGGTTCCCAACTTAGGGGTTTTCCCCCCAATTTTAGGGGGTAAATAAGTGGGATACGATATTTTTAGGGATTTTTTTGACCTAGCTACTTAGCGACATCTATAAGAAAAAAACAAAAAAATAGTAATATATTACAACTAATCTGTGGTGACTCGGTGACTGGTGGTTATTGTGCCTATGCTTACTGAAACATTAGTAAAATTATTATTGTTATTTACTTATTTAATTCAATTTTTTTTATTATACTGCTGTTTCGACAAGTAATTTGTTAATGATGCCTAAAAAACCTAAAAATAAGAAGTACAGTCAGAAGTACACGAAGACTTGGGAAACAGGTCCAGACTTAAAAGGTAACGAATTTTTTTCCCTCTTTTTTTTTTGCACGAATTTTCTTTATTTATTAATTATTTTACAGAGTATTATTTTATTAGGGGGATTTTAGGAGTTTTTAACGTTAGCTTTGGGGATAAATATTTTTGAGAGTTGGTAACACTGGTGTCGCGACTTCTGTTTACATTCCCTAATAGAATTTGTTTAGAGCAGTATGTAAATGAATGTTTGTATTTTAATGTGTTTCATATTTTAACTTTAACTACTTGATGTAGTAGTTTATTGACAAAGTTCGGCCGAGTTGCTTGTTGTTAGATACAGCCACGATACGTTGCGGTAATACATTTCACAAACAAAATGCTTAGTAACTTTGCGTTTGGACGCCGGGCGCAAATGATTTTAGCTTTATAGATGATTGACCGGAAAAATTGCCGCCTGCCCATGGTAACCGGGTTGGATCGATCGATTTCTAAGACTATACGTGATCCGGATTTCTATCCGGAAACCGGATCATATACAGGATTTTTTTTTATGTAGTGTGCAAAATTTGTAGAATCATTCAGTGTCCGTTCCCAAATGCAACCGCAGTACTAAAATTCACTCCAAAACAAAATAAAATTTAGATTTTGTATGGCTTGCGCTAGTAAATTATGCGTGTCCCCCATACTAAGTCGAATTTTCGTTTTGTTTTAAAGTGTATCCCAATACTGCGGTTGCATTTAGGAACAGAGCCTGTGAATCACTCTACAAATTATGTGCACTACATAAAAAAAAAAATCCTGTATAATAAGGTAACATTTATAACATTCAATCTATACAATAAATTTCTCCTGAAACACGAACGGTGAATTTTAACGTAAAACCTCCAATTTGGTGTTTATCCCTTTATTTCGAGCTTAAAAACTAAATATCTGCAAAATCACTGACTTTTAAAGCATCAGCATTGTTCGTAACAGTAACGAAAGCTGATGGTATGTCAATGTTTACTCGCTTGACGGCAGGGCATAGTGTAGAAAGATCAGTTGAACAATTCAAAGAAAAAAGTCTGTGCCCGAAAACATGAAGACAAACTTGACTGTCTTACGAATAACAGTGGAACAATTCAAAAGAATAAATGCTGTGGCAGCAAGCCTGACTTGCACGTTGAGACCCAGGGAACAAAACAAAACCTGATGGGGATCACTGCAAAAGTTCCCGAATCCCACCAAGAATATCCATAAAGAAACTTACCCCCATATTAATAAGAACTGACATTCTATAAACAATTTAACTATACCTGTCATTGTTACTTTCATATGAATGAAAAGAGATAACAACAGATCTTAAAGCAATTCTAGTTTTATACTTTCACTGTTAATTAGGCCTTCTTTATTGATACAAAATGGTGAATAATACAATAATCACCATAGTCTGGTAGCTAAAATATTCACCCCGAAAAGAAAAATTCCCATGTACAGAGAAGAAGCCTTCTCTTTTGACCTTCAATTTTCGCAGGAAATCACATGGAATAGATATGGATCATACTCATGGTTTAAGAAAGAAAGAAAAATAATTTATTTGCCACAAAAACAAGGCACACTAGAATGATAGACATAGATAATAAGAAGAGGACAGGTGTAAAGTAAACGCTTTTGTCATCCAAACTAAACGTATATTTCAGCTCAATCGGAAACCGGGAAGTGGGTCTAATTTAACTTCCAAGATTTTTTTACATAGTTAGTTACAAGTAAAGCTATTAAAAGCGTTTTAAAAAACAAAATAGTTTTATGGTTCCGCTGGTATTTTTTATTCTGCTCCAGTAAGCTTCATTACTTTTTAATTGATTCGTACAATTGCTAAATTGGCGGATTGTAAAAGCTTTATTGTTCGTTATAGGCTTAAATTAAAAATTGTTCAGTTGTAATATTTCTGTTTTATTGCAAACATCGGGCTGCTACTACGAATTTTCTAACAGAAAAACTGAATAACACTTCCATTTTGGTCAACAGATCATTACAGTTAACGGACATTTAGAAATATATTATATTAATATCAGAAAAAAAACCAGGCTAAAATGAGCGCCGCGACATATTTTTGTCGTCGCATTATCTCGTCTTATGACGACAAAGCTTTGTCACGCGCATATTAGCCTAACTGGTCTACAATTATTTCGCTTGACTAGCGTTCTAATGTAATGTAATTAGTACCTACTGACCTGGAAGCTGCTTGTCCAATTGTTATGATCTGTTGGCCAGTGGAGTGCATATAGGCAATAAATAGGTAGTACTAAGTGCTTATTGGATGCTACAAGACTTAGGGTATTGACTTGTGTGTCCATAATCAATATAATTACTATTATCATTCCCTTTAATCAACTTCATAATATACTTTTATATCTCTATATATTAACACGTGAAGGGAAAACTTTGTGGGTACAAAGTTTTCCCTTCACGTGTTAATATATAAAAAGGGGTCTTTTTAAGCATATTGCGCGCACGGAGGAGTGTGAGATTTAGCATAGGTAGTTAAAGTTTATATGGAGAAGGAGTGCAGAACGCTAAAATTATGGTCGAATTTCGACCACTAGTATTGTTAAATACTTAAGCGTAATTTTTTTATTTTATTAATAATAAAAACAGTAATGCTTGATATTTTTTTATGTAGTGCGCATAATTTTAAGAGTGAGTTTCTAAATGCAGCCGCAGTATCGGGATATACTTTAAAATAAAACGAAAATTCGACTTAGTAATATGGGGGACACCGGATAATTTACGCATAATTTATTAGCGCAAACCATACAAAATCAAATTTTTATTTTGTTTTGGAGTGAATTTTTATTATTGCGGTTACATTTGGGAACGGACACTGAATCACTACAAATTTTGCGCCCTACATAATAAATATCCCATATATAAAAGATTAGTGGCCCACCGGCATCGGGAACAGGGTCCAAGATACCGGTGGTCAGGGCTCTAGAGAGAGGAACCTAACAATGCGCGCAGTGTCAAGGAGTACTGTAAGCTAATTCACGTAACTAAAGAAGTGCAGTTACCGCTCAGTTGCAGTTAAATTTTAATCAAAACAACACATTTGGTATTCTCTTAGCTTCAATGAGATATGCTCGCGTCAAGTTCGAGCGTCAATGCAATGTGATCGGCGCGTCATAATATTACGTGAATTAGCCCTCAGAGCGCTTAAAATAAGTAGCCACTTGTGTTACCCCTGATTTCAAGTTATTACAGTCTATAAATTATTACGACTCTACTATTAAAGCCCGAAGTTAATAAATATATACTTATATGAGACAAGTTGGCTTGTTAACCATTATTTAAGAGACCCTGAGTGGATGATAAATATATTAGAGCATAATTATTACAATATATAGGGTGTTAATAACTTATACACTATCGAACCTTTTCAGGAAGAATATTTTAAGTGCTTTTCCGTTTAAAATATTTTGAAACTAGGTTATTACCAACTATGATAGATTAAAACTGTAATACACTGTCTTATACATTGGATTTGAACCTTTATTTAAAAAAATTGTCCACTTAGCGGGACCCTCTCGAGGTAAGAGGTCGACTCTTGTTGGCTCATACACATAGACATCATAATTGCAAATTTTGAAAGATTTATCATACAAAAACATCTGTCAAAATGTGCAATTATAATGTCATTGTGAAACTATTCTGACAAAATTGAAATAACAGACTTGGGGCTTCTCTGTCTACGCTTGGGGCCCTGTAGGCCACACAAATATTTTTTTCGGCCGGGTATTGAATCCGCGATACGTAACGTAGCGGTTGATTACTCAACTACTGCGTCACCGTGCCGTCAGTTACATAGTAAATATTTTTTGTTGATAAAAAACATTTTCACATTTTTTTTTTTTTTTTGTCTTCTCTCTCTTATGTTGCCAATATGTCTGTGCCGATTGTGTTCTTTTCTTTCTTTCTTTTTCAGATTTTAGACGTTTTTTTTACTTAAAGATACCTAATACTTATAGTATAATAGGTAAAATCTAAGTGTTAATGATAAATGGTCCTACTAACCATTCATCTTGATCTTAGGCAGTCACTGTAGATACGACATTTTTACTTTTTATCTCAGCCTATCTTTTTCTCACCTAAAATATTTCTGTTGCCGCAGATAACAAAGTATTTTTTTGAAATAGAATTTCATAATATTTAACAAAAATAATGTTTGATGAAGGCAAGGATAATTTACTAATATAAATAATGTTAAAGTAATAAAAACTGACAGACTACTGTCAATGTAAAGTTACATAGTTAAAGTTTTCGGGAATATTTCGGGAAAACTTCCCAAAATTTCCAAAGTTTCGGAAACTTTCTGAAGTTTTCACTTCTAGTTGCAAGCAATCCTTTCAATTTCCCTCCAACCCCACTTACCGCAACAGAGAAAAGTTAAGGCCCCGCCACACGCCACGTCAAGGATATGGTTTATGTTTCACTAATGAGTTCAAAATTCCATACACCGCAAGCGGAAACGATATAAAACAAACCCTATCTCTTTAATCAAAACGGCGAATAAGATAACATCGAACTTGGCGGGTGCGCTGCCGAGCACGCAGATAAACATGTTATCCAAGGTGTGTGGATACGAAGAAAGTTAAATGCGTTCAATTTAAGTTCTGCCGTTCGGCTCGACAGACTTTGTTGTAATTCTGTTAAAGACATACAACTTTTATAATTAACGATTGCAACGAAGTTGGCTATCGCTAACGGTTTGAGCACAGAACACAGAAAAGAGGTTAGAAAGGCGATCATACGGCGTTTGTACGGGAACCGATGTCGCCAGATGCGACCCCACCTTTTACTACCACCACACGTGCAGTTATACGCACAAGGTTACACCAACACATGCAACATCATACAGAGCATTATAATTAGTCGGACCGCTATAAGCACCGCCCTGTCGACGGCTGGCGGGGCGTAAGGCCGCCCCACACGGACTAGCTTATTGGTCGCCCCTCTCGCGTCCCGCAGGCCCTCGGGGAGCATATTGGTCGATATTATTCTGCTCCCGCCTCCCGATGACAGTGGGAGGGCCTTGCGAGGCAACAGACTAAGCTAATTGGTCGATCGCAGAAGTCACTCACACAGAGACAGGTTGCATTGCCTATGTACTGTGCAAAAGCAATTTATTTTACATATACGCTAGTGATTTCAACGATATCGATATTTGGTATTTTATCATTTGAACAAAATTCAAAATGAAAAAAAAAGATTATAATTATACTCGTTTTGGTAGGTATTATTCAAATTTAATCCTACTAATATTGAATTTTATGAAATCCATCACATTAATAAAATGATAAAGGTATTGTAATAAATAGGAAGGGATATGAAGTATATGTAAAATAACTTTTTTTGCCAAACTACATAATATTTATATACCTTGAAACAAAATATATTTATTAAGAAATAACAAAATTAAATATCTACGAGTATTAAAAAAATATTATTTCTTAAACAGTTTACAATTAACCGATGGGCCCGTAGACGCGCGCTAAAAACTAATTATAGCCGAATCGGATGATTTAAAAAAATGCAAATAATGGCGGGGGGGCTTAATAATACATATCGCTGCTTAAATTCGAAAGGGCCACAAATCAAAAAATCTCAAAATCTGTTTTATTGCAAAAATCGTATCAATTCTGTTTATATTTTTATATGCGAAAAAGACACCCAGTATTTTTGCATTATAAATTGTTGTTTCACACTACCGCCCTTTTTGCATTTTTAGGCTTTGGTGGCTAACTTCCGAGCAAAGCGGCCATATTGTTAGTTGCGACCCGGCAATCAGCGTGATCGCTCGTATTCTATGTGAAAAAGAGCCACATTTCCAAAAATATCTCAGTTTCATTGAAAATTTATAGATAGGTGCCATAATTTGGAATACGACCGTATCGAATTTAAAATACAAGGAAGTATAACACTATTTTCATAAGCAAAAGTGCCGTGATTTGTATTGCGTTCATTTTGAATTATAATAAAATTAGTTTTATTAATATTGTATGAATGAAAAGTGCAGTATTTGGAATCCTTCTGTTTTGCATATAAGATTATGGTGAATATGGTAGTATTTATTGAAACGAATATGCAATACATACCTATATTTTGTTTAGGTTGTTAATATCTATGGATAAAGTGTAAAACAAAAATTATAATAATTTGAATAAAACCAGTAGTAGGTATATTTGCTGAATACCAAATAAACGAGTATATACGGGGTGTAAGTGACATCGTAATGAAAATTGATACCATTCAGTACAGTCATGATTCTGGACACCTCAGCAAGTGAATTTCGGGTCGGCCTTTTAAGATTTTGTTCGTAGAATATTTAGGTACTTAGTTATAAGAACTGCGAACAAAACCGTATTTTTTTTTAAAAGATCTACCCATAATTCTTACCCTGAGTTGTCCATAATCATGTGCTGAATCCATGGTATCAGTTTTCGTTACGATGTCACTTACACCCTGTATATCATAATTGGGTGGCTTGAGTGTTAAGTATGTCCCTACTTGTATTGATTAAATTATAGTGGTACTTCATATGATCTTTGCTGTTCTTTTTTTAATATTGTGTAAATTCTGGTCGAATTTTAGCCGGGGCCGCTACTGCGTCCCCAGATATTATTGTTAATTTGTTTTATGAAAAGAGTTTCCATGGAGTTTCTTGCCAGTAGATCTTCTATAAATAACAAACTTTGACTTTGACTTTAAAATATTCGCCGATGTCTCTGGTCAAATAAGGTTTATTTTCGGCAAAATTGTTACGAAAATTGGTTTTAAAGTTTTCAATAATTTTATTATTGTGTTGCCGCGTCATCACGTTGTTGTACGTATTTACGCTTTGTTGTTATTTATTATTTAGCTAAGAACTTTATTTCTTTATTTATAGAATAGGTAGCCGAGCACTTCGGTTTTTAAATATCATCAAAACCAGAAACGAAGAATGTAAAACCACTTTAACCCGTAACGACACACAATTTAACTCAACTCCTAAATTTGTTTAGATTTGGGTACCTACACATTCTTCTTGAGTAGTTGTTTTATTTAGGTTTTTATGTGACATGGTTACCTATATTGCACAACAAATTCACTCAAAATACTTACTGGCTATCGTAAGACTAGCGAAAAAATAAAAACAGTAACATTGTTACTGTTACTGTTAGCCTGTATCATCCCACTGCTGGGCAAAGGTCTCCCCCCTTGATTTCCATGCTGTTCGATCATGTACCAATGATAACTAGTCCTTGTATGTGTCTAGTTCGTCCCGCAATCTCTTTCGCGGTCAATAACCAAACATTACCTAATTCTTTAAAATATTGTGAATTTTTCTATTTTAAAACTGTTTAATGGTTGATTTTATAGAATTTTATTGCAAGGTATTGCTACTATTAAGTTATAATTATTTGTTTTTAACATATTACACAAAACAATAAAGGAAAACATCAAATAAAACCTATTTTTAGTATGATTTGTGGCTTTTTATTCATTATAAGTCCCTTTTGTTTATAAAAATGTACCACAATGTTTATCATTATGGTATTTTTTTATAAGTAAAAGGGACTTATGTGATGTTTTACTTAACTGGGTAAATTTTATAGCAAATATCAAATTATAGGCGAATAGAGGCTTAAAATTAACATCCGATGATATATAGCATATAGGTATAATAAATAAAAATAAATAAAAAATAAACAAAAACAGCGTCCAAAACTTTGATGGGCTCTCCTGTAAAAATTGATTTTTCGACTTATGGCCCTTTTGAATTTAAGCAGCGATATATATAATAAAAAAATTATAAAAAAAATTGTGAAATTAAAAATTAATAAAAATGTAAATAAATGTTGATGAGTCATGCAAATGACGTCATTGGCCGCGCGGCCTATACGCGGTTGTACGAGTTAAAAAACTTATTCACTTACATTTCATTATTACCTATCTACTACAAAACATTTCCAAGAAATAATTTATCGATAAAGTACAATTTACGTCATTAGGTGAACACAGCACTAGAATAAGTGGTCACTTTGCGATCGTGACTTCCCGTTTGCCGCGCAATACATTTCGCGCTCATATCGTCAGAGCAAAAATTGCGAACGTACATTGCCGGCAATGTATATTTTTTAGAATTTAGTTTTTTAAATTATCACTACGATCATGTTTTAACAGTTTTTATCTAAAATATTATTATTATGAAGGATATTGAGACCTACTATGTATAGAAATTCCTTCTTTGGCTACACTTGACACTTGACTTCTTGCTCTGCTAGTAATTATTGCATAAGATGGCATTTTCGAGTATTTTATGAGCCGCTTTCTACAATACTCACTTCGTTGCAGTCCGTGAGTGACTAAACAGCGCGATCGCACGTTTTTTCGACACCTGAGCATTTGCTCAGGCTTGTGGCGCGCCTGCCCCGCCCACAAAGCCATTCTAACCTCTTTTCTGTGTTCTGTGGGTTTGAGATTAAATTGATAATGTCTTGTTATTGAAGAAAAATAATTATTGAATAAATATATTTTTAATACCAAACAAAATACAGTTTACACTGTAAAATTAAAATAATACTAAACAATTTACCCGTATATTTAAAATGAAATACAATATTTTATGTAAAAATATTTACAAAAAAAATATACATAATATATTGTAATGGGCCTCGGGGCAAAAGGTGCCCATCACACTTGCCACGTTCCCTCGTTGTATGTTATTGAATTATTTAATAATTTATGTACGGTAGGCCAAAAAGTAGTCCATCAATTTTAACAGAACTTCCTATCAAATGAAAATATTATTAAGGTTGAAATTTCATTATTTTGACAACAGAATATAGACCTTTTCCCATTCCATTGCAGATGTCTATGGAATGTGTCGTCTCCTTGTTTCCTCGGACCCGATTTTTTTATTTTTTTATTATAGATTTCAGTGCGTGTAAACGACGATGTTTCCGAGAATAGATCACGCTAGTTCAAATAATACCTATTCATTCTCGCCTTGAACACTGATTATATGAATCGGGGAACACAGACGGTAGAGAACTCCATTCCTTAGCTGTTCGCATGAGAAACGATGAATCAAAAAGTGTGTTGATATCTACTGCAATAAAGTAATCCATTTTTCAGAATGGATTACTTTATTGCAGTAGATATTGTTGTATTAAAGAAGTGACTCTAAAGGAAGAAAATAAACTCCTAGCAATGGAGAGGAAGGTCCTAGGAAAGATCTTGGGCACTGTGAAGAGACCAGACGGCAGCTGGAGAATCAGAAAGAATGCTGATATAAAACAGCTTGTGACCGATCCGAACATCATCGGGAAGACGAAACCCAGCAGACTCCGCTAGCTCGGCTCCATCGAGAGGGAGAAGAGCGCAGTGTTAAGAGAGGCTATCTGGGCCAACCGACGGGGCCACGCGGACGTCTCGTATATAACCCAGATATCGCTGGAGGGATTTGGTTGAAGCTGATTTTTGGGATCTTCGAGATAACGATTGGCAGGAAACTGCCAAGGATAGACATGAGGGGCTTTCTTTCGTATCGGAGACCAAGACACTTTTGAGTCGCTGAGAAAATGGAGTAAGTAAAAAAGTGTTAAGTTCGTCGCCAGTGTTAGAGAAGAAAAAATACTACTTTTTTGTAATCTCAATCCCTTGTAAAACTTTAACTTAGAATCAAACTTTTTTTGGGTATCTATCTCAAAGAATGAAGCCCTTGGTTTTAGTATAAGATTACTTCAGTAAAAAATTGTAAACCGGTAAAAGAAATTAGAGTAAAGCCGTCTTCCATAGCTTTCTTAATAAATAATTAAATCACCATCAATTATTTTCATAAGAAATTAATCGAATTTCCCGAACAGCACCATTGGTTACCTGCTAACATTTGTGCCATATTTTGTCCCAACTCCACTTCAAAACCATTGAAAAATCAACCCAATTTTCTGAGACTGAAAGTTGAAAATAGGAAAAGCTTAGTCGTTACGTGTGTCGTTCTGAAAATTTCGTGAAAGGAACAGAGGTGTTCCATCATTTTCTCGCAGCCAGTTTTCGCCCGACGCTCAACCCGATCGGACGTGCTAAATTTGTGGGGTGGGCGATTTTCGCTGTCGCGTATATAAAAATGTTCGTTTAGTTTCTTTTGTGCAGAAAACTAAATCCTAAATAAAAAAACCTGTAAAACTTTAGTGTCTGAAAAGTGACAGTTTTTGTTTTTAGAAGCAATCTGAACTTGTTTTTCTAAGATCAACAAAAATCAAAGGTAAGATTTTCTATACAAGGTTTCCCTCGTAACGTTTCCACGTTCATTTAATGAAATGATATATTTTGTATTGAAATTATTAATTAGACGGATTTTTCCTTGAGGTGGAAACGCAATCTTTGCGTAAATAATATATGGAAAAAAATATTTATTGAATTCTGTGTCGCTTCCTTTTTATGTCACCATTTGAGCAGTAATATGATTTTGTGTATTGAATATGGTTGAGCAGAAAATAGTGCAGATGAAAGAAATTAAGCTTTAGTTCCATTCATTCAAAGCACCAAATTTCTACACGGACACAGTTAAATTAATTCAATTCAATTGAAACTAGTTTTGTTACTCATTTTGCGGTTATTTCAACTCTCAATATTACAATAATTTAAGAGTCCTTCTGTAGTAATTTTTTCTCTTTATCCAAACAAATATGATAAATATTATTATAATAAACGACTGCCTCATTAGTCTAGCGGTTGAACGCAGCGGTTGAGGTTCCCGAGTTCGATTTCCAGGTGGGGCAAAATGTTATTAATGGATTTTTTTGTTAGGTAATCCTTATTGGCAAAATGGAGTTTGGGATTAGAATAGAATAGATCTTAATTTCATGTAAACCAAATACAGGCACTTATGAAATGTCGAGACTCTAGATACGCGGTTCCAAATTGGTCCTATGGAGAAGAACCGGCAAGAAACTCCATGGTAACTCTTTTCAAATAATAGATTACATCTTTATCAATACAATGTTGTGGTAAGAGCTACGAGAATAATGTAATTTTAATGTGATTAAAAAACAAGAACAGGATAGTAATGATTTGCCTCTGAACGAGAATGCCATGGCAGTTACAAGCTGACCAGTCCCGATAGACGCCGCAATTGTGCCGGATGGTAATAGACTCACATGGGACTTAATAACAGCACAGTTGAAATTGGGAAAATAGTAAACCTCTGCTCTACCCTACAGGGAATTTATGGTGCTATGTGGAACGTGATAAATCGAGGATTGAGTTCAACAAATCAAAATATATTACCAACTTACGGACAAGTTTTTGTTACAAGACAGTAAAACGACGATGTGGGGATTTACTTTATATCGTCGTAGAAAATTCGTCTTCCTCTGAACCTGCTTAGTGCTGTGAAAAAACTTCGGATGTATCAACTTATTATCTCAAAGTAGTAAAAGTCGATGAAGGGAATATATTATTACTATTCTAGCTATAGTAGTTTATGTAGGCGCTTTTTCTCAGCGGCATAGTATAAAAACGCTAGCAATCAAAATTGCGTAAGTGTTTGAAAAGAAAATTATTTACGGGATGAAGGAAAAGTGCGTTAATTCAAAATGTTCTTTTTGAATTACGACACTTTATAATATAGAGGCTAATTCACGTAATTTTATGACGCGCCGATCATATTGCAGTGACGCTCGAACTTGACGCGAGCGTCACTGAAGCTAAGAGAATACCAAATGTGTTGTTTTGATTAAAATTTGACTGCAACTGCGCGGCAACTGCACTTCTTTAGTTACGTGAATTAGCCTACGGATTGTCTCACGATTTTTACCTTCCCCTATAACGCAAGTGGTAATCAACAACAACTATTGCGAACTACTCCATCCATCCAAAGGCAAATGCCCACTCTTGGCCAGTAGGTAGGCAGGTTCGTTACACCAATGTGAAAAATACAAAAAAATATCTTATTTAGTAACTAAAATATTGTTATTATTTATTTGTTTGTAACACTCGGGAATTCAAAACTTATATTAAAAAGACATTCAATCAAATATGCATGTGATGCAATCTTCATTTCCGCACGTTATGTCAATCTTATAAAATTAGTGATGGCAAATGTCACAAAAAATCGAAATCAAATAAATAGAGAACTGAATGATCTTCTGAAAAACTTGTTTCTTTCGTTTCGCTTCCTATATTAAAACGTTTAATTTCTATAGAATAGGTAAAATAAATGTCTATTGATTGTCTTCCGAAATCTATGCAGTGCTGGTTCAAGTTTATTAAAAATATCGATTCATAGCTCTATAACATCGGTTTTTGATAAATCGAAGCCGAATCGCCATCACTACGTCAATGATAATTGAAATTGACAGTCTGTGTTGACAGTTAACATTTTGTTTGTTGCGGATTGTTTGTTGTGCTTTGTGAATTGTGATTTTTCCTACACGGTTTTGCTATTTTCTATCCGATGACTTTGATTAGTATTATGGCGATGACAACCTTGGCTTTACATTGGATTCCGTACCCGCTTACCACGACGACACTGGCTAGCCAGTCCACTCCATGTTTGTTTTATATGAACCTTGAATTTTTTTCATACAATTTTAAAATTCTGTCCAAGTTCTATGTAAAAAATTGTGGTTGATTTTGTATCTATGATGTCAACCCTAATGCCTATGATTTGCTGTATTTATGGACGCCACTTGGCCAAAACCTCCTTAACGAATGGGCATATCCCTTTAAGTGCTAGGCTCTTGTCGGTGTAGCAATTTCCATCCTGTCCTATCCAATGCCAATTTTTTTAAATCTTTATGTTTCTATATTCGCTTTTTCTTTCAGCTGATCAATGTAGTTTCTTCTTGGTCTTCCTCTTTTTCTTTTTGCCTCTATTCTCCCTTCTATAATGTTGGTAACGAAATTATCGTGCCTAATAAAGTGACCAATCATGCTTCCTCTTCTTTTTTTATGTGTTTCAATATTTGTCCTTTCTCATTTACTCTTCTTAGTATCTCTTCGTTGGTCACTTTTTCTGTCCAGGACACTTTCTCCATTCGACGCCAACACCACATTTCAAAAGCTTCTAACCTTTCTCGATCTCTTTTAGTGAGGGTCCATGTTTCACAAGCGTATAGGGCTATGCTCCATATATATGTCTTAATTAATATTTTCCGGATGCTTTTATTAATTTTAGCTGATAAAAGGGATCTTTTTTTGTGGAATTTTTGCTTTGCTATGGTTATTCTTATGTCAGTTGTAGATCTTGCATCTTCTGGAATAATGCTATCCAAATATTTAAACTGCTTTAATTGTTCTATATGACTAATGCATTACTTTTCAACTACTAGTTAAGAATTTTATTAGCATTGTTGGTATAATTAATTCAGATTCTGGTTAAATAAAGATCTCTTCAAATCTCAAACAGACAGACACCGTACCTAATTTGTAATTTAAATATAATTTAAGGGCAACAAAATGATTTACAGCTGACTGCTTATGTCTGAGAATACAGAATAATGTCTTCAACGGGTCTGTCTTCAAATAGAGAAATGTATTAATTAGAAACAGAAAGCTTTATAATTAAATAAGTATTATTTACAGAACAATAAATTCGAAAGCCTTTTAGAATAAATTTTAATTCATGTTAAGGTGATACAGGCACTTATGAAATATCGAGACTACCGGTGCACGCTTCCAAAACACGGACTAAATATAGTACTGGGATTATTATTAGGTTTACGAATAAATCCCGGACTAAATAAAACGTTATTATAAAATTAAGTTTATCACCTAACCATGGATTATCTATGGTACTAAAGTTAATCCACCGAGACCCCTAGTTTATCTATGGACTAACTTGGAACCTATCTTACTATATTTGAGGTTAGCGCTGATTTTATTTTGTGTGTCTATTATTTACAAATCGGTACAAATGGATATTAAAATGATTGACTTGATGGATTTGGAAGATTTATCGTGTGAATCCTTTCGAATTGAGTGCCGAAAAGCTCAACCATAATTACGGGAACTCAACGGCCCGACACAACGCCACCATCAGCGAGACATTTAGTGAGCATGACAGACTCATAGTACCAGACATCTGTGGGCCGAGCACGAATGTTTTGACGTAAACGTAACCAAATTTAGAGCCAAACATACACGTTTAATCCATGATATATTTTTGGAAATACATGCAATATTTTTACATTTTCATGAAACAAGTGCGTTTGTTGCATAAAATTGAAGAAAAATGCGATAGATTCATCGTATTTTATAATCAAAATTTGCTTACGTTTACGTTACCATACGTCAAAACATTCGTGCTCGGCCCTCAGACAAGTATTTAGTAAATATCTATAATAATGATAAGTACTTACTTTTGAAAATGGAATTAGCATGACGCCTGTATTCTTCAAAGGGTAAGGTAGAGGTACTATTTTACCCATAATTTCGCGGATTATTAAATATTATTATATTCTTCATCGAAATAGTTAGCTTTTAAATATTAATTAATTATTAGTTCTATATTTATTTGTATGAGTTTGTGTGTTAAAACATTGGTGCACAATATAATATAGAAACAATCAATTTAGCAATTAGTGGCGCCCAACATGGGCCCAAAACATCATTAACTGAAAATGACAACATTTTTAAATACAGTTTAAAATCCAACGTATAAGACAGTGTATTACAGTTTAAATCTATCACAGTTGGTAATAACCTAGTTTCAAAATATTTTAAACGGAAAAGCACTTAAAATATTCTTCCTGAAAAGGTTCGATAGTGTATAAGTTATTAACACCCTATATATTGTAATAATTATGCTCTAATATATTTATCATCCACTCAGAGTCTCTTAAATAATGGTTAACAAGCCAACTTGTCTCATATAAGTCTGTATTTATTAACTTCGGGCTTTAATAGTACAGTCATAATAATTTATAGACCGTAATAACTTGAAATCAGGGGTAACACAAGGGGCTACTTATTTTAAGCGATCAGTTTGAAAATGTTCATGTAAAACCGTATTTTATAGAATACTAGGGACCCGTCCCCGGCTTCACACGGATGCAATTTTTCTACTATACTTACATTAAATATGAAAGTCTTATACATAAACCTTCCGGAAAAAATGATCTAGATTATGGTGAAAACCGCATCAATATCCGTTGCGTGGTTTATGATGCAGGCTTCGGCGTCATCGGCGTGGATGGTCGGACGTATACGGTTGTTTTAGATACAATGCAGACATATTAGGTACTAGTAAACTAAACACTAGAAATGTCTAAATATATACTTATGGGTTTATTTCGACGTATTTGTTTACGCAAATTCAATAAAATACCATTTTTATATGACCATAATTTAAATAGCGCGTTTTGCCGATAACTTCGTCCGTCACAGTCATTTGGCGAATAAGTCTGCAATATTTGGTTTTTAATAAGATTTTCACCATCCACGCCGATGACGCCGATGACGCCGCCGCATCTAGTACCTACACCCTAACTCGTGTCTTAGGACATCTGTGACAAGGAAAGTCTTGCTGAAGTACTAAACTCGTTTCTTTTGATTCCCTGGTGTAGATTCGAAACATCATTAAAAGTTTACTCCATTAATTCGTGTCACTTTATTGGCGCTTTCTAGTGTCTGTTAGTCTCCATGTAACTTGGTCCAATGAGTCTTCAGAAAGCGGAGCAAAAGAGAGACACGACGTCGCGTCGTATCGTGTAAGTTGGCGATACAATTACGAACCGGTGTCACATTTGATGTTGAATAATCAAAGATAACACACGACATTGATGTAGATCAATTAATATCCCTAATAGAAAAGCATCTCGTGCTATGGGATAAAGGAGAAAATGATTACAAGGATCAACTGTGGTAATTTTTCGACGTCGTGTTACGATTTTTTATGATGCACTTCGTAGAATTCGACACGACATCGCATAGCGACACGACGTCGCATCGCGACACTACATCGCAACGTGCCACGACGCGACGTCGTATCGTGTGTATGTGTTTTGACTCTTAGTGTGATAATCGCCTTAGCCGCACCATTGGACAGCAACCCCAAGGCCATTTCCTTCATTCTCCCCTATTCTTTTTTATATTATACTATAATACCAACGCAATGGTAAAATATTTACAATAAGAAAACCTTCAAAAGACACGAATCGTTTTCCCTAACAAGTATAAACCCATATATTTGATGGAATTCTTTTATATCCCGGTTCTTTGTATTCAAAATAACATTAACAATGACTTCGACCTTTGATCGGGTTTTTATGGGATTACAGATTTTACCGTGGCTTCGTCTGTTTAATTTGTTTTAATGTAAACGAAAGAACAGATACGGGTTCTCGTTTTTTTTTTATGGCATAATATAAATAAAATAATAAATCAATTCATTGGTAACTAGCTGTACCCGCGGCTTTGCCCACGTGACAATATTCGATTAAACTATGATAGTTACTTGAAATTAACGAAAAGGAAAGATAGCCTTCAGAATTTATATTTACAAAAACTTCCAAAATATGAGATCTGTGCAATAAAATGAGTTGTCTTATGGGAGTGACAACTATCTACACGTACTTGGATGGGTGATCGTTCTTTACTTGAGCACGGCAGGTCGCGTTCACGACTATTTTAAACGAATAAATCTATGATAGTGTTAGTTTGGTTAGGCATAGGTTAGGCACTCAAACGGACAAAACTTTATGGTTTATTGGTAATATTCATTACACGTCAATAATTATTAATATATAAAATGTTTATTCATCATTATTAATACCGCGCGAATTTGCCAGTCGGTATTTTTATGACAACGGTTGTCCGTTGTACGTTGGGTAGCTGAAGTCAGCTTAACGTTTTTTTCGAGGCACGATGCGTCTCGATGAGCAAAAAACGATCATCCATTCAAGGACTGATTTCGACAAGTGCAGCTTAACTTTGCAGATCGAGCCGAGCGCAGTAACATGTAGCTACACGGAAAAAACTATTTTGCATCCATCCCCTCCATCCGAACCAAGTTATCCGGTTGTAAATAGCATTAACTTGTTTAATAATTCAAGCCTTTACGTTATTTCAGTGTAGATATGTTAACTTTGCAGGCTCCATCCAAACCAAGTACTTGGTTGCAAATACCAGTGACTTGTTTGTTTGTAGACGGCATGGTTTCAGTGTACTAGCCTCCAGTTCAATGACTGGCGCGGAGTGCTAGAATACCGATAACGATCAAGCGATGGGAACAGATGATTCGTTTTAGAAATTAATTTTTACTGTATCGAATATCTATCAGCTAGGATGAGTCTATAAAGAGCAGTAGAATGTATGGTTAAAGGGATTTACACCATTTCTATAACACCCTGTATATTTATCCAATAAGCAAACAAAAACCCAAGAAAATACAGAAATTAACCACATAAAAATCTCTCCTTCTTCGCGAATCATCGTCCTACTATCTATTCACACAATTTGTTCGCAAAACCACCCCTTTACAGGGTGTAGACAAATTATAATGGCCCCTTTGATCCATGGTGGGCCACGGCGTGCTACGGGAAACTATTCAGTAATTGGATCATCATGACTAGCCAAATATTGGCTTTGTCAGCTGCCTTCTAACAGCTAAATGACGCATGTCGTTTATTAGATTTTTTGGTATTTTGAAGCGCTATAGAAATTTAAGCTTACGGTAGAATTTACGGTTTGATTCTTTGAAAGAGTAAAAACGCATTTTACCTTTGAATAAATTTTAGTAAGTAATTTTAACTGGAAACAGACAGACACATATTTTATTTTTTATGTTGTATGGAACCAGCTGTGTTCATCCAACGATAAGCTAAAATGGCGACGAGATAAAGGAGATTGAGATCACCAATACGTAAACGACTTTATTAACGCAAAGTCCTCCGCCCGGGTATAATATGCCCGAATATAATATAACAGCGCGGACATAGGGGTGGATACCAAACAAACAGTATTTATCGCATGAACACACATACATTACGCGTTTTACTCACAGAACATATTTGCCTGTCCCACAGAGCGTAAAATGAAATGTAAAGCTAATAATGTGAATCACACTGTATATGATTTGGTTGTCAAATTTCTAGGTGTTGTGAGTTATGTAGGGTTGGATTTTGCAGGGTTATTTTTGAGTGGCGAGTTATTTATGATGAAATATAGGATGTTTTTTTAACCGATTTCAAAAAGGAGGAGGTTCTCAATTCGACTGTATTTTTTTATTATCAATTCTATATTTGAAGAAAGTTCTTTGGTTTCTGGTTTAACCCATACAACAATGGAGGCTGACTTGAAAATTTTAGAGATCCGGTCCTTTTCACTTTTCGCTGGACCATTAATGTCACCCTCAAATACTGTTCAGTTTGAGTGATTACCGTGGTAACACTTCATTGTTTTAATAAAGTGAGCGATGTTGAAGAAACAACGGAAGAATTTTCGCGATCAAATTCTTTGGGTTAAAATTTTCTTTGGAATTTCAATCTTTAGGAAGTTTACGAAATTGTTTTCTGTGGTTGAACTAATGGTGGTGTAATTGAAAAATATGAAAAGGGAAATTTATAGTTAGGCATAATCTCGATGGGCTATCTGGTCCTATTAGAATTGGGACCTCCGAGCCTACCGCGTAACAAAAATGGTAATGAATATCGACTCTGGTAATAAACTTCAATACGATCGTGAGACACTAAACTTGGAGCTATCTTGTAAATATTTTACCAATCATGAAGATGGGATTAAAAGTTCTTTATAATGATGAGAACAATAATCCCAGGTGTTCTATTTTCATAGACACCGTCAATTAATATTATAATTCTTTGTCTAACCAGCCAGAAATAATTGACACAATATTAAATGCCTTCGTTTTTACTCCGAAGCTTTTATTACAGATTTTTTTTTCATGAACTGTTTTTAATTTGAACGCTGATCAACAAAATATAAATTCTGGAAACAGTTACGAGTGCAGTTTACTAGTTACGAAGTGAAACAGCTTAACTTCTGTACAAGTTTTGCTCGTTTTAAAAAGCTATTTAGAGTTGGCTGGAGAAAAATATTTTTACGATTTTCCAGAATTTGTAGTAAATAGGAATCGTACAAGTTTATACCTATAGAATAGAATAGATCTTTAGTTCATGTAAACCAAATACAGGTACTTATGAAATGTCGAGACTCTAGGTTTTCTCTTTATAATATTAGTAAAGATAGAATATTCAACAGTAAAGTTTCGTAGATGCAAAATAATTATTCAAGTTGTTGCAAACGTAAATGATTAAAAAACACCCGATTTTGCAAAATAATAATTTATAGTTAGACACAATTTGGTGATTTTTTTACACATTTTGATGTATCTCTTTCATAGCCTTAACTTTTTCAAATAAAAAGACTGCATGCTCTGTTTTTAGTAGGTAAGCAATTGTTATTGTTATGGTAGGGTGTACTTCATTCGCTCACATTTAATTTTTTTAGTCTATTACTAGAAGTGAAAACTTGTTATTGGCTTTCTATTGACTAAATTGTTGTTAGTTAAGTTAAATTAGCTGTAAGTTTTCCATGATCTAAATAAATAAATATGCTGTTCATGGATAGGCCGTTGCTTAATTGGTCAAGCGTCGAGACGAGAGGGCTAATTCACGTAATTTTAAGACGCGCCAATCGTATTGCAGTGCCGCTCGAACTTGACGCGAGCGTATCTCACTGAAGCTCAGAGGATACCAAATGGCAGAATAGTCGACATCGGCTCAATAGCCTTATCGAAAGAAGAAGAAGATTACCAAATATGTTGTTTTGATCAATATTTTATTGCAACTGCGCGGCAACTGCACTTCGTTAGTTACGTGAATTAGCCTACAGAAGGCCTCCAGGCAGTCAATTGTGTTTTCTGGCAAGAAAATCTATTACCATTGGTCTTACATTGTCCCTGTGGCAGTCAGCACCCTAGTACATAAAAACTGAACCCCAGATTACAAGTACTACATAAAACTTAACATTTAAGGCCTCTAGGGCGACCGCAGACATCTTAAGATGTAAGGCAAGCGATAAATCTCTGGACAGACGGAAATTAAAATGATACTTTATGGCTCAGAGATTAGAGTTTAATTTAGATTGAAGAGACAACGATTAATTCGTTGATGCATTAGTGTTGGGGTAGACGGATCACAAACTTTGTGAGTGAGTATAAGAACTTTAAAATTTAAAAAAACGTAAAAAAATAACCTATCCGTCAAAAACCCTGACTCCAACTAGAAAAAGAGCTGTAGTAACTTTTGAACGGCTGAAGAGATTTTCATGAAACATAGCTAAGATGATATAAAATTAAATATATGTGTATCTGCGTTTAATTGAAAGCTAGCAATTAAACGCAGATACACATATATTCAGATCCACAGATACACAGATACACACTACAAAATTATAACACCCCTCTTTTTTCTCTGGGCTTAAAAAGAAAATTTCCGCTAAAAACAAAAATCTTCGGTACAATTTGGTAAAATTTAATTTAAATCCGTTCAGCTGTTACGGAGAAGTGAAATTGTGTACCAAACATAAATCCGAAAATTTTAATATCTGAAGGTACTACAAACTTTTCCATTAGGCCTACCACAGACGACAGACTTTTTGTGTAATGTGGTCTGCAGCGCACATCATTTGATGCCGGTAGAGCCGGCTGATCGTCAAATGAAGGGTGTAATTTCAAAACCCCTAAAATGATTTTTTGTATATTTGTTTATAATGGAAAGAAAGAAAGAAAAGAAAAGAAAGAAAAATCATTTATTTGGACTAGACATCAGACAACACAGTGCACAAACATAAAAAAGTAAAAATAAAAAAGCAAAAAGTAACAATAAAAACAACGTGCTGTCGGAATGCCAGTACCAAATGGGTTGCCAACTCAGCATTTGCTGGATAAAAATAAAAACTACTGGACCGATTTAAAAAATTCTTTCACCAGCAGGACGCTATATTATCACTAAGTAACATAGGCTGTAATTTATAAAGATATCACGCGGGCGAAGCCACAGGCGGAAGCTAGTTACAAATAAATACGAACTTCCTCAGCTTACCTTGGGGCTTCAGCTGAAAATCAGCGCTGCAGCGAGCTGCAGCTTTTTGCTGAGCTGAGGCCTATTAGACACACCATAACGACACCGAGTCTGCTTTGCCGAATTAAAAAAATATGTATGTTTAAGAATAGTTTTAGTATTATAATTAATTTTAATTGTTGTTTTTTGTCTTCTTTTTACGTTTTTGTTTGTGTTGCGGTCAGTCGGTATACTTCGCTTGCTTATTCATTGTTTTGTTGCTGGTATGGCAAATGTTTGGTATGGATGCTGCTATTTTGTATTGTATGTGTGTCGTTTTTGCTGCAGAAATAAAATATTTTTCTTTCTTTCTTTCTTATAGGTTAATTATTTAATATTTTTTATGTTATATTTTATTGTTTCGGTGTCTGTTACTTTGTGATATCTAATAAACGTTTTTTATTTATTTATTTCTATCTTACCCTAGTATCCGTAACAGAAAACCCCAAGTTTTTCAACAAAGACATTACTCCCCCAACTAATCGATCACCCGGACCTATGAAAATAAACCCCGAGAGTTTGATGCATCGCCGTCGCTGATTGCGGGTATAAAAAGAAGGATATTGGCAGTCCAAATCACTTTGGAAATATTTATTATTTGTTTATTGTTTGCCTTCACGTTTTGTTTTCAAAGACAAAGAAAGAAAGAATAGTTATTTGTTATACAAGAGTGCAAAGTTGCTTTTTAACCGCGTGTTCAATTTTGATGACCGAGCAAGCGAAGGATTCTAAAATTGAATCACGAGCGCAGCGAGTGATTCAAAATTAGAATCCTGAGCGTTAGCGAGGGAATCAAAAGAGCACGAGGTGAAAAATCTTTGCACTCGAGTGCAACACGTAACTTTTCATTCCACCTCAGCGAGGAAATGACTAAATGCAAAAAAAAAACGTTTAATTCACAAACTTAGTGCACACGATGTTCTAAATTCAATTTACTTTATCCTCTAGAGAATAAAAACGGCTTTTCCACTCAGATATTGAAGATTAAAAATACTCTTTCCGAGATGGTGGGATGAAAATTTACTTTATCCTCTAGAGAATAAAAACGGCTTTTCCACTCAGATATTGAAGATTAAAAATACTCTTTCCGAGATGGTGGGATGAAAAAATCATTTATTTGCCACTAAAATCAAGACACACTAGAATGATAAACATTATCATCTATATTATTAAGCGTTCTGGTAGTCTTGTTATTACAATATTTTTCTCGGTGCATAATCATGCGATTAAGCTGTTTTCCCTGACATGGGTAATAGCGAAGGTGAAAAATGATTAGTGAGCAAAACCTTTAACACTGATCCTTGAACGAGGAAACCGCAAGGATGAGTGATAGCTTTAGCGTCTTGAATATCAATCGGGATTTGTGGTTCCGTTGTAAAAATAGGGGAACGATAACCTAGCCGTCAAAAACCCCCGACTCCAACTAGAAAAAGAGCTGTAACTTTTGAACGGCTGAACAGATTTTCATGAAACATAGCTAAGATAATACCGATTAAACTAGCTTTCGAATAAAAAAAAACTGCATTGATATCGGTCAATCCGTTTTGGAGCTACGATGCCACAGACAGATACACAGATACACAGCTACGCAGATACACACTACAACCTTACAACACCCCTCTAGTTTTGTCGGGGGTTAAAAATATGAAAAATTTACAATCTTTTGACGTCAAAATGGGCCAGCATGGGCCATACTGTAGAAGGCAATTAATCTTTTAATACGTTAAAACTGTTCTTAAAATTAAATTACACTATCGCACATAGCTTTAAGCCATTAAGCTTGTAACTTATAATTAAATAATTACCTGACAGAACCAAATAAAATTATTTACAAAGAATTATTTAATTATGCCGCTGGAGGTTGTAAAAGTTAAGTAAAGAAAATAAGCTCTGATTTTAAATTAATTTTACATTTTATCATATAAAATGTCCTTTCTAGTCCCGATCCCTTTAAGGGGGTTTGTTGTACTCATCATTTTGAACAACTTTTACCGTGGAAAAAAAAATACTGCTGTTGAAAATGTCAACAATTTTCGCGATTTCAAGGTTGGTCCCATAATGAAAGTTGTTCATAATTATGTGTACAATATTGTTTAATTTTTTAGTTTTATTATCATGCTGAGAACCCACCATGGGCTATCCTTAGCCTGGGGGGGCGGAGTTGCGGAGGGGTGGACAACTATCGGCCCCTCATAGACATAGACTGGAATAGAATAGATCTTTATTTCATGTAAACCAGATACAGGCACTTATGAAATGTCGAGACTCTAGGTGCGCGGTTCCAAATAGTAGATCCTATGGAGAAGAACCGGCAAGAAACTCCATGGTAACTCTTTTCAAATAAATAGATTACAATCTTTATCAGTACAATGTTGTGGTAAGAGCTGCGAGAATAATGTAATTAAATGTGAATAAAAATAAGAGTAGGATTATAATTAAATAATAATAGCCTGTGAATAAGATTGCCATGGCAGTTACAAGCTGACCAGTTCCGACAGACGGCACCCGAATGGACGACAGAGGCCTATTCTTTGGCTACGTACTACTTCGACAAAGTTCAAGTAATCTCTGTCAGGATCCCAAATTAGAATTGACGCACTTAAAGTTTATCAAAAGTAGACCATCATCGACCTGTACATTGACTGGCCTACATTATGAGGTAAAAGAACATTTCTAGCCAGGAAATGAGCGCACGACATACTCGCTGGCGGCTATAAACCGCCGATGACCATAAAATTACTGTAATCCACACACTGGGTGGGAAAAACGCCGCGGTTTTTGGGCGGGCACGTTTTTTTTTAGTTTTTATAATATTTATGCTCCACCTTTTCTGAATAAATCGCTACGCTACTTAGGTGAGTAGGTTTTTTTTTTTCTGGGTATTTTTCTTTAAAAGGCAATATAGACACCTCAAGAATATATTTAAGCACATAATTGCGTTAATACAGATCGAGAAAACAACGTAAAAGTATGATATAAATAATATGATATTTTATATATGAGCATATTTTATTTCCAGATATTGAAAGAAAGAAAATATAATTTTATTATACATTTTATAATTTAAGTTTTTAAACTGTCATGGTCACTAACATTAATATTACAGTTCAAAACGGGGTATTTACCATGTTTACATCTTATATTGAGCTCCCGATATTTCGGCACTGTTGCAAGCGCCCATGGTCACGGATAAACTAAGAATACCCCGTTTTGAACTTTAATACTAATTTTATAATTTACCTATTTTGAGATTGACAGACAGACAGACATGAATTCTAAAAATGATGGATTCGTATTCTATTGCTTATTTCTAGTCCCCCTAGCCGATTTTCGCGAAATTATTTTCAATATACAGACATTTCGACATCTCGATAGAATGGACAGCAACAGTCACAATAAAATTACACAAAAATAAATAATAAAAGTTTACATTGTTTTATACCCAAAAAATAGTGCTGTGAAGCATATAGCTACAGAAAATGATATTCATGACCCACTGAGATTTTAGTTTAAAAAAAAAATAGCACTGTATTTTTTTTGTCGACCTTTGCTTCCAACGAGAATCCTTGACCTAACTGCAGCTTGGTAGCACAAAAGGAAACTCAATATTTCAGTTATATTCCCAAAGGCCAGATGAGAGAGTTATTGCTGACAAAACAAAACTCAATTTTTTGTGTGTTTGCTTTTAATAGGGAGTTTCCCGGAAATGCTCCACAGGAAATAAATACTTCCTTCTTAATAATCTAGGGGTCGTACGTGCGAATATTGAACGTGTTTCAGTTCGATGCTCAGGTCAGACAATGTGTAATTGAATTTTCTCTTAGGAAATTATCAGTAAAAAAAGCCTTATTATACCCTTTATTCAAATTTCTAATAAAAAAAAAAAAAAAAAAAAAAAACCAGCCCATTACTGTTCCACTGCTGGGCACGGGCCTCTTCGCAGAATAAGAAGGGTTAGGCTTTAGTCCACCACGCCGCACAGTGGGCCCATACTGAAAATTAGTGGACTTAGGCAACAAAGTTCCTATATCAATGCGATTTTTTTTTATATGACGTGTTATATTATTCCTGACAACTTTTATTCTTATAAAATTTCTTCTAAAGTTGATAGTTTGTCTTGAAAAAAATTAATTAGATTTTTTTGTATGGAGCGAATCACGTTTAATTTTTTTCTTCAATTGTACTAATATGTTGAGTGTGTGGCGTGAGTATATGATAGCTAGGGTCATTCTCTATCCATGAAAATAAAATCAGCGCCGGCCATCTGCGGCAGCGCGAGTAATCATTCGGTAAAAAAAAAAATGATTTGGAAGAATTTTTTTGTCATTTAAAATAAATTCAAAGCATATTTTTTGTCTCATTTGGCTGTTTTCACCTTCTTTTTAGTTAAATAAATAGTTTTAATAGCGCATACGTACTTATAACTAGTAATTCTGGTAGAGATTTAGTTATTATTGCATGTTATCGGTAGCACCTGCATTGTGATTGATGACTCATTTGTTTGTGCACTCGGCTAAGCACATAACTAATGAGTCATCGAAAAATGCTCGTCTGTGATTGGCTGAATAATTTTCACTCACTGTTATGTCCACTACTTGAGTAATTAACACTAACTATAAATATAAAGACATTCATTAAGTCCATCTAGTTTCGCTCTTGTCGCTTGTTTGTGAACACAGTGAAATACTTGTATTTTTATATTTACATTAGAACTATGGCTGGATTTTGTACCAACCTAGATCTTTTTGTGAAATTAAGAAGTGGCGGTGATCTGAAAAATCATATGTTTCTGTATGAAAGTATCATTTCTGTCTTGACTACCGAAGTTTCTGAAGAAGACAAGAACCGAATCAAGGAGTTCTGTCGACTTTTTTGTGTAAATTTAAATAAAAAGTGGATAGAGTCAAGTAGAAATCAAAAAACTTTTATGAATCGTGTAATTAATCGCAAGTGGTTGGAAAAAAACATCAACTGGCCTGTTTGTGACAGTGTTGATCTGAGAAGTGTGATGGGCTTTTCGGACGGAGCCTTATCTGAGCTTGTGGATATAGATTGCTATGTTCCTACTCTTCCAGTATGTACTGCGGAAGCGGGAACATCTACAGAAAAGGAGCACAGAAAACCGTTCGAAGAGTTAAGTAATAAGCAAAAGAAAAGACGTTCTACTTCCATAGTAGAAGAAATTCCGAGGAAGAGTTGCAGCACTGGTACATAACAAAATTGAAAGACAACGGCAAAACGAATCTGGCAAAAGTGGTCGAATACCTTTCCAGTAATCCAGTTGCGCTATCCGAAGTAGAAGAGAGACTATTCAAAAAGCAGAGCTTAAGTACTGTCTCTGAAGATAAGTGTTTAGCTCTTTATACATCAGTTGCGCTCTCGAAATGGAAGTACTTAGCTCTTCGACAATTTCTGAAAGAAGAAAACTGTGCTGCCTTTCCATCTTATCCAAAGCTTGTAAATGCCAAGAAAAGATGTTACCCACCACAAGAGAGTATGGAGATTACCGAAAACGGAGCTCACATTAAATTGCAAGCGCTATTGGACCACACTGTGGAGAGGATATTACTTGATATAAATACTGTTGATAGGTCTCAAAATGAAGAACTCAAGTTGACCTGGAAATGGGGACTTGATGGTTCTTCGTCGCAGAGTAACTATAAACAGAAAACGTCAAACACAGCTACAGAGTTCGATGATTCATCAGTAGTCATGATAAGCATCGTCCCTCTTCGGCTAGTGTCTACTAGGCCATCATCTGGGAATGAAAATCTAGTTTGGGAGAACCCCACACCTTGCTCAACTCTGTACTGTCGACCAGTGAAGTTCACTTTCACTTCGGAGACAGCTGACTTTATAAAGTCTGAAGAGGCTGAGATGAAAAAACAAATTGATGAACGAATATCTACACAGTGTGGAAATATTATTGTATCACATGAATTGCATATGACCATGATTGATGGAAAAGTGGCCAATATAATATTTGTACCGATAACATGCAATAATAACTAAATCTCTACCAGAATTACTAGTTCTAAGTACGTATGCGCTATTAAAACTATTTATTTAACTAAAAAGAAGGTGAAAACAGCCAAATGAGACAAGAAATATGCTTTGAATTTATTTTAAATGACAAAAAAATTCTTCCAAATTATTTTTTTTTTACCGAATGATTACTCGCGCTGCCGCAGATGGCCGGCGCTGATTTTTTTTTCGTGGATAGAGAATGACCCTAGCTATCATATACTCACGCCACACACCCAACATATTAGTACAATTGAAGAAAAAAAATTAAACGTGATTCGCTCCATACAAAAAAATCTAATAAATTTTTTTCAAGACAAACTATCAAGTTTAGAAGAAATTTTATAAGGATAAAAGTTGTCAGGAATATTATAACACGTCATATAAAAAAAAATCGCATCGATATGGTAACTTTGTTGCCTAAGTCCACTAATTTTCAGTATGGGCCCACTGTGCGCCGGCCTAGTGTGGATTGGCGTACTACACACATTATCGAGAATTTTATAAGGCTCTCGCAGGCGTGCAGAGAGCTGATTCACGTAAATTTAGGGGGCGCCGATCATAAATTGCAGTGACGCTCGAACTTGACGCGAGCGTATCTCACGGAAGCTAAGAGAATACCAGATATGTTGGTTTTATCAAAATTCTACTGCAACTGCGCGGCGACTTCTTTAGTTACGTGAATTACCCTACTGTAGTAATCAATATCGACACTCAAAACCGCACTTTCTTTGCAACCCAAGTTACAGTTATTAAAAAAAAAGTTCGACTTACATAATATTTCAGCTCCTTTGTTTATCAGACTACATCACTGTAAATATATTATAGTTTTAAAAAAACTAAAGAAAACGCTTTTGTCATCCAAACTAAACGTGTATGCAAAATTTCAGCTCAATCGTAAACCGGGAAGTGGGTCAAATTTAACTTCCAAGATTTTTTTATATAGTTACAGGTGAAGCTAATAAAAGCGTTTTAAAAGGGGAAATGAAATAAGGGAATAGTTAAGCTGCTTATTTCACGGCGCAAATTGTAAAGTCAACAAGAGGATCAAAATGAAAGGGTGGAACCAATGCCAAGTGGTAATGATTGTGCATTAATAGAAGCACAAAGAAAGAAACATGAAAGAAAGAAAGAAAGAAAGAATTCAGTTTTATTCTGGACTTGCCAGAAACAAATGACTCAATCAAACACAATGATCAATGATAATAAATGGTGTCATCCATCTTTCCAGTCGCGGGACTACTTGAAGAAAATTTATTAGAAATAAGTAGTTCCAGTGTGCTCATAGTATGTCTGTAACATTTTTATTACCATGTTTCCTTGTGTGTACATAAATAAATAAAATGACGGTACGGTTCGCGCAGTGGCTAAGCGATTAGTTTTCTACGCTACATGCTGCGGGTTCGATCCCCGCACGGAACAAACATTTGTATGATCTACAGATAGTTGTTTCGGGTCTGGTTGTGTGTGCATGTGACATGTATGTTTGTAAACTGTACCCTCGATATAGGAGATATTCGAGTGAGGGGCAATGTTTATTTAAAGAAATAAGAAAGAAAAGAATGGTCCCTCACGACATTTTCTTCACTATTTAATGCAAGTGATAATCAAATCAAAAAAGACTTACCATGGAGTTTCTTGCCGGTTCTTCTCCATTGGATCTACTATTTGGAACCGCGCACCTAGAGTCTCGACATTTCATAAGTGCATGTATCTGGTTTACATTAAATAAAGAACTATTCTATTCTTCAATCACTAGAATAATAATTCTAAAACTGTTTCATATTCCCTATTTGCGTTCGCTACGTTTCTAAATAGACCTAAATATCAAACAGTAGTATCAAATTCATAATTAAATTCTAGCCGAGAGTAAGTACTAAATTATTCTATTCAGAGAATTACTAATCAAATTATGTATTATATTAACATAATCAATTCCATTTACACTCAACCATAACATAATTGTACTCTGAATAACTTAGGAGTATATTAAATACCATTTAACTGAAAGAGCTTTCGAATTACTACGCTTTGATAAAACAAAGCATTCTAAAGCCGAGCTTCCACTGCGAAAGGCTAATGAGCAAGTAATAGCTGGACGGAACGGACCCCAACTAGCTAAAATAGGTTTTAGCTTCCATTAAGAAAGAGTTTTGACCATTGCCTTCCACTGCAAAAGAGAACTGAAGAACGAGTTCGTTATTAACTATTTTAACTCGTTCAGTCCTCTCCGCTAGACTCTTTGTTGGTGGAAGCACTTCTATGAAGTGTACCGTTGCGAGTTCAACGGAGGCCGCACGGAGTGGAAACCCTGCTTTATAAGGGCTGCTATACAAGGTTCTACCTTTCGTTATTGCGTTATTGTACTCATCATTATGAACAAATTTTACCATGGGACCAACACTGAAATCACGAAAAAAAGACAGCTTATTCCAAACAAATAATTTAATATTACTCGACTATATTATGTATGAACCAACAGAATTTTTTTCGCGAGTTCTTTTTTCATCCCGTAGTAAAAGCTGTTCATAATGATGAGTACAATAACCCTTTAAAGGGATCGGAAATAGAAAGATTGGACCTTGTATAGGGATCCGCCGCCTGATTACGTACGAGATATATGACAGTTGCTGTCGCAAATAAATGTTCCATTCCGTATCCTCTTATGAAAACGTCTATAAGCGAGAAAGGGATGCATTGTTTGTTGGTTGTTGTGGCTGTCAGAGTTTTCTTACGTAATAGAATCTAAAAAAATAACAAGGCGTTCAGAATGTCGTCGTTCTAAGAGCTTCATAAACGATTGCAGATTATGTAACCGCTGAAATGTTACATTTAAGAGTACGCATACCATGACGACGAATTCGCCGGTGGGCGCAGACAAAGTGCTTGCTATTTCACCAAGCGCCGTGTGAGAAAGGGATCTATTCCTTACTTACCCTGATTACCAGTGATCGGAATAGGTGGTGCTAATTCACCTAAACTTCGGGGCATAGAGACAAAAAGTGAAGACTTCCTTACGACAACATTATTTGTGGAACAAAAATTGTCCCAGGTTTCGGGACGTTTATTTATTTAATAGTTCAGATGACTTTATTTTGAATACACACATTTAGAAGTTTTTTTAAATATCATTATTCATTACGCACAAAGATCTGTTCATGAAGTATTAGCGCTCAATTATGGGGAGGCGGAAAGTCACGCGGAGCGCAAAGCAGCGCGCAACGCGGAAAAATGCGCGTATCTCCGTTCATATGGAGAGCGAGCGAGAAAGCAACACGCCGCTTTACTTCCTACCTCTCCAAAATTTAGCCTTTAGGCGCTCGTTTCCGATATAAATCATCATATAAAGCATACGATAATTAAATTATATGTCACCATTCTCACTGCTCATTAAGTACTGTATCTATCTCTTTCTTACACGATGTTGGGTGAGATAGCATGTATTTTACCCGCACCCACCAACGAGTTTGAGCCGTCGTCTAGCGCACCCTTAAGCTTATATTTAATTCATAAGACATAATGAAACTGTCCGATCCCTTGCATTGTCCGTACCGATGGTTAACCGTACCTACACGGATTCGTTAATATTTAATGGTAAACCTTAGAAGGCGTTCAATCAAACCTGAGTATTGTACTTTCGGTAATAGCTTTTTGTTATAAGAATAGGCAATGTCATCTATTCCAATCATTGTATCCCAAAATAATCCTTACTTAGTAACAATGAGGTGTGTACTCTTTAACGTTAATTTAAGTTTAATATGAAGAAGTGCGAGAATTCGGTTTTCATAAGGACTGCTGAGGCTGTAGCTTCAGAGGATAACTCTCAGGAGAGTCAACAATCAAGTACTTTATACTTTTAAGTAAACTGGGATAAGCTAACTTTAGAACTAACCTAAACTCTAAGGATCTGTCCACACGATGCGTTGCGATCTTTATGTTAAATGGGACCATTTTGGATTAAACCTCTTTCGAACAAAAAAATAATTTTGCAAAACTGTCTATGTATGACGGAGTTATGCCCGAACATACATTAAAAAAAAAACCACCCGAATTGAGAACCTCCTCCTTTTTTAAAAGTCGGTTAAAAATACTTTTAACCAATTTTCAGGTAGACATACCAATTAAAAACGCTGCAAAACCGCCGCGTCCTTCCAACCTAGTGCGTCTATAAACTATGCAAATGTTTGGAGTAAATTTTGCGGCGAACAACAGCGTCACATAACCGTTGAATATAATTTCGCAACTTTATAATATATAAAATATATAGAGGTGCTCGTAAATGATGAAATTCGACCGCCAACCCGACCGTGTAACAATGAACGCGGTATTTGTGCCTCTAATAATATTGGTGGTTCGGTTACTTAATATAATGAAGCAGTTTCTCAATACATTTATTTTATACCTACCTATTTACTTTACGTCCTATTTTAACATATTCGCTACCTCCACAATTTTGATATTGCTCATGCGCCATTCTATCATACATTTTAGTAGTGTTATTATTAATATTAATATTTCGCGATTTCGATGTTGATCCCATAATGAAAGTATTGTCTCTTCATCTAGGATGAATGAGAGTCCGGAGTCATTATCTACCTGAACGTATCCCAACTACGTTAGGTTCGGCTCCCAGTCTAACCAGATGCGGCTAAACATCAGTATTTTATACCTACGGAGCGGTTGCCATCTGGACCTCCGCCACCCAATTACTGGGGGACACTGATACCCTAAGGTTAGACTGGTTGTCAGACTTTTTGGGTTGCCGACTCCCGTAACGACTGTCAAAGGTATGACAACCGGGATCAACTGCTTAGCGTGCTATCCGAGGCACGAGAAGTCTTGATGTTCGAAGAAACGGTCACCTATCCAGGGACTGACCGCGGCAACCGCAGCTTAACCTCGGTGATCGACTGATCTGCGCGGTAGCTATGTAGCTACGAGCCTCTCCTACGTAGACGAATGATAGTAGAATGAAATACACTCGGGAGCAAAGAATCCGGGTCACCAACATAATGAACCTTAATATCTCGGAAACTAAGAATGATAGCTCATTCAAATAAAGAGTATTTTTTAGACTATTTAATACTACACAAGTTATAATACGCTTCGAGAGCTTGAAATTGCATTGATAGAGGTAAGTGAGAATATTCCCCAACATCGCCTCAAACACTTTGTGCCGTATGAATCGCATGACATCTGTATTGACAACACACGGAGGTAATACAAAGTACTAAAAGTGAGAATATGATATAAGTTTCTATTAAAAGTGGGGATATAAAAAAAAATGATATATTTATGCATTTTTAAATAATGTATTTTTAATAAGTAAAATAAATAATAACTAAGAAATTTTATTAATATTATTTAAGTAATAGATATTAAGTAGTCTATAAAATACTTTTAATTAGATTATGCTAACATTCTTAGTTTCCGAGATATTAAGATTTATTTGGTGACCCGGATTCATTGCTCTCGAGTGTATTATGCAAAAATAACATGCATGGAAATCGTATATCTTTTTGTGTACGGTTACAGAACGGCACCCCAGTATTTGTAGCGCTAAACTATTAGTTTGCAAGTTTGGTTACTTATTGTATAACGTTGAAGAAGTTTGTCAATAATACTGTTAATAATACCGTAGTAGTACTTCGTCCTAATTTACTCGACTCGGTTCCCGGCTCAATTGTTTTGGGTACAATACAATGTGGTAGGAGTTCTACGAACTACGGATATTTGGAAGGTTTGTTACGGATATATGGGAGTAGTTAGGTAAGGTAAGGTAAGTTAAGGTAAGGTGACGAACCCTGAGATCCACAGGCGCACCCTGGGCAGTCAGCCTCCATACTACCATGACTGGTTTATCTCTCCACTACGGCATGGGCTATTCTCATGTGATAGCTCATGCCGACCCGATGGAGGGGGAAGAATAATGGTACTCGAAAAAAGAAAGAAAAATAAATTATTATTAAAAAAAACATCAATAATAATTCATTGTTATTCTCTGTATTCAACTGTTGTATATTAATATATTTAAAAAAAACAATTTAATTAAAAAAAAAATGTAAAAAAAAAATTGTAGGGCACCGGCATCGGGGACAGGGTCCAAGCTACCGGCGCGGTGGTCAGGGCTCTAGAGAGAGCCTCCTAATAATCCTCTTCATTTTTATTATTTTAAATTTTATTTTTCATATTTTATTATAATTTTAATTACTGAAGGTTGCTAAGGTTTTATATACTTCATCATCAATATTGATCTTTTTTTTAAAATTATTTAATTGTAGACTGTAACGGAAACCGCATCGTAGATATCTATTTTACCGAACTCTTTGTCAGAACCCTTCTTATAGTTGATTCAGACCATTGGCAATAATATAGAAAGATAGAAAGTAATTTATTAGACATTACAAAAACCAACACACAATAAAATAAAATAAAAAATCATTAAAAATTACTACGCACACAAAAAGATCAAATGCCAATGTGACAACTAAAAGAGTGTAGGGCATAAAGTTATTATTACTAATAATAACTTTATGGTGTAGGGTGAGTTGGGGGAAGTATAATTAAAGAATGAGAATTAAACTCCCCAACCTTGTCAACATAAAAAATTATTAGGTCGTAGGTACATGTATGCCCGTCACTATAATTCCACTTCCTAAGGTGAATGCGCTGTACTCTCCTGGCTCAGCCTCGAAGTGGTGAAGGCCGCCGAGGAGGTGGCTTGCGGAGTTGGTGACCCGCAGATGGTGACCCGCAGAGATGGTGACACGCGGTGAGCCGTGTCACGCGGGAAGGTGGCACCGAGGTGGTGATGGTGCCGATGTCACACTGGTATATACCAGCGGATAAGATACCGGTATCGTGCACCTGGTATAGGGCAGCCGATAGGTGGCAGCCAGTAACAGGAGCCGGTAAGAAGAAGCCGGTAATCCGGTAGGTAGCACCCTGGAAAATCATTTCAGCGTGTGAATAAAAGTTTCACCGTCACCTCTGATTGTGACCACCCGAAGCGTAAGCAAAGCGAGAAGTACTATTGCGCTAGTAATGGTGGTGCGTGATCGTCACAATCAGAACGGAGTAAAAAAATAAGAATGTGAGAAGCACTAAAGTTAATACAATAAAAAGATTCTAAGTTGAGGGTAAGCGAAGCGAATTACACATTTAAGAAATGTAGCTGAAGGCTCAAAGATTATTATAAATAGACATAAACAACAAAGAAGTACAACAACAATAATCGACGGTATCAGGCTACCGATAGTTTGTGTGCTGCGAGGCAGGCTCGCTGTAGTAATGCGTGTCTAATAGGCCTCAGCTCAGCATATTGCTGCATGTAACTGCAGCGCTGATTTTCAGCTGAAGCCTAAGGCCCGGCCTTACGTTATTTCCGGTAGGTAGATAAAATGACCATCAACCATTTTGATCGTAAGGTTTTAAACATTATGCGGCCGTTCGTGTCAAGTCAAAATAAAATGCAACTTTAATTATGAAATAAAATGTAGGGTTTAAGACCTTATGACGTTCATGCAAACATACAGAAACATGGCAAGCTTATACAGGATATTTTTTTTATGTAGTGCGCTAATTTTGCAGAATGATTCAGTGTTCAAATGCAACCGCAGTAATAAAATTTACTCCAAAACAAAATAAAAATTTGATTTAGTATGGCTTAGAATAGAATAGAATAATATTTATTTGCTTAAAAACATGGTATAAAAGATGGTAAAGCACAAAATAACAAGAGCGTACATGTTTTTGCACAGTTTTAAGCGTACAAATTTTCACTAATCAACTAGCGCTAATAAATTATGCGTGTCCCCCATACTAAGTCAAATTTTCGTTTTATTTTAATGTGTATCCCAATTATTCCCAATACTGCGGTTACATTTAGGAACAGACTGAATCACACAACAAATTATGCCCACTACATAAAAAATTAAAAAGTATAAAAAAAAAACTTGATCTTGTATTAAAATGTGGAAGGAAAATTCGATACTGTGAGCAAGGATCGTATTAGCTCAGTTAGTGAAAGTGGCTTGTGTATTAAACCATTAGGTCTTAGGTTCGATTCATGCCAGTGGTAGAATTTTTCCATCCACAAATAATTTTCTACTTAAAAGCTCATAAAAGTTCAACAGTAACAAAATCTTAATTTCCATTTTAATTCAATTATTCCCCGCATAAATTTTCGCAAAATACCTAACTGAAGGCGAATTTCAAATTACCATTAAATTATTTAACGGTAATAACTTAATTGTGATCGTAATTAACTGTAATTTAATTGTAATTTATAAGTGATAGCCTTTTGGGAGTCCACTCGAAAATTAAAAGAAGAAGGTCCATTCATAACGACGATGCCGCGTCATTTCTGTGTCCCTGGTACTTTTATCTGTCTGGTGGTTTTTTTTTTACTTTGGTCTTGCCTTCGTCCGTGTGTCATTGCAGGGGTGCCAACTGCAAATCAGCGCTGGGCTCTCCGCGCCCAGCAAATGCTGAGCTGGCTACCCTTTCGGCATGGGATACTTGACAACATAATGCAATATTTTATGACTATTTTTTTTTTTTTTTTTTTTTTATAATTGTCTGTTTTTTTTTTTTAAATGTTTATGATAACTTTTATTTTATTTTTTCTCGTGTATTGTCACTATCCATGCTGAATAAATGTATTTTCTTTCTTTTTAAATAAACCAACTCCTTTGTTCCTAGTAAGTTTCTGAATAATCGGCCGTCATAGCATATTTTTGATCTATTCTATTCTATGTTCATGCGTCAGCGGGACAATGCCCTTCCATCTTGCCAGCTCTTAAGTAACTTTGCCAGAGCTCTGGATGCACTAACCTGGAGGTATACCGCGTAACTAAAATGGTAATGAACACCGACTCTGGTAATGAACTAGGTACATGACAATACGTTCGTGACAGACTAAACTTTGAGATACCTTGTAAAAAAATACCGATCATGAAGATGGGAGTCCTAACAATTTTTTTTAAAAGGTAGCGATATGTGTTGGTCTCTCACGATCGTATTGAAGTCTATTACCAGAGGCGATGTTCATTACTATTTTAGTTACGCGGTAGACTTCTTCCAGGCGTGATGATAGTAGGCAAATCAAATTGTATTGAAATTATGTTGAGCTGCGGCCTTTTGGCACAATAACTCATTTTACTTTATGTTTTCTTTGTTATTGCTTTTTTTTGTTGTTCTTTCTTTCTTTCTTTCTTGCAAATATTTTTTCCAAGAAGAATTATGTTGAGCCTACGATGTAAGGCTGTAATAAACCTTCTGTAAACTATTTTTTGCGGTCCAAGCTAAACTTCTAAATTGAAGAGCTTCTTTAACTAACAATATTATTTTTACCCCCTGGATTAAACAGGGTTTAAGAGCGCTTACACAGGACAGTAATGAAATAATGATAGAGAACAAGGGCTAATCCCTTTTGAAAGGTATGTCTCAAGGGTCGGCCTTATTCTGGGAAGGATATTATTTGAGTACAGGAAGTTTTGCCAAGTACAGTTGAAGAAATATATAAGTATACAGGATCACCGTATTATATGTTTATGGTCTTATTTTATTAATGCAAAATATTTTAAAGCTAGGCTCTATGAATGATATAGAAATAATTTCACATATCAAAATAAAAATGCAGTAGATCCTTTAATTATGGAGGCAAGCATCGGGTAGCCGCGCAGCCCGATCTTAATAGATCGGGCTGCGCGGCTACCCGATGCGTGTGTGTCAGAGTAGCCGAGCCCACCAGGTCATGTCATAGAGGAATAAAGGTTTTATGCAAATGGAAACATCAATTATATAAATTATTATTGAAAACGTATAAAGATTGTTGATATAAAAATTATTTTAATTTATTTTGCCAAAAACAGTATTTCTACAAAAGATCAATTTACTCGATCAAAATGTATGAAAAGTTTGAATATTTTTTCGCGATTTCATGGTTGATTCCATGGTAAAAGTTGTTTATAATGATGAGTACAAAAACAACTGTTCAATACATTTTGTTGAGTAATATTGAATTATTTATACGGAACAGCTGATTTATTTGCGATTTCAGGGTTGGTCCCATAGTAAAAGTTGTTCATAATTATGAGAATAACCCCTTAAAGGGACATGGAAAGGTAGGACGCTGTTTTTTACAAACATTATGCTCGTAATTTGAAGGCATGACCTCTAGACGCATCACACCAGCACTCAAGAGACCAAAACTTTTCACTTTTTACCCAAATCAGCGTAAACATTCAGGTATAAACTTCTTAATTAACAACGAAACGCTAGCTACCACTCCCGGCTTTAATATAGAAATATGAAAAAAATGCAAATTTTCACATTTTAGTACTGTAGCGACCATCCCGTGTTCCCTGGACGTCATAATTAAAATTAAAGTTTGTCAAGCGCTGTTTAGATGAGAATATTGTGGTGCATTTCAGATTATGGAGGCTTGTATAAAAGCTGGCAGTATGAAAGTGTTTTAGGGACGGAGGAAAGTCGGCGGCGTAGCGTTGTCAATCTCGGATTTAGTTAGGAAAGGACAATGCCAATCTTTCTATGGGATTTGGTCTAAATGCTGTCCACAAATGAAACTATGTGCATTTGGTGGCCAACTTCAATCTATCGCCTGAAAACCATACCGCATTAAAATCTGACTGAGGATATCTGTCTGAAATAATGTAGATGTAGGTACGGCAATTAGTACTGAATCTTTACATAGTAAAAAATAAAGTCGCTTTCCGCGTCTGTCTATCTGTATATCCGCCAACTCCTCTTAAACCACGCAACGGATTTTGATGCAGTTTTCACCATCAGTTAGATAATTTTTCACGGAAGGTTTGATATTTAATTTAAGGATAAAAGAGAAATAGCATCTCTGCAATATAATCTATGTTTCTGTTTGCCTAAAACTTTTATTCCGATTATGAACGGTACTAAGGTCATATGGTCAATTCGTTAAATATCGAGATGCAAGATGTTCTTACAGAATAACTATGTGGATCACAATTTGATTTGAGGAAACCTGCACACCTGAGAGGGGTCCATAAAGTTCTAGATGGTATGTGTAGTCCACCAAACCACACCAGGCTAACGTGGTGGATTAAGACCTTCTCATACTGAAAAGAGACTCGTGCTCAGCAGTGAAAGAACAGAAAGAAAAATCATTTATTTGCCACAAATACAAGACACACTAGAATGATAGACATAGGTAATAAGAAGAGGACAGGTGCATAGACAGAGAAGACATTTTTCTTAGCATGGCAACAGTGTAAAATAAAATGTGGGTATACTGCACACTTACAGTGGTACAGTAATGGACTGGATTTATTATATACAACAGAAGAAAGAAAGAAAGAAAATTCATTTATTCGCACTAGACATCAGACAACACAATGCACAAACATTAATATGTATGTATATTATTTGTATAGTATGTAGGTACGTGTTGTATCTAATAGTGTAGGTAATTATATATTGTAATGTAAGTAGGTATATGTGTATTGAATTGCTTAGGTTTTACATAAGTAGGTATATTATTATCCTCACCTAATATTAATGACTAGTGCATCTACCATGTTTTTGTCTCTGCATCACCCTAAGGTTGTCTGGCAGAGAATGCCTTTGGCATTAAGACCGCCTTTGTACATATTTGTATGAAAAGCATTAAATAAATAAATAAACAAACATAAAAAAGTATAATGTATCTACAATTAACGAAATCAATGTGCTGTCGGTATGCCAGTACCGAATTGAATTATGTATTATCCTAATGTATTTTCTTTCTTAATTCTTTCTTTCTTTCCATTTATAGACAGAAACCAACCTAATCAATCTCTACTTAAGTTCCCGTTAAGTTCAAGAAACTATTTTCCCGTGTAATCTTGCGTGGGAACGTTCTCTGTAGTTCAGGGCTCGCATCTGACCCTTAATTGAACTGTGACCTTTTGATTGGAGGTCGATACCGAGATCTTATCGGTTCTGGCGTTTATTTATGTAGTTGTGTTAACTATCTCTTATCAAGTTACTGTCTGATCAGGTTTTGAACTAATAAGGCAAAAGTTCATCTATACATCTAAATAAAATTGAAGTGTCTGTTTGTAATGTCAAAATAACAGCTTTTTATTAAATGCATATAAAAGTTTAATATACGGTAGGTACCTACATATAAAAAAGAAAAAATAGAAAAAAAAATTGTCTTTCTGTCTGTCTGTTTGTTCCGGCTAATCTCCAAAACGGCTGGACCGATTTTGACGGGATATTCACTGGCAGATAGCTGATGTTATAAGGAATTACTTAAGCTACTTTTACTTTAAAGAAAAATCATTTTGTGATATTCTACTCGGAAGAAGTTGTGGGTGCAGTTAGTCGACAATATAACAGATGATTAGTGCTAAATGTGCCGTTTAAACATGAATTTTTATGTGGGTTGTCGGCCGATTTTATTTTAAACATCTGTCAAGATATCGATGAAAATATCCCTATGTCTCATAGACATATAGTCTATGCTATGTCTACTAGAGTTCATAGTTTGACATATACTACGCCATTATGAACGCTTGCTGTCTATCGGGTTTGGTCAGCTGTCCAGACCACGGCAATATTATTCAGAGCCAAATCATTATTATTATTATCTTGTTCCATAGTAAAAGTTGTAAATGAAATCCTGAGCAAATAAATTCAACTCAATTATATTACTTGGTATAGATTTACGTAATCGTGAATACTTATTGGATGTCCCAAAACCCTTTTCGAATCCTATTCACAGTACTACTTCAGAAGCCAACTGATACCATTAGCAAAAAAAGAAATGGTCGTGCACAACATGCATTCAACCCTCACTGCGCTATACCGAAATTACGCCAGCAGACCGCACTGGGCTAATTGGACCGTGCCGTAACCGGGTGGTGAGTTCATAAATATTGCGTTTTAGGGTTGAATTTGAATGTCCGGTTCAGTTAGAAAATGAAACTTGTATTTTTATTAAACTTATTGGAATTAGTTAAAGGTTCTTGGGGTTTGGTTCTTAGCACCTTATTGATATCACGCTGAGCAAGCATTTTTTATTATAATTAATAATAATTGCTGATAAAAATTGTATAAAGGGCGTTACTAAGGAAGGCGAAAAATATAATAAAACATATGTTAACAACGTCTAATTTAATTAATTTAATGCAAAACATTACACACCCCATTACAATATCATAGTCAAAAGCTTAATTCAATAACCAAAAGTTTTTAAAAGTTACAGTTAGTACAAAACTATAATAGTTTTGTACCTAGCATTAAGTAAACTGGTATCTACAATCCAGCTCTCTAACTGCATTTAAAATTGAGTCTTCTTATCTGATAATAAGATTTAATTTTCTTTTGCTCTACCGAGCGTCGGGAGAGTGTTTGAAAATTTTGTAAAAAATAAAATAATAAAAGTTACTGAAACAGGTTAAGCGTTTATTTAATTGTACAGTGTATGTGTATGGTTCTTTTGACTAAGATAATTCTGCGTTTAATCTTGAATTCCTCTCTCCTTGCAGGTAAGAGACTGATAATGAATTCGGTAGCAGTGATAAGGTGAGTTCCTTAAAAATTCTGTACGATTCGATTTTTATAAATTAATTTCAAATTTTTGAAAGTATGAAAATTAATTGATTTATAAAACTAAAAAATCTGCTGTTTTATACAAATAATAAAATATCTATTACTCGACTAAATGTATAAAACAGCAGATTTTTCTCTGCGATTTCTGCATCGTTCTGTAGTAAAAGTTATTAATAATGATGAGTACAATAATCCCTTATAGGGATGAGGTATAGAAAGGTAGGATCTTATATACATAATGGTACGACAGTGGTATCTCCTCCAGAATTAGATCACTCAAATGTTCGTAGAGCATACATTGTATGATCTGATTCATGCCCCACGACAATATTCAAAGTGCTGTCGGAAAACACATTGGATATTTCTATAAGTGACTCGTTCGTAATTTGAATACCTCGTGCGCTGATGTTTTCCGGCATGACGTGATCAATCATTTGCAATGTTGGCAGCGCTGACGTACAGTGACCCGTTTTGAGTAGATTGGTGAGACGGCAAAATATTTTTGTGTCATTGGTTTTTTGGTAGCTAAGTGGGGTTAAGTACTCAGAATGGATAGCACAGGATAGATGATAGTATGATTGCTGCTATAAGTTTTTGTTATAACGCTTAGGCACGGCGAAAAAGGCGGACATTTTGTCCGTCATCGTCCACCTTCGCCGGGAACTAGCGGTGTATTGTTTGCCGGACTTATTGTTGTTTTTAACACTCTTTTATTAGCTTCACTTGTAACTATGTAAAAAAATCTTGGAAGTTAAATTTGACCCACTTCCCGGTTTCCGATTGAGCTGAAATTTTGCATACACGTTTAGTTAAGATGACAAAAGCGTTTTTAGTTTTTTTAAAACTATAATATTTATTTTTATCATGGTCATATCTAATACCCGATTAAACTAGCTTTCAATAAAAAAAATGCATTGAAATCGGTGTATCCATTTTGGAGCTACGATGCCACAGAAAGATACACAGATCCACAGATACACACTACAAACTTATAACACCCCTCTTTTTTGTCAGAGGTTAAAAATACTGTAATTAGTAAAATAACTATCTGCTCTGAACAAAACATTTTGAAATAACAGCATAATAAAAATTGAAACAAAATGCGTTACATAATCTTTGTTGAAGAACATTATCCACAATGCAGCCGACCCTGGCTTCTTGCCAAACACATAAACGACGGCCATCTCATAACATTTGAAAACATATCAGTCCGCTTTATTTCCAAATAGGTACTTAGTCTATAATTTTCAAGTAAACATATTATTATGAATATTATATTATCAAAGTTTATTATTTCAACTGGGCTTTTGCAGGCACTTTCAAAACGTCGTGATTCTAGGCGCACGGTTCCAATGGGTTGCTCCTGGAGAAGACATCGGCAAGAAACTCCATGAATACTCTTTTAAAAAAATACAAATATAATCTAAGTACACTGCTCACAAAATGTCACACAGCTCATTATGGCAGACTTTCTTTCAACAGAGACTTTCCAGTGGCTTCCTCTGCGTACTATTATAATTCACTCGAGATACGAACCAGGTGGATCTTTTTCTTTCATTTCCAAATCAATATGGATATGAAATGAATGAAATATGAACGACGGAGGAAATGTCTCGATACTTGTATAATATTATAAACTAGGTTATGCCCGCGACTTTGCCTGTTAGAATAGAATAGATCTTTATTTCATGTAAACAAGTGAAACCAGATACAGGTAGTACTTATGAAATTTCGAGACTCTAGGTGCGCGGTTCCAAATAGTAGATCTTATGGAGAAGAATCAGCAAGAAACTCCATGGAAACTCTTTTAAAATAGTACAATCAGTCCAATGTTGTGGTAAAAGCTACGAGAATAATGAAATTAAATGTGAATAAAAACAAATTAGAAGAGCATAATAATAATGACTTGTCTTTAAATAAGAATGTCATGGCAGATACAAGCTGACCAGGCCCGACAGACGGCACCTGTTCACGAGCATGACTAAAGCGTCAGCATCGCCAAGCTCAACCATAAGTAATCATTCATTCATTTCAAAAAGTCTTTATTCAATAATTTTTAGACAACTACAAAATATATATTTTACAAAATATTTGTTTATTTATTTATTTTTATTTATTTATTTATTTACTATGGATGACTTACAGCTAAAATAAACAGAATAAAAAATAGTATGTGAGACTGACAGCCAATTAAAAGTCATCGCTTCTAAAAACAGATTAGAAAGAAAGAGTGTGAACAGTACAACACACATGCCAAAAAAGAGAAGAGAAAAAGAAAACAGTATAACATTAAAAAAAACCTAAATTTGCATATTCAGTACAAGAATAAAAACCTTTGTGTTGAACATGCATAGTGACACTTTACCAGGCTAAACAGGCGCCTCCAAAAGTATTTTACAGCATAATTAAGGACTTATTACAACATGAAAATAACACATGATTAAAGTTTTGCGTTTTAGTTTGTGAATAATCTGTAAACATTCACTTGTTACATGTAATCCTGTTCACGAGCATGACTCAAGCGTCAGCATCGCCAAGCTCAACCATAAGTTATAAAGCGAACTGAAATCAAGACCTTCAACTTATCAACATATTCACAGGCACATAATAAAATAATAATTATGATCTTGCTTTAAAAAGCTTGAATAAACTTTGCCTGTCTTGGGGATCAAATTCGGAACTTTGAGATCCGCCGCGCTTGTGGTCGCCCACGATACCGGATTCTGTCAGTCATCGGGGAATTGTGGGCTGTGGTACACCTCTGCCGTACCGTACCCTTTGGAGATAAATAGTACGAAACAGTACCTAATTATATTTATCATGTATTCGATTTACAACATTTACGTCAAACTAACCAAAATTATAACGTTACAAGATCTGCTAAATATGAGTTGATATTTTCATTTTTTTGTGTTTTAAGGAAATACCTTTGTAATGTATACCTGAAATGGTTCAGAATAATTGACAATAATTACAGTTTATTTATATGGCAATTTTATTATTTCGATGTAAGAGTATACTGACAACTCGACGCTGTAGTAGGGTCGGCAACCCGCGATGTGTTGCAAGTGTTCATAGGTTACCATATACGTGTTCGCCACCATAGTGATATAAAAAATAGTCCTAGATATTATATGGGGTACATAAAAAAGTTCCCCTCGAATGGGATTGAAACTACGGGTAATATAGCTCCAACAATAAATTAAAATGCGAACCATATCGGTACTAACGACAATGTCCATTAATTGCGCATAAAAATTATATTCAATATGAAATTCAATGGCCAAGCCTAGATTAATGAAATAAAAACTACAAAAACTATATACGGGACAAAGTTTTCAGTCGGGAACTTCAAATATAACGCTTAGCAAAGTGGGACACTCGAAACTTGGGTGCAAGTTTTACCCGACGATATTGTGTGCAGCACGAGGGGGGTTAATGCATGAGACAAAGCGATTTATTATTTATTGTTTTATGTATGATTTTATTTACCTCCGTCCGTGACTCACTGCAGGGTGCCAACTGAAAACCAGCGCTGGTTGTTCGACACCCAGCAAATGCTGAGCTGGTAACCCTTTCGATATGGGCGTGCTCGTCAGTGCAGTAAAATTTTGTGTTTATTTTTTGTTCGTGTTTGTTATTTTTGTTTCTGTTTTTGTTTATGTATCTATTTTGAATTTTTATGTGCTGACAACTATGTTCTGTATCGAATAAATGTTTTCTATTTTATTCTACATCTTGTTTTATTTTTTGAAAACTTTAGCAGTCCACGACTGGACCTCTCCAAAAATTTGGAAACCTATCGATTCTGGACCAAAAATTCTGTAACCAGTTTTAGTTATTTAATTGTAGTTACAGATAGTTCCTTCCACGAAGATGCGCCCCCCACATATTGTAACGCATCTTTCCAGCTGACCGTAATGCTCTCTCGTGATGAGTCTATTCATCGTAGTGTGCGTGTGCAACTGTGCAGTCATAGGTAATTAGTGTGTATCGACAAAACTAAAACACTACAAAAATGTTGTGTTGTATTGTAAGCGATTAGGAAAAAGAGTGGGGCGCGTCGTGGTGGACACTATCTGTACAATGGACTGGTTACCGTGTTAAACATTTAACCATATCGATCTATGGTAAACGTGTTTACAAGTAAAGCTTTTTTTACGTCTTTTAGTAAAGGTATAGTTTACACGTTTCGCGATCAAATACATACCAAACGATGCATAAAAGTTATATAGATAATTAAAACAGAAAACGAAAGATTACTTACATGTCAGCACGTAGCGTGATACACTTTCACGCATGGGATAATAAGATTATTTTGAAGTTACAGTAGTTTCTTTGACAAGAATCAAATTACTATTTTGTCCCTTATCCCTCGCACCATCCAACAAGGAACTATTTGACAAAGAGGTGCGCGTTGAACGCGTGAGCTGTGTCCCTGATTGCCGGGACAACGGACACTGGTAATTTTTGTGTCACGCACGCGGTGGCAGGGTTGATAATATATCAAATTGGCACGATAGATTTCAATTTTCTTTAGGAAATTTTATTTTATGGGCAATTATATCGTCGGTCTGTGGGATGATATGCGTTGACAGTAAGAGTACCTAATTGTTACGTATAGTTGACAACGTACATGAATTTCAAAGTCAATGTTTTTTACTTCATCTGAGCCTTTGCAGTCATTTTTAAAACGTCGTGTGGTTATAGGTGCACGGTTGGTGAACACTAAATCAAATAAGTTTTCCAAGAATTGATGTTATATAACATAATATTTGTGGAACCCTCGACAAGCGTGGAGTAAAAAGCTAATTAGTATGAAACTGGGAAAATAGAGTGAGTGGTTCTGATGTTTATCAAAGCTATTTCTTATCGTACAACCTTGATTGTCAGGTGAGTTCAGGGTGCTTTTCGACTTACAAGCTATCAAGACAGAATTGAATTTAAATAGGTGTAATTAATTATGGCGGTAGATGTGGAAGGAAGAAGATCAGATGTTGTGGCGCAATTTGGGAGAGGCCTAAGTCCAGCAGTGGCTTGCGATACGCTGATAAAATGAAGATTAATATTACAAACTCAAAATCAATGAATAAATACGTTCTATTAGCATTATGATTACAATGTGATGACTGTTTTAAATGAAAAGAAGATAGAATTACTTGACAAGGAACTGAAGCGTGATGCGTGGGTCCCGGACGCGTGAGCTGCGTCCCTGATTGCCGGGACATCGGGACAGCGGGACAGTGCCACCTTTAATTTTATATCACGTGCGCAGGCGGAGGGTTAATAATAAAATGAAACAGGGATGTCAAAAAAAGGTTTAAAAGGAGGTTAGTTGGGATTGAAAAAGGAGAAATTGGTAATGCAATGGTGTTTTAGATTTGTGACACGGGCTCCATGGCCTGACGATGAATTAAGTATTTCATGACAACTTTAAAAACAAAATGTAGTGAAGTTTCTTTGTGTGGTTTGCTGAATTAAATACATCAAACCGAAAAAAAAAACGTAATATTAACATAGAAAATATCATTTTAGGTACCTACCTATTTGTCTTTTTTTTTTTTTTTTTTTTTTTTAGCGTGGTAAAATCATCAAATGAGTCCTCCCGCCCCGGGCAGGGCGGGAGGGACTGTCAGACTTGTACTGACTAAAATCCACGGTGTTCCTTCGATAGCCCTTTACGTTCCGGGGTCACGGTAATGAGATAAGTCCCGCGACCCCGGCAGGCTTCGGCCCTCTACAGGGGGGGCCCCGTCATCTTGCTGACGTTCTTTGAGGCGCGCGTGGAACACAACGCGCCGTCGACCCGGGCATGGTCCATGGTCGGACAGCGAGTTGCCCTTTACTCGCTGTCCGCATGCCCGCGCCTACGGTGGCCGGAGATCGTCGGCCGGCGCCCGACGCCGTGGGCGACCACCACTGCGGCTGGGCTGGAGGGAGGACGCCATCCTCTCCCTCACGCGGCCCGCCTCCTCCTTCGATAGCATGACTGCTTCGCAGAAGGAGGCGACCGCTTCCCACTCCGTCTCGCCCCGCAGCATGGCCTCGACCAATGCCGGGCGCGAGAGGTTTCCGCCTATCGCCGCCCTGAGGACACGTCGGTGCTCTGCCCAAGCGGGGCAGTCTTGCACCGTATGCTCTACTGTGTCCTCAGGGCGATCCTCGCAGTGGTGGCACCCAGGCGTTTCTGCCTTCCTCATCAGACACAGGTACCTCCCGAAACTTCCGTGTCCGGTGAGGACCTGCGTCATGCGGTAGGTCAGGACGCCGTGCCGCCGATCCAGCCACTCCTCAAAGAGGGGTCTTACCGCCGCGATTGCGGCGTGCCCGGCCGTCGGTTGCGACAATCGTCCCCTCCATACTGCCCCGAGATCGCGCCGGAGCTCTTCCCGCCGCGCCTCGACTTCTTGCGGCAGCAGGGATACGCCCCGACGCTGCGCCTCCACGCGCCATTCATAGACGCGCTGGAGGGCAGTCGCCTCCAGATCCCAGGGCAGCAATCCGGCAAGGAGGTTGGCCGATTCGCCGGCGATCGTGCGGTATCCCCGGATCATCCGGATAGCCATGACCCTCTGGCATGCGACCAACTTTAGTGGTCGCGTCCGGATGCTCAGGGCCCACACGGGGGCCCCGTAGAGGGCCATGGACCGCACGACGCCGGCGTACAGCCTTCGGCAGGAGGCGTTTGGCCCGCCGAGATTAGGCAGGAGTCGCCTGAGGGCGGCTGCTGCCCGGTTCAGCTTTGGGGCCAAACTCAGGAAATGCTCCCTGAAGTTCCACCGGCTGTCGAGGACGAGTCCCAGGTACTTCATCGTCCTCCCGACGCCGATGCGAACCCCCTCCACCGTTATGTGGGACTCGGACCGTGGCGCGTTCCGACCACCATGAAAGCACATGGCCTCTGTCTTGTGCAGCGCCACGTCGAGTCCCAGCTGCCGAATCCTATGGGCGACTGTCGCAACCGCTTGCGTCGCCAGATCGGCCGCCGCCTGGTGCGACTCTCCCTGCGCCAGGACGAGCGTGTCGTCGGCGTAACAAATTACGCCGACGCCGTCAGGGAGGTCGCCGCGCAGCACCCAGTCGTATCCGATGTTCCACAGGAGCGGCCCCAAGACCGATCCCTGCGGGACACCGCACGACATCTCTCGCCGGTTCCACTCTCCCCGGTGACCGGGGTAGATGACGGCTCTGTCCGTCAGGTAGTCCTCGACTATGCGACGGAGGTAGGTCGGCACCCGGTGATACCGGAGTGCTTCCCTGATGCAACTCCAGGGCAGGGTGTTAAAGGCATTGGTGATGTCCAAAGACACCGCCAAGACGACCCTGCCCCGGGATACCGCGTCCCCCGTCGTGAGGGCTCTCACGCGCATGATAGCGTCCACCGTGGAGCGCCCCCTGCGGAAGCCAAACTGGCACTCCGCAAGATCCGGGCCCACCCGATTCAGGTGCCCGACGAGGCGGTCTGCAATGACTCTTTCCAAAAGCTTGCCCACCTCGTCGAGCAGCACAATGGGCCGGAATGCGGACGGAGAGTCCGTAGGGCGCCCGACTTTCTGGATCAGGACCAACCTCCCCGTCTTCCAGCCGAGCGGAAACTGGCCTTTCTCCAGGCATGCGCTAAAGAGCCCCCCCAGTCGAGGCCCGAGAGTCCCCGAGGCCAGGACCCAGGCTTTCCCTGACAGGCCGTCGGGTCCTGGGGCGGTATTTTTGGCCTTGAGCCGTTGTACCGCCACTCTCAAGTCTACCTCGGTCACCTCTGGAGCGTCGTAGACGTCGCCGTCGCTGTGGTCCGCATTTGCGCCAGCTTCGCTGTCAGATTCCGTCAGAGACGGAGCCATGGGCGGGGGAGCATGCTCCACTCGCGATGGGAACAGAGCGCTCACCACGTCCTCCAAGAACTGAGGCTGGAGACTCTGCGTCAACGGGGGAGCCCAGGGGCGGAGCTTTTCTCGCACCCACTTGTAGGGGCGGCCCCATGGGTCCCCGTCCAGAGTCCCCAGCATCTCCTTACGGGCCAATTCCTTGGCCCGCCAGATCTCGTCTCGGAGGACGGCCTTCGCTGCCCTGTAGCCCTCGTACAGCTCCGCCTCTACAGTCGCCGCATCCGGAGGTCGGGTGCGGCGCCTGCGGAACCTGGTGTACCGGCGTCGCGCCGCAACGCACGCTTCGCGCAGCGCTGCTAGCTCACGCGACCACCAGTACAGCTGACGCCGGGCGCGTCCTTGCCGGACCCGGGGCATGGCCACGTCGCAGATCTCCGACATGGCCTCCCGGAACCACTCCGCCTCGTCGTTTATGTCGGCAGGCCTGTCCGGTGGTGACACCCAGGCCTGCACGATCGAGGCTTCCAGGAATAGCTCCCGGTCCAGCTGCTTCAGCGCCCATCGCGGACCACTTAGGTTCCGTCGGACCGGCGCGTCTGGGGTCTGGGCGGAGACGTCGAACCGGATATACCGGTGGTCGGAATAGGTCTCCACCTCCTCCACAACGCGCCAGTCGGTGACGCGCGGTGACAGGCTGGGGGTGGCGAACGTAATGTCTACCACCGACTCGCCCGTAAACCGCACGCACGTGGGGACAGAACCCCGGTTCTCGATCACCAGGCCCTGCGCACGGGCCCAGTGCTCGAGGATCCTACCCCGCGTATAGTCCGTGGACCGGGAACCCCAAGCCGGACTTTTGGCGTTGAAGTCCCCAAGGACGAGCGCGGGGAGGGAACCGAGGGCGACGACGACGTCTCCCAGCTCCGTTAGGGAGTCCCGGAACTCGGCGAGAGATCGGTTCGGGGAGAAATAAACGCCTACAACGGCGATCTCCCCGAACCGTGCCGCGACGATCCCACGCCCTCTCTTGACGCGATCGAGGGGCGGGGTACCGGCGGCGGCCGACGAAATGAGGGTCACCGAGCCGTCCAGGTCCGCCACCCAGTCATTCCTGGGCAGGACAAAATACGGCTCGGCGACCACGGCGACGTTGATCAACCACTGCGCCATGCTCTGGAGCAAGAGATCCTGAGCAGCGGCGCAGTGGTTGATGTTCGCCTGGAGGAAGCGCAATGGGGCCATTAATCGGAATCCATTGCAGCCTCCTCCAGGGCCCCTCGCGGGGGTTCAGCCACGAAAGCGGCGGCGGCGGCGGCAGCAGTAGCGGCGGCGGCGGCGGCGGCGGTGGCGGAGACGGCGGCGGCAGAGGGCCTACCTCTGCGCCTGGCTTTGGTGGGTGGGGCGCAGGACTTGCCCCCAGCCCGGTGATCGGCCGGCTTGCCAGCCGCCTCACATGCGAAGCAGTGAGACGGGGCGGAGCACGAGCCGGCCTTGTGACCGGGCTGACCGCAGCGGAAGCACCTATCGCTGCGGTCTACCTCCGAGGTGCACACACATGCCGCATGGTTGCCCACTTGGCAGCGGAAACACCTCAGGGGTCTGGGGTCCAGGACTTTCACCTGCGCAGACACCCAACCAACCAGGAGCCTTCGGCCCTCCTGTATCTTTTTTGCCGCCGAGACGGGGCAGCTAACCGTGATGGTTTGCAACCCCGTGAAGCCAGGACGCAGGGCGCCCGCCCTCACCTGATCGGGAGGGCACCCCCCAGTCCCGGCAACGGCGGCCACCACGTCCTCGACCGTCACGGAGTCATCCAGACCCAATATGCGCACGTCTGCGCGTTTGGTGGGTCTAGAGACTCGGGCCTCCTCCACGTTTAAGGACGCTCTGAGCCGTTCGGCCAGAGCGTCAGCGGTAGGGCCACTGGCCGCGCCGGGGATCTCTAGCATCCGAGCCCCCGTCGCAGTGACCCGGTAACGGAGGCCGCCGGCGATGCCGAGCTCCGTGAGGTCTACCGTCTCCCGCGCCTTCGCGAGCAAGTCGCGGTACGACACGCCCCTATTCACTGCGTCCGGCTGCAGCGTAATCACCACAGCCGCGCTCTTGGGGGCGCGCAATCGCGCCGCGGCGTCTCGCTCCCTGCGCCGCCGCCGTCTCTCCCTTCGCCTCGAGGACCTGGCCACGCTTGCAGCCTTCCTCTTCTCCCCGGCCACCTGCCAGTCGGCGCCGGCCAAAGGAGTCTCTGGAGGAGGCTGCTGGGACGGCTGGTTCCCAGCCTGGGCCTTCTCCTTTTTGGCCGCCTGTTTCGGCCCCGCAGGTGTCGGGGTCGGAGGCGGCTTTGATGGGTCCGGTTTCGCCTGACTAGGCTTGGCCGGGGCCGTCTTTGCCTTCGCAGGAGCCGCCGTCGCCGGGGCCGTCCGCACAGTGGCCATCTTCGCCTGAGGCGGCCTCGTCATCGTCGGGGGGGGTTCGGACGCGGCCGCAGCCGCGTACGAAGGCGCCGCCAGCGGGGGTCGCAACACGCGGCTCTCCAATACGGAGAACCGCTGCCGGAAGGCGGTCAGCTCCTGTCGCACCAGGTCGAGAACAGAGTTCTCCGCTGGTGTGGGCTGGCCTTTCTCCTTTTGGCCCCGCGGCGGCGCCTTCCGCTGGCCGTCTCCCCGGATTGCGGTCAGGTCCGCCTTGAGGGCGGCGTTCTCCCTCTGAAGAGCCTCCATGGCGGCAGTCAGGCGGGTGACCTCCGACCGCAGTTCGGACATATCGTCCCTTGCAGCCGGAGCCCCGCCGTAAGTCCGCACGGCCGCCATGATGGAGGCCGTGGCTTCGCTGATCGCACCCTCCTTGCTGCTTCTCTTCCGCTTGAGGTTTACGATGCGGATGGCAGCTACCACGGCCTCTGCTAGTTTGGCCTCGTTCGAGGCCAGACCAGTGTTGGGCTCTCCAGAGGAAAGCCCCCTCCCCGAGGTCCTGCCTCGGCCTTTGCCCCGCACGCTCGCGGGGATCTTGCGGGCCGAGACAGGCCCTTCCCCCGACGACGAGGAGACGTCCTCGCGGGAGCGCTTGAGGAACTCCCTCTTCCTATCGGCGCCCCCCTCGTCGCTCCTCACTACGCTTCCAGAGACTACGCTCTGGAAGCTCACGGCGTCTGATGCCGAGTCGGACTCCGACTCGAGCACCAGCGCCCCCTTCCTCCGCGGAGCGGCACTCTGTGCCCGCTCGATGTTCGGTGCCGGTGAGTCGGACGTACTGGACAAGTCCAGTGACTCCTCCTCACGGGCACGTGAGCCTCCCTGGCTCGATGCGGCGAGTGCCGGTGCGAAAACTGGGTAAAAGTTGTTGTTGTCCCCCCCAGAGTACGATGGGACTGACCGGACGTGTCCGGTGCGGGATTCCCCAGCTGAAGAGCAGCTGGGACCCGCCTGGGTAGCTTTACCAAAAACTTTGTGCTCCATGTTGTTTAACTTTTTTAGAGAGGTGAGTTCCTCTGTCCCTACACCCCATTTCCCATCCCCTGGTTCACTTCACGGTTACGTCTAAAGATTAGACGCGTACCGGGAGTGAATCTTTCCCCCCTTTGACCCAATCTCTGAGACTGGGCCCCGCGCCGTCTAGAAGCTCGAGCTAACTGCTCGATCCTCCAGGCGGCGCGCCTTTCCCCGGTGTGTCCCTCTTGGTCTGGTTTCTCCCTCTGGGCCCGTCCGGCATGAGTGCCTCTACCGGCATGGCCCCAGAGATCACTGAAACACGCAAGCCCCCCCACGACGACAACGTGGGGACACAGTTGGGGGGGTACCTATTTGTCTACCTAAGATGTTACATAAAATCTGCAATTTATAGTGAAAGTCAAAGCCAAAGGTTTTTATTTCAACTGGGCCTTTGCAGGCACTTTCAAAACGTCGTGATTCTAGGTGCACGGTTCCAAGTGGGTTGGTCCCATTGAGTTATAATGTACTAACAATGGTTGGTCCTGGAGAAGATACCGACAAGAAACTCCATAATCCATATATATTACAGTACAAGTAAAAACTAAAAACCGTTCGTAATCTCAAAATTTTATATAAAAACATTTTTGAGTCCCAGCTTCCGAGCTCAATCCGAGTAATCTTGGCATGTTTCCAGAGGAAAGTATGAGGACAAAAAAAAACTGCTTTAATTGTTCCTAATGCTTTTATTAACAAAAGTACATCATCTTCTGGTTATTTAGACCTAGATAAAGATATACAAGTTATTATTGACCTTATATTCACAGCTTATATTACTTAACTTTATTTAATAAATAATTGTTGATTATATTTTTATAGAATTAAGTATGAATAAATTGTAATGCCACACAGCACGCTGATATGTTCCCTCGATTGTGTGCATGGATTGTAATAAGTTACTCGTTTTGATAATAATTGTATAGCTATTCTTTTTGATAATAATTGTATTTTGTATTTATTTTTTGTATCTAATTAATAATATTTTGCATGCCGATCATTCGGTGAGACATGATGTACTGCTACAAACTACTAACACCTGTAAAAATACCATGTTCCTTGCAAATTGACGACACGGTTGGCGCAGTGGCTAAGCGATTAGCTTTCTGCGCTACGTGCCGCGGGTTCGATCCCCGCACGGAACAAATATTTGTATAATCTACAGATAGTTGTTTCGGGTCTGGGTGGTGTGTGCATGTGACATGTATGTTTGTAAACTGTACCCTCGACACAGGAGAAATCCTAGTGAGGGGCAAGGTTTAAAAAAAAGAAAAAAATCTTTATCTTTATCAAACTTGCAACGCCGAGAGCTATCGCAAATTCAAAGTAAACGAACATAGGATCGGAGGAGGGAAGAGAATATAAACGAGTTCAATGTGTCACGGAAGCGTGCGTCGCGTCCTTGATGAACTGAAACCTTTGAGCTACTGGAATCTCGGAAATATCGAACTGTTTGTACCTTTTCGGTACGGGCATGCTCGACGGCACTTTTTCATTTTTTATTAGAATTAAGAAAGAAAGAAAGAAAGAAAGAAAAAGAGTTTATTAGCACAATAAAAAAAAAAAAACAATTAAAAAAAAAACATAAAATGAGTTATTGTGCCAAAAGGCCGCAGCTCAGCATAATGTCAGGAGGCAGAGATACTGGCCACCTGACGCTGGTTTTCAGCTGCAACCCACGAGTGCCATACGCTCGAAACTATCAATATATAGGTATACTTACTACAAAATAAATACTAGATATAGGTACATAAAATATACACAAGCTACAATAAACAGGGTGAGAGGATAGAACTGTATAACCAACTTATATTAGGGACCTATTTGTACCTATTTGTACCTATTTCTTTTTTGTTGTGTTTTGTCTATTGTGAATGTGGCGCCGTCATTATCCCGTACGGAATAAAATTATTTAGCTTTCTTTTCTTTCTTTCTTTTTCTTTCTTTCATTAAGATGTCGACTTTTGCGGCTGAGATTGGTTATTTATTTTGGTCTTTTCCTGTATTGTGGATACAATCTAATGCACACAAGAGTGGCCATCGTTTTCCGTAAGAAAAAACGGACACTGTATTGTCGTAATGTAATAACTAATTAAGTAATAACCTAACCGTCAAAAACCCCCGACTCCAACTAGGAAAAGAGCTGTAACTTTTGAACGGCTGAACAGATTTTCATGAAACATAGCTAAGAACTATCGCGATTAAGCTAGCTTCGTTTTGGAGTTACGATGCAACAGACAGACACACAGATACACACTACAAACTTATAATACCCCTCTTTTTTGTCGGGGGTAAATAAATGCTATATAAAGTTATGTTACGTCACTAACGGCTGATTTTACAATCGACATATAACCTGATCCAAGGTAATAAATTTGTATTTTTGACAGCTTTTCTATACAAAAATTAAATTGATTCGTTGGATAAAACACTACCTGGCGATTTAAAAATAAACCCGAAATACTTACTCGTATAGTGTTAAATGCCGTTATTCATGACAACAGAATTTATGACAGCGTTTATAAGTAATGGAGTAAGTCTATGACAAACACATCTCACAAGCACACAATTATGGTAACAAAAGCAGTTTGGTTAAATCTATCAAAATACTAAGTGACGCGCGTAAAAAAACAACAACAAAAGTAATACCTATTTAAGCTAAAATAGCAATAATATCTAATATAATTAATTAATTATAATTTTTATCTTCTCTCTCTTATGTTGTCAATATGTCTGTGCCGAATAAATGTTCTTTTCTTTCTTCTTTCTTTCTTTTCTAATATAAAACCTAAAATTGCATCATTCTATGACGTGCAATGTGCATTCAACTTGACAATTTTAATCCTACTTTAATTATAATCTCAATGCTCAAAGCTCACGAATAAAAAACACCAAACAAAATTTTGATAAGAACTCCTATTTCGAATACTCTTTCAAAAAATTCGAAAAGGGAATCGAAAAGCAAACTACATGCTGCACACTCAATTTTTATTTTGTCATGGTTGATTTTTGTGTCACGAATGCCGCGAAAGGGTTCGTGTGTCGTATATGGTACGATTGGTCCGCGCGATTTTTAAGTCTTTTTTGTAACGCTATGATTAATGTGAAGTAGATGGTACGCCGTCAAAAGGGGATTATGACTGTAAGGTTTGAGTCCCGCTTCCCCCGCATCCCGCATTTCCGATGCATGCTTCTGTCATTCATTTCTGTCAGAAACCATACACAGCATAATCCGATGATTATGCTGCGTACTATTTCTGATAGAACCGCGTTCACTGTGATCATATTTTTAAATAAAAAACGAAAACCACGTTACATTCGGTGCGTTCATCCGTATAAATCGGCACGCACTTTAAACCTGCAACGTCCCATCGATCACCTGGAGTCCTACTGACCTGAAGTTCAGTTCCCAGTACCATCACCATAAATTTTCCGATGAGAGATGTGTCACCGGTGGGTCTGCCAGTAAATCATGTTCTCACGCATAACGGTAAGAGTTTATGTGACACCGCAAATTTATCACCGTTAATTATGATTCACACTTCACAGTTCAAAGTGGTTAGATTTAGATTTTGTTTGTTATATTTGGATGGAACGTAAATTAACCTCAAATAAATGAATGCTGGTTCTGTTACCGCACAGAACAAAATATATTTGTATGACCTACAGATAGTTGTTCCGGGTCTGGGTGTGTATGTGAAATGTATGTTTGTAAACTGTATCCTAGATACAGGAGAAATCCTAGTGAGAGGCAAAGCTATTAAAAATAAAAAATAAAAAAATAACTGTGTAAACCAGTTTGGATATTATTTTTATGCTAGGAGGTTGGTATATTATATATGTATTTATTTTTAATGAATCCACGATATAAAAGAAACTATAGAAAGCATAGGGCAAAGATTAACAAAAAATGTATCAATAAAATGATCTCATAAGATAGTCTAGGTCAGAAGTGGCGAACTAATGGCACGCGTGCCATTGATGGCACATTAATTAGGATAATAACATAGAATAGAATAGAATAGATCTTTATTTCATGTAAACCAAATAGGTACAGGCTTTTATAAAATGTCGAGACTAGGTGCGCAGGTCAGGCAAGCTTTAATTCTGGACCATTGGTATAAACCGAAATGCTTAGGTATAAAGGTGTTACCTATTTGCTTATTACAATGCCACAGCATAATTACCCTGTAGCCAGAACACAACAAACTCTAAATAATAATGACCACAGTACAATTTGGTTCATAATCAGCCTTTGCAAGCTGACAACATTGCAGCTACGACACAATTAACTAGGACACAAGGTTTAGCATTCTTGTTTTGTTTTTTAAAAGAAAATTGCGGATTTTTGCAGTTGCATTTTGTTCCAATTATTATTTGACTTTGGAACGAGTTTTCTTTTGTGTTTTGTACAAAAAAGAGCAATTATAACTTATTTTTGGTTTAAAAAAAGTTTGAATTTTAATCCTTTAACACGTTGACGGACACTGAGTGACACCACTTTGACACTAGTTTTTGGTATGAAATATTTGTTGCTGCTATAGCAGTTCTGGCGCATCTGATAACTAAGATTGTTTGCAATGGGACAATGTAACGCGAATGTGAATGCTATAGCCGACCTGCCCATGCGGGGTGCGGGAGGTGTGGTGGGTAGACATTTGATCGAGTGTAAAATCTGCTCAATTGGACACTGACTGAATTGGAAAAAGTTGACAAGTGACACTAAAGAACGCTTTTTATTATTTTACATGAAAAACGTCTGCCTTAGCAGCTCCGCCCAGAGGGCGGCGGCCAACTTGGACTGCTATAGCCTTTCTGTCAATATATAAAGTCCAAAAAAGAATGTCATTACAGTTCTGTCCGTCAACGTGTTAAGTAGGTTTTATTCCCGGACGGAACAACTAAATTGTACCTATGACCTACGGTTATTAGTTCCGAGTCTGCAAATGTGTTTGTATCTATCACTGCACTCACAATACTGGGAAAGTGAGTGTGAGTTTCATACCTGTGTTGTACAAACTGGTTAATGTTTTTTTAAATAATTGTTTTGTTCTTTTGTTGTGTAATTTGTGTATTGTGTCTCTTGCTGTCCAAATAAAAGTTTTATTATTTCCTTTATTAATTAAATATACCATACTTTTTACATTTCTAAATACATATTATAAAATAAAATAAAATATACATTTAAAAACATAAAAAATAGGAACCAACCGGTATCGGGAACAGGGTCCAAGCTACCGGTGGCTATAGGGCTCCAGAGAGAGGAACCTCCTCACAATGCGTGCCGTGTCGAGGAGTACCGCCTTCTGTCTCAAGCCCTTGATCCAACCCCCCAACGAGGGCCTCATAAGTTTTATTATTATTAATATCTCGTTCAATCAATACTAAAGTAGTATTTCAAACAAATTCTCATTTATATGCTGAGAAAGTTATAAAATAGGGATTCTATCAAGTAAATGGACAGCTATCAACATTGCGCTTTCTATGAGAGTCGTAAAATACGTCTACGGCAAAGTGAATGAGTTCAAACGATCGAAGTGTAAAGGATCATCGACCTGGCGATGGCGTGGCTATATTTAATATTATAACAAAATTAACTGGCTTACATTTCGGGGAATTTAATTATCACTTGTGTTAACGGTGAAGGAAATACACTCGAGAGCAATGAATCCGGGTCACCAGAAGAGTAAACCTTAATATCTCGGAAACTAAGAATGTTAGCTTGTTCAAATAAAAAGTATTTTATAGACCTATTTAATACTACTTAAATAATACGATTCGAGAGCTGATCATTGCGTTGATAGAGGAATGCGAGAATATTCCCCAACTTCGGCTCAGAAACTTTGTGCCGTATACCGAATCGCATGACATCTGTATTAACAATACACGGAGGTAATACAAAGTATTAAAATGTGAGAAAATGATATATTTGAAAAAAATTGAAATTTAAAAAAAAACTTGCATTAAAATTTTCGCATTTTTAATTTATGTATTTTTAATAAGTAAAACAAATGATAACTAAGTTCTTTTATTAATTTTATTTGAGTGGTATTAAATGGTCTATGAAATGCTTTTTATTTGAATAAGCTAACATTTTTAGTTTCCGAGATATTAAGGTTTATTAATGACCCGGATTCATTGCTCTCGAGTGTAGAATACAGTAGAAATAATCTTTATTTAAAAACATCGTGAGTAAACCTGCACATCTGAGAGAGCCTTATAAAGTTTTCGATGGTGTGTGTAGTCCGCCAACCCGCACTAGGCCAGCGTGGTAGACTAAGGCCTAACCCTTCTCATTCTGAGAAGAGGCCCGTGCCCAGCAGTGGAACAGTAAGTAATGGGCTGGATTTATTTATTTCCTGTTTAATTTAACTTAAAATTTAGACGGTATAGTGATGATCATAGATGTAGGATTATGCTCACAAATCGTATGGTAACAGCTTCTGAAGTCGGTACCACTGCCAAGCCAAGGTGCATTGAAGAATTAAAGGCCCCGACTTTAGAAGCTGTTTAGTTTTTATGAAAATTATTTTGTACATTTTAGTTACAAAAGTTAGTTTTTACTTTAAATTTTTTTTATATAAATAACGTAAAAAAAAAATTGCAAAAAAGTCAAGTCTATTCCCTATAAGCAATTATTATTCAGTATTACTCAACTAACTAAATGTATGGAATACTTAGCTGACTTTCTACCCCCTTCCAACTAAACTAAGTTATACGTATATCTATAAAAGAGGTACAATTTGTTTGTTTGTATGTAATACGGGAATTCTTTGGATCTACTGAACCGAGTCCCTGAGTGATATAGACAATATTTTCTTTTATTAATAACCTAACCATCAAAAACCCCCGACTCCAACTACAAAAAGAGCTGTAACTTTTGAACGGCTGAACAGATTTCGCAGGCAACATCTAGTTATATCTATGTACGTATTGAATGTTCAGTCACAGGATAGTATTACAGTCGTAATCAGGAAAATGTAGCCTTTTGCACTGCTAGCATCCCGCTTCGATAGATATTACCATATGCATGCAAATGAAGCACTTTTGTGCTGATCTGAATACAACTGTTTGCGACTCCGTAAGGACTTTTTTCCATAGACCACCGCATACCACATCTAAATACGGTGATGACCCCGGTGGTCTAGTGGTCTTGATTTAGCTAGTCATAGAGTCGAATTAGGTCTACTGCGTAATAGAAGTGTGCGCCGATGCTCGCGGCGGCGCGGCGGCGTCATCGGCGTGAATGGTGAAATCTTATTAAAAACAAAATATGGCAGACTTATTCGCCAAATGACTCTGATGGACGAAGTTATCGGCAAAACGCGCTATTTAAATTATGGTCATTTAAAAGTGGTATTTTATTTCATTTGCGTAAACAAATACGTCGAAATGAACCAATAAGCATATAATATTTTAGTAATTTCTAGTGTTTAGTTTACTAGTATATGGCTGCATTGTATCTAAAACAACCGTATCCGTCCGACCATCCACGCCGATGACGCCGAAGCCGGCATCGGCGCACGCCGCACACTGAACGCATGAAGTTGAGACTCTCATTTTGACAATCGGTAATGATATGATATGATATCATAATCTTAGCTCATGTTGCTTGGTAACAGCTGAAACATGAACATATTTCATGCCAATAAAGAACATTCTAATTCTGAAGACACAAACAAAACGAAGAGCAACAAAAAGTGAATTCTAGTAAATTTACCTATTTCCAGGCCTTCAAAGAAATACCAACCGTCCTTCAAAAAAGAAACCATTTATGAATTATAATCCATCATTATTTTCTTTGAAGTCCTGCCACAAAGCGAAAGTATCGGCATAAATTCAAAGAAACCATACCTATATTTACCGATCGATTTTCAACAAGAACTGAATTACGTTTACTGCCTAGCTTCAATCACAAATAAATAATGGGTAGGTAGTTGTCTTTAGCAGCACCATCGATCGATGGTGGTCAATAAATAATGAACGGTGTCTAGATAGTGCTAGAAATAGGCTCTATTTATTATGAAGGCTGCTTGAACTGCTGGCTGGTTGTTTGACGACACGGTTGGCGCAGGGGCTCGGCAATTACGAGTAGCTTGCTACGCTACGTGTCGCAGGTTCGCTCCCCACATGGAGCAATTATTTGTATGATCTATTGATAGTTGTACCGTGTCTGGGTGTGTGCATGTGAGATGTATCTTTGTAAACTGTACCCTCGATACAGGAGAAATCCTAGTGCCCTAACACGGAACATTTTTTTTTTGAAAATATAAAATCTAGTTTCTTTACTTATAATATACTACTTATAGGTAGATAATTACTTCTCTGCCAGATGCAGCGAGTCGACAAAACGCGATGCAGCATCGATGCAGTCGCTAAACGCGAGATTTTGCAACCGTGATCGAACGCAGCAAGTCGTTGAAATGCGATGCAGCATCGATGCTATAGCGAAATCGCTTGTCGCCGATGCTTAAAGTATTGAGTGTGGATAGGTCCTTAGATACTGATAAAATGGTGCTGAAAATGAACCAAGCTCAAAATGTGGACCTACTTGGTTTTAACTACACATTATTAAGTTCTGTCATTCTTAATAATATTCTTTTATGTGATTTCCAAGTGACCATCATAATTTTAATAATGAGTACTTTATATAAAGTAGGTTCTTGAAATAACTTTATATTGAAGTCGATTTCGCTGAGTATTTATTTAAACGGGACTTCTAGCTAGATTTTATTGAAAAACTTAACAGCTTCTAAAGTCGGTGCCACTGCCTAGTGAAGAGGCATTGAAGGCTTTTTTTGTTTTTAATTTTTTTTTTCTATTTTAAATGGCCTAAACAAGCGATTAAAGCAATTGGAATGACTTGCTGCTCTCTATTGTCTATCTCCAAAGGTCTTCATCACATCTTCACCAAATTTTTATGGACTACCTCGGGACTACCCTTACAAACATAAAAATAAATAATTGAAATCGGTACACAATTGGAGAAGATATCGTTGAAAAAATATACAGTCCAATTGAGAACCTCCTACTTCTTTGAAGTCGGTTAAAAATTGAAGACTTTCCTTACCGAATCGTGATAGAAACATCCATTTGGTTCAAAAAGAAAAAAGCAAAGTCTACCAAGAAAACTTTAATGGACTGATTAAAAAAAATTGCCTGCACGAATCGCCAGATGATTACCAAAATTAGCCAACATTAGCCAAATCTGTGTCGCCAGGGTTAAAGTTCCGAGCTGCGAACTCCATAAAAGTATGCCTATTAAGTTATATTGGGTCAAATATGGAACACTGACCGGAGAATGGTGATAGGCTGTTACGGGTTAAATAGCATGGAATGTATTGATATTGGACCGTAGGTTCTTTAGAGAAAATCACGACTGAATAATCTTTTATTTATCTGAATAATTACCTATTTATTTATCTTTACTAGTGGTCGCCCAGAGGTCGAAGTTCGACCGTAATATTAATATTTTTGTACTCCGGTTGCGTTTGGGAACGGACACTGAATCACTCTGCAAAGGAGACCATTATTTTAGGTAATTAATTGAAGTCTATTTTTTGGTTAAAATATAATTTATATACTTACGCTATAATTATATGAGCCATAAACTTAGAATATTTTCGCTTCGTACATCCTAAATCTATGATGTGGGCCCAAAAAACATTGTCTCCTTTTGCGCACTACATAAACATTTTTTCTTTCTTTCTTTATAAAAAAATACCTTGTATGGCCTACTTACCCGAAACAGAAGAAGTTACTTATATACCAGCTGAACACGTCTCGACAAAGCAATATTTCAGGCAAAGTGGCGGGTAAACACTAGTTAAAAAGTTGCCACCACTCGGCCAATTTAACTTGCTAACTGGCCCACTTTGGCGACTTGTTTCGAGTGTTGCCCAAACTTCGTCCCACCGTGCAAAAGACTAAATAACTGGGTGACTTATTTGTGTTTGGCGACGGTTTTGGTGTGACTCGAGTTTTAAGTAGGGGAAGGCGTATTTTTCTACGTAATTTTAGGTATTTTTCAGCACTTTGGTTTTTTTTTGGTAGTACTTATAACGTTTAAAAGAAAGAAAGAAAATTATTTCGGACTCGCACAGGAAATTACAAAAACAACAAAGAGAAAATATATTAATATTATTATTATATATTAACAAAAAAAAACCTGCACGAGGGTGAAAATGGCCCCTAACCAGCATATGCAGCGACAGATAATGTAAATGCCGTGCCGTTGTGATGCCACAGACAGTTACTATAACACTAATAGACCATATTATTATCTAGGTATAGCTCTCGCAAATCTTTATGAGCCCTGAACTGATCTCTCTCTCTCTCTCTCCCTCTAGTACCTATAATAAGCGTAGATACTATAGGTGAGAGAGGGAGAGAGTTCAGAGGGCTCATAAAGATTTGCGCGTACTATACCCGCTTGTATTCGAAGGGTTAGATAGAGGTTCTAAACTCTTAAGGCTGACATTCAGAGACGACAGAAACGAGTCTAAGCGTGAACTTACGCTTCCATCTGTCAAAATTTGTTCGTAAGTTTGACAGATGGAAGCATAAGTTCACGCTTTAGACTCGTTTCTGTCGTCTCTGAATATCAGCCTGAGGCTGACATCTATAGTGCGTACTTTATCTTAGTTCAGACTGTATTAGACTTTGCTGAGCTTATTTAAATGCTTAACATAAAAAATTAAATGATATGAAATGTATTGTCATACATTTCAAATTTAAGTTTATGTTATGACAATGATACGCTGAAATTGTGCTGAACATACGCTAAGACCGATGAAGTCAATAAACAAAGCCTAAGTCACACTAAATTACAGATTGTCCCATAGTCAATATTCAGATAATTATTCTTCTGATGCACTTCTGAGGGCACTGTGCTCGTAAATCATTTCTTCTGATTCCTCTATAATATTTTGTTACAATTAATTTGGAAATAATAATCTTCTAGTACTTCTAGTATGACGTACAGATATAATAAACGTTGTTCTGAAGTTTGCTTTCTTGATTGACATTTTTACGCGACCATCACGGAGTTTTAGTACTATATCATAAAGAAGTATTATAAAAGAATCATAAAATTTTATAATGCTAGCTTTACGTCTGGGTTTATTTAGGCCTCTGGCCAAGAAATTGGTACCTATAATAACTTATTTTGGTTTAATAGAGGTGGAGTAAGTACCTAAGTATTATGAAACGTCAATTAAGTTGTTTGTTTTAAGCACTGCCCACACCACCGCAGTATGCGGTAGTGGTGGCGGTGGCGGACAGTTGAAAGAAAGAAAGAAAAATCATTTATTTATTCAGCACGTAGGTACGTATTGACAACACAAGAGAGAGATGATTAAAGACAAAAAATAACACACTACAAAAAGAGACCAATAAGATTTTTTTTTTTTTTTTATCCATAACAAGATACAGTTTACTAAATGCTTCTTGTGTCACATATATTACGAATTTTTTTATAATACAACGAGATTGACACGGTTGGCACAGTGGCTAAGCGATTAGCTTTCTGCGCTACGTGCCGCGGGTTCGATCCCCGCACGGAACAAATATTTGTATGATCTACAGATAGTTGTTTCTGGTCTGGGTGTGTGTGCATGTCACATGTATGTTTGTAAACTGTACTCTCGACACAGGAGAAATCCTAGAGAGGGGCAATGTTTAAAAAAAACAAATACAATTTAAAAGATTTTTTATCATTATTGGCTCAGTTATCTACTTAAAAAATTTATTTGTCCTAGGGATATTATAAATATGTAACCAACCCTCAAAATCTCGTCCCGTTCGTGTCTTTAGAGGCGTGTGAAGAATTATCTCAGGGTTCGTACAAGCTTATAATATTATTTATTTTAAATCTTTTTAGCTGATAATCTGAAAATTTCCGTATGAACACGCAATATTTTTTCAATAAAACCTCATTTATATGGATAATTTCTCGATCGGGTTGGCTTATATTGTATGCCGATTTTCATATGCTAGCCTTAGGCTTAGTATGCGACGGGACAGTTTTTTTTTTCGAACGAAATATTTTTTTTGTATCTGCTCGTTATATGATGCGATATGAGAGCCTGCGAATCATTTGAATTAGGGCTCATTCACACGAGTTCACAGATTTCGGTGCAAACTCGTAATACCTATCCCATTTTTAACACGCATTTATTAGCTTCACCTGTAACTAACTAACTATGTAAGAAAATCTTGGAAGTTAAATTTGACCCACTTCCCGGTTTCCGATTGAGCTGAAATTTTGCATACACGTTTAGCTTGGATGACTAAAGGGTGTTCTATAGTTTTTTTTAAACTATTTTTTTTTTTTTAATTCACGTTAAATTACATTATTGTCGCAGCTCTTACCACGATATTGTATCAATCAAGATTTTAATTTATTAAAAGAGTTACTATGGAGTTTCTTTCTATAAGATTTAACTATTTGAAACCGCGCACCTAGAGTAAGACGCCTAGAGTCTCGACATTTCATAAGTGCTTGTATCTGGTTTGACATGAAATAAAGATCTATTCTATTCTATTCTAACTTGTCGATATCTGCACAAGATTGTCACTATAGAATCGGGTCAAAATAACCCCAGTGTCAATATGCGACTATTTCTTTGGTACGTGTTACAGCGCTATGGGAGGGTCCGATCGAAACAATTGTAAGACCCTACTCTCGTCTTATTTATTTTTGCTGACCTTACGATGAGAAGGTTTTCGATTTAATTACATTAATTTTGAGTGGCTTTCTTTGTTCTGTTCAATTGTAGTTGATTCGGAAGAAAGAGAGGATCTAACGGAGCACTTATGTGACGTGATATTTGTAATGTTATGTTCATCAGATGCTGCAGCACTTTGTTGAACTGAGATCTTTTAGGCAATCAATGCCACATCAAACCAGCTAAGTGAAATAATAAAAAAGACTCGATTTTTAAATAGTATAACGTTTTTAATTTTTGGTTTTCTTTTGTTTTTTAACCGACTTCAAAAAAGGAGGAGGTTCGCAATTCGACAAGTTTTTTTTAAAATGTTTGTTACCTCAGAACTTTCGACTGGGTGAACCGATTTTGATGATTCTTTTTTTATTTGAATGCTGGTGCTACCCGTGTGGTCCGATATTAATTTGGTGAAGATCTGATGAAGAATTTCGGAGATATACTTGTACAATGGAACTCTTGAATGAATAACAGCATATCACTTGCGATTACTGTAATCGCATGCTTATGTATTGTTTGTGCTACTCAAAGTAGAAGAATAAAATAAACTTTAAAAAAAAGTAGAAACCGACTTCAAAAAACTAAAAAGTATAAAATAATTTTCTTAAAAAACTTAACAGCTTCTGAAGTCGGGGCCTTTAATTCTTCAATGCTAGGTGCTTGGCAGTGGCACCGACTTCAGAAGCGTAGCTTGTCCACCATAGAAACTGGTTTTGTCTACGGAAGAGTAGACAAAATGATAGATTGTAGAAATATTTCTATTCTTCGGTAGGATTTGGTAGAATAATACATCACTAATTTCCCTGAATTTCCCCGTTGCTATGGAAAGAATCCTAGAATCGAATATATCCCCCTCTCTTTTCACTCTCATCCAGATTGAATTGTCAAAAATTCGAGTCGCTGATTATGCATCTTAGATCTTAGGTTTTTATATCTATCTATCCGTATCTATCTAAATTCACAGACGTGAGTAACCTACCTATGAATAAAGAATTTCTAAATTCTCAGAATCTCCCCAAACCGCGCGCGCATCTTTCGCCACAAAATATTATTTTCTTAATTAGATCTTATTTGTATCACTGCGAATCGTAAGAAAACAAATTACCTTCTGTAATGAGATCTTACAGAATTAACAAGATATTGCGTAGCCGGAAAATTAAGAGATGCTTTTGTTTATTTTCTCTCAAAGATGAGATTTTAAAGGGACAAAGGTACTTAATATTGGGCTTGTTTTTCTTTTATCGTTAGGTTAAATACATAATTTTACCTTTTTTTATTAAATGTTATTAAGTGAATCTCTGGATGGAAAGCATTTTCCTGTACCATGATATACAGGGTGCAGCAGATGTTATTAGATTTTTTATTTTTTTTTAAACATTGCCCCTCACTAGTATTTCTCCCGTATCGAGGGTACAGTTTACAAACATACATGTCACATGCACACACAACCAGACCCGAAACAACTATCTGTAGATCATACAAATATTTGTTCCGTGCGGGGATCGAACCCGCGGCACGTAGCGCAGAAGACTAATTGCTTAGCCACTGCGCCAACCGTGTCGTCACAAATGAAACAACGTATTTGGTAACATTCTTATTCTTACAAAAAACATGGAATATACAAAACATACAATTTACAGATATATGCACAAAGGCGAGCTTAACTCAGAATGAGTTTTCTTCTAGCAAATCTTTGGATGATCATGTTCTGAAGCTGACAAAAATACTTTTTTGCATCATATCTCACTCTGCTACCATTCGACTAGGTGAAGGAACATCAAAGTAGAAATGTATGTCACATTTATCTGTTCTACACGTGTAAATAAAAATAATTTTGGTTAGAAAAGGTTGGAGACTAACACACTTTGCCTAGATCGTGATAAGTGTAAAATTATGAAATTTATATGTAGTTCCTGTGGCTAAACTAAAGATTGGATTTGATTGATTTTTTGTGTACGGTCACAGAACGTGATACTAAACACGCTATTTTATTTAATGAGATAACATCTACGGCACCCTGTATACAGGATACAGGGTGGAAATAATAAGTGACAAAAAGCGAATAACAAAAAAAAAACAGAATTTAGTATGGAATACTCTTTTGTTTGTCATAATCTCTCACATGAGAATCTTTCAAGCCACGGTGGAAAGATTTGCCAGTCAGCAAAGTCATAACGGAGCTTACTGTACACGATAAGACGTGGGGTACGTACAAAAGGTATCTTCACTCCCGGAAAGCTCTTTTTGAACACTACTTGCTGAAAATGAACTCTGAGTGTCGCAGTTAGACCTCTCCCTAATTGGGTACTTGAATCTAAATTATAATGAGAAATTATGTAAAAAAAATCAATAATAAAAGTTGTGAAAAGTGCTTTAATAAACGATTTATTCAAAAATTATAACTTTTTTGCTAATTATTTTTATTATAAATTACGTAACGGAACGTTATTTCAAACACCATTATCGAGTTTATTACGTTACTCCTTCATGTTTCCTTGGTAACTATATTGACACTATGAACGATCGATGCAATGACTTTGTGATTTGGCGCAAAATTTGAAAACCATATTTTATTTGGGAATAGCTTTACCCGCGTCTTCGACAGCGTAGAATTTAACAAAAAAAAATCGAATCCCTAATTCTTTTTTCTTTTTCTAAACTAAAAGTAGCCCAAGTTACTCCTTATTACATCAGCTATCTGCCAGCGAACGTCCCCATCAAGAACCTTATACATAGAACTATTCTTGGTCCCCATCAAGAACCTTATATCTAATATTCTTGGTCCCCATCGATGATGAACGTCCCGTCAAATCAGACAGAAAGACATTTTTTTTTATTTTATTGTGCCTTGTATTAATGTACCCTACTTTCATTTATGAATTTAGTAAAAAGGTGTTATTTTGACATTACATACAAATACTTCAATTTAATTTATATTTTAATTATTCGTGCATATTATCTTTACAATTTTGATCTTTATGTCATAATAAAATATAAAATATATTACAAGTTCTCCATTCTGCCACAGTCAAGTTTTCGACCTTCCGTATCCAGTCTGTCCCAGCTACCACCTTCAGAAAGACGATTGCCGTCCCTTATTAAAAAAATAATATTCACCTGTTAACCTTGTATTCGTTTTTCAATACAGGGTTACCCTTTTCTTTTTGCTGTGTTCGCAAAACAGTGCAAACACAACGAAATAGGTGATTTAGTAATGTCCATACTAAAATAACGGCGGGATCTTCCGTACAATTCCCACAGCTACCATTTTACGACGCCTGCAGGGGAAATTATATGGGTTGTAGTATTTTTACTGTGTAGCAAACCTATATGTTTGAAGTTACTGTGTAATTTGGCAAGGATTTTGTAAGGTTGATCATTTTTAGTGACTTAATATCCGATTTCTGAATAAAATGACGTCATAACCGGTGAAAGGAATCGTTAAAGTAACGGCCGGCGAGTGGGCATTCGAATCTAGACAGCGGTACTGTGCGGAAGTGCGGGTGTGGTGATATTGTGACAGTGATAGGAGATAAAATAAATAACTATAAAGTATTGAAACCGGCGTTTTACTACAGTTTTAAGAAGTCGGGTAGATAACATTAGTTTTGATTATACAACGTTTATCAGAAACGCGTGGTCATATTTAAGGGTGTGGATCAGGCCATCAAACTGTTCCAAACGTTTGGGTCGAGTAGGTATTGAAGTTTTGTATCGGACAGCTGATTATATTTTCGTGATTACGATGTTGATCCCATAGAGAAGGTTGTTCAGTTTGATTGTCTGATCCACACCCTTAAATATGACCACGCGTTTCTGATACACATTGTATATTAGCCAAATAAACAAGGTTTTTTACTACTTGCACATAAAACGAGTGTGGCATTGAATTATGGTATCTCGCATTTGATTATAATAGAAAATCACTTTTTTAATTCGGGGTTATCGTAACTCCTTAGCGGCTTATGTTGACGCGAGGAGAACGTAAGTAATCGGCTTGTAAATATCAGAGTTGTTATACTCACAGTCTAGTATGATCTTCAAAAGTCTACTACCTATCTGAACACAGTTAAAAAGTTCAATATAAAACGTTGTAACCACTCTATGTCAATACATGCTTGACGTTCGGTAACTTTCGGAAACACGAAGATATCCGATCGTCATTCTTTTACCAAATATTGCCCGTTCAATTCTGAAGTGATAAAACTTCTCCCAGGTAGCACACAATTTCTTTTAGAAGTCAAGAAAACAGTCTATGGTCAATGTTGCCACTCTAAACGCGTACTAGTTATTTTTCACGCTCCCACAACTGCCGAAAGTTTTAAGTATTTTTGCTCTGGTAACATTGTATAACTGCTTAGAAATGTACAGGGGAGGACGAAAAAAGTTGGCAACTATTTTTTATGTATCATTTTATTGAGTTTTTTTCTTTATTATTAAAGGAATGATGAAAGTGGCATCAGTTACAGAAAAGCTGCAAAGTAACTGGTTGTCTTGGTATGGACATGTAATGCGGAGAGATGAGAATCATGTTTTATGAAGAGTTGTAAGTATGAATGTTGATGGCTATCAGAGAAGAGGCAGACCAAAGAAAAGATGGATGGACTGTGTGAAACATGACATGAATGTGAAGGAAGTGAATCCGGAAATGACGTCTAATAGAGATGAATGGAAGACATATTGCGCCGACCACAAATAAAATGAGATAAGGGCAGGAGAATGATGTTTTTCTTTTTGTTCGCGCTGCTCAACCTCAGGATGACTTCTGAGATTTGGAGAAGAACTGAGTGCCATAACTTTTTCCAAGACGAGTTCCTTCACACACGTTATTTATTTAGCGTTTATTATAATTGTTGTTGTATTTCTTTTGTTGTTTATGTCTTATCCTTTCTGTGTGCGTAATTTTTATTGAATTTTTATGGTGTGTGTTGGTTTTTCTGTTTGTATTTTCTTTCTTTCTTTCCTCCATATCACGTTTACAGTCATAAATTCGCGTCACATCCCCAGGGGGGTTGGCAGGAACAACAGCACGACTTACGATTGTGCGAACTTAATATCTTATAAATAAGTTGGTAGGTACTTTTTAAATTCACGCGTCTTTTGATACATCGACACGCACCTACCTACCAGCTATTTTTTTTTCATATTTTTCAACTTTTGATGTTTTTTTTTTTTTTTTTTTTTATCTTCTCTCTCTTATGTTGTCGATGTGTCTGTGCCGAATAAATGTTCTTTTCTTTCTTTTCTTCACCAATGCTAATGTCTTACTTATTACACAATTTGTTATTGCAATTATTCGGATTCCATGCAATGTTAGGGCAGATTTATAACATCGGCGTCATTTTTTGATCTGTGGAATTTGTTTTTTTTTAATTTACGCGTGTTTTCATCCAGCGACACTCCTCTAATAAATAAAGCGATACTTAATGTCTTAACTTATGAAGTTATGACACAATTTGTTATTGCAATTCGGATTCCATGTTATAGCAGATTTATAATGTAGACGTCATTATTTTTTTTAAAACGCTTTTATTAGCTTCACTTGTAACTAACTAACTAACTAGATGTAAAAAAAATCTTGGAAGTTAAATTTGACCCACTTCCCGGTTTCCGATTGAGCTGAAATTTTGCATACACGTTTAGTTTGGATGACAAAAGCGTTTTCTTTAGTTTTTTTAAAGCTATAATATTTATTATTATGTGTTTTTTTTGGCTTGCCTGTAAAACTTGTTTTTTTTTTAATTTACACTTCTTTTCACCATCCTTCGACACGCCTCAAACAAATAAAGTGGTAGGTACTCGATGTGTTATTACATAAGCAATTGCTTTTTTTGTTTTTATTGTTTTTGTATGAAAAGTTTACCTACTTCAAATAAGTAGTATTTATTGGTAGATCAGTTTCAAAATATGTTATTGAATACACAATTTGTTTTTGCAATTATTCGGATTCAACATCATTAGATATTCTTTTTAAATTTTTATATTGTTTTTTAGGGTGATGCATTTGTTTTTTTTATTTGGATTTTTATTATCGCTTTGTTCGGTGGAGGCATATGTCCTATTGAAAGTACAGACCGTACTATAACTTGACCTTTTTTATAAGATATCACCAAAATCGTTAGATATATCTCAAGGCGTCCCCTCCTTTCTCACGATAAATCCTTTTCGGTAATCGCTTCTATAAATCTGCCATTTCACTTTAACAATGAGAATAAAATGTTCGTTATCTTTCGTCTTAATTTATATCTTTTACTGCAAAATATTAAATATTGAATCACTGTAGCCGTTTGGCTGAAATTGGCAATTCAGATAATTTGCTTGAAATTATGAATTGTTATTTAAAGATGAAATACTGCGCCATTTTAAAATTTAATTCGACTTTTTAATATTTTACTTCGGCCATTTTGATTGGACAGAGAACGTCGGTAGTCAATGCCAAGTCATTGTAAATAACACTTATACACGTAAGTTCTGCGTACTTATTCCACAAGTGAACATGATCATAATACTTGCATTTGCGCAAGAGAGAGAGTGCTATTGCTATGCATTCTACTATGGAATGCACTCCCTCTAGAAATCAGGATGGCTAACAGTAAGCTCTCATTTAAATTTAAAGTACGTAAATACTTTCGTGACAAGACGGCGGCAGATTCATCTCGACTCTGATTTTTCCGAATTGTATATATTTATTATTTATAGTTATGTGTAATTAGTTTATTTAGCATATTGCATATTTATTTATATAAAATTATGTTGGTAATGTTTATGTAAGTTTATATAGTTGTTTTTAAGTATAATAGTTATATCTCTCATTTAAGTTTTTTTTTTTTTGGTGCATCTACCTTCATTGTCTCTGCATCACCCTAAGGTTGTCTGGTAGAGAATGCCTACGGCATTAAGACCGCCTTTGTACATTGTACATGAAGCATTTTAAATAAATAAATAAATGTACGTCACGATTATTAGTAAACTTGGTGCAAACGTTAACATACTCACGCGCAAGCATAGATACTTGAAAGAAAAGAAAAAGAAACAAAAATCATTTATTTGCCACAAAAACAAGACACACTAGAATGATAGACATAGGTAATAAGAAGAGGAGAGGTGCATAGACAGAGAAGACATACTACTACACACGACACGACACTACTACTACCATTACCTACATATTGTGGATTACTTGACACGTGCGCTTGACGTTTGCATAATTATGGTCTGTGGCGAATAACTCAGTGATATTATTATACCACTTAATAATAGCAAAAAAAATATTAACTGTCCCATGGAAAACTTCAATGGACAGTATTGAAGTTTTGTATGGGACAGTTTATAATTTTTATGTATGGGACAGCAAATAATTTTTTCGCGATTAGGATGCATGTTCCATAGAGAAAGTTGTTCAGTTTAATTCGTGGTGCGGGTTCCAAATCTTCATCTCGAGACCTGCCTCAAAGAAGAGTTTTGGCCGAAGGGTGTCGTGTATCGTCGGTTTCGCGGCCGGCTGCGCGACACCAGTCAGCGAAACATGACGCCGTCATCTACTGTGCAGCAGTAGTTTAAAATTTATTGTTATTAAATAATATGTATTAGTTTATTAATGTATTGTTATTGTTATAAATTTGTGTATATTTTTGTATTTTATTGTATGGGCCAAGTTGCCTGAAATAAATGTTATATTATTATTATTATTTAATGGTCATCACCCCTACCGCGTAACTAAAATTGTATGAACATCGACATCGGTATTAAACTTCAATACGATCGTGAGAGCCTAAACTTTGAGCTAACTTGTAAAAAAATTACCTATCATATAGTTGGGACACTTATCTTCATTTTCGGTAAAAAAAATACAAGTTAGCTCAAAGTTTAGGCTCTCACGATCGTATTGAAGTTTAATACCGATGTCGATGTTCATACAATTTTAGTTACGCGGTAGACCCGCTGATCCACAACCTTAAATATGACCGTCCATTGTACATACACGTTGTATTTATAGCTTGGAAAATAAACATAACCTCCCTCCTTCATTTTCTATTTATAACAAATAATGTGTTTAGCACTAAACATCACATAAAAGTTGCCACACATACTCACAACTATAAACCTCAGGTCTTAAACTGAGGTTTACCAGCGATAAAAACCATCTCAACTTTTAATAGTTAGCTTTATAACTGCCTTCGGAGCCAACCATTAATTTGTAACATAAAACTGAACGACTTGGTTAAACTTTTCTAAATGAAGTTCTTATAATTGTTGCCAATATAATCTCCCGAGAGGAGAGGAAAATAGAATATAAAATAAATTACTTTCTGTAGTGGAGATTATTATTAGAGGAAGTGCAGCATATTTGGAATACCAGTTTGTTTTTCGGGAATAAGTAGAAGAGAAAACGGATTAGCCCAATAACAAATACATTAAATAATTAGAAAACTATTTAAGTTTAATAATACAGACAGTTAAAACAAACAAAAACTGAGAACCTCCTCAAAATTTTAATTAAACTAAAAATCTCCGAAAGTGTGATTTGACTTAGGCTGCAGGTAATTTGGAATAGGGTATTCCAAATTATATGCGCCTTTTTTCTTTGACTATTAGCTTAGGTACACTTTTTCTTAGAAACTAAAAAATGAAACTGTGCTGTTTGAAGGTCTTGAAGGTCTTGAGGAACTTGAAATAATTGCCGATCTTGCTAGCTTACGGCCTCTATTGCTAGTGGATTTTTTACTGTGGACACGGGAGAAATAAGATAGGGAGTAACAAGAGAGTGACTTTCTGTTCTACTAGCAGACAGCCCTGGCTCAGTTTGATCAAAACTCTCCAGTCGCAGAGGGTAGGTTCCTTTTATTTCGTGAGGCATGAGCAATTTCATGTCACCCGATACTGAAAAAATGTAACGGCTAGAAATAAACAAGTTATTGCTATTTTCAACCAAGTAACCAAGTAACTTTTTCCATGGAGCAGGTTCTTTCTGTTAAGACGACTTGACGACTTTGCAACTAAAATTCTAAGGGCGTGATCAGACGACATGCGCCGACCACGCACAGGCGTTGGCCCACCGTACACGCGCATTCGGCACGCGCAAAATCAGCGTATATATAGCAAAATAGCGCAAGGCGTATGCGGTGTGGGCGCGGGGTTGACATGAGGCGGGCGCGAGGAGATCGCGAGACGGGCGCTTGGCGTGTGCGGCTGGACTTCGAAAAATGCAATTTGAGGTCTATTGATGTGTCATAAGACTCAAATTCGAAGCGAGTTAGACGCGGGTGCTGTCGTGCGTGGCGTGCGCTTAGCGGGCGCGTGTCGTCTGAACGCAGTTTAACTAATTATTTTTGTAATTAGCTGACAGTGGAAAGAAAATATTAAAGCCCCATAATTTAACTTACGTAGAATCAGAAAATGTTGCAGTGATACATTTCGAAACAAAAAATGCTTTGATCATCTGGTGCCACTGAGAGTTAGTAACTCTGCATTTGGATGCCGGGCGCAAACGATTTTCTACCGGAAAAATTACGGATTATACGTACTTTTATGTGTCCAAATTAGAATAGGTTATCCAGTCTGTAAGTGTTAGTTCAGAAAGGTTATTATTATGGTCACGTATCAGGTGGGTGGTTGACAGCATAACAGTTATACCAAAACTTTGTTCTCTTAAAACGCTTCTAGTGTTGTAAAGTAACATTAAACTTTGCCTCCATTTTTCTGGCCGCCCGTGTACGAAATGAAATATAGAATGCCGTCAGAATTTTTAGTAGTGGACTTAAAGTCGTCTCAGTTGACTTTAAAAACATTGGTGGATGTTTTAAAGTGTCATGCAGTGTAATGGATGCTTCTTACAAAATTGAGACAATAGAATTTTGAAAGTATCTTGTAACACTATGCATTGAAAATGTAACCACTTGCTTTAGTTTCCAGCTTAGGGATTTTTTTTAGTTTCGTGGTAGAGATAAAATACGATAGCATGGCGCGCCCCTCCAAATGACTGTTTTAATGTTTCTAATCACATCTCCTTACCGAGCAACAAATCCTTGGATTTATTTTTGTTTGACGGCCGTCTCAGTACGCACACATGTGTTGAGTCTTGGTGGTGCTTTGTAAATACTTTCACAAATACTTTCAAACATTTTGAATTTTGGAGGGACGCGCCATGTTATCGTACGTTATCTCTAGCTTGTTGAATGTGTAATTAAATTAATCTTTTAATGATTACAATCTTGATAGTTTCTTTGTCGCTTTACAACTATGCAACAAGTCGCTAACTTCCTGCCGAGAATATAAACTGTTCATGTGATAGATTAGTATGAAGCAAAATCATTTTATTAACCCCCGACAAAAAAGAGTGGTGTTATAAGTTTGCAGTGTGTATCTAATCGAAAGTTTATTTATTCGGATATCATCTTAGCTACGTTTCATGAAAATCTGTTCAGCCGTTCAAAAGTTACAGCTCTTTTTCTAGTTAGAGTCGGGGGTTTTTGACGGTTAGGTTGTGGATTCTTCAAATTGAATAGTAGTGTGTTCCTTTATAAAAAAAATCATGAAAGACAAGGTAGAAGGGAAGAGAGGAAGACTTAGAAGGAACCACATAGACCAGATAAAGAAAAAGCTGGACGGCCAGACGTACAAAGAAGTGAAAGAATTAGCAGAAAGTAAACAATAATGGAAAATGCTACACCGAGAAGACTCTGCATTGAAATCGGTCCATCCGTTTTGGAGCTATAAGACAGACACACAGATACATACTACAAACTTATAACACCCCTATTTTTTGTCGTAGGTTAAGAATATCTAGGTAGCTAACCAATTCTCCCACCTCGTCAACTTCCGCACCTTAAGATATACCTAAAAGCATAGACATAACTTTATCATATCTTTTAACAACAACGACATAAATCTCTTCACAATTTTATCCAAAAATCATCACACCAGAATTCAAAACAAGCGATATTTCGCGGCATTCCAGCTTATCTATAACCTATAAAATCTTCTAGAAGCTTCGAGATACATCGAGCTATCTGAATAATAGTATCTGAGGTACTAGGATGCTTCGAGGGTGCTATTTTTATTCAAAAACCGGATATTATGTGTCATAACGAGATAGTCTGATAGCTTGTATTTTGTGTACTAGGTATTTTAGGTTAAGATTTAGCCATTAAAGGGTGAATTTTTGGGATATATTTTATAATATACGGTTTATATAATAAAATTGTTCATAATGAAGAGTACCTACAATAACTGAAAATTAAATTAAAGGGATAGAGACTAGAGAGGTAAGATCTTGTATTATAATATTGAAAAAAATACAATGCGCGCTTTTAACCGCAAGCAACAGCTATATTCTGTAAAATAAAAATATATAAAATGAAAATCTAATAAAATTATTATATGTACCGAATCAGCCTATTTATATTCCCACTGTTGGGCTCGGGCCTTCTCTCTGACAGAGAGTGACCCGTGATCCACCACATTAATTCCCTTATCCTTCTGTTGTAATAAATTCCTTTTCCACACCTAGGAGTAAATATATTTCATCCGGACAATTTTCCAGGAATACTAAAACATACATAATGTTAGTGATTCCCTTTGACTAGGTGTCCCGAATAACCTTTTCCAGTCCGTAAATAAACCTACCAACAATTTTATATACAGCATTTATAACCAACCTGTATACACGGGGCAGTTCACAGTTGTCCGCCTCAATTATTCATAGGCCTTCCGGCTATATCGTGACACTACTACATACATATTAAATCACACGGCTACTGTTAAAGTTGTAAATCTGACCTTTCGTTGACTTCCGAGTAGTTTTATTATTTTGTTCCCTATTTGGGTCGGGGGTAGTTGGAATTGTAGGCTACGAAACGTTGTAAATATTTCTGTGTGATCTCTGATGAAGGGCCCGTTCACACGAGCTACTTTTAGCATCGGCGACTAGCGATTCAGTTGCTTTTCGGAAGCTAGATGCAGCGATCGATCGCTACCCCGTTCACTCACGATACTTTTAGCAACCGCGATCGGATGCAGTGAGTCGCTAAAACACGATGCAGCATCGATGCTATCGCAAAATCGCTAGTCGCCGATGCCAAAAGTAGCTCGTGTGAACGGGCCCTAAGGGTTTACTATATTTGAAGACAGCAGACAGCAGTGATAGCCTATCGGTCGAACGCTTGTCTTGCTTGCTTGGTCTGAGTTCGAACCCGGCCCGCACCTCTGTCTTTTCGAATTTAGGTATGTGCGGATCGTAATTTGATTATCACTTGAATTAACGGTGAAGGAAAGCATCGTAAGGAAACCTGCACATCTGCGAGAGCCTCATAAAGTTGTCGATGGTGTGTGTAGTCCGCCAACCCGCACTAGGCCAGCGTGGTGGACTTAGGCCTAACCTGTCTCATTCTGAAAAGAGGCCCGCGCCCAGCAATGGGACAGTAATGGGCTTGATTTATTTTATTTATACTAGGAGACGCGGAATCTCATTCGATGGACAGTGAAGGCCTGAGCAGAGAACAGGACGTTTTGCCGCGACGACAACGATGGCGTTGGCGGGCCTTTTTATACCTTCATTATAGTTCCTTCATTAGCGCTGCTGACGCATGCGTCATGCTCGTGAACGGGTGCAATCTGTCGGAACTGGGGGTCTACCGCGTAAAAAAATGGTAATGAACATCAGACTCCGGTAATAAACTTCAGTATAATCCTAAGATACTAAACTTCGAGCTATCTTGTAAAAATATTACCTATCATGAAGTTCGGACTCCCATCTTCATGATCGGTAAAAAAATTACAAGAAAGCTCAAAGTTTAGTGTCTCACGATCGTATTGAAGTTTATTACCAGAGTCGATGTTCATTACCATTTTTGTTACGCGGTAGACCCGCTGGTCAGATTGTAACTGCTATGGTATTATTCAGAGGCAAATCATTAATATCGCATTCTTATTTTTTATTCACATTAAATTAAATTATTCTCGCAGCTCTTACCACAACATTGTACTAATCAAGATTGTAATTTATTATTTTAAAAGAGTTTCCATGGAATTTCTTGCCGGTTCTTCTCCATAGGACCTACTATTTGGAACCGCGCACCTAGAGTCTCGACATTTCATAAGCCTGTATCTGGTTTACACGAAATAAAGATCTATTCTATTATATTTTATTCTACGATAAAATTTATGGAAAGCCTCCAAAGCATCACGAAACTAACTTGTCGACTACAACATTTGGTACATACAGCACGTTTACTTTCTTAATTTTTGTGCCTATCTTTTTATTCCTCTGTAAAGAAAGAAAAGAAAGAAAGAAAGAAAGAAAAGGTTTTTATTTTTACGCCCAGTATGACGCACAAAACTTAAATAAACTGTACAATATATTGTCTTTTTTATAGTCCGAATAAATATATTTTCTTTCTTTTTCTTCTTTCAACACCCTGTATAAGCAGAGTAACTTACAAATCTTCTAGTTCCGTATAAATAAACCGCGAAATAAATTAAAGAACATCAAACAAAAGCAGTGCTTTTACCCGACAACATTATTCGGGCATTACTCGCCGACCGACCCGCAGTTACGTAGTTATTATACACAAACAGACAAACGGTTTAATTAAATCTCCGTTTTCGGTCTTCCGTCTTGTCAGTGTTTTTTTCTTTCTTTCTTTCAATGAACGTACGCAATGTTGGTACTTTATGGCGAATTCTTGACCCCCGAAAAAAAAGAGGGGTTATAAGTTTGTAGTGTGTATCCGTTTATGGTATCGTAGCTCCAAAACGGATGGACCGATTTCAATGCAATTTATTAAAATTTAAAGCTAGTTTAATCAGGTATCATCTAAGCTATGTCTCATGAAAATCTGTTCAGCCGTTCAACAGTTACAGCTCTTTTTCTAGTTGGAGTCGGGGGTTTTTGACGGTTAGGTTATGTGAGTGTGTGGGTACTTCCCCGGTTAAGTCAACCCGTTTACGGTTTGTTATATCCTATGTAAGCGAGCCTATAATAACAATATTTTTAAATGGTTTTATTCCTGGACCAACCATGAAATTGCGAAAAAAATCCTGCTGTTCCATACAAATAAAACTATATTATTTGACTAAATGTATAGAAAGAAAAAAAGAAACTACTTTTATTTTACACAACAACACATACACACACACAATAACCAATATGCAATAACGAATAAATAAATAAACAGGGTTACAGAAAAACAAAACCAAAACACAATAAAAAAAAAACAACAAAATAAACAAATTCAAATGAGAAAAAAAAAAAAGCAAACAATCAACTTTCGTAACATCGCACGCCTCCATCTCTGCTCATGTGGGATGATGTATGGAGCAGTTTATTTTCTTTTCGCGGTTTCAAGGTTGGCCTCATAGTAAAAGTTGTTCATAACTATGAGTACAATAACCCCTTTTCGTTTTAATATAACCTTTCTAACTAACCTTGTATAATAAAACACACAGATTAAAACATAGATGAACATGCTGTATAATATAAACCTGGTTTAATTAAATCTCTGCGTGAAATATTTGACGTGTGACCGCTCGTTAGATGTGTTAGTTAGGTTTATTCTTGATTTGGTATTTTACGATTTGGTCATGTTTGAAATAAAAAATTCCAATATACACGGCGTAATTGCAAAACCTAAATATAGTTTGATCATAATGGATTATTGAATCGATTTTAGTAACATTTGATATAGGTAGGTAAGTTTTTTTTTTTTATTTGACCAATCCGACTTACGCCATTCCGACGCTCGATTGAGCTACAGAATATTAAATCTTATTTCGAGATAGTAAGACCCAATTTTAAATGCAGTAAGTAATGCTAGGTTCAAAACTATTTTCCTAAAAAATAATATTTAACTTTAAAAAGTTTAATTTTTGGTTATTGAATTATGCATTTAACTAGATATTCTAATTGAGATGTGTCAGGTTTTGCGTTTAAATTACACATTGCAGACAAAAAGCTTATAGAGGTTTTGAAGAAATATGAATGAATAAGTGTTACTAGTGGTCGCCCAATGGTCGAAATTCGACCGTAAATTTAGCTTTCTGCACTTCTTCTCCATATAAACTATAACTACGCCAAATCTCACACTCCTACGTAAGCGCAAAAAGGGGTACAAAGCTTTCCCTTCACGTATTAACATAATTAGATTATTAATTTTCTTTTCGTTTTTTTCAGGTATGCACGATTATTCAGGATATTTTGCCAACATCACTGTGATAGAGCGAGTGTGATAAATTAAAGGTAATAATATAACAAATTAAAATAATGGGAATTATAGCTCAGTCTTACACACTAGCCCATTACGGGCAAACCAACAATAATAAAAATGAGGCCATAAAAAAAAACCGGCCAAGTGCGAGTCGGACTCGCACACAAAGGGTTCCGTACCATTATCTATAAAAACGAGCAAAAAAATTACGTTTGTTGTATGGGAGCCCCCTTAAATATTTATTTTATTCTATTTTTCAGTATTTATTGTTATAGCGGCAACAGAAATACATCATCTGTGAAAATTTCAACTGTCTAACTATCACTGTTCATGAGATACAGCCTGGTGACAGACGGACAGACAGACAGACAGACGGACGGACAGCGAAGTCTTAGTAATAGGGTCCCGTTTTACCCTTTGGGTACGGAACCCTAAAAAGAACAACAAAGATCATATTATGTACCACTATAACTTATACAATACATGTAGGTACATACTTAACCATAGATATCCGTGTACTTAACAGTCGAGCCACCTAATTACGAGAACAAGGGAAGCATCATTAAAATTAGCTTGTGAAGACAGGAAGCAGTGGGTCACCAGGGAAGCTGCATGTGCAGAATATTACTTTTATACTAGATGTGTGCGCCGATGCCCGCGGCGGCGTCATCGGCGTCATCGGCGTGGCTGGTGAAAATCTTATTAAAAAACAAAATATGGCAGACTTATTCGCCAAACGACTATGACGGACGAAGTTATCGGTAAACGCGCTATTTAAATTACGGTCATTTAAAAATGGTATTTTATTGAATTTGCGTAAACAGATACGTGGAAATAAACCTATATCATATATACCAATAATCAATATATGTCTGCATTGTGTCTAAAACAACCGTATCAGTCCAACCATCCACGCCGATAACGCCGATGACGCCGCCGCGCCGCCGGCATCGGCGCACACATCTATTCCATACGACTTTTTGTCGTGACTTTTCCCCTCCTCCGGGATATAAGACATTTTGAAACCAGAACACAGCAAACGGCAGTCCCGCAACCCTAATGGTAGTTTAAACAGAAAATTACTTTTTTCGCGAGATTACGAAGCAAATTGAGTCGTAACAGTTTCCACACCGAAAATGATTATAGAACAAGAGGCTAAAATTGCATGAATAAAAAAATAATATTTTCCCGCAGAAAAGGTGGTGATAAAAATTGGAAATGTTTATAGTATCGAATTTCACGTAAATATTTGAAGTTAAAGAAATAAATTGGTTTTGTTGAAGAGAAAGTAAATTGATATTTTTGTAAACTACCCTCGCAATTTGTTTTTGTTATATTTTAAAAGAAAATTGCTTTTAACATTAAGTGTTACTGATGAATTCCTGTTAATTTTAATTTTAACAGAATTTACCTTTTTGTATTTTTTTTGTCGGAGGTTAAAAAACACAACAAACTTATGTTTGTAGTGTGTATCTGTCTGTGGCATCGTAGCTCCAAAACGGATGGACCGATTTCAATGCAGTTTTTTTAATTGAAAGCTAGTTTAATCGGGTATCATCGTAGCTACGTTTCATGAAAATCTGTTTAGCCGTTCAGAAGTTACGGTTCTTTTTCTAGTTGGAGTCAGAGATTTTTGACGGTTAGGTTATTTTAACCTACATGTATAACTTGTTCATCGCTTTTCATATAGAAAGGAAAGAACTTCCTCGAGTGATTAGAACATAAGATTGTCTGGCGTACTCTGGCAGTCAGCCACTACACCACCACTACAGGACCCTAATTCTGCTATTTCTTTCGTGTCATAATCATGTCAGAAAGGTCCCGGAAATGTTTTTTTTTTATTTATTTTTTTTATTCCATGTTACAATATTTTGGTATATATGTATTTATACTCGCCAAACTTTTAAGTTTTAGGGCGAGACGCGCTCGTTTTTAATACTTATCTATTGCCTCAATAGATTTAATAATTTTATAATTGTTGCCTTTGTAAACAGAAAGCAAATCAACAATATTCTAAGAACATATTAATTCAATATTTTGCTTCAAACTGATGTTGTGTGGGCTTCGGCTATAAATAGGCTCCAACCGTGGGATGTTTGAACTCAGGTAAGAGGCAATTAAGCATTTATATCAGACGTTGTGTAAGTTCCGCAGGTAATTGACGCTATTCAAGTGTTTACTTGTGATTTTCGGTAATGGATAGGTAATGGATTTCTCTCAAGTGTTAAGTACCTACTTAACTTACCCTCGGGGATTGGGTGGTGCGTGTAGCTCAGAGGATCAGCATAGCTATTCTCAATGGATGGTACTCCGACAAAAACACTCTATCTACCCTAATATTAAAAGAGGCCAGGAAATGAGAATGCAGTTCTTCGAGATAATCACTTTTATTTCACATCGGATTTGCACTACAGAGATGTTTACTCGGTGAGACGCCAAACTGGAATGCCTATGTTTGCGTGTGCTATCCTTTAAGCGCCTTTAAGTGAATCAACGAACGAACGTCAGAGTGATGACAGGTGAGTCAACACACCATCCAAGACACGCGAACACAGAAATTAAATTACAATGTAGGTAAATATAATATATCTAAAAATACAACAATCTTTCAATTATATAATAATTGCTAACAACATTATATTAAATATTAAGTAATACAAACGTTAATACTGATGTCTGTCTTAGTGTGAGGTGGTCATCTATTCGGTTTAAACATGAATTGTATGAGTAATCGTCTGATTTGATTTTAAACATCAGTTATTTTGTCGTTGAAAATGGTTCTTAGTTCCTTACCTCTTCCCCCAATTAAGCTGTTTAGTCATAAATAGGTAACAAACAGACAGAGAGAGAGAGTTACTTTCGCATTTATAATAACTTGTGGTCGCCCAGTGGTCGAAATTCGACCGTAATTTTAGCTTTCTGCACTCCTTCTCCATATAAACTTTAATTATGCCAAATCTCACACTCCTCCGTGCGCGCAATATGCGTAAAAAGGGTTACAAAGTTTTCTCTTCACGTATTAATATATAGATTATTATGTGTGGTTATATATCGTCAGTGGAAAGCCAAAACTACTAAAGCACCAATTCGTTGCCAAACTAACTTAAACTTTAAAATGTGCCCCTGTAAAGTTTAAGTTAGTTTGGCAACGAATTGGCGCTTTAGGAGTTTTGGCTTTCCACTGACGATTGTAGTATGTCTTATGTATATGTGTGATTAAGTCAATATTCAGCTAATAACCCCACGTAAGAAACAGATAAACGTCGAAACAGGAAACAACTAGAGGGGCGAATATTATCCGGTATCCGCACGCCGCATATACGGCCCGCACTAAAACTTGGCGGATATCCGGGTTTACGTATGTAAACTAGTTCTGTGTACCTACTCTAAAACGTAATTCAAACATAAATTGATTAGCTTCTAAGCTTGCTATGTGGTGACTGGTGAGAAGGGTTGTTTAAATATTAGGCTATATTTTTGACGCTTTACCTTTGTAATTATACTAGTTTACTTTGAGAACGGTGTTGCCACTTTATCACACTGTGATTAATGAAATGGCGTATCAGATAGGCTGTATACAGGGTTATTTGTAATTCACCGGTAATGCTTTAAGGGGTGACACTACTTATCAATATGAACAACTTTTACTACGGAACCAACCAAGAAATCGCGAAAAAAAATTCAAACTTTTCATACATTTTGATGGAGCAAGGTTAATCTTTTGTATGAAAAGATTGAATTTTTTTTTCGCGATTTCATGGTTGGTCCCGTAGTAAAAGTTGTTCATATTTATGAGTAGTTTCACCCCTTAAAGCATTACCGGTGAATTACAAATAACCCTGTATATTTTAGTATCGTTATAGACCATTCTCTCTCTGATAAAATATTCCGTACATATGGAGCAGTGAGATAGCTGACATAAATAAATAAATCCAGCCCATTACTGTCCCACTGCTGGGCACGGGCCTCTTCTCAGAATGAGAAGGGGCCTTAGTCCACCACGCTGGCATAGTGCGGGTTGGCGGACTACACACACCATAGAGAACTTTATGAGGCCCTCTCAGATTTCCTCACGATGTTTTTCCTTCATCGTTATCGCAAGACATACATACAAACAATAAATTAGACTGTCTAGTAAAGTTTAAATTTTCAGAAGACTCATTTCAAAAGAAGACTAATTAAAAGAACAAGGCTACGTAGAAAATTACACGCTATTGATACCGGTTAGTTACCGATATCATCATCATATCAGCCCTTAGTAGGAACATTGTTCTCTTGACAATAAATAAACGATCCGATATTATTCCAAAAATTAGATAGGTTTTATGAATGCAACTTTATCAGGGTCCACAACGCTAAAGTACATAACCTAACCGTCAAAAACTCCCGACTCCAACTAGAAAAAGAGGCGTAACTTTTGAACGGCTCAACAAATTTTCATGAAACATAGCTAAGGTGATACCCGATTAAACTAGCTTTTAATTTAAAAAATTGCATTAAAATCGGTCCATCTGTTTTGGAGCTAGGATGCCACAAACAGATAGACAGATACACAGATATACAGATTCACAGATACACACTACAAACATATAACACCCCTCTTTTTTGTCGAGGGTTAAAAATATGTAAGACCATAATGACCTCTCATTTTATGTTAAATTCATATCATTCTACAGGACCCAACAAGATATTGTCCAGATTTTTCCACAATACCCTAGTTTGTCGCTCACGTGAAAAAAGGTATTGTGCAGGGACATTTAAAAGGCAATTTCGCTATCATTATGACGGAATTCGGCAACAATAGTGTGTGGTCGGTAACCGGGTACAATGGCTCTTGTAGTCGTATCCGCCCGACCCGGGTAAAGCGGCTGATGTTGCGGACATTTTGATAACACGACACCGACACGTGTGTTTAAAAAGGTTGTGATTTTGGGTTATCTTCAAGGTTTTTAATTTGAGTTTAGGTAAAAATAAAATGTGCATTAGGTATGATTTTGTTGTGAGCTTATCTTTTCATTGCTTACCGGCTGATTTATGGCCTGTGTTTGATCTTTATTTCTTGTATGATATTTTTGTGAATAAAATCCTCCTTCATAGTTTTCAAACTTCCAGAGGAGTCGAGTCATAGAGCGTTACATGATTAAGTTCATAATATATGATATATTGTGTTCTATTCAACGCATGACTGGCTTGGAATATCAGCAGTTGAGCATGCCTCGCGCTGCCAGCTACTATGCTGAGTCCAAGACCTTTTTGTCTTTTACCTTCTTGTATGATGTATCTCCTTGCTACCTATGTAATTTGAAAGACAAATAAAAATCTTCTTTTCTATTCTATTCTATAGTATATGATTACGTTATTGCGTCATTAAGTTACGTGCGTCATAATGGGCGTAAAAATAAAAAGAAATCTTTCTTTCTTTTTCTTTCTTTCTCAATAATTTCCAAAAAATTAAAAAAAAAAAAAAAAAAAAAAAATTAAAGTATCCTTAAATTATATCCGGGTTTTTTGTAGCGGTATCCGACACACCCGGATGTAGCTGTTGTTTGAGAAAAATTTAATAAGATTCCGATGGAAATAAAGGCTTTTGGCGTATCTGTTATTAAGGATTTTATGATGTGAGTATGGAGCGTATGTATTGTTAATATACTTTTCATGGTTGTATTGAATATGGGTATAAAATGAAATAGGTACTTTCTTCGAGCATGTTTTTGTTCTTGTTATTCTGAGTTCCATTACCATTATTTACTTGTTGCCACCTTTCAATGTTACCATATATTCTGGTATATCTAGAAAAGAAAGAAAGAAAGAAAAAGTATTTATTTGACACAGCACATAAACGATTCTAGTTGGTACCTTTAAATGTCAACATTTCTGGCATATAAAATCCTGACTGTAAAACCCATTTTAACATTGCCCGATCTGGGACTTGAATCTACATGTTTATCAGTCGCAATTGCGACTACTTATAGTCCTTATCACATTCACAGACACTGAGATGAAGTTGACATTCTGAAAATTTCTCTAAAAACTTTCATACAAAATAAGAATACCGTCTCGAAATATATTTAAATTTTTTTGCTTGACATGACACTACATTTCAAGTGAATGCAATATGACACTGGATCACGTGGCTACTTAGTAATCTACGCAAATCATAGAAATAATAAGTAGGGCTCCCCCCTACACGCAAATTTACGCGGCTTGACGTTTTGACTTGATTATAATAACCGCCCTAGCGTCATGTCAAACACTAACAAAAATACGCCTCTAGTTGTGTCATCGTCATATTCAGCATTAGAAAAGTCTAGGGTCTATACATAATAATGAAATTTATTTTTAGATAGATGAGTACTGAAATCACAGACACCGTCATCTAGGGACCCATATTAGCTGTCTCATATCTCCATATCTCCTCATTTCTTTTTACAACATCATGTCATTTACCTAATGGCGGTTCTTTGTCAAAACGAACAGGTTTTCCTTAACGAAAAGAATGGAGAACTCCAAATGTAGTCAGCCGTTAATTTAGAAGGAAATTGGGGAAACAAAAATCATTTGAATTTCCTTTTTAGAGTCACGGCACACAGCGTCAGAACGGTACGCGTGTTCTTGGGCAAGTTATTTATTTTTAAATGTTAAATGGGCACAAGCTTTTGAAATGGAACTGAAGTGCTCAAGAAGTTTTTACATTATTTTGTCTTGATGCGTAAAATGTAACGATGAAGATAAAAAAATATACTATAGGGGTTAAACGGGCTTGCGGTTCACCTGATGGTAATTGATCACCGGTGCCCATGAACATCCGCAACACCAGAGGAGTCACCGATGCGTTGCCGACCTTTTAGGATGGTGTAGGCTCTTTTCTTGAAGGTCCCCATGTCGTATGTGTTCGGGCAAACCGAACACACCACGAAACTCACGAAAATCATTTCGTGAGTTTCGTGGTGTGTGGCAAAAACAGGCAATAATTACCATTGTAAGTTTTTAAACTGTCATGGTCACTAACATTAGTATTAGAGATTACCATTATTTTAGCCTTTAACCTGTGTATATTTGGGTCGGCTGTAAGCAATCACGCATAGACGGGCTAAATGAGTTGGAAAGAAAAAAAAAAGAAAAAAAAAAATATTCAGCACGACACATGGACAAGATAACACAAGAGAGAGAAGGTTATAGGTAAAAATAACACTACAAAAAGAGACAATATGATACAAAATATAGAATTCTTAAAAATATATAAATAGGTATGATATGTATTTGGATGAAATTGAACGCACAGATACATCATGTCTTAGGATTAACACATAGAGTAGGTAATTATTATCCGGGTACAAAAATGGAGTAAGTAATTATTATCCGGGTACAAAAATGGAGTAAGTAATTATTATCCGGGTACAAAAATGGAGTAGGTAATTATTATCCGGGTACAAAAATGGAGTAGGTAATTATTATCCGGGTACAAAAATGGAGTAGGTAATTTTTATCCGGGTACACACAGAGTACTTTTTATCCGGATGCCTACAAGAAGTAGTGCCCCTAGAATGCGAGTGAAATCGCGAGGAACAGCTAGTAACAAGTAAGATGGCGGCTTCATTTGTCGGTGCAGTGTCGTTTCGGTACGGTAAGCCCCAGTGGCGAAGGGTGACAGTTTTAAAAGGGGAAGCCGTCCTAAAAATGCCCTTTAAAAGTTGCTGCAATTAATGCTGCAAGACAAAAATCCATACCATCTCTTGTAATCTATATAGCCATGTTTGGAAGACCTCGACGTAACTGAATAACAAGCCTTGTTTTGGTTAGTTGGATGAGTTAATAATATAATATTACGTTGGTCTATGCACTATAACCAATTCCTAAAGGGAAGCCGATGGAAATCGGGTTGTATGGACTCTTCGCCACTGGTATGCCCATATTTTGCCTCATCTAAAAGAAATATGATATTCGTCATTATCGAAATGTCAAATAATGATAATGATTGCCAATTATTCCGCCGGATGGTTCCGTATTCAATTGACGGCGTTTCCAACTGTGTGTGAAATTATAATTATTTTGTTTGATATTTGCAATTTATACGAGTAGAATTCTGACAATATTTCGAACTTTGATGTGAGAGGAAAACGATTTTTCTCATTTTTTTTATTCATGCAATATCCCATATTTCCTTTTTTGACAGTAAATTACTCGTATGTTTGAGATAGGAAATTATTATTGTTAGATGAAGACAACCTTTTCATTCAAAGGAAAATGAGAATACAACATTTTGAATCATTTACATTTTTAATTATTCTGGTATTTTAAATGAATACACGTAATTTATGTTTTACGTTAATAATTAATTCCAAATTATTCTGATTTAAATTTAAACTCGTATATGTTTTACAAGTATTACCCGATTGGTTAGAGAACCATTTATAACGCGTTATGATTTTTAGTAAAACAATAAAATGCAGTGATAGCCTAGCGGTTGAACGCTTGGCTTTGATGCAGGATGGTCTGAGTTCGAACCCGGCTTGCACCTCTGGCTTTTCGAATTTATGTGCGGATCGCAATTTGATTATTACTTGCGTTAATGGTGAAGGAAAACATCATGAGGAAACCTGCACACCTGAGACGGCCTCATAAAGTCCTCGATGGTGTGTGTAGTCCACCAACCCGCACCAGGCCAGCGTGGTGGGCTAAAGCCTTACCCTTCTCATTCCGACAAGAGGCCCGTGCCCAGCAGTGGGACAGTAATGAGCTGGATTTATATTATTTTTATTCAGCGTATGGTACCTCCATACACTGAATTCTTTTTTTTGAGTCGTCTTTGATAAATTTCTGTATATTTTAATTACTTTTGAACATTTTTCGGCATCTACACCATTTTTGTTCTGCGGTACACTGAGATAGGTTTTTGATGAAACCCATAAGAAAATCAATTGTAGAACAAACAGTTACTTACATACAATGCAAATCACACTAATCAATTCCCCAACTTAACCGATTTTCTACACGAAATTCGGTACGTCCCGAATTAACACGTTCGCTTCTGAACGGCAAAGACTCGGTCCCAGAATACAAATTACTTATACCGTTTTACCGGTACTGTACCCGGGTAGGGCGTCCGCACGGTTGATTTATATCCGGGTCGAACTGGTATGTTTTATTGTTATAACAGTTCCACGCTTTGTAAGAATTTGTGAGTGTGAATAGAATATTGACGACACGCTGGCACAGTGGCTAAGCGATTAGCTTTCTACGCTACGTGCCGCGGGTTCTAACCCCGCACGGAGCAATTATTTTTAAGATCTATAGATAGTTGTTCCGGGTTTGGGTGTATGCATGTGACATATACCTATGTTTGTAAACTGTACCCTCGATACATGAGAAATCCTAGTAAGGGGCAAAATTTAAAAACAAAAAATAATTTTGGTATTATGATTTTTTTGTTTGTTGATCTTCTAGTTATTTAATTCTACGGTATGGTTAGAGACAACCTTGAATTAAGTACTATTTTGGATAAGTTTATTGGTCAAGGATAAGGTTTCAAACACGAACGCGTTGAAAAGCGTTCCAGTGGAACAACCTAGTCAGACGGATGCTATAATTGGTTACCTACGTATAAAGTTAATGCGTAAACCAATTAATGACGCCGCCTGTACATTATTATTATTCCTTTAGTCATTCATATATCTACATACAAATTACATTTTTAAATATTTTCTTATACAGGGTGGGTCCTAACCTACGGAGCGCAAGTCTGGTCTTTGACTAATGCCCAGAAGTCCAAACTCAAGGTTTGCCAAAGAGCAATGGAGCGCAGTATACTCGGTGTTAAATTAACGGATCGAGTTCGAAACACCTTACTGCGCTCCAAAACGCAGATAATTGATGTAGCTCAGAAGGCCGCTCAGCTTAAGTGGGACTGGGCAGGACATGTCTGCCGTATGCCGGTCGAACTGTGGGCCCACATAGCACAGAATTGGTGTCCTGAGACAGTAAGACGGGGTCGCGGCAGACCACGAAGGAGATGGCGGGACGAATTGAACGCCTTCCTTATAGACTGGCCCGATACAGCGCGGGATCGCGAGAAGTGGAGGAAAGGGAGGGAGGCCTTTGCCCAGTATTGGGACAGCATAGGCTTGTAATAATAATAATAATAATATAATAATAATAACAGGGTGGCGATTTAGTCACTTGCTTCGTTTAAGGAGTTGATTCTACTCATCAAGACAACTTATTTATTTCAGACTCATAATATATTGTCCATACAAATAAAAAATACAAAACGTAATACATTACGAACAACTATGGGACAAAAACAGAAATTGCGAAAAAAAATCTGCTAAATAAATATGTACCTATGCCTACATTTTGGCCCCACCATCTCTTTCGTGGTCTGTCGCGACGGGTCTTACTATAAGTTTGTGCATAAAAACAAATTAATTATGTGTTCATAATATGAACGTTTTTTTAGTTCAAGAAGCTTTCGCTCCACTTAAACAAGTTTATAAGATAACATACGATATATTTATTTGCAGGAAAAGCGGATAAAAAAAAAAATTAAAAAAGATAGAGTGTATTTCGTACTCAGAATTTAACTATTATTACCAACCAAAAGTTTAAAGATCAATAAGAAATCCATCCTTAGAATATTTTGAACAACCCCACTTACGAGAAAAGGCAAACATTTGAAAACAAACTTTCAAAGAATTTAACTTTAATATTTGTTCACAAAAAGTCGGAAATATTAATTTTCTTACGTTCATTAAAACGGGTTCGATCCCGGGTTTGGACCACTGTATTTATGTTGTAACCACGCGACGGTTAGGTTTTGGTGTAACTTATAAGAAATAAGCGATTTACAGTAAAGTAATCGCTGACCTTAGACCGGGGCAGCGCACGAAATAGATTTCGGCTTGATTTGCAGTCTTAGAGTTTAATCACAGCTCTCATAGCTCAATTATGGAGACGCGGGGTCCCCCCTTCTCCCAACACGACGTTTCCCTAAGGAGCACTGGCAAAAGAAAGAAAGAAAAAGAGTTTATTAGCAAAACAAAAAAAAACTAAATGTGTGCTGGGACACATAGTAGAAGTGAAACTTCAACGTACAATATATCGTCTACCCCCTCTACGCGGCCGTAACGCTTTTTCTTGACAGAAAAATCCTAATACCCCCGTCTACAATGCGTCTACATAGAAGTTTCACTTCAAAAAATTAATACCTACAATGTAACATATAAAATAATATGAGTTATTGTGCCAAAAGGCCGCAGCTCAGCATAATGTCAGGAGGCAGTGATACTGGCCACTTGACGTTGTTTTTCAGCTGCAACCCAGAGCTATACGCTCGAAACTATCAATATTATGTTATAATATACCTACTACAAAATAAATACTTCGGGATCAATTATAGAGAGACGGAAAGTCGCGCGGCGCGCAAAGCGGCGTGTCGTTCGCTCGCTCGCTCTCCATGAACGGAGATACGCACCTTTCATCGCGTTGCGCGCCGCTTTGAGCTCCGCGTGACTTTCCACCTTTTCATAATTAAGCCCTTAGATACATAACAAACGAGCGACGTGCGAGCTTATTCAACGTTAGGAACACAACACTGCAAAAGAGCAGTGTTATTTGGCTACGAAATTCTGCAAGGTGGAGGTACTTCCCCAGTCGGGCAGCTCCAATTTTGTCTGGAAAGTCTACCCTACCTATGTATCTTCAACATTCTTATTTTATTCTTAAAAAGGCGTTACCCAATTTCATAAATTCAACATTCCCCTCCTCCATGAGTCGTTTTCCTCACTGATGAGTGTCGTGACCTCTATGTATGTAGCTCCTTCTTCTGGAATATACTCCGCCATTCAGTCCAACGTATTGGGCTCCATCCCCTGGGTCTTTTCCCTTCTACTTTGCCTGTCATGAACATTTTCTCCAAGTTATCACTACGTTTCCAACTAAATTCAACATTCATCTTGCACCATATCCCAGCAAGAAACTGTAGGTAATAAGTGCGCAAGTCTGAATACAAATTGAGAAGATAGTAGGTAGGTATCTATCGTTTTGATTTTCACCTCACAGTCTTATTGTAATGAAACGTTTATTGTTCTACGGTGAACGGTAGACATAGGATCAAAGACAATGAAAAATTTAATATACAGAGATCTCTGGATATTTACGCGAATCAAATTGAGACAATAGAATTTTACACAAATAAATTAAATAAACACGATGGTATATTTCTATACCGGATACTTTTTTTATGTAGTGCGCATAATTTGTAGAGTGATTCAGTCTCTGTTCCTAAATGCAACCGCAGTATTGGGATATACTTTAAAACAAAACGAAAATTCGACTTAGTATGGAAGACACGCATTATTTACTAGCGCAAGCGATACCAAATCAAATTTTTATTTTGCTTTGGAGTGAATTTTAGTACTGCGGTTATTTAAGTGAACGGACACTGAATCACTCAGTAAAATATGCGCACTACATAAAAAAAAATTCTGTATAGACTACTCGAATGGCGCAGTGGTTAAGCACTCGGCTTACTGTGCTAGGTGCCCTGGGTTCGATTCCCGGATGGAACAAATGTTTGGGAGATATACCTATGTTTGGACTGTACCCACGATTCAGGAAAAAATACCCAAATGTGGGTGGGGCAAAATCTTTTTAGAAAAGTAGTAGTTGTATTGTTTCAAATCAGGCTATTTTTTATGTCTTTTAGATATCACAAAAATGTTCTTACAAATGTCATAAAGGCAGCACCGTTTGTCTGTCAAATATCAATAGGCATTTTTTTTATTTCTTCAGGAATCTTACTGCTACAATACATAATATAAATCCTGCTACAATACCTATATACAAAGTGCTTACTGCTACAATATACCTAAATAATTATAAGCCCTGCTACAATATATAGAGCTGACGGTATCACAATAAATGAAACCGTATTTGACCGTACACAAAAAAATCAATCAAATCCAATCAGTAGTTTAGCTACAGAAACGAATTTTTAATTTTACACATATTATGTATCTATCTCTAGGCGATATTTATAACGACTTCTAACTTTCTGTTTTTACCAAAATAATCTTTATTTACACTACAATAAAGAAAGACTATATAATAAAGATGACATAAGTTTCTACTTTTATGTCCATGCACCTGACGAATGAGAGTAGAGTGAAATGTTATGCAAAAGTTATATAAGTGTGAATTCAAGAAATCACGACATTCCCCGTGATTTGACAAAATCCCTGGTTGGTGTCTTGTAGGTACATCTCGTAAATTTAGCTAATCCTGCATAATTGCGTAATTAACTACACTTGAATAGGCATTGACTTTTTGCCCAATCTTCCCCAAATCTTCTAAAAACCTTCACGCTTCGTTTGCCATCAAATTAAATTATGTTCAGACGAATTTCCTTTAATTTTTTTATGTAAAAACGTCTTCCATTCAGCCGTACTCATAAATTGAACCCTCGGATATTGAGTTCATAGCTAATATTGATATTCCGAAGCCAATTGATTGGATTATCGAGGTAACAGGCTTTCTATCCATATTTATCTACCCATTCGGCTTTTCAGCCTATGCTCACTGTGAGTATTACGTGCTCTGTTTTATAAGTACTAGATGTACCCGCAGCTTTGTTCACGTGACAGTATTGAGATTAATCTTATAAGTCACATAATCATTGACAAAAAATTGTAATTGAAAACAAAAAATTGTATTAACAGGTCAATGCACTCAATTGTAGTATTCGTGAAAATTTAGAGAGGTCTCATAGCGGGACTTTTGTAAAACAAGCTTAGGTACTTATACAGGGTGGTAAAGACGTTACGACATTAAATGAAACATTCTGTGACCGTACATAAAAAGTCAATCAAATCCAATCAGTAGTTTAGCCACAGAAACTAATTAAATATTTTTTAATTTTACACATGTCGCGATATCTAAGCGAAGTTTGAAAATCTATAACCTGTTCTTACCAAAATAATCTTTATTTACACGTATGGAATAGGTAAAGATGACAAAGTTTCTACTTTAATGTCCCTTCACCTAGACGAATGAGAGTAAAGTGAAATATTATGCAAAAATAGCATGCGTGAAAATCGTAAATTTATTGCGTACGGTTTAGAACTTGATACCAAATACGTGGTTTCATTTAATGTCGTAACGCCGTCACCACCCTGTATAAATAAATCCTTGATTCATCTGATTCTTTTTGATGGAGCTTTTCTTTTTGTAACGACGTGGTTCCCGCCATGTTTCGACCGAAAATCGATCAAATGCCTCAAGGCTCTGGGAATCGTTTGTCGTCGACGGAGGCCCTCCATTTCTTTTGGTTTTATCTCTGACCCCTGCCAGAGAGGATCCAAGATTTATGTTCCACCAGGTGATTGGGAAGGAAAAGAAAATTGGAGAATGTATTTCCTGAAAAAAAAAAAAGAGTTTTAGAAATTGAATTTGAATTTCAGAGCAATCGAACTAAACTAACTAAACCTAATGGGAATAAGAGAATAAGATTTTATCCATTTTAAAAGAGACTAATTTGGTCGCATTTATAGCTATTATTTAGTATGAAGCGCATCACACACGGCAGATAAAATGTATAATTAATGATTCGTAAGATAATATATGCTGTCCCACTCGAAATATATGGAACATGTTGAAACAAGACGTGATCTTACGATACATTACAGCTGCCGTGTGAGACAGCCTTTAATCCAGTGTTGAAGATAAGCCTCTTTATATAAAGCTAACTTTACGAGCGTCTTTTACGGACGCCACCTATAATCAGTTGTAAATTTTTACCTATAACTTTTACAAAAATATGGCTTGGTTTTAGAATTATTTTAGAACATTTACTAAGCGTTCGTTCACATTAGATACTTTTAGCAGCAGAATCGTGCGTTCGTTGGCTGCCTTTTGCTTAATAAAAGTGAATAACGAACGCGAAAATCCGCGACTCTGCTGCTAAAAGTATCTGGTGTGGATGGGCCATAAATCGTGGCATCCTTAGAAACTGGAAATTCCACGTGGCTCCACGTGGTCCTATGGTACGCACAGCAGTAACTGATCTGGGGGTCTACCGCGTAACCACAATGGTAATGAACATCGACTCTGCGAATAAACTTCAACACGATCGTGAGAGGCTTATACATATACATTATCTATCTCCGAAGGTCTTCATCAAATTTAAATGAGACCACTTCGGAAGAATAATATTTCAAACAAAAAAAAATCATTGAAATTAAAGAAAGAAAGAAAGAAAAGAACATTTATTCGGCACAGACATATTGACAACATAAGAGAGAGAAGATAAAAAAACAAAAATAATAATAATAAAAATAACACACATCAGAAATTGACAATTAAGAAATAAAACGAAATAAAATATTAGTTATTATATTAATTAGTTCATATTTGGCGAAGACATCGCTGAACAAACATACAAGTGAATTGAGAATCCATTTTTGAAGTCAGTTAAAAAATGATATGCTTAAAGATAATATTCATCATCATGACACAGTTGCCTAATTTGTAGCACTTATGTAGGTATCAATGTCACTAAACAGATTTTCGCTTTCCCAAGAAAAACACGACAACAAGTAAACCAGTTATCAAGTTTCACCCACCGAGGTAATGGAATCGATCGCATCAAGCATTACTGTCATTATTTGCTGATTCGACCATCGATCAAGTCGTATTGATGACGTCACGTACTGCCAATTTTCTCCATTCAACCTATCTGTCATTGAGCAAGTCTTAGATAACTTTTTTATTTGTAGAGTAAGTAAATCCACCTCTGAAAGCTTTTAGAATATGGTAATGAGACCCTGAGTTTGTAGATGGAAGATAGAGACATGGACTATGTTGACGATAGAGACGTATGGAAGTGATTATGTTCTGCACATGCAGCTTCCCTGGCGACCCGCTGCTTCCTGTCTTCACAAGCTAATTTTAATAACGCTTCCCTTGTTTTCATAATTGGGTGGCTTGAGTGTTAAGTATGTACCACGAATGTACCTACTTGTATTGTTTAAATTATAGTGGTACTTATTATGATCTTTGCTGTCCTTTTTTTTGTAATATTGTGTAAATTCAGATCGAATTTTAGCCGGGGCCGCTCCTGCGGCCCCAGATATTATTGTGTTTTTTGAAACGGGTATCCATGGAGTTTCTTGCCGGTATCTTCTCCAGGACCAACCCACTTGGAACCGTGCACCAAGAATCAAGACGTTTTGAAAATGCCTGCAAAGGCCCAGTTGAAATAAAGAACCTTTGACTTTGGACTAGGTCGTAGAATGGGGTTGCCACCTGCTACTTTTTGATTTAAAGGTTACCAGCATAAAAAATATGGGTTTAGACATTTTTTTACGGGAGACAATTAGCATTGTTTTATGACGATATCTTTATTTTTTAAATTTCGGTTTAAAGTCATTTATTTTCTCAAAGAACAAATTACAGTTCACTTAAAGAGAAACTTAACTAAATTAACAATAAGTTTAGTTTACATAACGACGTTCAAGCTATCTAAGAAACTGAACACCATAGTTACACTTATAAAATTATAGAAAATATATAATAAAATAAAATAAAGTGAAATACAAAACAGTGTGTTTAATTATAAAATAACAAAATATATATTTCTTTTGTGAAATAAGCAGAAAATTTATATTTATTGTTTGAAGAAACAGCGTTCAAAAACGATTTTCATCAGATCTTCGCCAAATTTAAATGGAACCACTTTGAGAGGATACCCCTTCAAAAAAAAAAAATCGGTTTGCAATTGGCGGCGTTATCGTGTAACAAATATACAAAAATAAAACATACAGTCGAATTGGGAAACTCCAACTTTTTTTGAAGTCGGTTAAAAATATTACTATATAATCACGAAATTTAGCATCATTTAGAATTGATGCCTGCGGGAAGTTCTGGCCATCTGATAATGTTGCTGCCCATTTCCTTGAGTTAGTGTGCCATTATTCGGGTGACAGATATTTGGTAATTATTGTTGCGACAAAACAAAAATTCCACTAAAGAAAAAAGAAAACATTCTGTGTATTTTCTCAAGTGAAAATACACCAACTTATCATTTTAACAAGACTTTTTGTTAAAGAAAGTTCATTTATATTGTTTAGTACCTTCTAAATCAACTGGAGACAGGTGAAAAATGCGAGCAATCTTATGGGGCGTACGTATGTATTGATACAGTATATGTTGATAAGCACTCGAATGTACGCGCTTCGATTACAATGTAATTCTGGGGAAAATATCTCGGACGAGGGTTTCTCGATTGAAACTCACCCTGCAGAAAACCAGAAAACGGCAAACAGGGGAGAAAGAAAATCGATGACAAAACCATATCTCTGCTGTTTTCTCTGTCGATTTTACGCTTCGTCTGCTGTCAAAGAGTCAAAGAGTGGACGGCACCCTAATTACGTAAATATCACTTGATAGTGACGCCAACAGCCACGCGACAGCAGACGGAGCCCGATCGGTCGCGAACAGTCAAACAAATTCGTATTATGTACGGGATTCGTCGCCTGTGGCTACTTGTCACGTTTGCAGCGCCAAGTATGCACTTTTTAGTTCATTTGTTGTCCGCCAGAGGGCGAACCCGTAAGCGGTGGCTGTCGCGTCGCTATCGCGTATATTATAATTTCCAAAATATTTATGTGTAGCATCAGTCTCCTGTCGTTCCCCAACATAGGCCTCCCCAAGATCCTTCCATAATTTCCTGTTCTGTGCCTTACTCCTCCGAAATGGAGGGAAGTCTTTCCATCTTCGTCGTTGAGTTCTCTTCATTATGGTTGAGCTTAGCGATGCTGATGCATGAGTCATACTCGTGAACGGGTGCCGTTTGTTGGAACTGGTCAGCCTGTAACTGCCATATTATTATTATTCTACTCCAATTTATTTTTATTCACTTTAAATTCCATTATTCTCGCAGCTCATTTTTTTTTTTTTTTTTTAGCTTGGTAAAATCTTCAAATGAGTCCTCCCACCCCGGGCAGGGCGGGAGGGACTGTCAGACTTGTACTGACTAAAATCCACGGTGTTCCTTCAATAGCCCTTTACGTTCCGGGGTCACGGTAATGAGATAAGTCCCGCGACCATTCTCGCAGCTCTTACCACAACATTGTAGTTGTACTAATCAAGATTGTAATCTATTATTTTAAAAGAGTTTCCGGGGAGTTTCTTGCCGGTTCTTCTCTATAGGACCTACTATTTGGGACGCGCACCAAGAGCCTCGAAATTTCATAAGTGCCTGTATTTGGTTTACATAAAATAAAGATACATTCTATTCTTCTTACCTGTTTTCTTTTTCCTCTCTTGACGTCTCTCGGATACCATTCGGTTATACTATTCCACAAAATAGTGGTAACGCCCTGGATTGTACTCTTGCCACTTGCCATAACGATATCGGTTTACTGTAATGCTCGAAGCGTTTGTAGCTCGAAGCGATCGCCGTACGAACGAACGTATTCTCCAATAGCAATAACGACCATTGGAAAACGTTTTAGATTGGAAATTATTCAATTGTCATTCAATGTAGGGTTTGGCACGATTTACATTTGTCATTGGCTTATGTTGTTGAGGATTTGTGTCTGTTACATATGGTTACATACATCGATGTCTATAGATACGCTCTGTCATACAAAGGGAAGCTAAAAAAATGAGACGTATTTTTTGTAGACGTCATATTCTAAATTCAACAATGTTCGAATTATATTTAAATAGAACAGCGATACATGCACTAATGGAATAGCTACTGTTATTATATATTTTTTATTCAATACACAAAATAATAATTATTTTTGTAAACGGCATTTGACTGGTGATCAACCACTCTATTTTTCTGAAAATAGAGTACCTGACACGTCTCACTTTTTGAGTTCACTAAGCATATCCATAGAAGTCGATGGTTACATACTGTTGCGAATATTAATATTAGTATTTATATCATTTGGAGAAATAATTTGTTCGTTATATATGTTTTATACCGCTACGATGGCAAACGTTGAAATTTCAAAACGTTGATTCTAAATGCACGGTTCCTAGTGGGTTGATTGGTTTCTTCTCGCCTTGATATTATTCAGTTTCTTATTCAGTGGCAAATCATTATTATCCTAGTCTTGCTTTTATTCACATTAAATTACATCATTCTCGTAACTCTTACCACAACATTGTACTGATAAAGATTGTAATCTATTATTTGAAAAGAGTTTCCATGGCGTTTCTTGCCGGTTCTTCTCCATAGGATCTACTATTTGGAACCGTGCACCTAGAATCTAGTCTATTCTTATTTCTAGATATTTTTTTGGTTCTATCATTACCAAAAAAAAGACTAGAAATAATAACTCATGCTGAAAATAACCACCTCTAAAGAACTCTTTTGTAAAACCACATTCTTTTTTTTTTTTTTTTGTCTTTAGGGGATAATTCCACGCTTTAACACCAAGGTGTCCTCGATGGCAGAAATAATTGATTATGTTCTTGCCAACACTTTTTTATATACAGGGTGACGACGACGTTACGTCAATAAAACGTAGTTCGTAATAAAGATTTTCAAGCATGTAATTTTTTGCTTAATATTTGAAAAAAGAAAGAATAGAAAGAAAGAAAATAATTTTTATTCTACATGGACAACACAACAGTCACAATAAAATAATACAAAAATAAAATTTTACCCGCTACTTTCATTCGTCTAGGTGAAAGTAGAAACTTATGTCATCTTTATCTATTTTAAACGTGTAAATAACAAATATTTTAGTAAGAACAGACCAGAGACTTTTCAAATTTCGCCTAGAGTTCGTGATATGGTGTAAAATTAAGAAAAAAATTAATAGTTCCTGTGGCTAAACTACTGATTGGATTTGATTGTTTTTTTTTGTATACGGTCACAGAACGTGATAGGTACTCTAAATACGTAGTTTCATTTGCTGTCGTGATGTCGTTACCACCCTGTATATCTTTATATTTTATTTTATTACTTTTTAGGCTGTAAAAGCTGAAAAAAAGTCAAAGTCAAAGTCAAAATTTTTTATTTTGTGAATATAGGTGAGTTATAGGTACAGTAAGGTAAAATATTGTAAGTGCCTCTATATTCTGCCACTATTGTAGCATACAAAAGTTAAATACATAGTCCGTTATTTTAAATGCTTAAATTACAATAAATTAAAATTAAATTAAAAATACCAAACAATAAACAAACAATGAATGATAGTATTATATCCCGTCAACATTTCATATTATAAATAATTCAATCAATTTAATTAATTGTCAATATAAAATAGCCTATAACGTGACCATCGCCAATAAGACAAGATAATCTAACATTAAATTTATAAATTATTATCAGTTAAAAATTCATTAATACTGTAGTATGTCTTTCCTATTAAAAGAGCAAGAACCTTAGTTTTAAAAGAGTGTAAGTCACATGTTTCTTTTAGAGTTGAGGGGAGTTTATTAAATACCTTCATAGCCATGCAGAATACGCTTTTGTGAAGTAGGGCTGTTTGGCAAGGCAGTGTTCGTAAGCGTGAATTATTATTGCGTTTACTATTAAGTTTCTCAAACAGGTGCGAATTATTCCGAAACAATTAAGTAAACAAAATTACTTCATCAAGTAACTTCTCAAACGAATCGGATTATTCTGTCAGTTCCAAAATAATTTCGCGATCAGATTTTGACGGCGTACTTAATTATTCCGTCGATACAATTACGCCAGTTCCCGGGGTCTCAGAATACGCCAATTTGGTACTAGTACCCTATTTGGCGTATTGGTCCCGTTTCAGCGTTTCTTTGAGCTTATAGTCTGATGAAACGAAATAATTACTTCTGAATTGGACAGTTGATGAGTTTTGTAGAACAATTAAAATGTTGTCTTTGAAGGACCTATTCAAAGATGGAAGGTCGTTTCATCATGAGAAAGAAAGAAAGAAATAGAATTTATTTGCCACAAAAACAAGACACACTAGAATGATAGACATAGGTTATAAGAAGAGGACAGGTGCATAGACAGAGAAGACATTTTTCTTAGGATGGCAACATTGTATGAGCGTAGGTAGCCATTTTTTCTGGGGTGGGCAACACTTACAAGGTGGTAACATAGGTCCTACCTACAACCTTGAGATACACAATACACACCGCACGTAGTCGTTTATCAATTTTTTTTTTTTTTTTTTTTTTATGTTTATTTTGTTTTATTTTATTCTATAATTTAGCAATTTAATTTTTGTTATTTAATAACTTTGAGTAATTTTAAATACTCGATAAAAAAATGCGATAGATTGAGTAATCTATACTAATATTATAAAGAGAAAAGATTAGATTTTTTGTATGTTTGTTTGTTTGTAATGGATAAACTCAATAACTACTGGACCGATTTTAAAAATTCTTTCACCATTATCAGTGAGTAACACAGGCTATAATTTATAAAGATATCACGCGAGCGAAGCCGCTGGCAGTTGTATTTATAAAATAAATTAAAGTTTACGTTAAAAATTCGTGCTCGGCACTCTGTATTCATGTCTCAGCCATTCTAGCCAGGAACGAATTCCATTCCGAACATTATAAAGGCTTAAAAACACATTTCATCCGTATGTCCGTACTATATCAGAGGAGCATCGCAAAATATTTCCATTCACAGGAAATGAAAAAGTTAACTTGTTGACGTTCTCGGGAAGCAGTAAATAACAATATCTTGTGTTCCATCAGTTTGATTGCTTCGTGAAATATGGACAAAACGGCCATTGGGAGTGTGGAGCGCCATGTTGAAAATTAATTTTCAATATGGATAGTGCATTTTACTTTCGACCTTTGGCGTCGCTACTGTGCGGGGGCAGAATCCGCCCCGGGTGTCACCCGCGTAAGGTATACTTACCACTTTGTCTATACGAAGCTGTATGCAATGAAAACTGACGCAAAAAACAAAACTTAAATTAAATAACTTAACCGTTAGAAACTCCCGACTCCCAACTAGAGAGAGCTGTAACTTTTGAACAACAGCTGAAGAGATTTTTACGAAACATAGCTAAAATGATTTTCCATTAAACTAGCTTTCAAATAAAAAAACTGCATTGAAATCGGTTCATCCGTTTTGGAGCTACGATGCCACAGATACAGATATACACTACTCTATAACCTTTCCTTGTTGTCGTGGGTTAAAAAACATATTTTTAGGTGTGGGTGACACCCGGTCCATTCGTTGTGGGTGTCACCCACTCTTAGCTATGCCACTGTACCTATGTACTACGTCCGGCGCATCCTGTACAGTCAGTAAATAGCAAACATTATTCTATTAGTGACGACACGGTTGGCGCAGTGGTTAAGCAATTAGCTATCTGCGCTACGTGCCGCGGGTTCGATCCCCGCACGGAACAAATATTTGTATGATCTACAGATTGTTGTTTCGGGTCTGGTTGTGTGTGCATGTGACATGTATGTTTGTAAACTGTACCCTCGATACAGAAGAAATACAAGTGTGAGGCAAGGCACCTATTAAAAAAAAAAAAAAAAGTTATACCTAAGTTGATAGGTGTATTATTTTTTTATAAGATAATAATTTTTTTAATTGTTTTTGTATCGATAAGATTTATGGTGATTTTCATGTAAAATGTTTCGAAACAATGTAAAAGTTGTTATGAAAATAAATGAAATGAAATGAGTCGTGCTACGCACCTTCCTGCTTAGCTGATCTTTCCACCACGAGATGAGCAATTTCCATGTGATAACTCATACAACTTTTCCAATTGTAACAGACCCTAATTTCGTAAAAATCACCTGACAGCGACCCGACAGCCACGCGACAGCAGACGGAACGCGATCAGTCGCGAACTGTCAAACAAATTCGTAATAAGTAGGTACGCCTTTCGTCCGCCTGTGGCTACTTGTCACGTTTGCAGCACCAAGTATGCACTTTTTAGTTCGTTTATTGTCCGCTAGAGGGCGAACCCGTAAGCGGTGGCTGTCGCGTCGCTATCGGCAAATACGTAATACCAAAGTGATGTTTCACAGCAGCTACAGCGCGATTTACGCCTGTCGCAAACTGCCTGCTACATCAGTAATTAGGGGAAGGGAAATGTGGAAAAAGAGAAAGGCGACTTTTGCCATGCAGAGCGACTCTACAGACTTATTAAAAATCTCCTGCCGGCACTACAAGAGAAGACAGGCGTAGAGAGTTTTGCTACGATAATTTTTTAAGCTGCTTTCTTCAAACGAAACGCAAATATATTTGAAAACTAATTGACAACAAATTGCAAGCCCACAAAACCCCAGTACCGAATTATTGGGGAATATTTATATGTACTTGTATATAAAGAAGCAGACGACATAAAACAATATTGTCTTTTTAACACTCACATTAAAATAAATCACAATGGAAGTATACAACTAGGGTTGTCACACGGTTTATAACTGGGCATTTGGTTCTTGCAACATTTTCCGGTTATAGTAAGCCAAACTAAAATTCAGTATTGCTTTAAACTTTAAAAGAATTGGTGACCGCAGAACTATTCTTCAAAATTGATAATGTTTTTGGTAAAACCAAATTAGTTCAGTGCTTATTCGTAGATATCATTAATATAACAAAAATGTACTGTTCAGTTTCCTCTGTATAGTTCAACAAAGACAAGCTCAAAGTTTAGTCTCCCCCGATCGTATTGAAGATTATTACCAGAGTCGATGTTCATTACCATTTTAGTTATTACCAGAGTCGATGTTCATTACCATTTTAGTTACGCGTTAGACCCGCTGGTCAACTCAAAATAGCCTAAGCCTTTCAAAAATCGGATAATCGTTTTGTTTTGTATTGCCATCCCTATCTCGACCATACATCTATAAATTTAATTTTTTCTAACAAGTGCAGACATTAATTAGGTTTAAATCAAGATTTATTTGAATTAAAATAACATTTGCGTCTCATCAGATTAGTGTAGTATACCATTATTACGGATGCAACAGATCTTGGAATGTGACCAGAAAACAATGTCTGACCTGCTGATTAAAATATACGGTGCATTTAATGTTCAGTTTATTTACAAACAGTCTCAATATTATTTGGAATTGTTCCATAATTCTGGTGTTTACGTGTGAACATCCAGTTAATCCTATTGTTTTATCCGATTTTTAACACGCTTTTATTAGCTTCACCTGTAACTAACTAACTTTGTAAAAAAAACTTGGAAGTTAAAGAGGTTCCCGGTTTCCGATTGAGCTGAAATTTTGCATACACGTTTAGTTTGGATGACAAAAGCGTGCTTTTTAGTTTTTTTTTTAACTATAGTATTTTATTATTTGTATGTATAAGTGATTATGCAGCATAATAGACCATGGCATGGTCGTGGGTAGCGTGTATTGGTCGTTTGATTAATCACATTTTTTAAATTTTAATCATTTTCCATATAATTTTATAATCCCCGACAAAAACGAGGGGTGTTATAAGTTTGTATTGTGTATCTGTGTGTCTGATCTATGTATCTGTGCATTTGTGTACCTATCTGTGTATCTGTCTGTGGCATCGTAGCTCCAAAACGGATGGACCGGTTTCAATGCGGTATTTTTTCATCGAAAGCTAGTTTAATCGGGCTTTCTATTCTAGGTCTATTCTTTGATTTAATCTTTTAGCCCACGCTTGCGAGACTCACGTTAACAGATACAAAATATTCCTAATTACAACCACCCAAACAGCACGAACTGATACTTAACAAAAGTTAATTTCTAACAATAAAATTCCATACATATAGTTTTAAATGACTTTGACAAAACGCGGTGAGACTTCTGATTAATGGCGTTGGCTAGAAATACCAGGAATTGTACGTTTTATTTCACAGTTTTAAAGTATTTTAGTCCAAACAAATGGCCGGCTGAGACACGTAATTAAAGAATAAAGATATATGTTTTCTTTGTGCATTGTTAAAAAATGTTTCCTTGACGTCAACAAATTTTCTTAGTGACAGAGGAAGATGAAATTCGAATAAATAATATTTGAGAGTTAGCATTTTCATTAGGCTCAGCGCTATCTACGTAATTCGTGGGCTTCGTAAGTAGAATAGATAAATGTTTTAGAATACGTAAACTAAGAAACTTGACAATACAATACAATACACTTTATTGCACACCAGTAATAGAAGAAAAGATACAGTAATTAGAAAAAGAAATGTACAAAGGGCGGTCTTATCGCACGTGGCGATTTCTACCAGACAACCTTAGGATGGACAGATTTGCAGGTTAAAAGAGGGGGGTAGTTCACGGTGTAACAATAATAGCTAGAAAATAATTACATAATCATAAATACTATACAAAACATAATACATAATAATATGTGTACACAATAATACATAACAATATTACATCTACATTATATAGGTGCTTACAGATACAGCTAAAATAAATAAGATAAAATAAATAAGATACAACATGATAATTATATAATTCATACTTATACATACCTTAGATTGACGTAATCTTAGATTAAATAATATCGTTAATAAGTCATTTTGATAACAGGACGTATGCATTTATAGTCAAATAGCTAATTAGTTTTACAGCGATCTAGTCATATCGAGATTAAGTCTTATTGCGAACTAGTCATACCTGCTATTTAGTCTTAGCGAGACGTAGTCATAACGCTTCTAACCCTATAATAATAATAACTGGTGCCGTGAGATAATAAAACGAGGTCGCGGCAGACCACGAAAGAGATGGCGGGACGAAATAGATACATTTCTTCAAGAATGGAACGAAAAGGCGCGGGATCGAGAGAAATGGAGAAAATGGAGGAAGGCCTTTGCCCAGGAGTGGGACAGCATAGGCTGATAATAAATAAATAAATAATAATAACTAGTGGTCGCCCGTTGGTCGAAATTCGACCGTAATTTTAGCTTTCTGCACTCCTTCTCCATATAAACTTTCACTATGCCAAATGTCATCAAACAAACCCAAAGATTTTATATGATAAACTATTCATGGCAAAATAATTCCTTTCTCCCACTGACCTCTTCGTATCTTGAACATAAACAGACAAAACTACATCAAAAACCTTTCAACACTTCACACAGTGGGCACAAAATAACTTTTTTCGCGAATATAAAAAATGAAAGTTAACTTCTTTGTGGTTCTACGCAATTGGGCGTGAACCGTGCCTTTGAAGACGATGAGGATGTTTGTATGAGTTTTTATTTATTTCGCGAAAGGAAAATGGCACGCAGTCGGTGTGTTACAATTGGAAATTCTAAATATAAGAAACTTTTTTTCCTTCTAATAATATCATAATTTCTTTACTGATACTTTTGAAAAGGGTTTCATATTTGTTTAAAAAAAAAAAAAATGTTTCTTGAGTAATTTATAATTTTAGATTTTTTTGTTAGTATTTAGATATACTTATTTGTAATCCAGAATGATTTTTAGATTGAATGTAATTATTTATGACAAAACAACTGATCAGTGTACTGCACTGTCATTTTGCACGCCTACCGGTAAAACATGGCTGAGCCCAACATTTTATATTCCACCATGCTTTGTGTATAATCCATGTTTGCAAAATAAAAATATCTTTATCTTATATCTTTAAAGCCGAAATCGCAATAAAAAAGTTTTGTTCCTTACGTACAAATAATTCTATATTACTCGACTGTATAACACCAACAGATTTTTTTCGCGATATCTCCTTTTTTTCCAAAGTAAAAGTTGTTCACAATGATGAGTAGGTACAATCATTTCCTAAAGCAGGTGTCCTGTTGACATATACACCCTGTAACATGGGGCTTTGTACCAAGTTTGTCTGCTTTCATTTGGAAGCACGTCATGTTTATGGGCCGATAAATATATAAATGATAACTAGCGTAATTTTAGCTTTCTGCACTACTCCAAATATACTTTAAGTACCTATAGCTACCAAATCTCACACTCCTCCGTGCGCGCAAATGCTAAAAAAGTGGTACAAAGTTTTCTCTTCACGTAATATATAGATAAAATAGTGGTCGCCCAGACGTCGAAATTCGACCATAATTTTAGCTTTCTGCACTCCTCCATATAATCTTTATCTATGCCAAATCTCACACTCCTCCGTGCGCGCAATATGCTTAATAAGGAGTACAACTTTTTCTCTTCACGTATTATTAAATAGATTATTTTCTATGACAATTAAAAGGAGTCAAGACAGTGATGAGTTAGTACCTAAAATCTGAAGAGAGGATGGCCTATTTAGCTGCTAGGCTATACAAATCAGCACCTACTCACTAGAAACTCCTTGACCCGATTCTTCCGACCTATTTGCTAGTTTAGTATCTAATATGAAATGTAACACGTTCTGTACCGCACGGCGTGCAATCAGCAGGATATCCGCTTGGTACCGGCTCACTAACGGATGTCATCTGGTATCTGAGGAAGGAGGAAAGTCTACTGGAACGTTCATGATATTATTTCTAGAGTGTTATTATAATGTGAGCAACTATTCGTTATTTTGTGATACCGTTCAAGTATTACTTAAGCAGGTTTTTTCCCCCAATGATTACCCCCCCCCCCCTTTCCCTCGTCAGCAAAAGTAAGCAAAGCTCTTACCCCCCATGCTTACGTAAACATTGCTACCGTAGAACTGTGGTAGAACAAGTGGGAATCTCTACTCACACAACTTCTACTATTTTGTAACAAGATAAATCGTAGAACTAATGAGAAAAAAAATTCCCATTAGTTCTGTTTAGTAGAACTAGTGGGAACAAAGAACAAACCCATTTTTCAATGTGTTTTGGTTTCTTTATTGATTCATAAGCAGCAGTTATAAGTCTAGAAATAAGGAATAGTCTTGGAATAGAGGATTTAAACGCACATAATATTTATTTAAGCAAATAAAAAAAATAAAGCAATAGCGACTAAATTTTGTAGAAAATCCGAAAACGTAAAAAAATAAACTGCTGACGTGATCACCATTCAGACCCATCCCCCATGTTATCAAAAATAAGCAAAGCAAAGACCCCCCCGCCCCCCCGCCCCCCTGTAGTGCTTACGTAGGTAATGAATGGCCCCATATGGAATATTTTTAGAGATCGAAGAGAACGAGGGACTAGAAGCTAATGGGGATTACCTGGCCCAACGGTCTTATAGTGCCAGAAAGCGGCCATTTTTCCGGTCGACCATCTTTAAGGCTAAAATCGTTTGCGCCCGGCGTCCAAACGCAGAGTTACTAACTCGCGGGCCGCAGTCGTTCAAAGCATTTTGTTTGCGAAATGTATCACCGCAACGTATCGTGGCTGTACATATCCAGTATTTTAACATCTGGAAATTCGCCAGAATAAAAAGAAAATTGCAAACCTTTAAATAAATCCTTACCAAGATCCTTCAAAATCGTTCAAGTAAGCTTCATTTAAAATCAAATCCATGAAGATTCTAAACACATTATAATCAAATAAAAAACTATTCATCAAAATGCCATTTGGGCCCTGAAAATACTTCGCATTTGGAGCGGATCAACCCCGTATACCCTTCAACGGCCCATTAGGGTTGCTACCCGGCATAAATATTTTCAAGGGAAATAAATTGCGATCCTCCTCAACTTAATTTAGAAGTTCTAAATATACAGTAAAATTGTGGGATGGTGGTACAGGAATAAATCATTTTTGAGGTTGTTTTTAACCCCCGACAAAAAGAGGGATGTTATTAGTTTGTAGTGGCAATGTTTTTTAATAAAAAAAAACGGGTCGATTTATCTGTGTAATATGTGTATCTGTCGTCGCATCGAAGCTCCAAAACAGATGGGCCGATTTCAATGCAGTTTTATTAGGTTGAAAGCTAGTTTAATCGGGTATCATCTTAGCTATGTTTTGTGAAAATCTGTTCAGCTGTTCAGAAGTTACAGCTTTTTCTAGTTCGAGTCGGGGGTTTTTGACGGTTAAGTTATTTCAATTATATGCTGATGAGGTCTACTTAAAATCATGGCTCGATTGGCCCTGAGAGAACTTGACTTTTTGCACTATGGGTTTGATCCCCATGCAGCATAATTTTGGAAGACCTATAGAAAGTTGGTCCGGTTCTAGTGTTCGTCCTACATATCAATGATCCCACGCAAGTCAGGAAGGGTTTGTTAAAATGTAGGCGCTCGGATACCGGATTTGTACAGTTTATCATCGGGATGTAACAAGTTTTTATTTTATACGCTCAAAAAATATTTGTATGACCCAAGGATACTTGTTTTGGGATTGGGTAGCATGTGAAATGTATGTTTGTTAACTGTATCCACGATACAGGAGAAATAATAGAGTGGGGCAACATTTAAAAAAAGAAACGGAAGAACTAAATATAGGTTATGAAAAAGATAAAGAAATAGCTTCCCCCCCTATTCCATTAGGAATTGCCGATTACAGAATGAAACATTAGCACGGATCTTACAACTGTATTGTAAAAAAGTTAAAAACTACCTTCAAAACCATTAAGTTTTTCCACCATCGCCATCCGTATTGACTTAGATCGTATTAAGAATTCATTCCGTTTCAAATCGCTACAATCCTGGTACAGTCTCGCATTAATGAGATTCTTTGCTTTACAAAATTGTACCTTTTATTTCAGAATTTAACGTTCAATTTTCTCTGGATCGTGCCATGACATTAGAGGTGCTAAAGATGTATCGATTTTATCTTTGGTAATAAAAAGTCCCCGGCGATGTTATCCGTGATGATCCTGATTTCCTGTGGGAGTTAATATTTTTTAAGCACGTGACTTATATTCACGTTTGTTTTCATAAGAAAATAGGCTGATTTTCAAGTAATATCAAGCCTGCAGATCTAAGTTTCGTTTCTATTATGAGACGCAATTTGTTAGATTTCCAGTATGAAAGTTCATAGGTGGGTTGAAACAGTTTCCCCCCCGAGATGGGCTCTAATGGGGAGGGAGGTTAGCCAGTAAGAGTCTGCCACATCCCCCCAGTAATACTTATCCGGCTCGAAGGACCATTTTATGAGGTAAGCACTGGTAATTGAATCAAATCACATACCTAAATAATTATTATTCATGAACTGTTTTCCACTACTTTAGCACAATTGCGAATCATGTATCGCTCCAGTAGTTGGTGATGGTGAATGATATACTGACATTTTTACATTCAATTGAACTATGAATGAAAACAATTTCTATGTATGCGTCATACAGTTGTCTCACATCTCTCTGATAAATTTTATTTTTCTTTCATACAGCATTGTTCGCTCGTTATCATCGAAAAACCGTTTGTAAACCGTTTGTGTTGTTTTTGCCTCCCCTTTTAGAAAATCCATCCGTAGCTTTTCGTATTAAGACTCCAAATTCTATTCTATTTTAGTTTTCGTCCGGGAACTGGTCATTAGGAAAAATGGACGGTCATCAAGGACAATAAAATGAAAGCGGACATCGATTTGTCCGAGGAACGTTCACCCTAAAACTTTCCAATCGGAACCGGCGCCATATTGACTATTCAAAACTTTTTATGTAGGTAGTGAAATGGAAATCCACTTGGTTCCGTCAATCTTTTTACTAAGTATTATTTTCTCTATGCATTGTGTTGTCTAGTGTCTAGTCCGAATAAATGTATTTATAGGTCAACCACAGAACTGAGACGGTTGATGCCCGAGTTTACAAAGAAGTTGCGTGGTGCGGGGGAGGGTTGTGACGCGAGATTTCAGTCACAGGCTCATGATACGCACCTTATAGCTTAGCTTAGCTAATAATAGGCGCGTGTCACACTTCCCCCCGCATCGCGCAACTACTTCAGACATCAACCGCCTTGGCCTATAATAATTATCTAACTTTCTATTTTTTTTTAATTATTGCACCTCGATAACATTATAGCTCGATTGGCGCAATAGCTGATTTGCTTTTTGTGCTACTGGTCACGGGTTTGATTCCTTTGATATGGTGCATGCGCATTGAGATACTTATAGGAGAAATCCTAAAGTGAGGCATCCATCATCGTCCTTTAAAACTAACTAGTTTTACAATTTAGTTTTGTTTGATGATACCTGAGCCCTAATTCTGCTATTTCGTGTCAGAATGGTCTCGGAATTGTTGGTATTTACAATATCGTTCAACTGATTTTGACTTCTATTGCGTAGAATATAGTACTCAAAATCTATAGAACGACACATAACATCTGGCAATTAACCGACTTTTTCTTCTATTACCTACGCAATAGAAGTCAAAATAGGTTGAACGACACTGCAAAATCAACAATTACGAGACCATTTTGACACGATTGAGACAGAAATTAGCAGACTTTGGGGCCCTGAGCAGATGTTCAAATAGATAACTTAGACCTAGAATAACTAAGATTTTCCGATATTTATTTTGCTTAAGATTAATTCGTTTTATTTTCAGTCTTTATTTTGTTTTAGATAACTTTTTAACAAGCACGTGATTAATTAAAAACAACTAACGAGTTTCTGATCTTCTAAGGGTTCAGGTGGAGAATTAAGTTTTAAACCGAACTGTAAAATCTTGTTTATTTTAAAAAAAGTTTCTTGTTGGACTGCCTCGCTTTGGTGCAGTGGTCGTAAGCACGACTTCTGATCATGAGGTCTTAATGAGTTCGATTCCCGGGTCGGGCAAAGTATTATTGGGTAGATGGCAGTCGGGTAAAAGTATTATTGGGTAAATGGCGGTCGGGCAAAATATTATTGTAATTATTATGTTCATTGCTCCTTTTTTATCAGGTGTACAAGAAAGAGTATTTTTAATTCTATTCTATTCTATTGGGGAGATGGCTGTCGGGCAAAGTATTATTGGGTAGATGGCAATACATTCGCTGCTTATTGTAGAGACTTAATAACGGCATCAGCGAAATTTGGGTATACAATTATAGTACAAGTCTACCTAGTACCTAGCCCTTCGTGAAATAGGCTATGCTATGTAAATCATTTTGCTTGATTCTAAATAAACATCTATAAATACGCTTCCGCGTATGAAGTCGTAACGTCGCGAGGATTTGTTACTCTAGAGCTGTTTCGTTTGTGAATTTTCGTAAAAAATTAATATCTCTATAATTAAGCTTCATTCGCTTGTTCTCCAATTAGGTGAAAATCGGCAAAAACATTTCTGCTGATTCATCAGATTCTGATAATTACACAATTCCATAATAAAACGCGAATTTTCTGTTTCTGTTAATGTGCTCCAGTTACTGCTTTCATGATCATCATCAGATCTTCACCGTTATTAAAAGTAACTATGTTATCCCATAATTAGGGGGAAGTGGGATTCAAATGAATTAAATACTAATTCATAATAATTAGGCTGTGTACATACATATTTAAGTTTAGTTTAGTTAGTTGTAATTCACGAATAGAGTCCATGATGTTATTAACTGCGGAATGATATAGATACACATAAAAATAGTAAATTAAAAAAAACATAATTGTAAGAAATATTGTAACTAACAAATCTAAACAATACAGTTTGTTTGTATGTAGGGTTCATCTCTGGAACTAAAGAACCGATTAAAAAATCACGAATAGAGAGCTACATTATTCCTGACTCTGAGTGATGTGGGCTATATTTTATTTTGATAAAAAACAAAACGCGCATTTGAAACTATAGACAACGTCTTGTTATTTATATTTTCTTTTAATAAAGAAAAGGAAAGAAGCAGATGATACAGTTTTATTTGAACTCGCACAGAAAAAAGATAAAGCTAAATAAAAACAAACAAAGACACACTTTTCCTTGAATATTAAAAACCTGACAAATCAATTCGGAAAAGACGTTAATATGCAATATTCGGAGATGAAAGGGTTGAAATATACATTTTTACAAGTCCATTCTCCGGGCACCCTTTTGCCAGCCTAACGAAGTTGCAAACAACTGAAGGTTAGTTGAAGGGTTAACAAAATATTTTTATTAAGATCTCTTTTGTCAAGGACTAAGACCCTTCTCATTTTTAGAAGAGGTCCGGGCCCTATTGTGGGATTATAATTTAATTTAATTTTTATTTGATGGGCGAAATATTATGCCAAAGGTCAAAATCAAATAAACCGTTTCTTTCCTACCATTTGACATTATATTTTCTTTCTGTGTATTTCAATAAATATACGAACTTTCACTAAACAGAGGCATTCACAGCACAATTATACACACTTGCTCAATTTTCAAAACTTCAGTCATCATGATTCAAAAATGATAATTATTTTTTAATGTTTTACTTTTCTTTTCCGCATGAATTATTGTTACTCGATATATACAAAGTGTATCAGAAATGCAAGGTACCTATATTTAAGTGTGTGGATCAGACCATTAAACTGAACAACTTTCTCTATAGGACCAATATCGTAATCGCGAAAAAATAATCAGCTGTCCCATACAAAACTTCAATACCTACTCGACCCACACATGTACCATATGTTCCGTTTTTTCCTTTAGAAGTACTGAACCCTAAAAACATAAAATGTTTCAGAAATCATAATTGCTCTTTATTCATTCGAATTTATATGAGTCATTAAACTTTGTAATTGAATCCTTTCTGCCCTGAGGTGTACATAACATAATATACAGGGTAATTGAAATAACCTAACCGTCAAAACCCCCGACTCCAGCTAGAAAAAGAGCTGTAACTTTTGAACGGCTGAACAGATTTTCATGAAACATAGCTAAGCTGATAACCGATTAAACTAACTTTAAATTCAAAAACTGCATTGAAATCGGTCCATCTATTTTGGAGCTACGATGCCACAGACAGATACACTGATACACATATCCACAGATACACGCTACAAACTTATAACACCTCTTTTTTGTCGGGGGCTAAAAATAAATTCTCTCTTTTCCTAAAGTTTCTTCTGTTTTCATTTTGATTGTTATTCGAAACGTTTCTGAAAATTAGCTTTTGGAACAAACAAAACTATTACTCATGGGTGTCACCGGTCGACACCTAATTAGCGACTGTCGTTACGTTAACTAATTAAGTATAGTAATAAGTTAGTAGTACACAAGTCCCGCCCCCTTAATAACCATGTAGCAGACAGTTTGTGACAGGCGTAAATCGCGCGGTAGCTGCTGTCAAACATCAGTTTGCTATTAAGTATTTGCCGATAGCGACACGACAGCTACCGCTTACAGGTTCGCCCTCTGGCGGACAAGAAACGAACTAAAAAAGTGCATACTGGGCGCTGCAAACGCGACAAGTAGCCACAGGCGAACGAATGCCGTACATAATACGAATTTGTTTGACAGTTCGTGACCGATCGCGCTCCGTATGCTGTCGCGGGGCTGTCTGGTCGCAAAATAGTATATGGGGCAAACGAGCTTGCGGTTCACCTGATGGTAAGTGATCACCGCGATCACCAAGATTTGGCATAGTTAAAGTTTATATACAGAAGGAGTCCAGAAAGTTTTTTTTTTACATAATATTACGGTCGAATTTCGGCGACTGGGCGACCACTAGTAATATTTATTATAGTAGAAAAATCTGGAATTAAAAATTTTCTTCAGTGTTTTATATAATGTATGAAAGCTAATCTCCGACGCAACTGTCATCTCCTTACATAACATTCTTTTAATCTTTTAAAAGCTTATTCGGTGGATACAGCTGCCATCTTTGATCTTAAATAATCTGTCGCTATATCGCTTACGTTCGACCTCGGTTTCGTTCGCTTTATTTTATTTCATATAGGACGGAAGCGCGGTTGTCTGAAATAGACTTCAAATGTATCTGTGTTAAGGTATGTGCTCCAGTTATAGCGAAAGCTATGCTATAATCAAGCGATATCCTTTGAAAGCTTTTGCAACGCTCTTTGCAGACCTTACAGAACGTTTGAACTGTAACCATAGAAGACTCGTTGACACTTACAAAGTGCAATACACATAAGCCGCATTTGGAATGCTACACAAAGGCAGCATAGAATATGCAGCTTTATCGTGCGCTACGTAACCGAGTGGGCTCTTTGTAATCCATACCCACACCAATTTTGGGTTCTAAATTAATAGTCAGCTAAGTAATAGATTGTCTACCACCTGTCTTCGTAGGATAATTGAGGTTTTTGGTCACATTGCCAGGAAAGATTGCCATAAACTGGAATAACTGATAGTAACAGGTATTATCGACGGCAAGCATTCCAGAGGGCCCTATCAAATGGTCTGACTAAATGCGAAAGTTTCTCACGTCGCCAAAGACATGAAGTAAACTCCAAAGCGCTTCTCACAGGCTTCAACAGAAAGTTTACGGAACAAGCGCTTTCCATGAACAGGAGCCGTATTAGGATCTTCACAAGGACCTTCACTGGGCACTGCAAATTAAACAAACACCTGCATAAAATGGGCCTTAGTGACACCAGAATTTACAGATTCTGTCGCGAGCAGGATGAGACATATCCATCCCATACATATCCTATGCGAGTGTGACGTAGTACACCACACTAGAAGTCAGCATCTAGGAGGCCATCTAATCTCATCAGATGAGATTAAATCCCTCCATCTCAAGACTATAATAGTCAATATTATCATGGACTTACGGCCAGAGGAGTGCTGTAATGACACAAGAGGCGTCACAATAGATCTTCGCAGGTCGCAGTGAAAAAGGGGCTTAGTACCCAACCTCCTCTAAAATAATAAGAATAATATCTAATATTACCCGATAATAAGAGTGAGATTCGAATCGATATGCTAGATGTTATTACAGAATATTTATGACTGGCCAAAAATATAATTAATTTTTACTTCGCGCTATTTTAATGGCCAAAAAAAACACTTCAATCTCAAAAATTTCGCATCGTTTATGGTGTCACAATACTTAACCAAACATTTTTCTATTTAGTTGTAATTCATTAGTAAATGTCACGACAATCATTCCGCGTTGACAAACGGATATGCTAACAATTTATATGTAGACATTTTTAGATTTAGGGTTTGGTCCAAAATACCGCGAGTTTGTACAATTAAATATTGTGTTTGTTTAAAAAAAATTTTTTTTTTTCAGGTAGCATTTTGTAACGAACGGCTATGTTTTAATTGGAAATGTAAGTGGATTTTTCATAACTGAAGTTGAAGCCGGTGGTAGTGGAGTGTTATAGACACCACATAAATTAATTTAAAAAAGGATATTTTTTTTCCAATATTAAGACGCCACATTCAATAATAAAAAATACAACACCAACAAATCTGTTGTTATACGTAGGTACGTTATAAACACTGTTGGCCGTTTAAAATGACTTTTCATATTGGTAATTGGTTGTTTTCATTTTAAACATTAGTTATTTTGTCAGCGAACATGGCCCTTTATGTCTTTTAACACAAGGGATTTTTTGTTGATTTAGAGCATAGTCACATAAAGAACCAACGAAAAAGATAAATGACCCCTTTTGAACCGGAGATCATACACAATGATGTTAATATAAATATATTGTTTAAAAATACCCACAAATAAACGGAAACGTTTCGTTATACTCTGATTAAAACTCATAGATATTCCACAAAATGGTCCCATTATTATATTATTTATTATATAATCAACAGTTTCTTTATTTTGTTAACAAGAAACCAATTGTATACAGGAAACCGATACTAAAACAATATAATTTTCATATGAAAGGAAACTTGATTTATTTTATGGTTTTTTAAGAATGGAACATGTGTTTATAAATTAATGATCACACAACGTGTATCAGAAATGCGTGGTCATATTTAAGGGTGTGGATCAGACCATCAAACTGAATAAGTTTTTCTATGGAACTAACATCGTATAGTACTCGCAAATCTTTATGAGCCCTGAACTGAGCTCTGAACTCTCTCTCTCCCTCTAGCACCTATAATACGCGTTCTATTATAGATGCTAGAGGGAGAGAAGGAGAGAGTTCGAGGGCTCATAAAGATTTGCGCGTACTATATATACTTAATCGCGAAAAAATAATTAGCTGTCTCATAGGTACGTTTGGGTCGAGTGGGTATTGAAGTTTTGTTTGTATGTGTAAATAAAGATTATTTTACTAAGAATAGGTTAGTCTTTTAAAATTTCCCCTAGAGCTCGTGTTAAGTATGTGTAAAATTAAGAAAATTTTAATTAATTCCTGTGGCTAAACTACTGATTGAATTCGATTGTTTTTTTTTGTACGGTTACAGAACGGATACCGAATATCGTGGTTTCATTTAATATCGTAACATCGTCACAACCCTGTATACCGTATATGTTTGCGAACGCCCGCCGCCCCGCGGCCCGCTTACTACCGGGAGGGCCATGCTTACAGCGATCAGCCTATAATATCATATAGGTAACATTTTTATTTTCATTTTGGTAGGGTCTGAGTTCATATAATACTCCTTAGTATTCGTTGTTCTTGACCCTATGATTGGGTCCTATGTTCAGCACTAGACTTTTACGGGCTTTTGAATGATTCACCAATCCACTGGATACTACAATTCTATTGCCCCATAATCTCGCTCCCACTGCAGCCCTACTTGGCACCACGCCAGTAATTTACGCAACAGACAGTGGGTTCACATCCCGTTACGTGCATTTGGTGCGATTGTAAAGATTTTATTGGATTTTTGAGAGCATATTGTGATTTGTATTGTGATTGGTGATACAAGTCTAACAACAAGTTGTTTAACTATTTTAATTTAATGTTTGTGTTAGTTCTGAGACTTTTCAGGAAGGCATATACTTAAAAAAATAAAAAAATATTATAATAACATTTTTACGAACCATTCAATAGGTTACAATCTAAAAACCACGAGGGATTGTTCAGATTGCATTGAGTATAATACTGTACACAGTCGCATTAATGTATTAATTAATTATTATCTCATAATTACAATGAAATATTACTAATAATTACCTACATGATTTTATTAGTAGGTAGTTAGACAAAGTAAAAAGAATTGACTATTACTGAGAATTTCCGAAAAAAAAAAGGTTTCTGCCAAAGATGTTTTTTCAAGTTATTAGCAAAGATGTTGCTATAATCTTCATTTTTTTAAATTTGTAGTAACTTAATAAATAATTTTATGACATGACAAAAGACATATTGAATGCATATTTTTAACCGGCAGTTAGATAAATTTAATCTGTATCTGTGTCGAAGTATATCTTCTCGTTTAAATTCCCAATGCACAATGTTGTGTGTAGTCCGTTAACCCGCACCGACTGCTTGACTCGGGAATATAACTCAACACCTCAGGTTAGGCATTCACACTTACGACCACGGAAACAGTGTAACAAGTCATTATTTTTGTTAAATATCGTCTTAATCTTGTATGAAAATATTCACGAACATTACCAAGAAACAAACAACGACGAATAAATCATCGATGTTTTAAAATCATTTCGTCATGCAGTGACAACGATAAAATCATCGACGCCTAAAATCATCACTCGATAATGACCATGACTGAATAAACGTGAACTATGGCTTCCACTGTGACATGACAATGACAATAATATGCAACGCGTGAATGCGGTGACTGGTGACAAACGAACATTGCCAAGAAACAAAAAGAAGGGAATCATAATAAAATACTGTACCTAGCTCTTCCTTGCTCAGTACATAACCACAGACACAATAGCATTGTCCAAAGTATTTATGATCATCGTACTAGCGAGGTCCAATACTTATTATTTTTATAGTAATAGTATAGGGGTGTACATACAAGCGTAATATACAAAAGTTGCGGATAACACATAAAAAAAAAAAATTTTAGCAAAACATCTATATGAAAGAAAATATACGAACAGATTTTTTGTTTTATCAAATTTTAAATTCACCGCTGTGTAAAAAGGCCAACTACCTACATCATTGCTCGACTGGCGATCAAACCTTACATTCCACAGTTACCAGGGGGGCTAAAAAGGCCGATTTAGATGAATCACAATATGATTCATATTACAAATGTCAAAATATCTACTTAATAGACAACTCTTAATGTCAACCGCTTAAGGTTCGTATTCAGTAATCATCTGTTTGACAGTTACTATGTAGATCAGTAAATAAATTGCTCAATGTGGCCTTTTAGGCCCCCAGAGATGGGCTGAGTGATGATTTTTCGATATCAATGACTACATGACAATGACAAAAAAATATCGATGACGGGAACAATGACAAAATCATCAATGATTTTTCTCTACCATATTGTCACCGCATTCACGCATTGCATGTTGTCATCTTGTCATTGTCATGTCACAGTGAAAGCCATTGATGATTGAACCATTGATGAGCCATCATTTTGTCGTTGTCACTGCATGACGAAATGATTTTATAATATCGATGATTTATACATGTGTTTATATATCAGACTCAACTTTAACAGTTATTGTTAGTTACTTTAGTGTCAAAAATCCAATGAGGCGATTTCAAACATCATTAGTAGGGATACACGTAAAATGTCTCGCTGATGGTGGCGTTGTGTCGGGTCGTTGAGTTCCCTTCATTGTGGTCGAGCTTGGCGATGCTGACGCATGCGTCATGCTCGTGAACGGGGCCGTCTGTCGGAACTGGTCAGCTTGTAACTGCTATGGCAATCTTATTCACAGGCAAATCATTATTATCCTAGTCTTATTTGTATTCACATTGAATTACATTATTCTCGCAGCTCTTACCACAACATTGTACTGATAAAGATTGTAATCTATTATTTGAAAAGAGTTACCATGGAGTTTCTTGCCGGTTCTTCTCCATAGGATCTACTATTTGGAACCGCGCACCTAGAGTCTCGACATTTCATTAGTGTCTGTATCTGGTTTACATGAAATAAAGATCTATTCTATTCTATTTTATTCTAACCAAATAAATTAATAACGTTTACCGTTAACTTTGCATCTTTGTTAGTTTTTCTATATTACCTATTTTATCTGATCCTTATGTTTTTTATACAAACCGCACAGAATATCCGCAACTCTTTTAAAATTCTCCAGTGTACTCTAATCTTAAGATCGCGTAATATTTGTTGGAGTGTCGCCAAAGCGTTTGATGCTAGGATTGAAAATAAATTATTAGGCAGTTAATACACAGAATGTTTTTTTGAACGATGTTTAATATGAACAGCGCGATGATTGGACATGGACAGTGGAATTTGTAATTGGCCACAAATATGTTGGTGGATGAAATACTGATAGACCTGGTGGGTTTGGCTGGAAGCTACTGTTTTGGGAAAAGGTTAGAATGTTGATGTAGACATACTGATAACTAGAGATGAAAAGAAAGAAAGAAAAAACATTTATTTGCCACAAACACAAGACGCACTAGAATGATAGACATAGATATAGATGGGCCGAGTACTCGTTTGTTTCTCGGTAGAAAGAAAGAAAGAAAAACCATTTATTTGGATGCAAAAGTATGGCACCACATGCAAAAATAAAATAAAATAGAAAACAAAAACAACAAGAAAAACAGAAATAAAAAAAATTACAAAAATTAAGATAATCACATAGATACTATCTAAGTAGATTAGGTACCTAGACTTTATATGTAGGACAAACATAGGTAATAAGAAGAGTACAGGTGCATAGACAGAGAAGACCATTTTTCTTAAGATGGCAACGGTGTAAAAAAAAAGTAGAAAAAAATAATTAATTATGTATGTGTGGTAGGTAGGTAGGTACTCGGCATACTCGGCAATTTTTGAATAACTCGTACTGGGCCGTTCATGTGCCGAGTGTGTATTTATTAATGTAAAATATAGCTTGATTTGTAAGTGTACATAGCTCACACCCAATATTTTTAATCTATATTTTAATACGTGAAGAGAAAACTTTGTACCCTTTTTAGGCATATTGCATGCACGAAGGAGTGTGAGTTTTGGTATAGTTAAAGTTTATATGGAGAAGGAGTGTAGGAAGCTAAAATTTATAATAATGTGGTCGAATTTCGTCCACTGGGCGATCACTACCTACTAAGAACACTGGTCAACAAAAAATTGTAACAATTTCAACTGGGCTTTTGTTGATCCTTTCTATTACTGCGTACCGATACGAATCGCACATGAATGAACCAAACAGGGTTCCCAACTTAGGGGTTTTCCCCCCAAATTTAGGGGGAAAATAAGTGGGATGGGATATTTTTAGGGGTTTTATTTTTTTAGGGGTATTTTTAGGGATTTTTTTCTCTTGACTTTCACTGTGAAGTTTATAATGATTGTGACGCAGCTGGCTGTCAACGTTTTAAAAAAATACAATTTATTTATTATTTTTACATAGTATTTTTTTTTTTGGGGATTTTAGGGGTTTTTTACTTTAGCTTTGGGGATAAATATTTTTGAGAGTTGGTAACACTGGAACCAAAGAACCCAAGGTTGTCGCGACATTGCGCCACCACAAAATATCAACAAAACAATCTTTTTTATTGTTTCTATGCCAATTGCTTGCATCATTAGCAAAAACAATTCAGTTAGAGAAATAAAATATGTTTAAAAAAATGTTAGTGTCTAATGTCTGTTTATGATCATACTTTAGACTCAAATCTCTATGTTATTTACTGTTAATGACAGTGATAAGCTCATAAGATTGCTATTAATAAATACAATTAAATGCACGTGTGTAATTTTTAAGTGATTTCGACACAATGTAAAAATTGTTATGAAATAAATGAAATGAAAAATGAAATGAAATAAATTGTAATAGGTGTGAAAGAAATGAAGTGTGAGATGCATCTTGTCAACATAATTATGCAAAATGTTAGAACTTGCATGAGATTATAAATTCATATGATGAAATGATTAAGAATATACGGAATGGAAATGATAAAATGTCCACAAGTGATTATTTCGTGAAAAACCGACTTCAAAAAACTAAAACGTATAAAATAATTGACATAAAAAAATTATCTGTTTCTGAAGTCGGTGCCACAGCTAAGCTAAGGATAGGAAGCGGTTAAGTTTAAAAAAAATTAAGAATTAAAAATGACATCTAATTTTGAATGCATAATTTGTAGGTATTTTCGTATCTCCATCCGAGCACGAAGTTCTTCCGTACTTTTTGAATTAAAAAAAGGACACATGACTTTTGAATGAATTTTGAATTTTGAATGAATAATTTGTAGGTATTTTTGTATCTCCATCCGAGCAAGAAGTTCTTCCGTAGTTTTTGAAATCTGATTTTACATTTCACATCACTAGCCAATGCAACTACGTGAGTGCTACTCTAACTTTAATGGAAAATAAGAACATAATACTAACCTAACTACACAGCGCTGTGTACTACACAGAGTACACAGTGTACTAGAGAGTACACAAGTTCTGAAAGCTAGTGTACTAGGCTAACATAAATATATGGTTGTTTGTCTTACAAATTGTGCTCGCTAGACGTGACTGACTTGAAATAATATGTCTTGAAGCGGTTTTAGAACAGTATAGTATGTTTTTTATCTACATTGTATAACATAACATCAATCCTCTTTATTGTACATCTTAAAACAAAATACATACATAACATAAACATTAAATAAAAAATATTATAGTTTTAAAAAATATCTAAAGAAAACGCTTTTGTCATCCAAACTAAACGTGTATGCAAAATTTCAGCTCAATCGGAAACCGGGAAGTGGGTCAAATTTAACTTCCAAGATTTTTTTACATAGTTACAGGTGAAGCTAATAAAAGCGTTTTAAAAAAGGAAATTACCTACAATAGGCGGTAATTTTTTAGCCTTTTCCCCTCACTCGCGTTTCGCCTGTATCAATGGTACAGTTTACAAACATACATGTCACATGCATAGGTACACATGCACATGCAGACCCACAGAACACAGAAAAGAGGACATCTTTCTGTATTCTGTGTGCAGACCCGAAACAACTATCTGTAGATCATACAAATATTTGTTAGAGTAGGTATACTTCCGAGGTGGTCCCACTTAAATTTGGTGAAGATCTGATGAAGACCTTCAGAGATATATTATACAATGGAACTCTTGAATGAATAACAGCACATCACTCGCGATTGCTGTAATCTCATGTTTATGTATTGTTTATGCCGCTCAAAATAGAAAAATAAAATAAACTTTAAAAAAAGTAAAAACCGACTTCAAAAAACTAAAAAGTATAAAATAATTTTCTAAAAAAACTCAGCTTCTGAAGTCGGGGCCTTTAATCCTTCAATGCACCTATCTTGGCAGTGGCATCGACTTCAGAAGCTGATAAGTTTTTTAAGAAAATTATTTGAAGTCGGTTTTTACTTTTTTTAAAGTTTATTTTATATTTAAACCTAGACATGTCTCTGTTTCGTAGACTAGAATCGTGTCCATTAATGATATTTTGAAACACGAAAACAGCTTCAACGGTATACGTCTGACACTAATAAACTCCATTAGTGTCGACACAAGAATACATTATACGTAACAAACAGACTAAATTATCTTATTATTAGTATTAGGTAATTCCTTGAGAAATGTGTATTAATTACGTTGGCACAGGAAGCCATAGAGATATCAATGTTATTTTCTTAAAGTTTCTTTTACACTGCCAGTGACGTTATCGAGGTTATAATTTAGGTATAGGTAATCTGTTTTTTCTTACTTGTCTTATTTAGTAAACAATTTAATTTAATTATATTGTTTATTTAATTATAGTCCCACACCGCGTAACTAACATTGTTAACTAGGTAACCTGACCGTCAAAATCCCTCGACTTCCTAGAAAAAGAGCTGTAACTTTTGAACCACTGAACAGATTTTCATGAAACAAAAGCTAATGATTAAACTAGGTTTCAACTAATTCATTCATTAATTTATTATAATTAAAACGGGCGCAGTCAATTTCAATTGAAAGCTAGTTTAATCGGAAATCATCTTACCTATGTTTCATGAAAATCTGTTCAGCCTTTCAAAAGTTACGGTTTTTTTTGTAGTTGGAGTCGGGGGTTTTTAACAGTTAGGTTATAATAAATGTTTATTTCATTTTCATAAATTAGTTGTGTGAAGATTGTTTACTAAATAAGTTAAGCAAAAAAAAAAAAAATTATGTAAAAATTCTGCATTTCATCGAATTCCTAAATCCGTGTAAAGAAAGAGTGTACTACTCGTAAATTGATGAATACTGATTCTAACGAGTTTCCGACATCATCATCATCCACAGATCCGTAAAAAAAGTAAAATATTGTTGAAATTGCACAATATAGAATTTGCATACAACAGAGATATGAATAGAGTAGGTATTATTACATAAACAAACATCAAATTGATCAGTTCGTATTTGCGGTAAACTCAGCCAACGATCAAATGTTTACACTGCATCTTGATGTACACTTCAGGCCAATGGAAGTGGTCCTTGAATTTGGTGGATGCTATTTTATTTGCCAGTGTTATTTATAACCTTTTTTTTTCGTAGTAAGAATATAAATGTTTTTTTTTTAAATGTTTATTTGATGATGACCAATTTACTGCTTGGATGATAACGGACTCTCAATTCGAAGCAGTTTGAAAATGTGGTCGTTGGTTTCGAAAAACAGTACTCAGTAGATATAAGTTTTTAAACTGTCATGGTCACTAAATTATTATTAGAGTTATGAACGGGGTATTTACCATGTTTATACTTTGTTGCGAGCTTGAGATATTTCGGCACTGTTGCAAGCGCCATGGTAACCAATAAACTAAAAAAATAAAAAAATGTAAAAGTATAAACATGGCAAACAGCCCGTTCTTAATTCTAATAATAATAGTACTCAGTAGGTTACGTTAATAGTGACTAAACAGCCAAAATAATTGGCATTCTGAATTAAGATTTCTTAATTTTTTGTTGAAGCTCCCTAAATATTCACAAACTGATAAAATAAATGCATATTGTTCGTGTTTATAAGCAAAACAAAGCGATGAAAACTTTAGTATGAAACCGACAGAAGGCGACTAAGTTTGGCCCCATGTGTAAATTACCATATATTAATAATTATGTATGTATATCAAGTTGATGTTCATTAAGTTATATGTTTTCTGTATAACGTGTTGCTTCATATTATCAAGTTTCTTTGTTGTCCATGGAGCTGAGGAAAATATTACGATTTTAATATATATGGTCCTACTTTATTAGCAGAGGTCCTTTTATGCGGTTATAAAGGATATTTTTTTATTAGTGCGCATAATTTATAGAGTGATTCAGTTTCTATTCCTAAATGCAACCGCAGTATTAGGATACAAAAATTCGATTTAGTATGGGGGACACGCATAATTTACTAGCGCAAGCCATACAAAATCAAATTTTTATTTTGTTTTGCTCCAAAACGGAGTGACCGATTTCAATGCATTTTTTTAAATTGAAAGCTTATTTAATTGATTAGCACTTTAGCTATGTTTCATGAAAATCTGTTCAGCCGTTCAAAAGTTACAGCTCTTTTTCTAGTTGTTGTCGGGGGTTTTTGACGGTTAGGTTAGGCATGTTTTTTTTTAAATCTAGATTAAAGGTTTCTTCGCTACAGCGGTTATTAACTACCGTCTTGACAACGGTTTGTGCAGTCCTTTATGAGGATAATATTATTATGATTATTCTAACCACATTTCCAGATAATGAGATACCCAAACCAATTTAATATGTATGACATGACATACACAGAACACACAACAAGGATATAAACCCTGCGGTCCTTCCGCTCGGCTGGCTGCATACATCATGCATTTCATTCCAGTATTCATGTAAGTCACAGCTGACGTGTTATTTTCGCAATGGATTCACCAATTTTGTGCGTTTCGTTTCTGAACTTATGGGCATTTTTGACCTCGTGCAGGATTTTATTTTGTCATTTTTTTTCTCTCTGTTTTTTTTTTAAATGTTCGAATTGCATCTAACACCAGTATTGTAGTGTTATATTAAAATCACAGTTCAATCAACACTATAACTGTTAGTTTAATAGAGCTTTTTCTATATTAATAAATATTTATTCGAATAACCAATAAACAGAGTACACTCACACACTAAAATGCTAGTTCGTATAAATATTTACTTTTAAAATTGTAAAGTGGAATAATGTATAAATTGAACATGTTTAAAATAATGGAATACATTTTCGATATTTAAAAGTATCGTTTGAAATATTTGAGTACCACTAGAAGCCACGTGTGCGGGGTTTTAAATTCGGAACGTAAATAAATTCCCGCTGTTCTCTCTAGGGTGTTAAGTAGGTAGTGAATGCCAAGCTATGAACCTAAACACAACTTTTTCGCTTCTTCTACATTCATTTTTCGTACATATTTCAGTAAAAGTGCGTTTTATACACCAAGCACTTACCTTTTTATAGTTTGAGCATTTCGCTAAGCATTTTGTCAATAGCACTTACGAGTTTAACGTTTCAAGAGCCTGATATTTTGTTTATTTGTAATAAAAGCTTTTCTGTTCTATTCTATGCTATTCCAAAATAGAGAATAATTAGTTATTCGTAATAACGGCTCATGGAATACGCGAAATTTTTCTAAATGCTCTAAATTTATGAATTGGAACGTCATATACAACTAGAGAAAGGCAACAGACAAATGTATTGGTGTCCCAAAAGAGAGAAAAATTATCAAGAAAGTACTGCGATTGGCTCAGTTGATTAATTGACCGTTGTTGTAATTGTAACCCAGTGTTCAAATGTGAAGAAAAAGATTCAATCCGATTACATATTCAACTTTTTCATTAAACAGGATTTTAAATTACGAGAATTCGCTAGCTTACTCTTACAACTACTGAAGTTAGAAAACGAATTTCCAGATTCACAGAACCCTTTACAGTTAATTCAACAAAATTCTCGTTAATTATCCGAATTGCGAACCTCTGTGAGTCTCGTCGGGCGCCATGAATTCGGTAATGGTTGGTTGTGGCTCGTCAAATTGACGGCGTGCACGTCATTAATTTGCGTGCAAATTTAAATTGCGTAGGTAACACTTGTGTAGTCAAGTGTACTTTGACAAGTTGTCACTTTATTTTCTCTTTAATTTATGTACGTATGTTAATAAGTTTTTGATGTGTTTATTGAATAATATTGCGGTTTCCTCGTGTTGGTTTAATACTTTGAGAAGATATTGTTGAAGTTGGCATGCGACGGCGCTTATAGTGATGTATTTTGTTTTGTTTTAATTGTTGTATTTTATTTTAAGAAATGGTCCAATAGAGCGACTTTATCATGTTTGACAAAGCTCTGAAAATAAAGAGAAAAAAAAAAAAATGCTTCTGAGAAATCTGTTCTTATCGAGCTCCGCGCGAAACACTGACGAGCGCACGTATTGATCAAAATCCAATCAGAAGTCAATAAAATGTCAAATTTATGTAATCTATTTACTAGAACTAGAACCGTCTCATTGGGTATCTTGGCAAGTCAGTTTATGAAACCACTAAGTTTCGGGCCAGTCATATCAGTCACTAAAATAATATCTATACTACTGTCGCTATTACTATGCAACAAAAAAAAAAACGGAAAAACAAAATAATGTTTTATCAAATCTAGCAATATTATTATAGATATCAAAAAGAAAAAGTACAATCACGACCAAAACACACAACTTCAATTTAACAAAAAAATAAATTATACCATTTAACCCATCAACAAAATCGTTGATATATTATGAAACAAATGAGATATAAAATTAAATAACAACATGAGCTACAAAAAATAAACTATATCAATGAAAAAATATTATCTCGTCGAGCAATAAATTCTCTTCGCAGAAAAGAGGCCAATAATAACTTGTATGTCTAGTTTTAAATGAGCACCAAAAGATGATGTACGTTTGTTAATAAAAGCATTAAGAAAAATAGCAGTTCTTTTTTTTTGCCGTCAAAATTGTCATGGGAAACATGCCAAGATTGTGAGCCGGGAGCTGGGACTCAAATGAGTTTTTATTTAATAAAAGTTTTTGAATATGTTGGGATTAAGAACGGTTTTTAGTTTTTTACTTGTATTGCGATGTATTATGAGTTGTGGGTTTTAAGTTTATCATCATAAGTAGACAGAATATCTACCTAAAATGTTATTTCCGATGTTATAATAATAATAATAATATTATAATCTTTATGATTAGGTATTTTTTTGCGTTTTGGTGTAATTAATTTCGGATTAAAGATTATGATAAGATGACGTTGCCATTGTTTCATGTTTCATCTAGGATTTAAATTATATTGCAATATTATATATAATTATTCTTTCGACACGGTTGGCGCAGTGGCTAAGCAATTAGCTTTCTGCGCTACGTCCCCGCGTGTTCGATCCCCGCACGTAACAAATATTTGTACGATCTACAGATAGTTGTTCCGGGTCTGGGTGTATGTGCATGTGAGATGTATGTTTGTAAACTGTACCCTCGATACAGGAGAAATCCTAGTGAACGGCCACGATTTAAAAAAAGAAAATAGTTTGAACTATTTAGTTAGGCTGTGCCAAAAACGTTTCACTGTTCCATATATGGTACATTACTCACGCCGACTGGTGATTTCTAAGTACCTTATTATTCTCATTCTTGGGACATTGTATACAGGATGTATAAAGCCTGGAGATAATTTATTGTGTTCGCGCACAGAGACCTTCCCGGTCCAGCGCACAGTAATGTATTTCTCCATTGACTCTTGCGTAAGGATTTTAGATTAGCATACAAATGTTTTGTCCTAGATTCTAACCTAATTTACCGCCTCATTCGTCTAGCGGCACGCGCGGCTGGATTTAGATTTGATCCTAGAGCGACAAAGGTGTGATTTCTTTTTTTTTTGTTCTTTTTTATTACGCCTTTTTTACGAAAAGTGAGGCAGAGTTATACCTACTGTTTTTCACAAACGGCCATATTCCGAACACCAAATCTTTTATTGTAATTTGTTATAATATAAAAACTCAGTTACATTTCCACACTTATCTGAACCGGTGACCAAAATTGGAACTAACGTGGGCTACGGAACAAAAATGACAACAAAATTTCATTTTTGTAGGGTGATGACATTGGTAAAAGCGACGGCAGCGACGCCATGACCGGGTCAGATAAGTTTGTGGCACTATACACCATTATTGACACTGAGAGTGAACCCATCTAGCATGGTTTTTCTCTCAGGAAAATAGTGCTAAAGCTTAGTGTAATATTGGATAGTAAGTATGTACTTGTATTGATTAACTTATAGTGGTACCTACTTATTATGATCTTTGCTGTTCTTTTAATTTTTGTAATATGTAATAGTCGAATTTTGGCTGGGGCTGTCACCGCGGCTCTAGATATTATTGAAATTTTGTTGTTAGAAAAGAGTATCCATGGATTTTCTTGCCGGTATGACCAACCCACTTGGAACCGTTCGCCTAGAATCACGACGTTTTGGAAGTATACTACCATAACTATCTACTATGCATTTGTTCGTTGTTTGACAAAAGCAAAAGCAACGTGTTTGACATTTTTGAGATTTATGACGCATGTTTGACAGCTACGGAAAATTGTATTGACGTTTGACAAATTGTTTGTTAATTTACGCTCTTTTGTCAAACACTTGAAAAGTAAACTTATTAGCAATGTTTTTTACTCTTCTTCAAGGAATAAAGGCGTGTAATATTTCTTACATAAGCCTCTGAAATTAGCATAGAAACGCTTTGCTCTAGATTCCACTGTAATTTATCTGCTGTACACAAAGCGGCCAAAATACTTGACTCCTTAGATTTTATGATGTGCAGACAATGAACAGAACTGAAGCAATAAAACTACCAGCAGATGCTACTGGTTGTAAATGTGGATATGGTTGCCAGTTAGATGTACCGAAATGCAATCTTACTCAATGGCAATCTTATTCAGAAGCTAGGTGATTATAATCAATCAAATACAGAACTTTTACTGGGGTATTTTATTTTAAAACTATTTGTTTATTTAGAACACGGTATAAATTTAGTCCAGTAAATTGTTCGGCTCTTGTGTCGTCGGGAAAGTGTATTAAAATTTACAACATTATTTGTATAAATACTAAAATTTTCGGCGATCACAGGTCTTTATGTCTCGAAGGTACGTTTTTCACCCATACCCTGATGACATACGGATTTATGGCTTTTTATTTCCATCATCATCATACAAATACTTTTACGAGCAATAAAATTTAAAAATAAATAATAAGTGTCCAGCTCCCGAGCTATTTGGACTTCTGTAAAAATAGTGGCGTCTCGAAGCAAGCGCAGCATCAGTTTATTGCAAGCCACAGACGGAAAACAACCGGCTTTCCCGCCACGAACTTATTTCGAATTTGAATACCGTAGTCAGATTCGGAATTCGAAATTGTGAAGTGTTTTTTTTTTATTCTTTGATGCCGAGCATTGAACTCAATGGTGTTCAGTAAAATTATATTAGTACATTTTTCAAAGGAGTTTTTATTAACGCATAGATTTTTTAATTAACTTAGTTTCGACGGTTTTTTCACTTATTGAATTAATTACTGATTTTATTACGGGATTTTAAAATAAACCTTTTTTTTTGTGTGAGTGTCTATAGTGTTTTGTGATTGTTATCTACATTATGTGCTGATAAATTTTAGAGCGGAAAAAAATCTGGATCACACAGTGTTACAAGCACTTAAAAAATAAAAGGTATTTTTTTACATTATTTTTTTTGGGGCAAACGAACTTTCTTTTCACCTGATGGTAAGTAATCATCATCGCCCATGAACATCCGCAACACTAGAGGAGTCACCGACAACTTTAGGACAATTTTCTCTCTCTATTTGGCAATCGAGGACCTATTTGATTTGTTGATTGTCACTAACCATACCTCTAATAAAAAACGGATATTTACTGGTTTCGTCCGATTTACGAATCCTGTCGAATCTAGAATTAAGAGCATCTGGTGAGACTGGACGCCAACATCAACATGCTTGCCCCTCTACTTATAAACGGTGAATAAAGTTATGAGAAGTTTATACGTCAGAAAATATCTATACCTACCTATATTATTACGTGAAGAGAAAACTTTGCACCCCTTTATAAGCACACTGCGCGCACGGAGGAGTGTGAGATTTGGCATAATTAAAGTTTATAAGGAGAAGGAGTGCAAAAAGCAATTTTTTTTGTATAATATGTGGTCGACATTCGACCACATATACCCCTGGGTGACCACAATATAGTTAAAATGCCGTTATTTATGACATAAATTTATAAGTACAACGTTTATTAATTAGAAGGATGGATTATGGCTATAGTATAAGATCTACCTTTCTAGTCCCGATCCCTTTAAGGGGTTGTTGTACTAATCATAATGAACAACTTTTCCTGTAGGACCAATCCTAAAATCGCGAAAAATCTGCTTGTTTCATACATTTAGTCTAGTAATATTGAATTATTGGTATGGAACAGCAGGGTTTTTTCCCCGATTTCAATGTTGAAAGCCCAGTTCCATTATAGGTATAATGAAAGTATTTATTGTGTGTCATTAAAATGATACGAGTGGTACCTAAATTATGGAAATGTCGAAAGGGTTCAATTGTTCTATCGTTAATTCTCAATAAGTCATCTATTTCTGACTATTGTATTAAAGTTAAGAACGGGGTATTCACCATGTTTATAGATTGATTCGAGCTTCCGATATTACAGCAAGTGCCATTGTCACGAATCAGTCAGTTTATTTATTTATGATTCCATTGCAAGAACTTTTAATATTATTAAATATTTTTTTCTCTTGCTTTCGCTAATCTACTCACAATCCAAATTACGTTAAAAATACGTTCTAATTATAAAAAAATTTTCTGCAAAATTTACTGTTCATAAAAGCCTTTGAAAACGTAAATATTTTTTACTGCGAAAACGAGTAAATTATGTTTTGTAGTTTATTACTTGTCCTATTTTACTGCCAGCATTGTTGAGCTACAGGTGGCTCTAAAGACGTGTCCTATACCGTGTTCTCAGAAATATAAATGATGTTCTTGACATACTAATTTTAATAGACTTCTGAGTATTTACTATGTACCGTGAGCAACAAAAGTCTAGGTATAATATCTATATGTCGGATCGTCATATAAAGATTCGTGTTCAGACTTGGGGGCAGGTATTGGGATACGGGCGATAGAGTAAACTCCTTTAAAATGTCTACAATTTATTAGAAAGAAGAAAGAAAGAAAGAAAAGAACATTTATTCGGCACAAACATATTGACAACTTATGAGAGAGAAGATAAAAAATAAAAAAAATAACACACATCAAAAGTTGACAATTATGAAATAAAACGAAATAAAATATTATTAAATAGGTATATGCTGTCAAGCATGCCATGCCGAAAGGGATACACTCACAGTCTCAGTTCGCAATAGAAGACTGAATAGGTTGAACGACGCTGTAAAAACCAACAATTATTTGACCATTCTGACACGATTGAGATAGCAGAAATTAGCAGACTTGGGGCCCAGGCACATCGTTGTTGAATGAATAAACTGGCCGTAAACATCGATGTCTATAGATATGCTTAGTGAACTCAAAAAGTGAGACGTGTCAGGTACTCCATTTTCAGAAAAATGGAGTAGTTGATCACCAGTCAAATGCCGTTTACAAACATAATTATTTATTTGTGTATTGAATAAAAAATATATAATAACAGTAACTATTCCATTAGTGTATGTATCGCTGTTCTATTTAAATATAATTCGAATATTATTGAATTTAAGAATTTGACGTCTTCAAAAAATACGTCTCATTTTTTTAGCTTCCCTTTGTATGACAGAGCGTATCTACGATGGCCGTAATTGACTGATTGCCCTACCTACAAAAATTACCAACCACTTTTACGCTACTTTAGCGCCTACGCCTCATAAAGTAATATCCCTAAGGTAAACCATCTTAAGTAAATACCTACCAGCAAAAAAGGGTCCGCCGTAAATTACGGTGAATTTCTCTTAAGATGGGATGTTCAGAATATTTCCTTATTGCGCATGTCTCATTAGAGAGGCTAGTCGGGATGAAGAGCGAATGTTTTTTTAAGATCGTGCGCTACTGAAAGATACGTTAGAAACGCTACGCTACGCTAGAGATATGATGTCTTTTTTATTTAATTGCTTTTTGTTGTTTTTTCTTGTACTCTTATTTTATTTTTTTATTGTTTAATTTGTGTATTGTGTCTCTTGCTGTCCGAATAAAAAGTTTTATTTATTTATTTTATTTAAACGAGAACGAAGCTAAAGAAAAATATAATTAGGTACTTTATACAGGATATTTTTTTATTTTTTATGTAGTGCGCTTAATTTTTGAAATGATTTAGTCTCTGTTAACTACGCCACATAGAATAACTACTTACAAGTCATCAAACTGACAACAGTAATGGCGCGAAAATATGAATTGACCAATCAGATTACGAAGCCTGCATCGCGCAAGGAAAAAAGAATATCGTATCTAACACATATACAACTGTCCAACATCAACCGTCGGGCTTCGGCCCGCCAGGCAATATCACCTCGCCTGGTTGGAGGATCCTCCCTTTTCAATGGAAGAACACCACATCTCGTTCCTCCATAATTACAACAATGCCTTTTCGGTTTTATACAGGATAATTGAAAAAATACCCGAGCCCTCTTAGCTCTAATAGAAATGTAGTGTACTTTCCACCATCGCTGAGTAGTTTAGGCTATATTTTATTTTAATAAAAATAAAGCGCGCGGGTGAAACCGAGGGCAACAACTAGTTAAAACATTCCGCTCAGCGCCGTCGTAATCAGATGCTCACATTGTGACACAAAAAACAAAATGGACGAACGTTGATGTACGTTCTTATGCAAAACGCCGCTAAACGTTGATCCGTTGCGCCTCTAGACATCTAACACTTTCAAGTTTTGCGGTACAGGAATTCTGCTAATAGAATTTACTATAGGTTTCTCGCGTTATAAAACATGGTGCGAATAAAACACATCAATGGTAGACGTTGTCAGACGTTGTGTTGATAAAGACGTGGATAGACGTTGTGTTGATTTATTTTTTATAAATTTGGCGTTAGAAAACGTTGCTAGTTTGAACGTGTTAATTACGATTAGTGAATACATATTTTTAAACGCTTCGCGGTAAGGCCTGTTCACGCGGCCGTACATATACGCTGATCAAGATGCAGTATTTTGTATGTCAACGCTGAAAACCATTCACATTTTAACGGTGACGCCGAAATTCAGTGCCGCCATGAATTTTCGTACGTTAGGACTAGCGCCAACCCATGTCACATTATCACAATGACACTAAGTAGCGCTAAAGCTGAGGCTAAGTCTCCTGTGAATAGGCTTGTGACACTAAGCTTGTTTTTTGTAGATTTTCTGTAGATATTGGAATTATACAAATATCCGAGTGTCATCAGAATGACCGTCAAAAACCCCCGACTCCAACTAGAAAAAGAGCTGTAACTTTTGAACGGCTTAACAGATTTTTATGAAACATAACTAAGATGATTCCAGAATAAAATAGCTTTCAATTAAAAAAATGCATTGACACTGGTCCATCCGTTTTCGAGCTACGATGCCACAGACAGGTGCACAGATACACACTACAAACTTATAACAGCGCTCTTTTTTGTCGGGTATCATCTTAGCTATGTTTCATGAAAATCTATTCAGCCATTTAAAGTTACAGCTCTTTTTCTAGTTGGAGTCGGTGGTTTTTGACGGTTAGGTTATAATTTTACACTCGACGAATAGATAATATTTTCCCGTTCTAAATAGCTAATCTACCTATCAGTGGCGAAGAGTTCATACAACCCGATTCCTATCGGCTTCCCTTTAGGAATTGGTTAATGCATAGACCAACGTAATATGGCTTGTTATTCAGTTAGGTCGAGCTCTTCCAGACATGACTCTATATAGATTACAAGAGATGGTATGGATTTTTGTCTTACAGCATTAATTGCAGCAATTTTTAGAGGGCATTTTTGGGACGGCTTCCCATTTTAAAACTGTCACCCTTCGCCACTGCTACCTATCCTCTAAAATGTGAGCCGATCTCTTTAAAGCAAATGTCAGTCAGTAGATACGGAGCTTAGATACGGAGCGTCATGTATCTGTGTCGTCTGCATTTCACGCTTGAGCTGACAGACGACAGCGCCCTCTGTCGTCGGCCGACACGCAAACGACGTATTTATTATGAATGGAGGCCGGGTGCGGGTAACGTACAGACATACAAGCAGTACGTGACGTTTTTGTATGCCAAAATAGCCAGCCAATCGTAATTAGATGGATAGTTAGTACTAACCACCTGTCTTTTAAAATTCGATTTTTCGAAAAAACATTATCTATAAAAAAATCGGGGCATGCTAACCATTGGAAATATTTTTGCAAAATCTCTCATAAAAATAAAATAAATACAAATGACTTGATCAAAAAAAGTGAGACCTACCCAGAAACAGCAATAATAAATCAAATGACCGATTCATAAATAAAAAAATAAATAAAAATTCATTTAAAATTAAAAAGAAACAAAATATATTTAGAGTAAGCAGTGATAGCCTAGCGGTTGAACGCTCATCTTCCATGCAGGAGGGTCTGAGTTCCAACCCGGCTTATACCTCGTGACTTTTCCAATTCATGTGCGGATCAGAATTTGATTGTCACTTGCGTTAATGGTGATGGAAAACATTGTGAGGAAAGCTGTGCACTCGACAGGACTCCATAAAGTTCTCGATGGTGTGTATAATCCGCCAACCCGCACCCAGGTGGAGGATATAAACGAGGATTTTTTTCGTGTGTTTTTTTTATTTTGATAATTTTAACGTTTGGGCACGCCGTTACACGTATACCTTGCGTAAAAATAGTATCAAAAAATATTACAGGAAAACAAATAACATAAAGGAAATGTCAGTCAGTGGTCACTTGGCACGACACGTCTGTCTGATGTCACGTGTAGTTTATGACCAACACTTGGACATTTAATATCTTAAAATATATTGCGCCGGGTGTGGCCATTCAAACTGCTGTACTGTTTTGTTTATGTACTAAATACGTTTATTTAGCTCAAATGGAGGGATTAGAAGAGATATTAGCAGTAGTGTAGACTGAGAGCAATTTAGAGTGTATTTTTCTTGGCAATCAATCAACTATGATTTTCACCGTTGGTAGTTCGGATATTTTATAAATAATATAAAAAACCGACTGCAAAAAAGTAAAAAATTATTTTCTTAAAAAACTTAATTGCTTCTGAAGTCGGTGGGTTTGCCAAGCTAGGTGCATTGAAGAATTAAAGCGGCTTCAGAAACTGTTAAGTTTTTTTAGAAAATTATTTTATACTTTTTAGTATTTGGAAGTCGGTTTTTACTTTTTCTTTACAGTTTATTATATTTTTCTGTTTTGAGTGGCATAAACAATACATAAACATGCGATTACAGCAATCGCGAGTGATATGCTGTTATTCATTCAATATTTCCATTGTCTATCTCCGAAGGTCTTCATCAGATCTTAATCAAATTTAAATGGGACCACCTCGAGAGTAAACACTTTCAAACAAAAAAAATATTTTCTAAATCACGTACTTAACAAACATACAATCGAATTGAGAACATCCTCCTTTTTTAGAAGTCGGTTAAAAATGAATGAATTTTACAATAAAATAATTACACCATTCGGATCAACTGTGCATGAAGGATAAATACGTTGTCTCGGATAAAAAAAAATGACCTATGATAATTTTTTCATAGATTGTTGTTATACGGCCATATTGTATTCAATCTGAATATCACATACTCAAAATATTAGCTTCCACTGGAACCTTAGCTTTGGGGCCAGTCCCTTCTGGCCTGTACTTAATTTGATAATTCAATATTCAAAAAATATTTTCGCGCAATTTTTTTTTGGTAGCGAGCTCTTTACTTGAGAGATGTCTTGATAACATAATCTATACTTGAAGATCCCTTGTGTACGAAGAAGGAAGGTAGTCTAAATTGTCCCAGCGCCGCCGTAATCAGATGCTAATATTGTGACACAACAAAACGGACGAACGTTTGAATACGTTCAGCAAAACGCCAGCAAAAGTTGATTCGTTGCGGCTCTAGACATTTGACACTTTCAACTGTTGCGGCGCAGGAATTTTTCTAATAGAATTTACTATGGGCTCCTCGCGTTATAAAACGTAGTGCGAATAAAAACACACCAATGGTAGACGTCGTCAGACGTTGTGTTGATAAGGACGTGGATAGACGTCGTGTTGATAAGGACGCGGAAAGACGTTGTGTTGTTTTTTTTTTAATAACATTGTTGCTAGTCCGAACGTGCTGATTTTTTTGTAAGGGTCTAGCAGACGACCTGGGGGCTTACCACCATCTTTAAAAAAACCATCATATTTCAGGAATGTTTTGTCTCAAGCTTAAACTAATATCAATCAGTTACCGTAACCTATGGACGCTTGTAACACCACAATTTTTTTCAGCCAAAATATTATATTTTTTAACAGTGCACTCGTAAAAGTAGGTACCTATAGTAGTTTGAGAAAAATCACAAAAATATGTAGTATGTTTATCATGTGAGTAGTATGTAAGTCTAGTGTGTTTTTTTTGTCAACGAGAAAACTGATAGATTAAGGTACATTTTTGATATCGATATCGAATTAAATAAAATTATTTGCTATAAAAAATATACCTATCTATCATAAATAAACATTTATTTATACAGTTTTTTTATTATTTTTTATCTGTTGTTTTCCCAAATATTTCATAACTTTCTAACCAACTTTTTCTTCCTTCCAGGTACAGTGAGTGACAGTGTAAAAGTGATGAGTGCACAAAAGTGATCGAGTGAGTGTTGTGATGGAGGCGACTCCGCTGCCGCTAGAGGTGGACGAGGAGGGCCGTCCTCAGCAGGGCTCTTCCACCGGGAGCGGATCCTCTTCAGGCACCGGGTACTATGCGCATAAGAACGGTAAGGTTTATTATTATGATTCTTATAGGTAACTTGTAAAAAAATTAGGGCTATTATTTATTACTGATGAAAATTTACATCTTTTGTTTTATCACTTTTAAACGGTAACAAAAATGTAGTTTCGTTTTGTGGCGCTAGATGTACAGAACGCACTACGCGGCATCGGAACAGCACGACACGATTTCATACAAGGAAAGAAAGAAAATAAAAACATTTGGCCACACACACAACATTTGTTTTTGGTTAATATAAATATGGCCGCGTCGCTCGGTGCAGTGCAGTTACGCTTAGTGCGGTGTAAACTTTAATTGGAGTTTCCAAGTCATAACACGAGGCGTACAAGTAGAAATGCGAGGCGTACAAGTAGACATACGAGGCGTTCCGAATTTTACGGAAAACGACGTGGCTTTCGTAGTTAAATAAACCTCCACCAGAGCTAATTCTGAAATATAAGCCCAATAAAATCTCAACCCTCAAATACAATTTTGCGACACGCATTGTGACGCAACAACGCGACAACAATCTCGAATACTCCAAAATTATTTCACAGCATTAGATTCGGTCACAGGACTCATAAAACCGAATCTGATAACCGTAACTTTGTGTTGACTTTCACATAATTTACGACAAAATTCGTCCAAGTCGCCACAAGTCTGTCATTAAATAAGTTTCGGTGGTTTTAGGTTTTTTGAAAGCAAAATAAGGGATTTTTTCGTAATTATAAGTAGGTATAATCATACTTAGGCGTCTTGTAATGACTAGTAATAATCATAGTTACAACTTTACGCTTGAGTTTGTTAGAGTTCGTCCACATAAAGCGGTAGTTAAAAATATGTTTGCCGCGCAAGGGTTAAATTACTCATAATAATTGGGTAGGAATTTAATTGTGTAACCTTTTTTGGTGCCTATTTCAGTGGGTTTGTTTTGTTACGTTTTTTTTTCAATTTCATGGTCTGGAATATTATGTTGTTTTTTTAAGAAAATTATTTTATACCTCTGAGTGTTTCGAAGTAGTTTTTTACTTTTATAAAGTTCATTTTTAATTTCTCTATTTTGAGTGGCAGAAACAATATATAAAAATGCGACTGCAGAAAATGCGAGTGATTTGCTGTTATCCATTTAAGAGTTCCATCGTCTATCTCCGAAGGTCTTCATCAGATCTTCACGAAATTAACATAGGACCACCATGAGAAAATATTCTTACAGACAACAAAAGAATCATTAAAATCTGTTCACAACTTGCAAAGATATCGGGGAACGAAAAATGTAATAAGTACGTATTTTATCAAGGCAGACAAAATAAATAAATGGTACAGTATATTTTCATCGCGAAAAAGAGAAAATTCAAATTATTTCTCTTGTAACAAGGTCACAGAAGTTTGTACAAAGAATCAAAATAAATGTTTGTTTAGTATGTTTACCCTTCAGCAAACAAACTCCGTGTAACTAACACTCGTATGTTATTACGTATGCTATAACGACTTTATGATGACCATTAATTCTGAATAAATACAGAGTTATTTACAATAACCTAACCGACAAAAACCCCCGACTCCAACTAGAAAAACAGCTAAAACTTTTGAAAGGCTGAACAGATATTCATGAAACATAGCTATGATGATATCCGTTTAAATTAGCTTTCAATAAAAAATAACTGCATTGAAATCGGTCCATCCGTTTTGGAGCAACGATGCCACAGGCAGATATACAGATGCACACTAAAACTTGTAACCCTCCTCTTTTTTGTCGGGGTTTAAAAATAAGTTGAAAGTTAGAAATATAGATCTCTCAGCTATTCCCTTGTTAGCTTCTTGTAACGTACAGTTATAGCTGCAAGGTGTCTTGTTAACCTGGATGTTCCTGACCACCACAAATCAAATATAATAGCCATCTTTACGACTCTCAGAGGAGATATACTAGCCTGTTCTTTGCCAAAGGTAACATGGTTATATCATTCATAAGCAATTTAATATTTAATAAATTATTGTTTTCTAGCAGTGATAGCTTAGCGGTTGAACGCTTGCCTTCCATGCAGGAGGGTCTGAGTTCGAACCCAGCCAGCACCACTGACTTTTCGAATTTCTGTGCGGATTGCAACTTGCGTTAATGGTGAAGGAAAACATCGCGAGGAAACTTGCACACATGAGAGGGCCTCATAAAGCCCTCGATGGTGTGTGAAGTCCATCGCACTAGACCAGCGTAGTGGACTAAAGGGTTAGGCCCTTCTCATTCCGAGAAGAAGCCCGTGCCCAGCAGTGGGACACTAATGGGCTGGATTTATTTATTTATTATTGTTTTCATGACTGTGTAGGTCTATTGAAGCGCGTTTGCTGCGTGAGGTCGATGCTCAGAACTGACAGTGTTATGAGTGTTTCTATTAGAACATTATAGCAGCTCATAGTTTAGATTGTTGTCCGGTAATAGGCTTGCCTCATTTACATACATGGGACTTAATATCGTCATCGGTGAAAGGTTTCAGATACACAACGATACACTCCTTCAGCCTAACCCTTCAGGATGTTTTTTTAACATGTAAACTGATTTAAATTTAATTAACACATCATAAAAAATACTCAATAAATGTGAATTTGAATACCCTTGAAAATGTTTATAGTAGTGTTAAGAATATGGTATGATATGGTATGAGGTATGAGGCATGTATGAGGAGGCGGGGCCTAGCTACACGTCACAATGACATAACAACCGTTGACAGCTCCACTCCGTTCTTGCTCGGCATCCGAACATGACGGACGTCTCAAGTTGCTCAATATTGATGCCTTTGATGCCTTTGTCGGGTGTCACTCGTAGCGGCAACATAATTGGGCTGTGAGACTATTTTTTGCTGTAATAATTTGAAATTCTGTATTTAAAATAACCTAACCGTCAAAAACCCCGACTCCAATTAGAAAAAGAGCTGTTACTTTTGAATGCCTGAACAGATTTTCATGAAACATACCTAAGGTGATACCCGATTAAACTAGCTTTCAATTTAAAAAAAACTGCATAAATATCGGTCCATCGTTTTGGAGCTAAGATGCCACAGACAGATACACCGATACACAAATACACTCTACAAACTTATTACACCCTTCTTTCTTATCCTAGTAAATTTAATGGAATTGATTGCTAAAAGTAGTATTACTATCAAGATATTAAAGGCTGATTTTAGTCTATTTATTTTCAACCTAGCCAAATGATTTAATATTACACCTTTTCTGACTCAACCTGAACAAAACGATGAAAATAAAAGACGCCCAATGAATAGGTCCCTAATTTGAAAGGCAACAAAGAGATTAATGTGGTGTGACGTAGTTCCCAACACCTGGAGTTAATGGCTTTTAGATCTGCTCACTGTACGATCTGTAGGTAAGAAAATATGGAATATAAGCGAGAGATATAATAATGATTAAATGTATAATGTATAGAGCAGCTTCCCCACGAGGCATTTGAACTTTTAAGATGCACGTCAACGCGCGTTTTGTATTGCAAGTAATCATTATTATGCATTGCTATGTAGCAAGGCGCTTCTTGAAGCTTACAACTGCAAGGCTGCTACGCATTTAGCCGCGCCTACGCGCTGTTATTGCGTGCTACGAGGTTTCTACGCGCGTAGACGCGCACCGGTACGTGGGAAACTAGGAAGATGGCGATTTTAAGAACACGATTTTAATTCCGTTATAGAGGAGGTAGGCAACTGGCCCCCAATCTGAGAAAATGAACTACCAGCATTTTACACAGAGTTAGTAAACCTGGTCCTTGTCCACTAGAGGGCCGAGCACGAATGTTTTGGCGTAGGGTAACGTAAACGTAAGCAAATTTTGATTATAAAAAATGATGAATCTATCGCATTTTTCTTCAATTTTATGCACCAAACACACTTGTTTCAAGAAAATGAAAAAATATTGCATGTATTTCCAAAAAAATATCATGGATTAAACGTATATTTTTGGTCCTTTTAGTTACGTTTACGTTACGATACATCAGAACATTCGTGCTCGGCCCACTGGACTCAAAATTTTGAAGCCGATAGTTAACCATCACCACACACATTGCATGTACCTGAACAATTAATTTATTCTTAATAAAAGCTTTGTTTTAATAATAAATATTCAGAAAAAAAAATACATTGTTAATATAACGAAACGTTGTTAATAAGAAATTATAGTATTTGAAGTCATAAAATCTGTAATTTAAAACGTTCTCATCACAACAAATCGTTTCGAAAAAGACATGAAAATAAAAATAAACACAAAAAAATATGTTAAAATCATTTTCCACAAAAAAGTTGTCACAAAAATGATAACATCATAAATTATTACATATTTTTTTATTTTTTTGTTCGGAATATGAAACAAAAGAGACACAAAACTCATTTAAATCAAATTCATTCGACTATTTATGTCATTATAATGTTGTATTAGTACAAAATACGGTTTGAATCGGTTTCCATACAATCTCATGCATCACCATAATGGATGGATAATAAAAATCTAAAAATCTCCAAGATCCAGTAGATCAATGATATATTTTTATTGTCTTAGATACCATGTTGAAATATTAACTCCATACGACTTTGTTATTGCAATTTCAACCTTATTGTAATCAAACTAACGTTCGAAATCTATACTGATTAAGAGAATTTTACTAATATTGAGAAAGATTAATCTATGGGATCTGTATTTTGCAATTTCGACTCTATTTTTATAGTGGTAAAGTTAGAAATCAAGTGTGTTTAACTAATGGAAGATTTGTTTGTTTGTCCCGACAATTTATCAAATCGATTTGTCAGTTTGATATAGGACCATGAATTTTTCTTTTAGAGTACAATAGACTAATCAATATGACAAATAGAGGACAAAAGGTATTTTATTTATTTATGTATTTTTTTTTGGAAGAAATACTGGAATTGCACACAAAAAAAAACATTTTAACAATAGTAGACCAATTATAATTATTGTCCTCACAATAACTAGTATAGTAACAATGTTAGAAAGAAAGAAAGAAGAAAGAAAACAGTTTTATTCTGGACTCGTCAGCAACAAATAAAATTACAAAAGTAAAAAAAAAAAAAAAAAAAACAATAATTAAAGCAACCTGGACGAGACCCAAAATGGCCCCCATCTCAGCATAATGCTGTGACATTTAGAAATAGTAACTGTCACAGCGCTGGTATTCTGATGGGACCGGTGCAGTGATGTTGCTATGCAGTCAACTTATTCTACGGATTTTCTCGTCTTGATTAATCATAGGGCAGGGTTTCTCAGACTTATAGCCCTACGTAGGTACCCCTAAATTTCCAGATTGAAGAAAAGAAAAAGAAAAATGTATTTATTTGACACAGCAAAAAACGAAAAAAAACATAAAACAAAAAAATTATATACAAATATATAAAATTTTATTTAAGATTTGATACGATTGACGATAATATTTGTACGTCGCAGCTGTGTCAAAAAGGCTCCGCTCAGCATATGCTGCGAATCCCTGTCTCTAATTATAAGCTCGCATTACGGTAAAACTATTTACTTAATGTTCGCGATAGAACAAAAGAAAACTATAGGTAGAATATATAAAAGGTTTAATTACTTATTTTACAATAGTTAGTATTTTAGGCACTTTTAGGTAGCTAATGCTTGGGAGACGATGGTGTAGTGTCGTGTCATCGCTGGATGCGCGCGGTCTCGCGTGATATTGGGCTGCGGTGATTGGCTGACAATTATGACGACATATTAGGCGGCGCTCATTGGTCAACGAGTATGACGATATATCCAGGACCGATGATTGGTTTAGCAGTGGCGTAAACATCCTCCCGGCCGTTGAAAGCTCTAGTTCTAGCTTTCAACACAATTACTCTTCTGTTGATGGTAGTAGACACAGTCGGTTGAGTGCTCGTCGAACTGTGCCTTTGGCTGTGTTTACATCGGCGACTCTAGGTATTCCGTCGGAGCCAGGAAACAGTTTGCTGACTCGTCCTAGACGCCAGCATAGAGGGGGTGTCTGATCTTCTTTTATCAATACCAAATCATCAAGCTGAAGTTCTTTGCATTTCACTCGCCATTTAGTCCTCTGTTGAAGCTCAGAGACGTACTCGGAGGCCCACCGATCCCAGAAGTGTTGTCTTGCCTGTTCGATGCGCTGGTACCGGTCGAGACGATGCACGTTGGAATCCACGATGCTCGGTGTGGGAAGCGATGTCAATGACCTACCAATTAAAAAGTGAGCTGGGGTAAGAGGCTGGAAATCGTTAGGTGACGGGCTGAGAGGACATAGGGGTCGGCTATTTAGGATTGCCTCTATCTGAGCAAACACAGAGGTCAATTCTTCGAATGTTAGGTGTGACTGGCCTAAAATCCTATGTAGGTGAAATTTTGCTGATTTCACGCCAGCCTCTGCTAGACCGTTGAAATGAGGAGCGTACGCGGGGGAGAAGCGGAATTCAATGCCCCGACGAGCAGCAAAATCTGCAATAGGCTCAGTGTTTGACTTTAGGAAGCTACCAATTTCTTTAGCGGCAGCTACAAAATTACGACCGTTGTCGCAGTAAATAGTAGTGGGCATTCCTCTGCGAGCAATGAATCTACTTACAGTTTGTATGAACGCATCCTTAGTTAAGTCACTTACGACTTCAAGATGTAGGCATTTATATCGAAGGCAAACAAAAATGCAAAGATAACATTTGGTTATCTTGCATCCTCGGCCCTTGCGATCAGTAATTAAAAAGGGACCGGCAAAATCAGTGCCAACAGTACTGAAAGGAAAGTTAGGTTCAATTCGATCAGTTGGCAAATTACCCATAATATTAGACATAGTCTCTCCTTTAAATCTGCGGCATATAAAACAGTTACGTGCGACACTTCGAGCTAGTTTCCTGCCTCCTAGAGGCCAATAGCGATTTCGAATAGAGGCCAAAAGGTGTTGTGGCCCTGAGTGCAGCAGGCGTATATGTTCACTTTGGAAAATTAATTTAGTTAGGTAATGATCTGCCTTTAGAACAATTGGGTGCCTTTTATCATAGGAGTACGAAGATTTATCAATACGACCTCCAACGCGAACGAGCCCTTCGTCGTCGAGGAACGGATTTAAGGAACAAATATTAGTTTTAGTTTTTAGAGGTTTCTTAGATTGTAATAACAATATTTCTTTAGGAAATGACTGACTTTGAGCTATTCTAGTGATAATGGTCAGAGCCCTTTCAAGTTCCTGAACTTGTAAGGTTCCTGTAGTTTTAGTTTTAGGGTTTTTGCAATTGTGTGAAAATCTAATGACTATAGCATATACTCTCTGTAACGTGGAAAGTTTAGAATATTTTTGAAAATTAGGTACCGTAGGTAGAACTTCCGCCACCAAAGCGGGCATAGCTTTCATTTCAGATAACTCTATATTTGAACCTGAGAGTACCGGCCATGTTGACTCTGGCTGTTTAAGAAAAGAGGGTCCAAACCACCATAGATCAGATTTGTTGACATCTTGTGGATCTACGCCGCGAGACGCGAGGTCTGCTGGATTTTCAGCGGTAGGTACATGACGCCAGCTTGTGGTGTCAGTAAGCTCAATTATAGCGGCAACCCTGTTAGCGACAAATGTTTTAGTTTTGTCGGGTGACCTTAGCCAACCTAGCACCACACTGGAATCAGTCCAATAGACACTACGATTTAATTTACAACTTAGAGCTTTACTAACAACGGAACTCAACTCTGCGCCTAGTAACGCACCACAAAGCTCTAATCTAGGAATAGTGCAAGGTTTTATCGGAGCTACGCGTGCTTTAGCGCACAATAAGTGAACTTGTACGTTTCCATCCCTACTTACAGACCGTAGGTAAACGCAGCTTCCGTAAGCTTGCTGGGAAGCGTCACAAAAACAATGAAGTTCTATAGAAATTAGGTTATTGATAAGCACTTGTCTTGGGATTTTTAGAGTCGATAAAATATTAATTTGATTATAGAATTTTAGCCAAGAATTCTGAATATCTTGAGGAACTGGCTCATCCCAGTCTAATTTATTAAGCCACAGCCTTTGGAGGAGTATTTTAGCTTTGATTGTACATAAAGATATAAGCCCAAGAGGATCAAATATTTTAAAGGTATTGGATAAAATTGTTCTTTTAGTATACATGGGGTTATTTGAATAATTAATAGGAAAATGAATTTCATCGGTTGTAGGAGACCAACCGATACCTAGTGTGCTTGTGGCATTACTTATAATTAAATGAGATTGTTCAGAATTAATAGAATTCGAAAGTAGGTCAGGTAGATTGGATCTGTATTTCCTGAGGGGAAAACATCCTTTAGCCAGTTCTTTAGCAACTGAGCGCTGAATGTGACGTAACTCATCACTCGTGTCAGCCCCCGTCAACAAATCGTCGCAATAGAAATCTTTTTGTATTATAGTTTTAATTTTAGGGTTGTTACATTCTTCACCAATTTGCCAAATGCATCGAGTGGAAAGAAAGCTTGCACTGGCGAAACCGTAGGTAACAGTATTTAATCTTAGTGTGCGTAGAGGCTCATTTTCATTGTCACGCCATAAAATTAGTTGTAGGTCGCGATCCGACTCTCTTAGCCGCACTTGTCGATACATTTTCTCTATGTCCCCAGACAAAACATATTTGTATTGACGAAAACGTAACAGGATGTTAAATAACGAATCTTGTATGGTAGGGCCTACCATTTGGAGGTTATTAACCGATAGGCCAGAGGTAGTGGGCTCAGAGGCATTAAAAACGACTCTGAGCTTAGTAGACTCACTCTTATCCCTAAAAACGGGATGATGAGGAAGAAAATAGGAATTAGTGGGTTTTGGATCAGATGATTCAGAAAGATGGCCACAGTCAGCGTACTCTTGAATAAATTGAGAGTAGAGCTTTTTAAGCTCCGGATTTTTCCTAAAGCGAGACTCAAGACTGAAAAACCGCCTTTTCGCTACGTAATAGGATTCTCCCAGACAATCTAGATCATCTCTTAGAGGGAGACCTACACTAAAACGACCATCACTTTCTCGGCAAGTATTAGAGAGAAAGTGCCTTTCACAAAAGGCTTCTTCTTCAGAACATGGCTGAACTTGAGGGACATTTTCTAAGTCCCAAAATTTGGTTAATTGTTGATTTACATTATTAGACTGTTCTTCGTTTACTAAAAAATTACAAATAATAGGCTTACTAAGTGAAGATCGAGTAGAAATAGGCATAGGACCTGCGATGAGCCACCCAAGTTTAGAGCTACGAAGCTTGGTGCTGCTAGCCCCTATGGAATGTTGTTTATTACCTATCAAATCCCAAAACAGGTCAGCACCAATAAGCATTTCGATAGAGGATGGTTCGTTGAAGCTAGGGTCTGCTAGCTCGAACTCACTAAGATTAAGATGACTAGTATCGAAGGGAACTTTAGGTATATTTTCGGTTATAGTTTGCAAAACGAGGCAAAACATGGAAACTTGGAATGAATTAGTATTAGATTGTAATTGGAGAGCGCAGCGTTCTGTGCATAAGTTGAGTGGGTTATTACCTATAGCGACTATACCGACATTTGATGGCTGAGGAGTCAAATTGAGTCTTTGCTTTACACATTCCGTGATAAAGGACGATTGACTCCCGCTGTCGAGTAAAGCTCGTACAGTAATAGTTGCATTTGTTTGTGGATTCAATAGGCGTACCCTAGCGGTACATAGTAATATTTCTGGCGTAGACAACGCAGACATAGATATAGACGAAGTGGTAGGAGTAGAAGAAGATTGAGCACTAGGCAAATGTAGCAAAGAATTATGTTTCTTCTTACATTGTCGACAAGAGCCTGGAAGCTTACAAGCCTGAATGTTGTGACCTGGTCTTAAACAATTTGGACACAAATTCAAAGTCGCAACTATAGAGTTCCTTTCTTCAGGAGTTTTAGATTTGAATGTTGAGCATTCGTAAAGGCGGTGATCGCCCTTGCAATCGGCACATTCAATTTTATTTTGTGAAGAAGGAGTAGTCTCCTTAGAAGTTGTTACAAATGATTTTGTTTGTTTAGTTTGCGGAGTGTGGGGTGTTTGTTTATTCTTGTCAAACCTATCCGATTTATTATGATTTACCGTTTCTAATACGTCAGCACGATTCTTCAAAAATAAAAAGAAGTCTTCAAGAGAAGGTATTTCAGGTAAGGTATTTCTATGTTCCTCCCACTTGAACATTGTACTATTGTCTAACTTTGTTGATAGAATATGAATGATTAGGGCATCCCATTTGTCTGTAGGTAGTCCTAGGGTGCATAAGGCACGTAAGTTTTTATTTACATGATCAATAATAAATCTTAGGGATTTGTCTGTTTCTCGTACAGACTCAATGTGTAATAGTGACTTTAAATGATTATTAATTAACTGTCTTTTATTGTCGTAACGGCTACAGAGGATAGACCAAGCTTCATCATAATTTTTGTCTGAAACTTCTAGGTTACTTAGTACTCGCGCAGCCTCACCTCCTAAATAGGAACCAAGATAGTGAAATTTATGAATGTTTCTAATTTTAGGGTTATCGTGAATCAAAGAACAATATACTTCTTTAAATTCTAGCCATTTATAATATGTACCCTCGAACTTAGGAATGTGAATAATAGGTAATTTGAATCCTAGATTATTACAACTATCATGATTATGATTATGACACTCGTTTACATGAGAACAAGTAGAAATATGACTTTCTTCCTTTTTAGGGGGTGAGCTATGTGTTTGTATGAAATTTTGGGCGAAAGAAATACAATTATCAAATTCTTGTTCAATTAAATCGCGAGTAGTTAACTCATTAGCCTCATTAGCCTCACTTTGTATTTCTATTTGGTTTTGCAACTCGTCGAATTCAATGAATAACGCCTCCATTCGCGATAACTTCATTGCAAGCTTATTGATTTCCACAGAAGAAATTGAATCTAACGTAATTAGTGAATCTAAATAAGTTTTGAATTTAGTTATACGTCCCTTAATGGAACTACGTTTAATGATTAAATCTTTAAGCTTTGCTTCAAAAGGCATGGCGATTAGTTATCAAAAAGTATATAATAATAACGAAAGAATACGATACGCTCCTCGTTCCGCAGTCCGGTGTACAGCAGAGACCGGTTTTCGTCAGCGAAGATAGTGAGAAGCGATGCGCAGTCGCACGGCTGATAGACAGGTACTTGACGGCTGCTGCCGCGCGAAAACAATGGGTGACGTCGCACAGCTAGCTGCAGCCGGCCGACGATGTACTCAGTGCACCGATCGCCTGGAATGTACCGTTAGACAACTAAACAGCTGATAGCAATAAGCGTGCGAGCGGGGTGATGTGCTATAATATTGTCTTATGCATAGTATAGGCAGTTATTCTGGCAGTTTGCAAATGATTTGAAATGAAATTAAAGTTTAGTGAAATAATTATTATATGTGGGTATGAAATTAGTGAAACTAGAATTTAAGTTGCAATGTAGAAAAGTATAATTAAATGATAGGGAATTCGAAGTAATTAGGCAAACACTTGCACAAATGTAGGTAGCTTGGCAAAATGATGGATTTGTACTATAGTTTAAATTTAGATTAAGACACCAAACACTCGAAATAATGACCCAAGCGTGAACTCAGACAGAAGAGGATAGATCTAGGAAAAATGATAGGAACGGGCTCACAGTTAGATTGGCAGGTCGTGCGAAGCAGGTAACAATAGGTCCACGGCGCGGTTCCTGGACGTCGACAGCAAAGTCGTAGGCCGTTCCGGGATGTAGGCCGCTCCGGGGTGTATGCTGCTCCCAAAGAACCCTTGGCTTGATTAAGTGGAACTCCGTTGTAATCTTCCGTTGATGAGTTGGTTTCTCGTAGGCACAAAACTAGGCGGACTAGGTTGGTGATTGCGGTCCTGTCACGGTCGCCACTTTTTGTTCGCGATAGAACAAAAGAAAACTATAGGTAGAATATATAAAAGGTTTAATTACTTATTTTACAATAGTTAGTATTTTAGGCACTTTTAGGTAGCTAATGCTTGGGAGACGATGGTGTAGTGTCGTGTCATCGCTGGATGCGCGCGGTCTCGCGTGATATTGGGCTGCGGTGATTGGCTGACAATTATGACGACATATTAGGCGGCGCTCATTGGTCAACGAGTATGACGATATATCCAGGACCGATGATTGGTTTAGCAGTGGCGTAAACACTTAATATTTATCTCACTGGTGCCATAATTTGCGAAACATCCATGTAAGTCCAATAAATAAAATAAAAAATTATAAGCAACGCCACGCTGAACTCCTAGTCCAGAAAATATCATCAGTTTAGGGTTGTGAAATTCCTCTCTTGTTGACGAATTGTTTTGTCTAGCGAAGCTCTAATAAAAAACCTTTATTGGTCTCTAAGACCCTTCATCGGTCGAAGGGATTATTGGATACGCATCACTGCCAGTAATGTTGTTATATCGCCATCTTAATTCTTTTGTTTTTGTCTGGGACTGGAAGATATAAAACCATTTAATTGCGTTCCTTCTGATTTGTATAAAAAGGATAGATATAAAATGTTATTTTATGCTTTCTTATTCTTATTCTTTATTGTACACATAAACACAAATAAAATACATAAAAGGAAAAACTTGTACATAGGCGAGCTTAACTCAAAATTGAGTTTTCTTACAGCAAACCAAAAAAAATTTTAGAAGAAAACAGGTTCAGAGGATAGACACAAGTGCACAACAGAAGATAAACATACTTTCTAACAATATCAATATACTATAACTAAAATATATAAATATAGTAATATAAATAAATAATAGCTCACAGTGAATGGAAATGTTCCTTAATTTTTCTCTTGAAAACAGCCAACGAGGGGCAGTCGCGTAGAGAGTGTGGAAGAGAATTCCACAGTCGCACAGCATGAACAGTGAATGATCCATCGTAACGGCTTGAGGTGTGACGGGTAGTACGAAGGAGAAGGGAAGTAGACGAACGACAGGGCTTTCCTCTGGGGACAAGAAACTCAAAGCGTTCCCGAAGGTAACCTGGAGAGTTAGGGTTATGAAGTAAGGAGTATAGAAGAGATAGAATGTGGGAATCTCGACGACGCCGAATAGGCAGCCACTTCAGTTGTGCCCGAAATTCCTTTAGTTGCTTTGTTTCTGTTGTTTATGTATTGTTTGTGGTTTATTTAAAAAATACCATTTGTACGTCACTCATGGTAGAATATGATACTATAGTGCCACAAACTTATCTCACCCGGTGACCAAAATTGGAACTAACGTCGCTACGGAACAAAATTGACTTCAAAATGTCATTTTTGTAGGCAGCGACGCCACGACCGGGTCAGATAAGTTTGTGGCACTATATAAGCAATATACAGACTGCATATGTTATCACATTAAATGAAACCAATTTGGTATCATGTTCTGAAGCCGTAGACAAAAAATATTGCGATTTTTACGCAAGTTTTTTTTTTCATCATATTTCACACTGCTATCATTCGACTAGGTGAAGGAACATCGAAGTAGAAATATATGTCACATTTGTCTGTTCGACACGTGTAAATAAAAATAATTTATATTAGAATTGGTTGGAGACTTTACAAACTTTGCCTAAAGATCGTGTTAAGTGAAATAATTATGAAATTTTTATGTAGTTCCTGTGGCTAAACTACAGATTGGATTTGATAGATTTTTGTCACAGAACGTGATGGGTACTAAATACGCGTAACATTTGCGGCACGCTGTATTTTATGACCTATACTTTTACTATAATTATAGATATTGATTATCTACTGATGCATAAATAGTAATATTATTAAATAGTGGCACCTGTTTGAATCCAAACCCAATTACAAAATTCTGAAAACCTATTCATATTTTCTTAATTTAATCAAAGTGAATACTATGATCCCTCGTTTGCCAATTCGTGCAGTTGTATCCACAATTATAAAAGGCCCCCTGCCCCACTGAATTTGAGTCAATCGCAACCCTTTAATTAGACTCAGTTCAAATCATGGACGCCAATACGAAGAACCTATATACAGTTGCTTTTAAAATAAAATTAAAAAGGTCTTTTTTTATTAGACCTTAATTTTTGTAAACTTTTTAGTAGATTAAGTGTTCTGTTTATTTTAAGCACATAAAGAGATAAAGATAAAGAGATAAAGATAAAGAGCTTTTTCTGAGAGTGATTGCGGTTTACCGTAGTTACCAGTGGGCCGAGCCCGAATGTTTTGACGTATAGTAACGTAAACGTAACCAAATTTAGAACCAAAAATACACGTTTAATCCATGATATTTTTTTGTATATAGGTACATGCAATATTTTTACATTTTCATGAAACAAGTGTGTTTGTTGCATCCTCCTCCTCCAATGTCGGTCCCTCAATGTTGAGGATCGTGACCCCTTCCCATGATCCGCCTGATGCTTGCTCTCCATTTGCTGCGGTCCGTGGCTTGATGGAGTGCCACATTCACCGGTACTTCCATTTGGTCCGACACCTGGCTTGACCACCTCTTCGGGCTGCGTCCTCTAGGTCTCTTGCCCTCTATTTTGCCTGTCACAATAAGTCTCTCGATGTTATCGGTGTGTCTGCGGGCAATGTGGCCAAAGTATTTTAATATTCTGTGCAGGCAAACAGAAGACAAGCGGTTTTTCTGGTCTAGCTTCAGCTCTTTTAATATAGACACATTCGTTCTGTGGGCGGTCCAGGGAATTCTCAGTAGGCGACGCCAGCACCACATCTCGAACGCGTCTATTCTGTTCCTGTCAGTGGCTTTGAGGGTCCACGTTTCCGAGCCATAAAGAAATATGGAAAACACTAGCGTGTGAACTACGCGTATTTTTGTTCTCCGACTGATGTTGCTGTCTTTCCATACTCTTTGTAATTGTGTCATGGCTGTTTTGGCTATTCCGATCCGTCGGCGAATTTCATAAAATTCGTTTGTTGCATAAAATTGAATAAAAATGCGATAGATGCATCGTATTTTATAATTAAAATAGGCTTACGTTTACGTTACTATATGTCAAAACATTCGTGCTCGGCTCACAGGTCAATTAATACGATCACTTGGTTTTGCCCCACGTTGGACGCCAAAATAGCCACAGGCAATAACGAGACAATGTTACTGTGAAGTGGGGTTTATTTAATAAATATAATTATACACAGAATGAACACAGTACTTTAATGGTTGTAGCTTATACCATAAACACGCGACCTATTTATATTTATATTCCTCTGGTTGTATAAAATATATTAAGATAGTCAATAGTTTCAGATATTATTTTATGATCATTATAATTAATAATGCCTATATTAAAATTATCAACAACTCTATTAAATCTGAGGGTAGTTGGACGTGCCCCGCGGTGGGCGCCAGTACAGTCAATTAAACCACAGAACGTTAACCAAAGATACTTACATTAATTAAGTACTTAAAATAATTGTGCCATGTGGTTTGTTTGTGGTTACAATAAATTACTTGTTTTTCCATGATAACTACATATTTATACTTATGCATATAGAGAGGACAGGTTGTGGCTAGGGATATATTATAATTATTATGGGACCAAACCTGAAATCGTGAAAAGAAAATCTGCTGTTCCATACGCTGGTGCTGGCTAATAATTTAATCAATGTGATTTTAAAACGCTTTTATTAGCTTCACCTGTAACTAATTAAAAAAATCTTGGAAGTTAAATTTGACCCACTTCCCGGTTTCAGATTGAGCTGAAATTTTGCATACACGGTTAGTTTGGATGACAAAAGCGTTTTCTTTAGTTTTTTTTAAACTATAATATTTATTATAGTCACGTTTTCTTTGATTTTCACTTTTTTTGTTTTTATTTTGTTGTGCTATTAAACTCTTTTATTATTTTTCTTTTCTTTCTTTCTTTCTTTCACACTGGATCCCTTTTCAGGAGAGACTTAGGCGCAGTATAATAATCCAATCAATCCCAAGATTAATATGGAAATAATGTTCGGTAAGTATGAAAAATTACCGTATGTTTGAATAACGCTATTATCCTGAATAGACCATGATTGATGGATGTTCTGATTCGATAAATAAATTAAGTACGTAATGATTTCTGAAAGGAAGCAAATAGTTCTTTTATAGTTTTATAGTCCGTCATTCGTCTAGTTACCGCTAATGTGAGCGGTAAAAGATAAGATCGTGGTGTTTACGTGAATAGTAAGTCTACAGTGCCACAAACTTATCTGACCCGGTGACCAAAATTGGAACTAACGTCGCTACGGAACAAAAATGACATCTAAATGTCATTTTTGTAGGGAGATGACATTGGTAAAAGCGACGGCAGCGACGCCATGACCGGGTCAGATAAGTTTGTGGCACTATATTGCCATCTCTATTTATTCATCACTCTATTCATTCACAGCACAAAAACGATTTAAAATAACAGAAAAATAAAAATAAAACCATGTAAAACAATAATAAATAAAATGGATTGTTCGTCGCGGCTGTGTCAAAAAGGCTTCCGCTCAGCGTATACTGCCGCGCTACGAACAACCCGACAGCGCTGGTTTTCAGCGGGAGCCGCATCGAGTGACGGTATGTGTGCCTACGTGTATAGAAAATAAATGAATAAAATATGAATTAAAAAATAAAAGCATTCCATTATATTTATCCCAGAGTCACGGTTTCTTTCTTTCTTTCTTACTATTAAATTAATTAAATTAAATTAAATTCATTTATTTCAGGTACCTAAAACCCATATTACATATTAAATTAATCACGTCTTTAACTTTAACAGAATAACATTACAATAAACTAAATTAAAACATCAATACAATTGGAATATTAAAATTAAAATGATCAATTTTTATGAATTATAGGTTGATTGAGTTAAAACTATACTACTAACGAACTACTAACTACTACTAACTGTACTACGAACTATACCCAGCTCCACCAGTCAGGGGTCCATTTTGTTTGAACGTATTTTTTACAAAATAATAAATAATAATTTAACAATGTCTGAATGGTCACGCGATCGCATTACGTCATGAACAACGTAACCGGTCATTTTTCATAGTTACCGGTCAAGATTTATAGATTAACTGTTTTAATAGGTGGTTCTAAGTTATAGTTTCTTTAAATTAGAGTAACGATCTTAATTTAAGAGCATTTGGTATGTATTTAGAGTAGGTAATTATGGTTTAAGAGATATGTTTTTATTGAACGACCTTTGATGTCTATTCACGAGAGTAATGCCCGATATCTACCAAGCGGAGATGGGCGGAGATGAGTGGAGAAGAGTGGTCTTGCAGCTGGGTATATCCACGTGAGCAAATGAGACAGCAATAGAAGGCCGCGAACATAATAATAATAATTATTATAAGTAACTATGCATAATTTACTTGTTTAGTATAATTATCTTGTCCGTGCACCTACCATACTTTTTTCTCTGCATCACCCTTAGGTTGACTGGTAGAAAATGCCTACGGCATTAAGTCCGCCTCTGTACTTAGTGCATAAAGTATAAATAAATAATAAGATGGAACAATAATAGGGGTTTTATTCGTTATTTTCAAATGTATTTGAAACATAAAGATATCAATACAAATTGTAAAAGAAGTCGTTAGTTAAAGTTTTTAACCAACTTCAAAAAAACGAAGAGGTTCTCTCGAGGTGGTCCCATTTAAATTTGGTTAAGATCTGATGATAACCTTCGGAGTTATACAATGGAACTCTTGAATGAATAACAGAATATCACTCGCGATTGCTGTAATCGCATGTTTATGGCCCACTCAAAATAGTAAAATAAAATAAACTTGAAAAAAATTAAAAACCGACTACAAAAAACTAAAAAGTGTACAATAATTTTCATAAAAAACTTAACAGCTTCTAAAGTCGGGGGGTTATAATTCTTTAATGCACCTAGCTTGGCATTGGCACCGACTTAAAAAGCTGTTAAGTTTTTATTTGATGTAGAATTCATGTAAAAGAAATAACTGTTTATAGCGAGAATTTTTTATGTCTAGGTCAAAAATAGCCTTAAATTAACATTTTTTTTACAATCATTGGGCAAATTGTACATTTAATCATTATCTACAAATTATTCTGTGATGTCCACACAATTGTTCCGTGATGTCCATAAGTATAACATATATTTTTTACTTTTATATGAAACTATATTTAAACCATGTAATCCCATTATGAGAAAACCTAATAACATTTTGCCCGACCACAAATAAGTATCGGACCTAAAACCAGTCGAATTCTTGATCTATAAATAAACCTATAAAATTAAACTATAACTGTCACATTGTTTGTAGCAGGAACTGTTAGTTAATTTCACAGAGTTATATTGTAACAGCCGTCAGTACACATATAAAGACGCTCTGTATCACTAATTAAATACAATTTGTCATGTCGGACAGCCCTGCGGTTCTTCATACACTTTGTTTTTGCGTGACTGTACAGTGCGAATAAAATATTTATCTTAGGGAGCTATTCTGTAAGCACATCTCGCATCTCAATTCGAATTAACCATAGAAATATGACAAGCCTAGAAGAGTAGCTATTAATTACGGAACACGGATTATTGTTAAGTACGGAATAAAATTATTTTTCTTTCTTTCTTTCTTCTTCTTTCTTTAATTGAACTTTTCAAATGTAGTGGTACTATTTTATCAATTACACGCGCTTATGAGATTGAAAGAGACAACTAGCTGTAATCGACTTGTCATTCAAGTCCAAATGAAGCCGGTTTTCGAAATTTCATAACTAAAGGACCTAGTGATTTTCCTTAGGAATTGGTGACCAGATTGGTGACCATTGATATCGTAATACAGCTTCATAATGATTCTGTTCTATTTGACGAGTGCCGAGATTATATATATCTGTCTCTTTTTAACTCATTACGCTGTATATTAGATAGAAAAGTCACGCTAGCGCGTTACAGTTCAATTATATGTTAAAAAATTGTTACTCTTCTAGGCTTGTTATATTTCTATGGAATTAACCTTATTGCCGGTTGTTATTTATTGAATTGACACTGTAATCTGTACCCTCGATACAGACTTTGACGACACGGTTGGCACAGTGGCTAAGCGATTAGCTTTCTACGCTACGTGCCGCGGGTTCGAACCCCGCACGATACAAGTATTTGTATGATCTACAGATAGTTGTTTCGGGTCTGGTTGTGTGTGCATGTGACATGTATTTTATTTGAATATTTTTTATCAAAATAACAAGAGAGGAACAAAATAATCAAAAATATGTGACAAATCCGTTTATGAAATTGATTTGTATGTAGGTATGTATTGACTGCCGATCGCCACATAAAAGCTGGTCGATAAAAATGGTCACGCATAAGTATACCTAAACCTAACCAGAATATAAGGTACTTCAACGACTTATCCACTAACAGGCATTAAATTATAATGTATTAACAAGGTTCCAGATTAACGGCGATTGGCAGACAATACATTCTTTCTCGCGGACTGAACCATATGTGTACGGAGCAATCAATTTCATAAACGGGATCGTCACACAAACAATAGACTTTCCATTGTGCCCGCTGCGTGACAATCGATGTGTTAAAAAAAATCTGGGCCCTAAAAATTATCGTAGAGAAAGTCGACCGGTGAACATGATGTTGGGCAACCTAATAAACAACTACAATTTATCGGTCGTTTGGGAAATTTGCCAAAATCACACACAGTGTTTCTTATCACACCGCTTATCGTAGAACTTGGCTGAGTCAATAGTTTATTGTTATCCGTACTAGTTGATCAACGACTAGTTGGCCATTTGTCATTACTAGTGGTAGCTTTCTGCACTCCTTCTCCATATAAACTTTAATTAGAAAGAAAGAAAGAAAGAAAAATCATTTATTTGCCACAAAAACAAGACACACTAGAATGATAGACATAGGTAATAAGAAGAGGACAGGTGCATAGACAGAGAAGACATTATTTTAGGATGGCAACAATGTAAAATTGAGTAGAAAAAATAATAATTTAAAAGAATAAAAAATATATGGGTATCTGCGACTGCGCATCACCTAATCAGTGTGTGTCCCGAGCTGTAGCAAATGGGTGTCCAGCTCAGCAGAATTATGCCAAATCTCACACTCATCCGTGCACGCAGCCGCGCAATATGCTTAAAAAGAGGTATAATTACTAGTGGTCGCTTTGTGGTCGAAATTCGACCGTAATTTTAGCTTTCTGCACTCCTTCTCCATATAAACTTATTAAAGCCAAATCTCATACTCCTCCATGCGCGCAATAAGCTTAAAAAGGGGTACAAAGTTTTCTATTCACGTATTAATATATAGATAATGTAATATGCATTGCATAGTTCTTTTACAGCTGGACGAGTTTATGCAACGGGAATTAATTTTTAATTGCGCGAAAAATAGCACTTTTCTCAACTTTTATTATTATAGATTTTTTAACATCATTTCTCATTATACTTTAGATGCAAGTTCCTATTTTGTCTTTTATCCTATAATTTTTTACGCTGTAGGTCTCAGAATCTGATAGTACGTTAAACTCCAAGGAGCCACGCGATATTTCCTAAACAGTTACGAGTTTTTTTATTAATACATACAATGTTCGCGTGTTTGGACCTACTTAAGGATTTCGTGTTCGTATGCAAAAGTGCTCGTATGATTGATTGGATAAATATTGCAGTGCCGGACACGGGGGGTTAACTAATTTTTGTTCTAAACGAGGGGAAAATTATAATTAAAATTTGCATTGCCATTCAATGTGGTAATGCTTCCAGACTTTTATGCGTGCTAGCAGCGATAAACAACCATTGTGGTCAGTATTTTGAAATAGAATAATCCAATTCAAAGATTTTAAATCTTTATTTTTCTTTACGTTCTTTATGTTGTAGTTTAAAGTACTAAAAATATTTAATTATTTATTTCAAATTTTAAATGAACCAGCGAACAGAATTACATGCGCAATTCATATTATACAAAGTGTATCAGAAATGCGTGGTAATTTTTAAGGGTGTGTGGATCAGACCATCAAACAGAACAACTCTGTCTATGGGACCAACATCGTAATCGCAAAAAAATAATCAGCTGTCCCATACGTTTAGGTCGAGTAGTAGGTATTGAAGTTTTGTATGGGACACTGCGGATTATATTTTCGCAATTACGATGTAGGTCCTATAGAGAAAGTTGTTCAGTTTGATAGTCTGATCCACACCCTTAAATATGACCACGCATGTCTGATACACGTTGTATAAAAACACTTAAAACTTACTCTAATAACGTCTTATTTCCGTCAGTTTTGTAAAAGTTGCCTAACAAATTATGTTAGGAGGGTGCACCAGCTGTATACTGATGAAATCATACTGCAGAACCTGATTTCCCTCAGGGTTGCAGAGTAAAATGCTCTCGCCATAATAGCATAAAAGAAAGATTAAATTATATGCTTGTTAATAAATGCACGAAAAAATAAGCAAAGCCATCCAAGTAGACTGGCAACAACCCAGAAAAGCGTTAAAATAAATAAGAAAACCAACTTAATTTAAATAATATTACAAAATCCATTCGTAAAATATAAACGAACAGCCACTTAAATTCAAAAGAAAATAATTTACCAAAACATCCGAATTTAATATCTAACGAGCCGCATAATACTCCACTTTGGCGCCAAAAGGCGGCCATATTGAAAATGCTGTCGTGACACAAGTAAATTAACATAAACCACTCTGATTGTATGAATATTTACAAACCGTCGATCTTACGCTTTATTATATTCAAATAAGACAAAATTTCCCTGTAATCTGCATCGTACTGCGTTCCCCAGAGAATTATAAACGACCAAATTACTGGACCTCGGTTTGTTTAATAATACGAACTAAAAGAGCTCAACTTTAAATGGATATCGAACATGGGCCTTTATTGCTGTCGTTAGCATAAAATAATACGTAATGTTTTCTAATATTATTTTTACGCTACGCCTAACAAATGCGTAATAAGAATATGCCGTAAGTTGTTTTATTATTTGGCGGAAAATTAATATGTCTGGAATAATTTGAGATGTCTGTATAATTTAGGAATGGATTAGACTTTCAAGGAGGGCTATAAAAATGTGACATGATTTATTTTCTCATTTACCTAGACTGAATTAGTTTAGAAAAATTATAACAAGGCTGAGTAATAAGAGCAGCTGTTACTTTCGCTTAATTCCAGTTAATATATAACTTTATTTATTTTATACGATTTATAAAGCCAAAATGCTTTAAAATAGAAAGCCACCTTGCCTTGCTCTAATCTGGACGTACAAGGAATATGTCCAGGTTGTCAACCAGAATGGCCAAGGGCAAACTCAAATTTAAAAAAAAAACTTTTCTTTTTTGCATGTCTTTCTTCTAGGCGGATAAGTATTGAGTGGTTTCCGTTTTATCGTAGAATCTCCGTTTAGAGCACTTTCAATTCTGTCCAAAAGTGGGTTAGCAGCACCAAACCATTATTTCAAAGGCCTGTAACCTAAGGCTATATACCAAATTGCTAATAAACAACATTTCGCAGCAAAATCGACAATTATCAATCGTAAAATTATACATTAATTTTATTCAGTTAAATATGAAATTCCCGTAATTGGACTGGATTTAAAAATTACCCTGAGCTAACCAATATCATACTAATTATCATGCAATCAAGAACCGGCAAATAAAATTATTGAGGCTCAAATTAAACAGCATGCGGAATTATTTCCGTAGCGTATTTGCATAATACCGTCCATCCGTGTAATGACGTCGACGGCACGGCCCATTGTGATTGGTGGATAATCAAGCGCCCGATGTTATGCAAGAGCTATCCAGAATAATTCGATTTTGTATATCGCAATAGATTTTAAATGTAAATTATTTGTTTTATAAGCTTTTAGTCCTAATTATGTTAATTAAAAATTATACCATTTACGCGTATTCACATCAGCGGAAATATCATATGACATGGCATTCGGAATGGCGCGTTCTTGTTTGGAACGCAATTGATATTTTTAGATTTTAATTCTGTGGTACCAAGGAAAAAGGGGATCCGTAAAATTATTTAAAAAATCACTACAGATTAAAAAAGAAAACTTTCTTTACTCTCACTCTTTTTTTTTTCTTTTTTTCTTATTTCTTTGGATTAAAGTCATTTGTTTAAAAAAGCCTTTATAAATATGTAAAACTAATTTCCCTTGGCACCACAGAACTTATCAATATTAGGTTTTATATTTTGTAGAATGTCACATTCACAACCCTGTGAAATTGTCTAAAGCTTTTCATAGTAAATGCGATCAACCCATAGACTTAGGATTTCGCTTAATTATATCGAGTTGATACTTACAATGTGGTTCAACTTTAACTATTTAATAGTAATTGAACCATGAATCTTCAGCGTCCTTCCTACCTTCCACTTGATACATAAACGACCAAATATAATCCTTACATTAATTTTAACGCCACAAAATAATGGAATTATTAATATCGAGTTCAATTGGAACCCATTGAAACACATTAATTAATTCATTACTTCGCTGGCTTGATTGGCGACAAATGACGGTAATTGGACCAATTAGTCCATAGAACATTTTATTGAAGGCTCCCATTAATTAATTTTAATAGAAGTTTCAAGTGATTTGGAAAATTGGTTTTCTTGTTGAGTTGTTAGGAGCTGGTTTTAGTGAAATATATAAGGTCTTTGTGAGGTATGTAGGGCCCCCACTAGTTTCGATGGGGTCAAATAAACGACTTTTTCTAGGTAGACTTCTTCATTTATTTCTTTCCCATGTATCCAGGTACAATTTCCTCATAAATACTAGTCACATGTAAATTACAACAAATACTAATGGTGTGATTTCCGACAATATTTTATACTATATTTTATTTTGATAAAAATTAAAGCGCAAGTGAAACCGCGGCCTTTGGCTACTTAACTACATAAAGCCAGCAAAATTTTGAATTTCACAGTGAAACAGAATGATGCGCGACATGCGAGTTCATGCGAGGGAATACGACCGCGTCTTTCACGAAATTAAAATGTAGTAAGCATAGAGATAATACATAGTAGTACTTGTACTATTTCTATGGTAGTAAGCGACAAAAGTATTTTATCTCGATAACTACCAATAAGGCTGTTAATAAAAAATATCGTCAGACCTCAGTAATATATAAATGATAATATTTATCCAATTTTCGGTCTAATAATCCACAATAAATTATAATTAGAACAAAAGGTAAAAAAAAATAGGTAACTTTGCGATATTTTTTATCGAGAGAATTTTATTGAATTATGTTTTCGGCCAATGTGAGACCTTATAAATACAATGACGTATCCATATTTTTATTTTAGTCAATTTTCGATTTTATTTACTTTATAAACTAATAATCGAAAACCCTCGACTCGAACTAGAAAAAGAACTGTAACTTTTGAACGCCTGAACCGATTTTCATGAAACATAGCTAAGATGATTCCCGATTAAACTAGCTTTCAATTGTAAAAACTGCATTGAAATCGGTCCATCAGTTTCGGAGCTACGATGCCACAAATACAAACTATAAACTTATAACAACTCTCTTTTTTCACGGAGGTTAAAAATCAAATCCAGCATTATGCGTCCTCTTATAACACCCCATCTCTCTTCATCTTTACATAAGCAATTGAACATGACCCGAAACCGACCTATTTTCATGTGAACTCATCCAGATTCCTCTGTAACAAAACTTGGTCTTGCGGTCCTAGAAACTCATGAACAACGAGATAGACGAACTGTATCTGAGAACTAACAACTCGATGGATACCTTATAAAACTTGCGGAAACTTCGAGAGAGTACATTATCTTATTCGTGCTGATGTTATTATAATGGAAGAATAATGTATTTGTGTGTGTAGCTGCTTTTCATTTGGATTCGAAACCTGTCGTTGGCCGCTACAGGGAATTCTCGTTTCTAGCGAGATAATCTCGGAATCGAGTTTGCACTTCGAGCGCTTTTAACCCCCGAAAATAAAGAGGGGTGTTATAAGTTTGTAGTGCGTATTCCTTTTTTTTTCTTTTTTTAAATTCCATGTTACAATGTTTTTGTTTATATCTATATAGATTCGCCAAACTTTTAAGTTTGATGGTGGATCTGTGTATTTGTGGATCTGTGGATCTGTGTATCTTTGGATCTGTGGATCTGTGGATTTCTGTATCTGTCTGTGGCATCGTAGCTCGCAAAACGGATGGACCGAATTCAATGCAGTTTTTTTTAATTGAAAGCTAGTTTAATCGGGTATCATCTTAGCTATGTTTCATGAAAATCTGTTCAGACGTTCAAAAGTTACAGCTCTTTCGGGGGATTTTTTGAATAACACATACGAGACAGCACACAATACATTATAATAGTCTATATTTTGTCAACAGCTAGCAGTCTGAATTCTTATTAAATGTAAATGTACGTAGCAATTTGTCTAACGACTTGTCTGGCAAGTACCTACGTCTAGCAAGTATTCTTGAAAAATAACTAAGCAGCTAAACTTGAACCCGCAGTTCCAAACTACAGTCAAACGAGTTACGAAACATTTGTGTAAAGTTAAAAATAACTTCATATTTTAAGCCGGCTCAGACGGCAACATCTGTTTCTAACGTCAGCTTTGGTTCCAAAACTTTGATTAATTTTAACACAATGACTTCTTAGATTATAAGCTATTAAATTTTGTTAGCTTTTATGATTGAAGAATAATTAAGAATATTGGTACTCAGTTAAAAATTTACTTGGTTGATTTTGAAACGGGATTTTAAGTTGGATTCAATTTGAAAAGTTTATTAATAATGATGGTAATGTTTTTAACCCCTGACAAAAAAGAGGGGTGATTTAAGCTTGTAATGTGTATCTGTAGATCTGTGTATCTGTCTGTGGCATCGAAGCTTCAAAACGGATGGACTGATTTCAATCCATTTTTTTTTATTGAAAGCTTGTTTAACCTCGTATCATCTTAGCTATTATGTCATTAAAATCTGTTCAGCCGTTCAAAAGTTACAGCTCTTTTTCTAGTTAGATTTGGGGGTTTTTGACGCTTAGTTTATTATTTCTGGTGTACAGTTAAATAGCCACCTAAGGATGGTGGACCAATTCTTTAGTCAACTGTACCTATTCGGCCAGAATTGCCAGTCACCGCCTAAATTACAGCCCGATCCAGCCATGTTACAATTTATTTACCTCTACACAAAGACACAATACATCAATTTGGTCCTAATTCCAGCATAGTATTGGACAGCAGCAAGCAGTAAACCGTTTTACTGTCGTCCCGGGTCTCAGTTTATGTCTCCCGAGCAAGTTTGGTGTGAATAATAAAATTTCAAAGGCCGTGTGAGGTCTTAAAACTTTTTCTCGCGATTTCGTAAAATTCTATGCATTTTGAGTAGGTTTTACCTAGTAGGTATGTAAGCCTCCTTATATGTTTAGTAGTTGCAAGTCTCTAAGCGTGAGGACCAGAATTTGATCTCCAGGTAAGGCAGGATTTTTATGTAAAGAAATTTCAGTCATAGTCAAGATGGTACAGTCAGCGACATAAGTAGGTGAACTATTCCTAATTTTGAATTTGAAAGAAAGGATGGAAAAGACGGGTATGTCCACCTGACGTGCTACTGAAGCTTTTTTGTGACGTTGCCATGCCAACAAATTAGCCCACATTCATAGACAGTCGACCTATTTTTATGGTGAACCTAAATTCTATAAGTACAATAGGCTTTTCATGATATAAGGAAAGAAATAAAAATCATTTATTTGCCATAAAAACAAGATACACTAGCATGATAGACATAGGTAATAAGAAGAGGACAAGTGCATAGACAGAGACGCCATTTTGCTTAAACTGGCAACAGTGTAAAATTAAGTACCTAGACAAAAAAAGGATATAAAAAAAGAATGGTTATATTGCTGATGAAGAATTGAGAATGATGGGGCCATCCAGACCAAGTCTAGACCATATTACAATAAGGCGTTGCACAAACCGAAAAGAAACTAGGGCTCAATCGCCTTGCCATTAAGACTACATCACAAATGACAATGTTCTCCAAAAGCAATGCGAAAAAGAATTGTTTTCTACGCATCACAAAAGAAATAGATATCGGGAGACATTTAATATCTTCATAGCGATAAGTTTCTCTTAGAAGGAAATGGGTTTAGTTTGTCTTCGAGTTCCGTTTAGAGTGTCGTAGCGAAATTGGCGAATCGGAAAGGTTTGAGAAATACAAGTGTTTGTTTTGTAAATCCAACTTGGGATTCTTTGGAACTTATGGCTCAATTAAAGTTTTAATTATGTTGTTCTTTTGTTTTTGAAAGAACTGATGAGCTGTGGGCCAAAATTGCCACTATGTGGACCACTAATATAGCTAAACGGCGTCGCGGCAGACCACGAAGGAGATGGAGAGACGAGCTGGATAAAATTAGGAATGGTCCGCTCTAGCTATAGATGGGAGGCCTTTACTCAGCAGTGGGATGATATAGGTATAAGAAAGAAAGAAAAGAAAGAATGAAAAAGAGATTATTAGCACAACAAAAAATTAATTAAACAATAACAAAGCAAACATATAAAATAAAATGAGTTATTGTGCCAAAAAGCCGCAGCTCAGCATAATGTAACTTAATCATTATGATTAAGTTACACAATCATAATAATGTAGCATAAGCTAACAGTAACAGTAACTTAAACTGGTTCTTAAATATCAAAGACGAATTGTTGTACAAAATCATTTCTTTTGAGCTTACCTACGTATTCAATATTTTTAAAGAAATAAAAAAGAATAAAGAAAAGTAATTTTATTCTACATAGAACAGCTCAACAGTAACAATTAAAAAAAAAAAACAAAAAAAGAGTACAAAAAAAATCCACATTGTCCAAATACCTAAATGTGCTATCCAACATACAGAAAAGGTTTTTAATCCAAAATATTTTTTATAGCCTTCTTGTTTTTTTTTTTTATGGAATCCATTACCTGCCTCGGGACATGTCCCTCAGTCAATCCTTTTTTTGTTCCCTCAAAACCTTTATATTCTGAGCAAAATCAAATGAACATTTTAAATTCGCCGAAAATTAAGAAAACTATAATTGCCTATAACTTGAATTGCATCTGAAGATCCAAGTTTGTCTAGAAACTTTCAGGCACAAGGGTTCAATTTAGAACGGTCATAACATACACAGAATGGACTAAGTTTGATGCGTAATGTCCGGAACACTAATCACACGACGCCGACGCCTGACTTACGCTTAGTTTCCTCGCAGTGAATTCTCAAGTGGGTAACCAGACTAAAGCCGTGTAGGTAACTAGGAAACTTCCACTGTTTGAGCAAGTATGTAATTAGAATTCATCGTGTTAGTATTTCTGATATGCTTTGCCGACGACAGGAGTATTTATGCAGCCGTCGTTGCTTGTCAGCGGGTGAGATCGTTGCTTGTCGGCGGGTAAGATCTTTGCTTGTCGGCGGGTGTCATCGTTGCTTGTCGGCGGGTTCCGTTGTCACTTGCTCACGCGCCGTCGTCACTCTCAGACTTAAATATAGTTCTTTTTTATAAGTACAAAAAACATTTGTAAACTTAACAGGTCAACCCAAGACGTCTACAAACAAGTTAGAATATCTTAATATCTATACACGTTTACTGTTGCTAAAAATAAAAATGCGATTATCCTGAAACTGACTAGGAGAGGCCGGCTTTTTCTTATCATGGATCACATAGCATGCAACAATAAATCTTTCAAATAGCTAATCAGTCGATCTAAACTCAAAATGTGTTCATAATCAAAGTCACAGGTGTGTTGGCACTGCCAGTTGGAATAACTGGCAACGCGTGGCTGAGTATGGCGGCTTGCCAGGCCTAATGGTCCGTTAAGTCGTAATATCAACATATAATCTTAAATGGAGGAAACCGGCGTGCGTGGAATGGTTTAGGAACTGATTCACGTAGTGTCTAAGTCGTCAGGGTTCTGAGCTATAGGAGCCGAGTTCCAGTCCAAATTTTGACGACACGGTTGGCACAGTAGCTAAGCGATTAGTTTTCTACGCTACGTGCCGCGGGTTCGATCCCCGCACGGAACAAGTATTTGTATGATCTACAGAAAGTTGTTTCGGGGCTGGGTGTGTTCATGTGGGATGTATGTTTGTAAACTGTACCCTCGATACAGGAGAAATCCTAGTGAGGGGCAAAGATACATTAAAAAAAAAAGTTTGCTTCTGTCGCTCGTTCATTGGAAATAATTGCACGGCTTCGGGTGACCCAACACTAACGCTATGATAAGGGAGTGACCAATCGGAATGACAAGAAAAGGCGATAAATATTCCTTGAAAAAACAAAGTACAAACTATAGAGAAGCAGAGGTAGCCTAGTGGTTGAATGAACGCTTGCCTTCCATGCAAGAGGGTCTGAGTAAGAACCCGCCCATACCTCTGACTTAACTAATCTATGTTTGGATTGCAATTTGAATAACAGTTGCGTTAACGGTGAAGGAAAACATCGTCACGAATCCTGCGCACCCAAGAGGGCTTCAAAAAGTCCTCGATGGTGTGAGTAGTCCGCCAACCCGCACCAGGCTAGAGTTGTGGACTAAGGCCTAACCCTTTTTATTCTGAGAAGAGGAAGAGGGCCGTACGTAGCAGTGGGACAGTATCTGGATTTATTCATTTTACAGAGAAAAAGTTAAATTATGCTCAAAAAGTAAAACTGGAACATATGCCATTCAAAACCAAAAATGTAGGTCATTTAGCTCAGAATAACGCGCAAAGAGATTGAATTTTGCACGTTTTTTTGAATACCTACTGAAAATATATGGATAATATCATTTCGGCGTGGCTTTTCAGCGTATGTTTTCAGACTATTCAGTGTATATTTGGGGCGAAAGCTGTGTTTTCATGTGTATGATATTCGGTTGAATATTTTTTGAACGAGTTTTAATTTTATAGACTACTAGCGGCCCGTCCCGGCTTCGCACGGGTGGACATTTATTTATATTAAACAATATCAATAATAATTTTGTTCTATCATCAATAATTTTCGCAGCGCACGCGATGTAAGGAATTTTATAGGTAATTTTAAACACCTTGGGTTACAATAATAAAGTTTAGCCTCTGGATAAGAATGCCATGACAGTTACAAGCTGACAGACGGCACTCGTTCACAAGCATGACTCATACGTCAGCATCGCTAAGCTCAATCATCGTTCATTGTTTGTAAAATAAAGTTGTAACTAAACGTCGAGCGTCGTGCTCAACGTTCGGTTTGTCAAAGGGTGGTACATTAAAGCGGCTCAATGTTCTGTTATAATTAAATGTTCAGAGAGTCTAGTGCAGGGGTTACCAATTAGTTTCACTCTGAAATGACCATCGCGGTCCGCACAACGTTTTATAGAAAAAAATATTTATTAAACAAATGTAATTACGGAAATAACACAGGTATTTTTTTACATATCAATGAGAAAAATAACGGGGGATACATTTTTATTAAATTACGTAGATACTCTGTAGTGCAAGTTGCTGTGTTCTTGCGGTCCGCACTAAATGGGTTGGCGGTCCGGATGCGGTCCGCGGTCCGCCATTTGGCGACCCCTAGTCTAGTGTGTACTCACAAATATTTATTGGAATCGCAACAAAAACTTTCTTAAACCACTAACATTCTTCATAAAAAACTCTACAAACGAAACTACAAAGAATATCAAACTTTACGGTTATTGTAATAGCCGCCGCTATATTTTGCGACGAAATCATTTTCGCGGCAAAGCGACCGCGACATTTGCAATTTGTTTCTGTGACGCGTTTGAACATGCTTGTTGTGTGTGACATACGGAGGACATTTATGTGCAGCAAATGTCTATTTCAATTTTATGAACTTACGCAGACTACAGTCTAGCCTTTAGGTAGACAATACGGTCTGGGCCTATTTAGTGTAGCCGTGGGGTGCATTAAGCTGTTTCTTGTATGCTCATAATAAAAAATAATAAAAAAATTGTCCCATAACTGGCTAAGTAAAACTTTTATTTCTTTCTCTGTCTAATGGCTCTCGTGGCTTAAACTTGGAACAAAACGTCAGACTAAATTGTCGTAATACAACGGTCATAATCTTGTACCAAATGGTAGAAAAATTGTCTAATAGACTGAAATTAGACATTTTTTTTTCCCTTATAATTATTTAAATTCTCGACTACGATCTACCGGATAGGCTCCACGCTCTAAATGTTAGTTCTAAATTGTCGATCTTGCATATTGATGAGCTTTAATATTTTTTTTCTTTGATCAAAGCCTGAAACAATAATTTATTTTTCAGACTTTTTTAGTTTGTTTTTGCGTTTACCTTGTTATTAATTTATTTTTCAGAATGTTTTTAATGTACCTACTAATAAAAGGCGAAACCAAAAATAAAAAATCTGTATTTCTTTATGTATGAAAGCGTTTAACTGTCTTTCATTATAAATCAATATGTCTACATAATATTATACCTACATGTAAATAATAATTTATATCGAAAAAACATGTGCCAGTATTTTTTGTACCTACCTAACTTACAATGCCACATTTAATTTACATGTCTGATCTGTTAAATGAAAATTTACCAAAATAACTCCCGACATAACTTTTCGATACGATAATTAATGTCGAAGATCAACAGTGATCAATGGCCGAGAGAGCGAGTGCCAGACATTCTACGAGAATAGTCAATTAAATGTCTTAGCCGTGTGATCAGTATGGCGGTACAGCCGCATGGTTTTTGGTTAAAAATAGATAGTTCTGGGTATAAGCAACGAGTATATATATTAATACGTGAAGAGAAAACTTTGTACCCCTTTTTAAGCACATTGCGCGCACGGGGGAGTATGAGATTTGGCATAGTTAAACTTTAGATGAAGAAGGAGTGCAGAAAGCTAAAATTCCGGTCGAATTTCGACCACCGGACGACCAATAGTCTAGATAAATATGAATCCATTTGCTCTCGGGATAACATTGTTTTTAAATACTAGTTTTCACCGGAGTCTGGTAGACGAAATAATGTCATAGAACGCTAATAAATATTTTATTTTATTTTATGGATCTGTTGTTCCATTTAAATAATCTAAAATACGTGAAGAGAAAACTTTGTACCCCTTTTTAAGCATATTGCGCGCACGGAGGAGTGTGAGATTTGGAATAGTTAAAGTTTATACGGAGAAGGAGTAAAAAAGCTAAAATTATATATAATATTACGGCCGAATTTCGACCACTAGTTTGATATCACTCGACAAAATGTATGATACAGCGAATTTTTATTTTCTCAATTTCATAATTGCTTCCATAGTAAAAGTTGTTCATAATGACGAGTACCTAATATCCAACCTCTTAAAAGGATTGGGACTAAAAAGGTAAGACCTTATAAATCTGGTAACTGTATACACAACACTTTGTTCGACAGAACAGCGCAACAAACATTAAAAGAAAACTTACTGAAATTCAGACAAGAAATTGCTGGTAGTTTTCCACACCCGTGTGTCCATCATGTCAGGATAACTCCGTTGACATTTGTCCACTTTGTACTCCTCTGCTAGTAATATTTCCGACATTTTTATAGGAAACCGTATCTGTAGTGTTCTTTGTGCTCGACAGTTATGACAGCTCTGAGCTGCAGTAAAGCTTCCATAAACAACGTGTATGAGAAATGTTTGGTCGTATTTAAGGGTGTGGATCAGGCCATCAAACTGAACAACTTTCTCTATGGGACCAACATCGTAATCGGGAAAAATAATCAGCTGTCCTCATAGGTTTGGGTCGAGTAGGTACTGAAGTTTCGTATGGGGCAGCGAAACACAAAAAATACACCCCTGATTTTTATTTACCAGATTTTTTTAAGCGCACTCGCTCATAGTCCATCCGCTTAACTCAGACGGTTGATGTCTGAAGTTGAGGTAGTTGCGCGATGCGGGGGGAGGTGTGACACACGCCTACTATTGGCTAAACTAAGCTTTATGGTGCGTATCATGAACCCCTGACTGACATCTCGCGTCACACCCCTCCCGCACCGCGTAAATTCTTCATAAGCTCAGGCATCGATCGACTTAGTTAAGCGGTAGGTCTATAACTCTACGTATGATCTATTTGCACAAATTTTATTATAGGACCAAATCTGAAATTGTGAAAAAAAAAGAATTGACCGCTCCATACATCTTGACCAACGTGTGGCACAGCACTATATTTTTTCTAGCATTCAGAGACCGTGCCTTATTTTTTTTGTTTTAAACTTTGCCCTTCACTAGGATTTCTCCTGTATCGAGGGTACAGTTTACAAACATACATGTCACATGCACACATACCCAGAACCGAAACCACTATCTGTAGATCATACAAATAATTGCTCCTTGCGGAGTTCGAACCCGCGGCACGTAGCGTAGACAGCTAATCGCTTAGCCACTGCGCCATCCGTCTCGTCTTTATTAACCTTGTGTAGATCGATGAAGAATTCAAACTCATAAAAGTATTCTAGTAATTAAAAAATTTGGAGTGTGGAGAATACTTTAGAAATACAAATATTCCTCAGCCACCTTTTACGACACTCTTGGTAGAAAGGAGCTCTACTTGGGCTGAAAACCGCACGGTTCTCTGTATTACAAACGTTAAATTTTATGACCAAAGTCTAGGTTTCGTCGCCATATTTACCTTCACTGTTTGAAGTTAGTGAAACATTGTGTACAATACACAGAACTCACTATTCTCGGTGGAACATCAAATCTAATTAGGTCTTACATAAAGTCGATGATGTAATGTCAGTTATTTTAGAAAAAAATAAAGAAAGATAGGATATCTGCTTATTTTTTCATGAAAATCAAAGCACAATTTTTTTTATTTTTTTTTTGGTCGGCTTTCTTTATAAAATGCAGCTGAATACCTACTAGGTATCAATAGATCAGCAGATAATATAATTAATATTATAGAATTAATTAAAGTAATAAATACAACATACTTTACTTTTTTATACCGCTTAGGTGGCAAACAAGCATAAGATATTATTGACTCTCTACACGTGTTGATTGAAAACTGTAAGTGTAGAGAGTAATAAATAATAATTGAATTAAATAAATAAATTCGGCCCGCCTGATATTAAGCGGTTACGGTAACATATATTTTCAACACCAGAGGCATCCTCGCGCGTTGCTGACCCTACTTCCTATAGTACTTAGTCAAAATTGAAACAACCTCTTCCACCCGTCGGTATCGCAAAAAATGAACAGAATATTAGTTCAGTCAGTTTATTTATACTTTATGCACTATGTACAGAGGCGGACTTAATGCCTTAGGCATTTTCTACCAGTCAACCTAAGGGTGATGCAGAGAAAAAAGATCCAAGGAAGGAAGGAAGTTTATCCAGATGTTACAGATGTCCACTTAATTAATTTAATTATGTTTTGTTTAGCAGAACAACTTTGAGTATAGATACCTACTCAAAGCAGAACAATGATCATTTTTAGTATTAAGTGATTTATTTATACTTTATGCACTAAGTACAGAGGCGGACTTAATGCCGTAGGCATTTTCTACCAGTCAACCTAAGGGTGATGCAGAGAAAAAAGTATGGTAGGTGCACGGACAAGATAATTATACTAAAACAAGTAAATTATGCATAGTTACTTATAATTATTTATACAAAAAAAATATATATAATATACACTACGTATACGTACACTACGTGATCTTGGTGTAAGTTTATTTAAGTTTTGTGCGTCATACTGGGCGTAATTTTTTTTTTTCTTTCTATGTATAAGCTAAACATAATAAATTTTACTCAAAACAACAGCTTTCATTGATACACCTTGAAAGTCTTACTCCAAAAGAATGCGAAGATTGATGGTGGTACAGGAACTTAAGAGGCTGCGAGGCAGTCAGGTTATCAACGTCTCCAGAGACAACATGATTGATTAACGTTTTTACGCAATCGCACCTTCAAATGCCAACCTTTCATGTGTGTATGTCGTAGTTATACAGGGTGGCGACGACGTTATCACAATAAATGAAACTACGTATATAAGGTGTTAAAAATTAACTTTATAAACGTGGAGTTGCTGTACTCATTATTATGAACAACTTTTACTATGGGCCGAAACGTGAAATCGCGAAAAAAATATCAGCTGTTCCATACATTTAGTCGAGTAATATTGAATAATTTGTATTGAACAGCTGATATTTTTTTCGCGATTTCACGTTTCGTCCCATAGTAAAAGTTGTTCATAATAATGAGTACAGCAACTCCACGAAAATAAAGTTAATTTTTTAACACCTTATATAATAATTATCACGTTCTGTGACCGTACAGAAAAATTCAATCAAATCCAATCAGTAGTTTAGCCATATTAACTAATTTAAAATGTCATAATTTTACACTTAACACGATTTCTAGGCGAATCTTGTAGTCTCGAATTTCTTTATTTTTATTTACACGTGTAGAACAGATAAAGGTGACATAAATTTCTACTTCGATGTCCCTTTACCTAGACGAATGATACAATGAAATATTATGCATAAAATAAGTTGCTAGAAAGTCGCTTTGAGTACGGTTTCAGAACATTAAACAACTATTTGGAAACATGCGCCATATTCATTTAAATAAAAAAAGAAACATTTTCAAACAACACACACGCTACACAAAATATAAACTCAATTCCATTATAATTCCTGTACAACTTTCAAACAGATTATAACATCCAGCAGTGCACTAAACAAAATATCTTCCGAAACTGTATTGCCCACGTAGTTACCAAAATACCTTCGACCACAATTTCGGCTTTAAATTTTAAAACAACCCGTATTAACTACAAAGTTTGGGGCTTTTGACGAAACCGCGACTGCAATATACACTTCGTTTGTAAAGGTGAGTGTAGACTGTCACATTCGGACAAAAATTCGGTTAAAATAGCGATGCGTTGCTGATTTTTATAATAGTTGTAATGACGTCATAACTCTCTACAATATTCGAGGAGATTAGGGGGCGGAAACACACATATTATAATTAAAACCGACTTCAAAAAACTATAAAGTAGGTATAAAATAATTGTCTTAAAAGACTTAACAGTTTCTGAACTCGGTGCCACTGCCAAGCTAGGTGCATTGAAGAGTTATAACGCCCGACTTCAGAATGTATTAAGTTTTTTAAGACAATTATTTTATACTCTTTAGGTTTTTAAGGTCGGTTTTTACTTTTTTTTAAAGTTTATTTTATTTTTCTATTTTGAGTGGCATAAACAATACATCAACATGTGAATACAGCAATCGCGAGTGTTATGAGTTCCATTGTATATCTCAGAAGGTTTTCATCAGATCTTCACCAAATTTAAATGGGACCACCTCAAGAGTATACCCTATCAAACAAAAAAGGAAATGAATTTTCAAAATCGGTCTGCAATTGGCGGAGAAATCGCGTAAAAAACAAAATCAATAATCCTACAGTCGAATTGAGAACCTCCTCCTTTTTTGGAAGTTAGTGAAAAATAAAAACATATACCAATCGCGGCCGTCAGCACACATTTGTTACAGTCCTACAATGACACAATTCTCTATGAAACTGTGTAGTGTTGCCACCTCGGTCCCAAACACGTACCGTAATCGAACGGACTTGATCGTGGTGTTCATATTTGGAGAACACGAAAAGTGTAATAGGGTTTTTCTGGCGGAAAATATCTCAGTTATTTAGTTTGATTATCTACCAATACAACAAATCTTTAATGCGAAAACGCCTTTCGGGTAAACGATTTTCGTCGAACGGACATAGATTTACGGATTCAGCTTGTGTACTCTAAGCCTAACTATTTTGTCATAATAAATTCATAGGTTTGTAACGCTCGCGCTGTAAGAAAACAAAGTTGTAGTGAATTTTGAACTAGCTCCAAACACACGTCACTTGTTGACATAAAATGTGTAACAGAAGCAGAATTTTTATGATTTCAGTCCATTTTAGATTTGTAGTGTGATTGCATTGTTTTTTTTTTAACCCACGACAAAAAAGAGGGATGTTATATGTTTGTATCTGTGTATCTATGTGACTGTCTGTGGCTCCAAATCGGATGGACCGATTTCAATGCCGTATTTTTAAAACGCTTTTATTAGCTTCACCTGTAACTAACTAACTATGTAAAAAAATCTTGGAAGTTAAATTTGACCCACTTCCCGGTTTCCGATTGAGCTGAAATTTTGCATACACGTTTAGTTTGGATGACAAGAGCGATTTCTTTAGTTTTTTTTTAAACTATAATATTTTATTAATTGAAAGCTAGTCTAATCGGGTATCTTCTTCGCTGTGTTTCTATATCTATAATTATGTCACGCTGCTAAAGTCGCCTTAATGTGAAAGCGCTCTTATTAAAGTCTTTTAACGATTTCTTTGTCATTTAAACCACATTAGTACGAAGTCATACAATCCTCAAACAACAAGTCATTTCTCACACAACAATCACTACAAAAACCAATAAATCCTCCAGATAATAAAGGCCTTCCACACGGGCCATCAAACAAACATCAAGGTAACAGGTGACGAGGCCCATTCAAAATACATTACCGCACGTCCTGTATGAAAGGGCATAAAACGTCGGGTTACGTTCATGGGATTTTGTACGTGAGATGGTTAAAAGTATGTTGCGTGGATGTAGGGTTAAATGAGATGGCATGGTGTAACAATGGGGTAGTAGAGAAAGAAAGAAAGTGTGCAGTGATAGCGTAGCGGGTTAACGGTTCCCTTCCTTGCAGAAGGTCTAGTACGGCAAAAAGGGAGGAGAGAAAAATTGGAGACAAAATCATCTCTTTACCGTTCTCAATTTTTCGTTTTGTCTTCTTTTGAGGAGATAACGGGTTTGTCGAAAGAAAAATCAGGGACAAAACTATCTCTTTACCGTTTAGCTCTCGTTTTTTCGTTTTGTCTTCTATGTAGGACATATACATACATACATATGTATGTGACATTTATTTTATCTGTCGCAGCAGATGCTGAGATAGGGGCCATTTTTGGCCTCATGCAGGAATTTTTAATTAGTTTTTTGTTTGTTTTTAATGTTTTCTTTCTGTATGTAATTTTCTGTGCGAGTCCGAAATAAATCATTTTTCTTTCTTTCTTTCTTTCTTTCTGAGGAGACAATATGTGGAGTAAACGGGTTTGTCGAAAGAAAATTCGGGGACAAAATATGTCTCTTTACCGTTTTCTCTCTCGATTTTTGGGGATCCGTACCCAAAGGGTAAAACGGGACCCTATTACTAAGACTCCGCTGTCCGTCCGTCTGTCTGTTCATCTGTCACCAGGCTGTATCTTATGAACCGTGATAGTTAGACACTTGAAAGCTTAGAAGGAATCTCCTTTTGAATGTGTGATGTCAAGTGAGTTTATTTGACTTGCTAAGTTATTTTTAACCGATCTGCTCGGGATGCCTTAATCTATTGGCTGCGACCAACTTTGTGGATCGCGTTGCTACAACAATCCGCGTAAACTTTAACTAAGCGTTATATAAAGCAGCTAGCCGTTTTATATTGTACAATACCGGTGCCGTTTTGTAATGTGGCGGATTCTACAATTTGACTTCGACATAATATATTATGCACATCAAAAAATGTTTTAAATCTTTGAGTAGTTGAGATATTCTATATTGTTTTTGTATGACAAACCTCTATGGAAGTAGGTTCTATGTTTAAAAACTCATAAAAAAACATAATTCTTCGCTTGATTTTCATGAAATTAGGTTAGGTTAGAACTACCATCAAACGCACGAGCCGAGCAAGCGAAACGATCAGTGCCACAGTAGCGGCCGGCGAGCGCTTGATCCAAGTTAGTCGCAGTTTCTAAATTAGGGCACCCCAAGCAGATCGTTGGGAACTTTCAGCTGTTTTGTAAAGCGGCTAGACGTTTCGTAATGTGGCGGATTCTACGATTTGACTGCGACAATTATAATAATAATATTATCAAAGTGGGAATTTCAGCCTCAGCTCTACACAAACCCTTCTCAATGTTTCTGGTACATTTGATTGATTAACATTCTATTTCAGTGACAATTTTGTAACTATTGTGTTTCGTTTCTAGAATTGAATTCTTGATTGATTGGATCCTTACATTATTCCTTTGTGTGTCTGACAGGGGATCGTATTTATCTCTGTTCGAATTTATATTTTCATGCAAATATTCATTTGTGTATTTCAGACTTGTAATTTGAAAGATAGATTTGCGTTTTAAAAAAAATGTACAAGATTAAGTATATGGGCATGACTTTTATTTATCTGTATTATAATGGGATGCCTCTATTACATAATATATTAAGCAGGTAATAGTTTTTTTTAAATAGATACCAAGCTATAACCGTTGGCTAGGGCTCCAGAGAGAGCAGTGGCGAAGCGTGAATATTTTTATAAGCGAACCCGTCCAAAAAATAGCCTGGCCTGGCGTGCCATATGCTGTGCAGTACTAATTTAACTGTGGCTTGAACTCATGAAGCAACTTACCTACCGTCCCATATATATTAATAGGTATTTATTACATGATATTGATACCTACTGGGCATAGCCACGTTTAGAAAGGGAAGCCGATGGGAATCGTGTTATATAGACCCTCCGCCACTGAGAGAGAGAAACCTCTTCTCAATACGTGGCTTGTCGAGGAGTACCGTCTTTGTATTAAGTCCTTGTTGTTTTAACTTATTAGAAAAAAATGGTTAATAAATAATACTGTTTAAATAAATACTCGTAAGAATTAAACGACACGGTTGGTTGGCGCAGTGGCTAAGCGATTAGCCTTCTACGCTACGTGCCGCGGGTTCGATCCCCGCACGGAACAAGTATTTGTATGATCTACAGATAGTTGTTTCGGGTCTGGGTGGTGTGTGCATGTGACATGTATGTTTGTAAACTGTACCCTCGATACAGGAGAAATCCTAGTGAGGGGCAAAGATTAAAAAAAAAAAAAAAAAAAAAAAAAAAAAAACAGCAGAACTAATCGTATCAACTCCAGTTCGGAAATAAACTAGTGGACGCAGCTACTACCTACCTAGCTAGAATAAAAACATTTCTCTTGTTTGAAATTATTGTTTTAATGTAGAACATAGTTTATCTTGGACATTTAATAAAGGGAAAGTTTGTTCCCAACCCGTGCTTTGTACCTTGATCTACGTTTTATTGCGTGTTAAACTACAGCAGAGCATTTTTATATTTATGTATAATTATGAATATCGCGATGTCGACTCGAATCTCACTCTATATTGTACTTACATATATATACTATATATTATATATTATTGTGTGTATATTGTACTTGCATATCCAGCGAACCAACCAGTGTAAACCAGCGTCAGGTGGCCAGTATCACTGCCTCCTGACATTATGCTGAGCTGCGGCCTTTTGGCACAATAACTAATTTATGATTTCTTTGATTTGTTTTATTTATTTTTTATTGTGCTAATAAACTCTTTTTCTTTCTTTCTTTCTTTCTTTCTTATATCATATTTGCCCTAAAGGCAGGATGTGAAAGAGCGGAGCCTCCTAACACAGGCATTGTTTGCTTAAAAGGAGGCTCCAAACACGTTTAGACGTAAGGTCCTTATTTCACAATAAACTATTTTGTATTTTGTATTGTCTTTTAATAGGTAAACAATTGACATACTATAAATTAAAAATATCGATGAACATAAACAAAAAAAAGGACATACCGACGAACATAGTTCCTCCTCCTTTTTTGAAGTCGGTTAAAAAACGTCCTATCGGCATCCGGCATTGTCAAGTAAAAAAACAATTTACCTATGGCACGTTGTTTTTTATATTTTTTTCATTCACAATTTTTCTTTACTCTTTTCCTGTCATTACCGTAATTTGTATAATAAAAATATAATGGTGGTCGTTGATGGTGAAAAGGGGCTTATTTGGAAATGGTAATAAAAAATGTACTTATTATACATTTTAGCTACACTGTATTATGTTTCAAATTAATTATAATGTGCCTTACATGTTACCTATAATAAAATTAATTAGTTTTTATAGGGTTTATAAAAAGGTTATATATACAATTCGTTTTAGTTCTTAAAATATTTGCATACATATCTCACGCTATTTTGGAGTTAGTGGTTTGCGGTTTCCTCACGAGGTATTTCTTCACCGTCAGTTCAAGTGATAATCAAATTCTGATCCGCACATGAATTCGAATAGTCAAAGCTAATCGCGATACATACTCGTAATCGAATCGATTCAATTTTGGGAATTCATTTCGTTGTTCCAATTGTCGAGAAAATTTGTTATACCTACTGCCAGGTACAGTCAGCGATAAAAGTAGTTGAAGTTAATCAAATTTTTTGATGTAGGTGTAGATAATTTGATCCGGGATCCCGGGATCAGGCAGTATTATAAGCATACAAAATTTCATGCTCTTTAAAATTTCAACACTACACACAACAGACCGTCTTACCGTCCTCGCCTTCGAAGCCCGTCGGGACTTCCCGCTCCATATGCTCTCCGGCCCTCGCTCGCGCCTGCCCGTGCTGAGACGATAGATTTAAATTCCCCTAATAATAATGTCACAACACAGACACAGCAAGCCCTCTCTTGTTGCCCCATCAGCGTCGCCCTAAGCCGAGGCCCGTGTCCCACTAGGGGACGCCCTGAGCTGCGTCACGCTTAAAATCACCTAATTTTAAATAGGTCGGAGACCCTTCAGGTCTCACCAAAAGCCCGGTTAAACAGTAGAAGCTCAATGAGCTAAATGTGAGAGACAATTACAAAAAAAAAATGCTCTTTAAAAACCCTAACTTACAAGTACCTAGTTCTTAAATTAACCACAAAGTACCTAACTACCGTAGTATTATATTATCTATGCTACTGTTAAAACATAACCAAGCACTATTCTACAACCTACTTTAGGTAAAAGATCACCTTTTCGTGTGTTCTTATGAATACTACAGCTCTGTACTTAAGTCAAACTTAATTGGCGAGCTGTTCGTAGCTTAAGGACTTATGTTTATGTCCAAGTTGTAGGGCTCTTCGGCCCGATACCTTAGTTTATGGCCCGGAAGCGTACATCCAAAGTCTATTATGAGCCAGCCGCAACATAATCGGGATCTACTAATAATTCAACTGGCCACCCACAAAAAAGTGAACACAATTATTGCAATACACCTGTCTCACTCTAACGCACACTTTCGGCATAGATATTCCAAGCTTCATTGCTCTCTCTTCGGTGACAATAATTTTGCGGTTCAGCGCGTTTTATATGAAAAGTGATGAGCGCGGACATGATTATGCTAACAGTTACTTCCAAAGATTAATCCAAACTATATTACGTAAGTCAACTAGTCTAATGTGCGGACTCAAAGCAGATTTTCTTCATTTTAACGAAGAATTCAGTATAATGTATGTGTTCTATTCAGCATCTGCCGGTGTTGGTCCATCATAGACTTTGGATACACGCGGCCCGGGAGAAGTGAGTGTAGATCTAAGAAACAACAAAGGCAGCGATGTACTTACCTACACCTTTTAACCCCCGACAAAAAAGAGGGGTGTTATAAGTTTGTAGTGTGTATTTGTGTATCTGTGTATCTGTCTGTGTCATCGTAGCTCCAAAACAGATGGACCGATTTCAGTACAGTTTCTTTTAATTGAAAGCTTGTATAATTGGCATAAATCACCTTAGCTATGTTTTATGAAAATCTGTTCAGCCGGTCAAAAATTATAGCTCTTTGTCTAATTGAAGTCGGGGGTTTTTGACGGTTAGGTTAGGTTAGGTTATATTATATGTATATATTATATTATTTCATCTCATAGGTACTCATAGGTAAGTACTCTATTATAGACAATAGATACAACTAAGAAGTAACATCGCTAATCGAACAACCAATGGCAGTCGCTCGATCAGATAATTTTACAACTTATTGCTTCAGCGTAAACATCATACGCATGAAAAAAAATATTGTATGATCTACAGATAGTTGTTTCAGTTCTGGGTGTGAGATTTATGTTTGTAAACTGTACCCTCGATACAGGAGAAATTACAGTGTAGTGATGGGCAACAAAAAATAAATAAAAATAAAAATCTTTTTGTATCTCTTTCTCCTAAGATCTGATAAGTTTATATTTTCATAGTAAAGATAGGTAAGTTACTTAAGTAAATGACGGTATATCGACGCGTGTCTACTCGATTTGGGTACCTTTGTCTGGGAGAAGGTATATGGAGTAAAGGATAAAGTTGGTTCAAGGGATCCCTTTGTGCAGCTGTGGGTAAAGAATGGTAAGTATTTACTACCCCATCGACAGAAGTGTAGTTATGTATTTGTACTACCTAGTTTTTGTTTAAAGGTCACATTGAGGGTTACCCAATAACATTTTACAAATAGACGGGCCATACACCAACATTAATGCACTAAAAAATGGCGTAAACTTTACTATAGCTACATAGCAGTACATATAATTATACCTACAGTGCGCGAAGAAAATGAAAGCCACCATACGCCATGTCGGTTGTTAAAAAAAGATGAATATAGACGTTTAGTTACGTGGCATTAGCTGCTGTATGCTCATTTTCTCAGTCGGTGCATTTACCTTGCATTTATTTTGCCAATATAAAGCGCGGGTAACGCGTCTATTTGTAAAATGTCATTGGGGTTACCTACACATTTGAAAGAAAAGAAAAATAAATATATTTTTTTATTAGAATAGAATAGATCTTTATTTCATTTAAACCAGATACAGGCACATAAGTAATTTCGAGACTCTTGGTGTGCGGTTCCAAGTAGTAGGTCCTATGGAGAAGAACCGGCAAGAAACTCAATGGAAACTCTGTTATAATAGATTACGATCTTGAATAGTACAGTGTTGTAGTAAGAGCTGCGAGAATAATAAAATAGGATAATAATGATTTGCCTCTGAATAGGATTGATTTATTATTGTTAACTTGATTTATGAAAAGAGTTATCCTTGAAGTTTCTTGCCGGTATCTTCTCCAGGACCAACCCACTTGGAACCGTGCACCTAGAATCACGACGCTTTGAAAGTGCGTGTAAAGGCCCAGTTGAAATAAAAACCTTTGACTTTGACACAGAGATCAAAAAAAGAATACATGACAACGTTTTATATAAAATACATAATTGTGCCATAGTGCCAGAGGGGCCAAAGCTTAGTATAAAGTTAGGTGGCATGGCAATAACTTACCAATTATTAAACACTAGCTTCCGCCAGTGGCTTCGCCCGCGTGATATCTTTTAAAATTAATAGCCTATGTTACTCAATGACAAAATAGCATTCTGCGGGTGAAAGAATTATTAAAATCGGTCCAGTAGTTTTTGAGTTTACCCATTACAAACAAACAAACATACAAAAAATCAACCCTTTTCTCTTTAAAATATTAGTTTACAAAACCATCTAAATAAATAATGTCGCTTATTAACTTTAAACTACATATTTTTCTTTCTCTCAAAACGCAATGGACCTCCATATTATTTTAGGTTAATAAATAAATATGACCGAAATACAACCTTTCGACGGTAACGTTGTTGGATTCGTACGTCATTGCCGCCATCCTAAACAAACAGACACAAGTCAAAACATAATATAAGGGGCACAATGAAAAATAAGCCACGGATTTCTTCGGTACCGTCGGCAAAAAAACGTTACGTCCCTGAATTATGTCGGCACTTTGTATTTGTTGGGTTCCGACTTTTTGCCGCAATTATGCGAAGTCACGCCATGTTTTTTTCTGACCGTAGATTTTTCTTACTTTTCGTCTTACGTTTATTTCTATTTTTATCAATTATCTTAGCACAGTTGGACATAGACCTCTTTATTTTTTAATTTTCTTGTTAACCCCCTACAAAAAAGAGCTGTGTTATAAGTTAGTAGTGTGTATCTGTGAATATGTGTATCTGTCTGTGGCATCGTAGCTCCAAAACGGATGGACCGATTTCAATGAAGTTTTTTAATTGAAAGCTTGTTTAATCGGGTATCATCTTAGCTATGTTTCATGAAAATCTGCTCAGCCGTTTAAGAGTTACAGCTCTTTTTCTAGTTGGAGTCTGGAGTATTTGACGGTTAGGTTATTATTAAAATAGATTTGAGTGCGTTTGGCGGCACCTCACCGGATTGGTGACGATGATGGAGAACACAGACTCAAATAATGCCTATTCACTCTCACCTTGAATACTTTCTTATATGAATCGGGGAACATAGACGGTAGACAATTCCACTCCTTGGCCGTTCGCATAAGAAATAATAAGGAAAACGCTTCAGGCGTCTGAGAAGACCTTTTTTTTTCTGTTTACTTCTGTACTCTTTATTTAGGGCGATAAGGAACTCATCATTATGAACAACTTTTAATTTAGGACCAACGACGAAATCGCGGAAAAGAAACAGCTGTTCCATACAAATAATTCAATAATACTAAATGTATGGAAGAGTTGTTATTTTTTTAAGATTTTAAAGAAAGCCAAAGTATTTATTGCAAAGTATTTATTTGAGACAACAAAAAATACAATTGTAAGATCAAACAAGAACAAAAAAAAACGTAACATTTTTTTTTTTTTTTTTTTATATTAAATGCATTGAATTTCAGATTTTTTTCTAAAGTAAAAGTGGTTCATAATGATAAGTGCAATAACGTCTTAAAGGGATCGAACCGTTAAAAAATGAGGACCTATATAATAAAATAAAACACAAATATACAAATAAAAAACAAACAAAAAACATAACCACTTGAAATTGGTAATTTATTTGGTTCCAAGTTTATTTACTTCTACATTCTGAACTAATTTAGCCAAACTTACTATCAATTCGTTTTATCTCGTGGTAAACTATATTATTCCTCGAACACTTTTTTTAGTGGCAACCATTATTTACCCAATGTATTTGCTGACGCTACGTGTAAGTGGTTCTCTCTAACATAAACAACTTTATTTATTGACCGTGCGGAATTGGTGGGTGTCTCACTACAGCTTAGTTTTGTGTTTTATCTTATTTTAGGGTTTTCGCCTGTTAATAAATAAGTTATCTACTTGCTTTTAATTATGTTATAGTATGACACAACTATAAAGTCGCATCGGCAAACTTCGTAAAACCGATTTGGGGGTCTATCTACTGCGTAACTAAAATTGTAATGAACATCGACTCTAGAAATGACCTACAGATAGTTGTTTCTGGGTGTGTGTGCATGTGATATGTATGTTTGTAAACTGTATCCTCGATACAGGAGAAATCCTAGTGAGGGGCAGAGCTTACAAAAAAATAAAAATTGAACAGCAGATAATTTTTCGCTATTTCGATGTTGGTCCCATAGTAAAAGTTGTTCATAATAATGAGAACAAAAACCCCATAAATCAGGTCTTATACATCCTATATTGTAATATATCTGTCTTTTATCTGAGTTACTCCTTTAAATAACTAAGTAGCCCGTATTTATGGAGGTCACAAGTAAATAGCCTGTGTTGTAAAAAACTTATAACAAGATGTAAGAAGGTCACATTATGTAATGTTGTAAAAAATTTGGCTAGCTCTGGCCAAACTTGGATCCATAAAATATTTTATGTTTTTATGTCAAGTAACTCGATACATAAGGAACTCGATACTACGTTCCAAAACACAAATTGCTGATGCAGGCCACACAGCTGCCAAATTAAAATGGAACTGGGCAGGTCACATCTGCCGCATGCCGGAGGAGCTTTGGGCAAAAACAACCACACAGTGGGTCCCTAATAGCAAGAAACGGCAACGCGGCAGGCCCAGAAGGAGATGGCGTGATGAGCTGGACGTCTGTCTAAAGGATTGGCCCCAAATTGCTTTAGACCGGGAAAAGTGGAAGGAAGGAAGGGAGGCCTTTGCCCTGCAGTGGGATACTACGGGCTATTAATAAAAAAAATAATAATAATAAATAATGTCAAGTAAATAGTCTTTGAGTCTTTGTAAGTAAATAAATTCGAAAGTCACATCAAGTAAATTATAATGTCTTCAATGAGACTTTGACCTTGGACTTTTGGACAGTTTTAGGACATTTATCAGTGTGAAAACAAACGATGACACGGTTGGCGCAGTAGCTAAGCGATTAGCTTTCTACGCTACGTGCCGCGGGTTCAAACCCCGCACGTAGCAATTATTTGTATGATCTACAGATAGTTGTTTCGGGTCTGGGTGTGTGTGCATGTGACATGTATGTTTGTAAACTGTACCCTCGATGTAGGAGAAACACTAGTGAGGGGCAACGTTTTAAAAAATATATCTATTTATAGGTAGGTATATTTTAGGCTCAAGTTATTTGTTTTAATTTATATATTATTTCACCCTTAAATGGACCTCCGCTAATAATGTAGAACCTTTTATAATAATGTACCGGCTAGCGGCTTCGTCCAATACTTCAATAGACTGTTTCTTTTTTCGAAATGAAAGGGATTATCCAGAATACCTTTTAGTTTTGTACCTATCTAAATATATATATTATATAAATATGTTCTAACATACATTCATAAATAAAAGCAAGATTTTCTAACAAAAGATGTCTGAATCACGAGATATTAATAAAGAAGACCGCCCACTATAATAATATGAAAAAAAAAACACATATTCGTTATTTATTTGGAGAACGTGAACGGATCCCGTCTGTCGGAAACTCGGAACTAGTCAGCTTGTAACTGCCATGGGAATCTTATTCAAAGGCAAATCATTAAAAAAAAGAAAAGAAAGAAAGAAAACAGTTTTATTCTGGACTCGCCAGGAACAAAATATAAAATTACAAAAGTACAAAAATAAAAATAAAAAAACAAAAATAATAATTAAAAAATTAATAATAATTATATTAATGTATTCATTATTATCCTATTCTTATTTTTATTAAAGAAAGAAAGAAAGAAAGAAAAAACATTTATTTGCCACAAACACAAGACGCACTAGAATGATAGACATAGATATTAAGAAGAGGACAGGTGCATAGACAGAGAATACAATTTTAGGATGGCAACAGTGTAAAACTAAGCAGAAAAAATAATAATATGAAAAAAAAAAAAAAAAAAAGCGAATTAAGTGAATATGTGTGTGTGAATTATTATTAACATTAAATTACATTATTCTCGCAACGGATTACCTACAGATTGGCACGGCCCAAGCAGGTCGCCTAAGGTGCATCGGACATACTTAGGTTTCATGTAAATCCCTCGAAAATACTTTTACCAGCCACCTCAGTGCATAAACTTAACTAACTAAAGTCGTCAAGTATACTTGTGACAGAAAGAAAGAAAGAAAAATAATTTATTTCTGCAAAACACGACACACATACATTACAAATAGCAGTATCCATACCAAACATTTGCCACACCAGCAATAATGAACCATACCGACCGCAACACAAATAATAAAATAAATAAGAATAATTTATAATCTATGCCGTGCCCAATCAAGCAAGACACAGATTACAAATAATAGAAACGTTTTACCTACCAATAAAACGCTTATTAATTTACTTACCTTATTCGAAGCTTATTTATTGGAGATAGGCACTATGTTACCCGCCTTATTTCTCTTTCCTATATATCCATCTCTTTCTAGTACGTCACTTCCGCTTGGCAGTGGCGTGAGGCTCACGAAGTGAGACATGCCATTTTGATTTCATTGAGTCTAATAACCAGGCAGAGCTTGTTCATAAGCTTCGAATAAGGTAAGTAAATTAATAAGCGTTTTATTGGTAGGTAAAACGTTTCTATTAATTTGACTTGACCGTTATTCGAAGCTTATTTATTGAGACGTGTTTGTTATCGCCTGGTGGAAGTGACGGAGACGCCAATGTGAGAAGAGTATGATTAATAATGTGTGTAGTAAAACCAATATGTAATCATACAGATAAGTATTAAGACATAGGTCTTGAAAAATAATAATAATAATTAGTAATTAAAAGGGTTGGAATTCATAGAAAATATATATATATTTGATCCAAACCAAACAAAAACTCCTTATGTAAATAATGATAATAATCAGGTAATTACATATTTTTTTAAACAACTGGATTAAATAAAGCCGTTACTGAAAGTCGGTTAGCCGCGGGCATAACCTCACGTTTATAAAATTTGCAAAATGTATTTTGCGACCGCCAGTTTCCCCTAGCAAGAATCTCCTCAAGGGGATAATTATCGAGCCAATTTTTTGAGGCCACAGCTGACCTAATACTCCCAGGGGATGCCTTTATACCAGCTTCCACTAATAAGGACTTGATCCAGCCTGCAATTAAAGTTTTCGATGCAGGTCTAGGCTCACCTCTAATATTAATAAACAAATTACTGGAATTTGCAGCACTTCTACGATTTTCAAGAAGTGAAATTGTATGCTTAGCCCAGTAGACTGGGTCTAATAATTTGTTATCTTGATTAGAAATTAACCTCCAGCCGGATTGTCTGTAATCTACAGAATCGGTTTTCGATCCAAAAACCGGCCAAAACACTAATACATCATTTTGATTAGAATAATTATTAGAATCAACTCTGAGCAAGATCAAATCATGGATTCTTCTCCCGGAGCACAGGAGAAGTAGAGCAGCTGTATGTCTCTGCACTTGAAAAATATTATTTTCATCAATGCGCTTACTCTCTAGGAAACTAGCTAGGTTGTTTATGTTCCAAACCGGGGGCTTGGCATGGGTGACCGGTTTATGTAATGCTATAGATTTTAGAACATGTTTTACTAAGACATTTGAACTTAACTGGCCGGATGTTTCTGGGTTGCAAAGGGTGGAGACCACTGATTTGTGTAACAAAATAGAATTGTAAGATAAATTGAAAACTAAATGGAGGTCAGATAAAAATCTAGCTAAATCGCTCGCTATTGGAGTTGAAGAGTTAATCTGGTGAGATTCGCACCAAACTAGCCATCTCTTCCAAACAATGCTATAAACTTTACGTGTTGAGGGACGCCATGACTTCTCAAGAAGTTCTAATTGACTACTATTCCAACTTGTTAGCATCCCAGACCACCCCCACATTTCCACACTTCCAGAGTCATGTCTTGGACGTTCGGTGGTGGCAGACCTGTTGTCGTATCGATCAGGACTTTGTCTAGGTGATATAGAGTGAATGGGGCTGCTAGGGCACGCAATTTGATATCGGGGCGCCAAAAAACTCGATCCCATCGTGGAACTACTAGTAGGTAAGTTCCCTGTGCTTGATTGAGATAACTCAGGACCTTGGGGATCAGAAAGGGTGGAGGGAACACCCACGCTAAGTTGTAATTCCACCTCTGGGAAAACGCGTCGTGGAACAACGCTTGGTCGTCGTTCTGATCCAAGGACACGTAATTCGTCACTACATGTGCTTGGTTGGACGCAAATAGGTCGATCAGTGGAACTCCCCATTTGGAGAATATTTTGTTCGTGCATTCTGGAAACAGATGCCACTCTGGAGTCAAGCGAAGCCTCGACAAGTGATCGGCGTGGCCGTTGTATATACCGGGTATATAAAAGACGTTCATGTGAATGTGATAGTTCTCTGTTATTTGGAAAACTCTGTAGGTTAGATCCAGGAGAGGAGTCGACTTGGTGCCGCCCTCGTGACGGAGATATGCGACTACCGACTTGTTGTCGCTCTGAATCAAAACAGTCTTGTGCTTCAGGAGCCGAGAATGATCTTGCAAAACTCTTATGATTGCCAACATTTCTTTTTGGTTGCAATGAAGATCCTTCTCGGCCTCTGACCACAGACCCGAAAGTGAGAGATTGTCCAGGCGAGCTCCCCAAGCGATGTCCGACGCATCTGTTGTGAGGAAATGAGAAGGAGGCCGCATATGTATGGCCGACGGATGCTGACAATTCTGGCGCCACCACATCAGGTCGTCTATAGCAGCACGAGGTAAGATGTGTAATGTCCTGTGATCCGACTTCAGAATTTGGTTCAGTAGGTTCAAAAGCGCTCGAAAATTGAGTCTTCCTTTCGGAACTGTAAAGCTGGCAAAATTGAGTAGACCAACGAGGCTCTGGAGTTCTCTGAGCGTTGTGCGCTGCTTCCACAGCATCTGACCTATCTTTTCTAAAAGTGTAGGTATTTTTTCGTCGGGAAGGCGCTTGCGATTCGACCATGGATCCCAATGAATTCCTAAAAACACTAGGCTTTTCGACGGTGTGATTATGGATTTTTTGTGATTGATCAACCAACCTAACGTTTCCAGAGTATCGAGCACAATGCTCACATGACTCCGAAGCTGGTTTTCGTCCTGATGAGCGATCAAGAAATCGTCGAGATAAACTATTATCCTGACACCTCGTTGCCTGAGTGTCTGAGCTATCCAATTTGTTAGCGCAGCAAAGGTTTTGGGTGCTGTACTCAGGCCAAAAGGTAAGCAAGTCATTTCTAGCAATTCGTTGCGATAAATCAGGCGTAGAAACCTTCTGTGGCTGCGAGCCACAGCTAAATGGAAATATGCCTGCGAGAGGTCGATTTTGCATAGCCAATCCTGTGGTTGTAGAAAATCGGGGATACGATGCGCATTTATCAACTTGAAACGATCTGTTATTATGTAATGATTCAGTGCTTTCAAGTTGAATATTGGTCGAGTCGAACCGTCGCCTTTGGGAACAAGGAACATCGATGATAGGAAGCTTGGCGAAACTACAGCTCGTTCTAGAACACCCTGTTCTATCATTTTGTTTATGACAGGTGTCATTTTGGCAGTTTCCGGAACATTTAGATTGGTTCCGATAAAGCTTGGGTGAACAAGCGGTGGCTTTTGACAAAAAGGTATGCGATACCCGGTTATTATTTTTAGAATGTAATCTGGTGCATTCATTTGTTCCCAGCGGTCTCGAAACTGTAGGAGACGGCCCGCCCTGAACGAGTCAATACTTACGTCGTTTGATGTCATTATTCTGCTGGGGAGGCGACGACGCGCGTTTTCGCCCATACCTTGGCTGATTGTTTTGTCTAGCATTCGGCCGGCCTCGAAAATTATTGCGATTATTCGGAGCAACCGAATTATAATGAGCAGCATGACGGTGAGCGTTACAGCCACCTTGCGAAGGTGGGTTACCGCTGCTGCAACCACCTTGCGGAGGTGGGTTACTGCTAGTGCAATGCGTAAGCGCATTATTATGATGGCACGCCGGAGCTGCACAAGAGAAACCCTGCGAGGATCTATTGTAAGGCTTTGACCCCTGCGAGGGGCCACGGGACTTTTTTGCATCCACCTGCGAGGCAGAAGCCGTATTAGCCCTTAGCAATGGCCAAAAACATTTTCTTACGCCGCCAGCTTTCTCTACAGCAGCAGTAAACTTCTCTGCGTTAAACAGGTTAGTACACGTTGGTGGAATTTTCTTTAAGTTAGCCTTCATCAGAGGGTCCTTCGCCTGTTTAGTGACACAGTCTCTGCGCATTTGGATAATCTCAGCACGATGTCCACAAACAATCTGTAATAAATCTGAGGAACACTTATTAAAGTCTCCTGTGGAGAAAAGTTCACCTACTTTATGAAGCAGGGTATCATAATTTAGAGAGTTACTATTCCTTGCCCATAGCAACAGATCTTGAAGGGTTCCTTGCAAAACCTCCTTTTGTTTGAGCACACACATGGTCAAGGCTGCAAAAGCCTTATCAGCATACATGAGGTGACGAGGTGAGTCATACGCTTTAACTTCGTCGTTCATTTCAATGTCTGTATAACCCGGCGAATAATTGTACAATTTTTGAGTGTCAGAATATCTAATTTCATTCCAGTCACTTTTATTTAAATGTTGCAAATCGCATAGCAACTTCAAATAATTTTCGGAAGTCTTAGGCATAGCAGGTTCCTTCAGCTTGGTTTCAAAAGTTAAAGTAAATTCTTTATCACCACGTGCACTTATATCAGGTTCAACATCAAGCATTTGCTCGTAATGGCTTTCACTAACACCGGACATGAGGGAGATGGCATCATTATCCAAATTGGTACTCACGTGATAATCGCTGCAAACCATTTGCTGACGAAGGTTGCGTACTTCTTTAGTTAGTTTACGAACCTTACGATTAGAACGACGCTTGCGTTTGCCCCCCTTTTTCTTATTGCGGCGCTTCCTCTTCGGGTTGCTTCCGCTAGACGACGAGCTAGTAATAGAACTCGTGCTACTAGAACTCGAGCTGCTAGAACTACTCGACCGAGCTCGCCGCTTATGCAGTGAAGATGGTCCTGGAAGCACATCACTAACCACCTTATCGGCATTATTATGTGATTCTTCCATACTGACTATCGAAAGATTAAACTTTTGTCACTTTTATTCGAAGAAAAAATAAACCGTAAGGTACTATTAAGTATAATAATACTACTTAGGTCTTGTAGCAAAGTGTCGGTACGACCGATCACGGCGGGAAACAAGACGCCAATGAAATCAAAATGGCATGTCTCACTTCGTGAGCCTCACGCCACTGCCAAGCGGAAGTGACGTACTAGAAAGAGATGGATATATAGGAAAGAGAAATAAGGCGGGTAACATAGTGCCTATCTCCAATAAATAAGCTTCGAATAACGGTCAAGTCAAATTAATTATCTATTAAACACTTATTAGTACCTACGCTAAACAAGTTCATACACTTTGGATTTCACTATGGGTGGTACTTGTGCAAGTCACATGTTCAAATTGTGCAAGTTTACAAGTCAATTCTGCAAGTATATGGCGGGTACAAGGTAAACTTACTGCTAACTCTTTATTCGTAAAATTTGATACAGTAATCAACACATCGCCGTAATGAATTATTAAAATTATTTCATAAAGTACGCAAAACCTTGCTTGTGACAAATTGTCCAAGTTTCGAAGAATTTCATTAATTCCAAGCGCCGAGTACTTTGTTAATAAACGCTAAGAGTTACAACATTTTGTTTCTCATATGAAAAAGTTTGTTATACATTTTAGATCGTCTAGTCCCTTAGCTATGTCTATTAAAATCTATAACAAATTACCAAAAGACATTATTGAGGAAAATAAAACAAATATATTTATTAGCAAATTAAAACGTTTTCTGCTAACAAAATGCTACTACACAATAAAGGAATACTTCGATGACAAAAAATTGTAAAATAAAAAATTAAATTACACTTACAACTTACTTAGATAATACACTTAAATATAATAATATAATTCTATACTTATAATAAGTAATAAAAAATTTGCAACGTAGCCCTTTTCCTCTCTCCTAATTTTTGCTGTCCCTGTAATTTTATTTATTTATTTAATATTTAATTAGTTACCAACTTATATTAACAGAATATCTACACATATAAGTTATAGTTATAATATATTTTATAGTTCACCTTGGAGCGCAATAAAATATTGAGTATTGAGTAGATATACACTCGAGAGCAATGAATCCGGGTCATTAATAAACCTTAATATCTCGGAAACTAAAAATGTTAGCTTATTCAAATAAAAAGCATTTCATAGACCATTTAATACCACTCAAATAAAATTAATAAAAGAACTTAGTTATCATTTGTTTTACTTATTAAAAATACATAAATTAAAAATGCGAAAATTTTAATGCAAGTTCTTTTTAAATTTCAATTTTTTTCAAATATATCATTTTCTCATATTTTAATACTTTGTATTACCTCCGTGTATTGTTAATACAGATGTCATGCGATTCGGTATACGGCACAAAGTTTCTGAGCCGAAGTTGGGGAATATTCTCGCATTCCTCTATCAACGCAATGATCAGATCTCGAATCGTATTATTTAAGTAGTATTAAATAGGTCTATAAAATACTTTTTATTTGAACAAGCTAACAAGCTAACATTCTTAGTTTCCGAGATATTAAGGTTTACTCTTCTGGTGACCCGGATTCATTGCTCTCGAGTGTAGATCATTCTCTTGTATGGAGGTGACCTATTGTGAGATGTTCTTACAGAATCGCTATGCTAGCATCTATGGCTAGCATGAAGAATTTGTGCAAGTGACGATTAGTGTTTATAACCGTACCAACAATACAAGAACAATTCTTAGAGAGCGGCAAAGTTCTTTAAAAAAAAGAAGAGGTATTCTTTTGCTTTTACTTAAATCATCTTCAACCGACCGACGTAAATGTCAATCATAATTTATTTTCTGAAAATAATTTCCTTTTGAGTTTTTTTTTTACATCTAAATGGCGTCCATTACCTCTTAGAAGAAAAGCCGAAACAAACTCAAAGGTTTCTTTTTAAATTTCGTATTCTAAGGCTGGGACCACATTCTCTGTTATTTATTAGACTGAATTTATAATTATAGGTCTAATTTTTTTTATAATTATCGTTCCTTCACTAGGATTTCTCCTGTATCGAGGGTACATTTTACAAAAATGCATGTCACATGCACAAACACCCCGACCCGGAACAACTATCTGCAGATCATACAAATATTTGCTCCGTGCGGGGATCGAACCCGCAGCACGTAGCGCAGAAAGCTAGTCACTTAGCTAGTACGCCAACCGTGCCTTCAATATTATCTATCTATCTTTAGAAAAACGTTGTTCCTCACTAGGATTACTCCTGTATCGAGGGTACTGTTTACAAACATACAAGTCACATGCACACACAACCAGACCCGAAACAACTATCTGTAGATCATACAAATATTTGTTCCGTGCGGGGATCGAACCCGCGGCACGTAGCGCAGAAAGCTAATTGCTTAGCTACTACGCCAACCGTGCCTTCAATATTATCTATCTATCTTTAGAAAAACGTTGCTCCTCACTAGGATTTCTCCTGTATCGAGGGTACTGTTTACAAACATACAAGTCACATGCACACACAACCAGACCCGAAACAACTATCTGTAGATCATACAAATATTTGTTCCGTGCGGGGATCGAACCCGCGGCACGTAGCGCAGAAAGCTAATTGCTTAGCTACTACGCCAACCGTGCCTTCAATATTCTTTTTATAGTGCCAACAATTTTATTTATAATCCCTTCTTTTTGTTCACAGGTAAGCAGACTTCACGGAAATATCAGCGAACTTTAGGTAGGTTAACTAGAATAGCATAGATATAGCACAAACTTATCTGACCCGGTCATGGCGTCGCTGCCGTCGCTTTTACCAATGTCATCTCGCTACAAAAATGTCATCATGAAGTCATTTTTGTACCGTAGCGACGTTAGTTCCAATTTTGGTCAACGGGTCAGATAAGTTTCTATTCTATTCTATTTTTCATTATGGCAAGTTTGTGGCACTGTAGATACAGATGACGTTACTAAAATGTCAAAATGTATAGAAACGTCAAAATACTGTCAGTCATCAGGCCTGGCCAAGAACCTTATACTAATATTCTTGGGCCTGGCCTACGTCGTGGTTGGCACCTTAATATTGGCAGAATCATCGTAGTCACGATGGAGCCATTAAATAAAAATAGGTTGTGGTCGACTCCCAGTCTAACCAGATGCAGCTGAATTATTTTAACCGGAGCGACTGCCATTTGACTTCCGCCACACAGTTTCGGGCCTTCTCCATAGGACCTACTATTTGGAACCGCGCACCTGGAGTCTAACCATTCCATAAGCTTTTATCTGGTTTACATGAAATAAATAAATAAATAATAAAATAAAATACTTTTATTTCAGGCAACAATGGTGAGCCCATAAAACACACAAATACAGAAAAATATAAAAATACAGAAAATACATTTTACAAAATTTATCAGACACCACTACCTACATATCTGCTACAGCAATGTCTGATATAAGGGCAGTTAAGTCGCCCAGCAATCATCATCAGGGCAGTATTGGAGCTGGCCCACACCCTGCGCACCAAGGACGCGCACCGCTTGCGCATGGTGGTGTGAAAACAGTCGGTGCGCGCTTCGGCAAACATGCCCGAGGCACTGCAGAAGCGTGGCAGCCCCAATATTGCCCTGAACGCGTTGTTGTACTGGACACGGAGGGCACTGTACGCAGCCTGCGTGTAGGTAACCCATAGGCTGCACGTGTATAGAGGTGCAAAAAGCTTTAAAAAGCGTGATCTTAACTTGATTTGAACAACGTGCAAATCTACGGGCTATCGTATTTGCCCTCCCCGACAATAAAGATAATAAAGATCTATTCTATTCTGCATCAAGTGCCGCATAATAATTTTACACTTAATTTGGAAGGTTAATGTAAACATAATTATTATTGTCGTGTAATAAGTAAAAAACAATGTTATGTGAGCCCATATTTAGACTCGTAATTGTTAAACTTTGGGGCTTATTTATGTACACGAAGTACAACCTTAAATATTCAACAAACTTATCCCTTTAAATATAAAAGGCGTTCATAATAATTTAAGGGCTCGTCTACACCTGTCCTTTAAAGCTTGGTACTAAAAGGGACCGGATCATTAACGAACGTCGTTTGACGTTCAGAGTTTAAAAAAAACATAATTCGCATAAATCACCCCAGTGGGAAATTTTTCAACAAACTTTTGATAAAAATGGATTTAGTTTGTTTTTAGGGTTCCGTAACGAATCCAAAACATTCTTGGCTTTATTTTAAATCTAGTCATAATCATCATACAATGTGTAAAAAGACCAGTGTGTCAATCATAGTCAAAAATTAAATCCCAGCAAGTTTCACAATACAATCAAGAAAGGTTTTTTTATTTTATTTTTAAACTTTATCTCAGTTGGCAATTTTTACTCTATCTATCACTGATTACCACACGTTTTTCCAACACCTTTGACATTGGCAGAACTGTCGACATCGGCACCACTTGCCATAATGAAAAATAGAATAGAATAGACATAGTTTAATCTACTTTTGTTGTTGATCTTACATATTGTCTGCGTCAAAATCATACGCAGTCTAGGTCAGTTCAAATCTTGTAGACTTACGAAAATATCAGAATATCTAAATATTCAGCGTGTTCTTTGGCTCGTAGTAATTTCTGTTTGGACAACTTTCTCCTGACATTGCAAAAATAGTAGTAAAGGTAATAAAAACCGGCCAAGTGTGAGTCGGACTCACGCACCGAGAGTTCCGTGCTTTCCTTGCACATATAAAAAGGTACGTATTTAGGGACTGCATAACTAAGTTTGTTTGTGAAAGATTTTTGATGATTTCTAAAAAAACTGTTAGAAAAATTGATCTATTTTTTCTGTAATTATTTCAGATTTTGCACTTGAAACTTCCGAGTTAAGTAGTAATGGTATTTTTTTTACAATTTTTATCAAGTCGAAAACTACTCGGCATAAAAAAAGACTTTTCATGATGATATTTCAATTAAACTAGTAGCCCTTTGTTTCGAACGCCCATTTCAGCACCTTTCACAAAGAAAATAAAAATATTTTTTCCAATTTTTCAACTGCAATAATGTTGGATAAGCAATATTTAAATTGTTGCTGAAATATCCCGCTGTGACAGACGGACGGATGGACGGAGTCGCAATATAAGGGATTTTTACCTTTATCGTACGGAACCTTAAAACTATAATTATTACCCAGACAGTATATTTGCTAATGCGTGATTATATTAAGTTTATGACCTCGGGGCGTCGCCGGCGACCGGCTGCTTGAATTAACGCACATTAATTCCACACACACACAAAAATAATCAGCTGTGCCATACATATAGTCAAGTAATATTAATTATTTGCATGAAAAAATTTTTTTTTTCGCGATTTCTTGGTTTGTCCCATAGTAAAAGTTGTTCGTAATTATGATTACAAAAACCCCTTATAGGGATGGGGACTAGAAAGGTAAGGTAACTGCCCTTTTTCTATTTCTTCCGAGTCATGTCCATCCAAAGGTTGTTTGGAACATATCACTTTTAGCCTAGTCCGCCCATTGCACAAGGTTATATTTATAATCAATGTATCTTTTGTATTTCTGGTGTACAATAAAGTTTATTGTATTGTAAGAACCTTATATGAAACAAGAAGAAGAAGAGAAGCATTTTACATCATACGAGAACAATCAAAACTTCTATGGCGATAACCATACCTTACGTTGCTCATTCACTTGAAATAATCACAGGTTAATGTAATGGGGATCATTAATGGATAAGAATAAGAATTATTTATTTGCAGGAATATTATGAGTAAGTAGAATAAGTTGACACTGTTAGCATAAGTTCCGTCATACTCTACTAGATGACTGGAGTGTAATAATTTTAGTTCACATTATATCTGATAAAGAAATACAATAATAATAAAAATCGAACTCAATCTCAATAGGTATTTGAATTACTAATAATAATTTAATTTTTAATACAAACTCAATTTCAGTCCAGTTTAACTAATTTAAAAATTCAATGTCTAGGTATATTGGTAATAGAAAAACATTTTTTACATTTTTTTCCTTCTATAGTTGTTGCAGAATATCGTAGCCAAATTATAACACTGCTCTTTAGTAGCGTGTGTGTGTGTGTGTGTGTGTTCTTAACGGTGAGCAAGTTCGCCAGTGATCCTTGGAGGAGCGTCGTGTTTATTTATTTATTTTATTTTATTTATGTTGTCAGTACCCTGGGCCTTGACGCTAGTAATAAATCTCCGTGGTGTTGCAAGCGTCCATAGGATAGGCTAACTTTAAAAAAAAAACCATTTTGCTAATAATTAACACGACGTAACTCTGAAAATATGTCGCTACTTCACGAAAAACAAGATACATAAAAAGCTAAATCAGGTCAAAAGGTCTTCTCTCGCACTTGCCGTTTGCGACTCACAAGCGAAAAAATAAACGAGATATCTAGATAAAACTTCTTCTAAGCGATAAACCTCATTGGTCGTTGTCTGTAAAGTTTCGCTGATCTGAAAAAATAAAGAGACAAACACTTGAAAGTCAGACGGCTGAATAATTACCGACTGTCACTGAAATTGGGGCTTTGGGCAATTTAAGGTGCAACCACACTATGAGCGTAATCATGTAATGGGAATTTTTTTTATTGTTTTTTATTTTGATCTTTAATAATATTACCTACAGTAGCTATCTTTTCATGCATGCGTTCGTTAATGTTATCTAAAACTGGTGCTGAGTTGACATTTTTTTTTCGTAAAAATCTCTATCATTTGGTATCAGGGTACAGTTTAAAACATACATCTCACATGCACATAGATCGCGCATGTGATATGTCAAATTTATTGCACATGCGCTCTTTTTATTATAATTAAAAGGTGCATGCATGTGACAAACCTGACATTAACGTCATGCGCTCTTTTTACTTGATTAAAAAGGGCGCATGTGTCATAAATTTGACATATCACATGCGCCCTTTTCACTAACGTATAACGGGGACAGAATTGTAGGTACACAATTCTGTCCCCGTTATTATTGTGTAAACAGTGTTGTATTTGATTATCACTCATTCACCGTGTATTGTATTTGAATATCTAACACAAAAGCTTAATTAGATTGAAATGACAATTTTGTTATTCAAAACACATCACTAATATGGTCGCACCCTAACAGTGAATCTGCAATTCAGTGAAACGGCATCATTGTAACCACAGTTATTTACTGTCAAAACGCTAGAAACGCGTTTGGGAATTCGAAAATTGAATTAAACTGACATTTAAGACAAAATGGCGTCCGTATAACGGTAATGGGAATGGTTTGATGGCTCTTGTGTGATCTCAGAAGTAAATAAAAACAAACTGGGTTTGAATTTGGAAGATAAAAAAACATCAATTGTTTTCTTTTTCTTTTTTGCATCCAAGATTCTTTATTCTCAAGCAAATATCTTGCTTTTCGAAATAACTTCGGAAATTCTACCCTACTCGATAATGTTACTTTAATTACACTTTAAAATTGTGTTAAGATAAATTAAAATATTTAAAAACATGCCTAATTATAAGCATTTTAAATCGTATAATAGACAAATATGGCACTCCAGTTTGTGACGTCATAAACTAGTAATGTCATATAACTTGTGACAGTTTCATACATATTCCATACTCATAGACAAAGACGACAACATCACCGCGATTACATTAATTTTATGAAATTACCGTTAATGTAAAAGTTTACAGTTGACTTGAGCTTGACCCGTAGCATAGCAGACATTTTACTACGACAGCGTAGCCAGCGTAGCCGTGACGTCATCACGTCGGCTACGTCGTAGCAACAGTACAAACTTAAGCCTAAAAACACACCAGCGTTTTTTTAACGTAGGCAAAGTCGGTAGACAGGTTCATTTTGTATTTATGAAGTCACAGTCTGCTTTCTAAATCACAGCTCTTTAATGATAAGACGGTAGAAATTCTCAGTCTCATTGACTCCAAATCAACTTAAAAGCCAACATAACCTCAAAATGAATAAAAACATCCGCACCAATTCATAAAGCTGCCTAAAAGATAAATAGGGGGGCATTGTGAGGTTGTCGGAGACAAAGCCTTGGAGTCCCTAAGTTTGGGCCGAGTCCCTCGCCTCAGGGTCCCTTTTGGGCTTATCACTTGGGTAATATGAATGGATGGTAAGTAATAGTTTCAGCACATAGAAGTCGGATGTTCGGGCAGCAAATTGAAGTTTACGGTTATTGTCTATGATTTTGTGGCTCACGTTCTTGTTTGTCTCTGGTTTATTGAAAATGTCGGTATGGCTTAGAATACTGTATCTAATATGATAAACTAGCGACCCGCCCACCGGCTTCGCATGGATGCTATTTCTCTACGATCCTTACATTAAATATGAAAGTATTAAACATATAAACAACCCGGAAGAAATGTTTAAAATTATGGTGGACACTGCATCGAAATCTGTTTCGTGCTTTAGGACGAGTTAGCGGATATACAGACAGACAGATGCGGAATATTATTTAAGGCTTTATGTGGCCGCTTGCAATTAGAAAGGGCAGTGTCCATTGACTATATTATGGTTCATAGTACTGTCCCTAATGTGGTCAATGAGAGGCCCACTATCAGCAGTGGGCGTTTACGAGCACATAATACTTTGTTAACTTAATTAACTACCTATACACCTTTATTTGTATTTGGGCACGTCCAGGTTGGTTTAATTATTGTTTTTCTTTTGTTATTTTTTAATGCTATATTTTTTTTTGTACTTTTGTACTTTTACTGGCGAATTCAGAATAAAATTGTTTTCTTTCTTCTTTCTTTCTTTCTTTCTTACTGTAGAAGGCGCTGTAATCTATAAAAAAAATGCATGATGAAGAAATGTTTGACGAATAAGGCCATTTCAAACTACAGAAAGAAATATCTACTTTTGCGAACAAAAACCACAGATAAAGCGAATATAATAAAACAGTACACCGCAGTCATTTTTATTCCATTCGAATAATATTTTCACAATTTATCTCACATCTTATTTTTTCATTACATTGCTACACAAATTATGAGGCAGTGTGTATCGATAGTACTAGTTCACACACGAATTTCAACTTTATCTCTCTAGTTATAGAGTTGAGATTACTTTGCTGATGAAATCAGTGTTCGCATACACGAATTCCAACTTTATGTTCTACAAAATAGAGTTGGGATTAGTTTGGTGACGAAATAGATTTTCGTGGCAGATATTTGGTTTTATTTACTCCAGTTTCTAGGGATAATCCAGTTGGTGATCATTTTATTTGAGGCTGGGATTGTTTCTATTGGTTACTGCAATTTGCTAGAATTGCGTGAAACCTTCAGGAGTGATTTTATTTGCCTTGAACATTGTTGCTTTTGTCGCTAAGGACACTTCGCCTGAGGGGATTAGTAATTGAGATAACAACAAGTTTACGGAAGCTAACAATAATTAGCGAGTAGGTAACTAGGTACCATGTTTTATTTTTAATAACCACCGACAAAAAAGAGGGGTGTTATTTATTTATTTATTTATTTATTTATACTCTTTATTGTACACCGGTAATAAATACAGGATTGAGAATCACTTAAGCTAATGTACAATGGGTGGTCTTATCGCGCACAGCGATCTGTTCCAGACAACCTTTGGATGGACATAACAGAAAAGAAATAGGTAATGGGCAGTCCAGGTGTACAAGCTGGTACATGGTGTTATAAGTCTGTATGCAAAACGGATGGACCGATTTCAATTAATATCATCTTAGCTACGTTTCATGAGAATCTGTTTAGCCTTTCATAAGTTACAGCTATTTTTCTACTCTCTGAGAGAACTCTTTTACACGTCTCTTAAAGTTATCTTCTTTATGTTATTTAAAAGAAAAATAACCTATGTTTCTCAGTGATAAATATACCAGCATTCTACTGTTTAAAGGATTTTTAAAATTGGTCCATTAGGCTAATTCACGTAACTAAAGAAGTGCAGTTGCCGCGCAGTTGCAATAAAATATTGATCAAAACAACACATTTGGTAATCTTCTTCTTCTTTCGTTATGGCAATTGAGCCGATGTCGACTATTCTGCGATTTGGTATCCTCTGAGCTTTAGTGAGATACGCTCGCGTCAAGTTCGAGACTCACTGCAATACGATCGGCGCGTCTTAAAATTACGTGAAATTGCCCTCTGTAGATAGTTTTTGAGTTTATTCACTACAAACTAAAATACAATTGTTTTCTCTTTATAATATTAGTATAGATAGGAATCGCAAACACTAGAAATAAGGCATAAGACAATACAATTCTGAGCACAAAGACTACCCTTATTGAGTAGGTACAAAGAACCCTTATAAGTTAGAACACAATATCTTTAGTTTTATCGCTACGATTCAATGAATATACATTAGTAATATCTACATTGTTTGTAACAGGTCTAATAACTGAATGTACTGAAACTAGAACAATTGTAATAATGTGTAGAGTTTCGGGTTTCCATACAATATTAATATTAGCAAGTTAATATACTCAATGAATGCCGCAAACTTGAGTGTTGAGCGTAAGGTTTTATTCCTTGATCGAGCATGGTTGTCGCATTTTGTATTAGTACATTTGTAACCCCCGACAAAAAAGAGGAGTGTTTTAAGTTTTAAGTTTGTAGTGTGTATCTGTGTAACCGTGGATATGTGTACCTGTGTATCTGTCTGTGTTTTTTCTACTCAATTTTACACTGTTGCCATCCTAAAATAATGTCTTCTCTGTCTATGCACCTGTCCTCTTCTTATTACCTGTGTCTGTCATTCTAGTGGGTCTTGTTTTTGTGGCAAATAAATGATTTATCTTTCTTTTTTCTTTTCTTCTTTAGAAAAAAAGCTTTTGAGCAGCTGAACAGATTTTCATGAAACATAGCTAAGATGATACCCGATGAAACTAGCTTTCGATTAAAAAATCTGCATTGAAATTGGTCCATCCGTTTTGGAACTACGATGCCACAGACAGACACACAACCACTACAAATTTAAATAACACCCCTCTTTTTGTCGGGGGTTAAATACCCTGTTATAAGTACTCAAATTTCTAATACTAAGAGCTCTGCTCATGACTATACACTGTATAGGATGAAGATAAATAAGTAAAACCGTGGGTAATGCCCCCTAGTCGCTCATTAAACTTACATTGTGTTAAAATTGTGGTAAGTGCACTTTGCAGGCAAACTTGCTTAGAAAATACGAGCATATTTACATTGTTACAATGTACTAGATGCTCAAAGGTTACAATACAGGGCACGACACGACGACACGACAGATACGGCCTTCTGCTACTTATTATGATGGGCAAAGTAGTCGGCAAGAGACACGTTGGTCGCAGGAAGAAGTCGTGGCTGAGGAACCTTCGGGAGTGGACTGGAGTCTCGAGTGCTGCACAACTGTTTCGCCTCGCGAGAGACAGAAAGAAATATGCAGAGCTGACTGCCAACCTTCGCTAGTCGGAGAGGCACTCTAAGAAGAAGAAGAATACAGGGAATGGAAATCGAATGTATGGTACAGCTTTGACGGTAGTAATGAGCAGAATATAAGTACAGCGTCAGTTACACTCTGGTTACACTTATACAAGTCAAAATGGTATTCTTCTATGTCTTAGGCACAATTCATGCCAAGAAGGCAGCGGTCGGCAGCGAAGCGGCGAGCAATTTCATTGCTAAAAATTACGCAGCATTTTAAACCTTATCTTCATTGCTATAAAACATAGTATCGCTTGAGAGGCGTGTAAGGGTCACGCGGCGCCGCTGGCAGTCTAGATACCTACCATAAGCGATCGGGCAAAGCGATGGGGAGGGGCCGAAGGTGGCCGCTTGCAGCTGTGGGTGGCCGCTTGCAGCTGTGGGTGGCCGCTTGCAGTTTTGGGTGGCCGCTGGCAGATGCGGGTGGCCGCTAGCGTCCGCTTCACTTCTTCCCTTATACTCATACTTATATCTGAGTGTCTCTATCATAATTCAATACAAAAAATAAGAAAATATGCAAGTTTTTATTTATGAAACGTATGAAACTGTACAGTCGTTAAATATTTTTGATGCTGACTGTACTTATGAAAAGGCCAGGTTGTTAATAATTCAAATTCAAAATCATTTATTCATAAGACATAGGTGAATAATTTTAATTTGCATCCTCATCAAGTTGACCTTTTTTTGCATTAAATTGACCTTTTGTGTCTCTTTATTTGGTGCACTGATCCCCAAAAAGTAATTACGCCAGCAAATTACGTGGAGTACGTATAATTTTATTATTTATTTTGTTCGTTTGTCCGTGCTTATTATATCATTTGGTTGCGGATTAACTTTTGGTTGAACAAAAATGCAGGTAGATTCTATGGTGGATATTTTGAAGGAGGCAATTTGAACCATAGTACCTTATTTCATGTGTAAAATATGTAAATAATGTATGTGTGTTGTGTGTTAGTTTATGTTAAACTATATGGGAATTCTACTCGTATACTTGAAACAAAGATGGTGGGATAAAAATTGAAAAACTTGCACCATAATAAAAAAACTGGAGACAAAAGTTGAAAAACTTAATAATACCATAATAATAACAACAATTTTTTTTAAATTTAGATATAAATATAACCTATATCACTTAATATATCTACTAATAGTATATATAAGGTGCTATAAAAATATCTGCCACGGCTTTAATGGGAGGTAGTATTGTGTTTATACATTACAATAGTGAAGAACTTTCGTACCCCGGAACAGTTAATTCAATTTGAGAAAATAAAGTAGTTAAATTAACATTGACTCTACTCTGCATAACGTGGTTCACAAATTTTTGAATTGAATTCGGTGCGGTGCGGCAACAGCTTATTAAGCCTACGGGATGGTTTTATACTATTAAATCAATTCAAATTTATACGTACTATTTATTGTATGAAAAAAAAAAAGACAAATAATCAATAATTTATCTTTACTATTGTAATCTATAACCACAATACTGTCTCCCATTGCAGCCGTGGCAGATATTTTTATAGCACCTTATATATAGATAGTAATACTTTCTATTATTGAAAGAATTTATAGAATCAGTTCAGTTCTAGAGATACACCCTTATATTAGGTACAAACAAACGAAACTTCTATATAATGTTAGTATAGATCAGCAATTATAATAATGTTCTTTCAGACTTTTTCTTTTTGTTCGCCTCCAAAAGGTCATAGCGTGATGTTAAATAGCCTACAGCCTTCCTCATGAATTGGGCTATCAAATGCATTTTTTTTTAAATCCCACTGGCAGTTCCAGAGTATAACCAGTTCAAACAAAAAAACAAACAAACGTTTCAACTTTATAGATGAAAGCTGATAGCTTCTGATAGACATGTCGAAGTCAAATTGTAGAATCCGCCGCATTAAATAAAATATTATAGTTTAAAAAAAACTATAGAACACTCTTTAGTCATCCAAACTAACCGTGCATGCAAAATTTCAGCTCAATCGGAAACCGGGAAGTGGGTCAAATTTAACTTCCAAGATTTTCTTACATAGTTAGTTAGTTACAGGTGAAGCTAATAAAAGCGTGTTAAAAACGGCAGCTGAAGTGTAGATACAATCCGCCGCAATATAAAACGGCTAGCTGCTTTACAAAACAGCTGTAAGTTCTGTAAAACAGTTAGATAAGGTTTACGTGAATTGTTGTAGCAACATGTTCCACAAAGTTGGTCACAGTTACTAAATTAAGGCACCCCGAGCAGATCAGTTAAGGAAATCTTTTTGGTAACTAGGTACAGTTACCAAAAACACGTTAGAAATGCGATCAAAGGCGCGCGAGCCGAGCGAACGCTTGATCCCAGTTGTCAGAAAGAAAAAACGTTTATGAGACATCACAAAGTAACCGACACCGAAACAATAAAATATAACATAAAAAACATGAAGAAAATAAAAAATAATTAACTTATAAGACAAAAAACAACAACTAAAATTAATTATAATAGTAAAACTATTCATAAACATACATAACAAGGAAAACAAAAACTCGTACGTAAAGAAACACGGGAACCCGCAGTCACAGCTCGCAGTTTCTAGATTAGGGCACCCCAAGCAGATCGTTCGGAATTATCTGCTGTTTTGTAAAGCGGCTAGACGTTTTGTATCTGAAAAAAATTTTTCGTTATATGTAACCAAAGCTTTGTCTATTAGTTACATAAATTAAATGACAATCAAACTATGCGAACACATAACAAAATCGAGTTTGAAATTACACAACCAGTTTGGTGCCTATTAAGTAGCGAGTTTTGCTATTCGGCTATTTCCTGAAATAACCGAACCAGTTCGGTTATTTCTTTTTTTCAGTGTAATGTGGCAGATTCTATTATTATTGGTTTTTTACTAAATCATTACACTTATCACATATACCCCACCCACCCCGACACACCCCCACACTGTCATTCACACCCTTACAGACGCACATACCTGACATACAAATAGTACTACTAGTTCCAGTTGTTTCCATTTGTTTCTCAATACCTTAGCTCCCGCATGTTAGGTACATGTGGAAGCTGAGGTATCTCTTTCTATATACTTTGGCTGCTACATTTTTACGATTATTAAGGGGTGGGAGCCTGGAGACCCGTCGTACAGGTCTCGAACCTAGTGCAGACTCCAGCTCTCACAAAGGTTAAGTTTTAGCTGTATACCTTTAATAAACTATCTGTAACCACTGTACCTTTATTAGAGAAATAAATAAAATTTACTCTTACTGTTACTCTATTATTACTACGTTACATCAGGCCTAGTTGGCGAATTAATTCATCCATCCATGTTTTTCTTTCACCAAATATCACGTAGTCCGAATCCAGCTTAATTCTGCAAATTAATAAATTGCTTTTATTTAATTCAATACGATTCACTTTGATACAGAGAGAAGAAATAAAAGACACAATATTGTAATTCGTAAAGTAGAGAGCCACTGTAAATCTTTGGGACGTTTCGGATGAATGAGTAATTTTTAAATTGGGTAACTTCGGCCTTTTTGCTGCTTACATTTTATCTGAAAGTGTTTCAAAATTTTCACTTCATTACAACGGTGGAACACTTGTCCCCTATACATGAACTGCAGTAGCCAATATAGAAAATTCTTGACCGACTGCTAAAGTTGCCAGTTGCAGAAGCAATTTGGCATAAAATAAACTTTAAGAAATAGTAAAAACCGACTTAAAAAAACTAAAAAGTATAAAATAATTTTCTTTAAAAATATCCGAAACGGCTGGATCAATTATGACGGGATTTTCACTGGCAGATAGCTGATGTTATAAGGAGTAACTTATGCTACTCTAATTTTAGAAAAAGAAAAATGAATTAGGGTTCCTGGCAAAAAACACATCACGTACAATGAGAATGACATCAACGTATAATAATATAAACAGCAGTAGCTAATTCTCTGAAACGGCTGGACCGATTTTGACGGGAATTTCCCTGGCAGATAGCTGGTGTGATAAGGAGTAACAGATTAGGCAACAACTATAAAAAAAAAAAAACCGTTGCCCAAATTGCCCCTGAAAAATTAAGTGGCCTCCTACAAACTCAATGGACAGCCTAACAATTAACTTCCAAATTACCAAAGTATTTATCTGACATCTTCAAAACTCCTACTTTCCTTAAAAACTCCTAAAATATTAAAAACATAAGGAAATGAAACAGTTAGTAAAGTCAGGACTTTTTAAATTCAATATTGTATCTTCAAACCTGACATTTGCAAATGAAATACACGAGAAGTTTGGAGACAAAAGAATAAAATATCTCTTGAATGTCGCACAAACAATTATGTGCTTTATGTAGATTGTTATATAGTATAAATTAGAATGGATGTTGGATTGACATTTCTCGTATAATGCTTGGAGTAATTCTTTCGCTTTCTTGTTTCTATTAAATCGTTTCTTATATTCTTATTCATGGAGCTAAGGGCGTGTTTACATTTGTTTAGTACGGACAGTAGAGTGTGTAGAGCTTTATTATTCTTACATTTAGCTACCTAGGTAGTTTTCGGTACGGTTACACTACGGGAAACGGTGGACTAAAATTTTCTCTACCGTATCTCGTAGATATATAAAACTCATTACAGCCAATACATTATCTACCAGACAACCTTAGGTGATGCAGAGACAATAAAGGTAGGTATATGTACCTATCTATCAAAAAACAAACATAATTGAGAGACATAAATACTAACTATATAAACTTACATAAGCATTACCAACATATATATTTTATGCTTAATAAATTTAATATTAATTCATATATACAGAAATAATAAATCATACAATTCGGAAAAATTTGAGTCGAGATGAATCTGCCGACGTCTTGTCACGAAAGTATTTACGCACTTTAAATTTAAACGAGAGCTTGAGTATCCCTAAAGTTACACATTTCCAGGATTTCGACAATCGACAAGCTGTCTGTCAAAAAGACCTTTTACTACCTTAATTTATAGGCACGTTTACCTCACAGATTATTATCTATGTAAAAGTACCTAACTAGTGCACGCCACCCCTTAACTACTGGGTAGTATAGTGACCTAAATTTGGTGAATTACGTATTCTAGCTGCGCGGTTAGGTCACCGTGCGAATGTCAATGAATTTTGAGCGGCCATCGGCCGTTTTTACAGTGGACTAGGGTTAAATGGACGTAGAAAATAGAATAACACTTTGGTAGCCAGGAAAATCCGTGGGAATAGATCTTTGAATTTCGTGGGAATAGGTCTTTAAAATCCGTGGCAATAGGTCTTTAAAATCCGTGGGAATATAGATCTTTAAAATCCGTGGGAATAGTTCTTTAAAATGTAAAGGGAGCTTCCAATTTTTTTTTCCTAGTCAAAGGGTAGCCAGCTAAGCATTTGCTGGGCGCGAATAAGCTCTTACGTTGATAATAACAACAAGAAGTAGCAGGAACAAGTAGTTAATTCTTACCTTCCATTTCTTTCCGCATCAGGTTGGAAATTTTCCAATATTTCCGTACATTATGTTCGCGAAACTTAATTTCCTAGCCATCACGAAATGCTTCGATTATTGCGCAATTTTAAATTGAAACTGTCGTACAATAGAAATAGTGTTACCTCGTAGAATGGCGGGCCATGAAAACAGCGGATACTTCATGAAATATTTCCATAATCACCACATTTAGGAAACAGGTGATTGAAGTGAGAAGGTGTTGTCTTTTTTTTCTTTTTAATTTTATCCCAGGGTAATTAAACACTTACGTTTTAGACGAGATTCTGCTGGTGACATTCTTGTTATTATCTAATTTGCCTTTTCAAATACACCAGGAAAGGAGGGTATGGTGTATATTTTGCCTGGAATGACACTGCATGTTTATGAGGCAAGTTTGTCTTCTTCTTTGTCGTTTCGCTTGTAGCGATACCTATTGCCACATAGAATGACTACTTAGCAAGGCAGCAAGCTAACTATAGTAGCGCGTAAATATGAATTCGACCAATCAGATTACGAGGCCTGCATCGCGCAAGGAAAAAGAACATCGTATCCAGATATTATACAACTGTCCGACATCAACCGTCGGGATTCGGCCGGCAGGCAATATCATCTCGCCTAGTCGGAGGATCCCCTCTTTTCAACGGATAAATACCATACCTCGTTCCTCCACATGCTCTTGGCAGAATGGTCGTGGTCGTCATGTAGTACCATTATCAGTGGCTGATGTAGCTCTTCTCACGATATCTCGCCATCGGTATCTGTTGGTACACTGGTGCACTCATGCAAGGGCCCGCCCACACTGGATTGGATATGGACAGTCCATCACATAGGTGACCTTCCGCGCGATCTGGTGCCTTCCACTTTGCTTTGCACGACAAGACGCTCTATCGAGTCGTATTCCCGTCTCGAGACGTGCCCAACTAATTTCAATATACGAGTTTGGACTATGGCAGATAGGTCTTGGTGCCGAGTTCTTGGAGTATGGAGACAATAGTCAAGTATTGTTATAGCGAGGTTTAAAGGAAAGAATGACGGCACGGTTGGCGCAGTGGCTACGCGAGTAGCTTTCTGCGATACTTGCCGCGGGTTCGATCGCCGCATGGAACAAATATTTTCATGATCTACAGAAAGTTGTTTCTGGTCTGGGTGTGTGTGCATGTGATATGTATGTTTGTAAACTGTACCCTCGATACAGGAGAAATCCAACAAAGGGGCAACGTTTTTTTAAAAAACAGAAAAAAAAAACGAAGTGGTATTTAAAAAAAAATTAAATATAGGTACAGCCAAGGTTAACAGAGTCATATCTCGAACTTTTATGAAGCAGACGCCACAATCCATTTATGTCATAAGTCATAACTTTTAAACGTTGTGTCAACTGAAATAGCTTTTGTTCAAAACAAACTCTCAGAAGCATGATTAATAATATTTGCTATATAAATAAGAAATAATAACCGTCTAACCTTTTATATTTTTTTCGTTTTAAATAACTAAATTCTATCTGTCATGATTCCAGCTATAAATCATACTCGTTTTAAATATTTTACAAAGGGCAAAAACCTAAAAAATGTTTGAGTTTATGCCAAAAAATGTTTCCACAAATAAAAACGTATTTGCTTGTCATATGACACACATTATTATTTATAAGCTGAACAAAATTTGAAATCTATGGATATTGTATAACAACTATTTATTTTATTATTAACGGGCACAACCCACACAAAACATTTTCTATTACATTAAATAAAAGCATAACTCTAAATTCTTTAAAATGTAATCTGTTAATGTTGTTTGGTTAATAAAGAAATTATCTACTGGTAAAAATGTGGTAGAATGGCTTTCTTGAAGATCCTAAATAGTTATGATGATAATGATAGTGTAAATGAGATATGGGGCACGCCTACTTAAAAATAACGTTTTATGACTTTTCTGGAATTCAAATAAAATAACAGCTAGTCGTGAAAAAAAAACCATAAAATCTGGATCTTTTTTATCTCACTGGGTTAGCTGTTAAAACATGAAAAATATTAGTAAAATAACAGTAGGTAATATAATAATATAGGTATATTTATATTAGTAATATCTACTTCGTTTTTTTTTTCCAATAGCGAAATATTTTTCCTTTTTCTATTACTTATCTTTGCAAAAGTCAGCTGCTGCATTAAGATATAGCACAAAACAGACTTTAGAACTTTTAAAAGTAGAAGTTTCTTTTAGCAATACTGCGATTTTAAAAATATAAAACCCTCTGGCGCCAGATGTGGTGCCAACATACATATTTTCCGGTCGACACGACAAAGCAAAACTTTTCGAATAAATCCGCTGGTTTTATGGCCCCACTGCGGGCGTGCCGTGCTGTAAGCTGTTATTACTATTGCTATTTTTCAAGCTATTGTGATGATGTGTGCGCGTGAGCTGGTTATTGAGCAGCTATTTGGCCGACTTCGATAGGAAATAATTGTGTGTTGTATTTGATTGTGAACGGTTTTGATGGCCTGTTTGTAGAGTTGCAAAATTGAATGGATTGGAAAGATTGAAGATTTAAAAAAAAATTGTCAAAGGCTGGAAAGAGAGAAAGTAGTGCTAGGGCATTATGGAAGGTAATTATGCTTTTGTATGTAAAATAAAATCTTTATGGAAACTTGCACGTAATTATAATGAGAAATTATGTTAAAAAATCATTAATAAAAGTTGTGAAAAGTGCATTATACCTATAAATTACGTAAAACGGAACGTTATTTCAAACACCATCATGATATATTTACACGCTATGAACGATCGATGGAATGACGACATGTCACGTGACTCTGTGTTTTGGCGCGAAAATTTGAATGTATTTGTGATATTTTAACTATTCGTGTATTTTTGTTTTTGTTTTTACTGTTTGTTAAGGTCTTGAATCTGTCCAAAAAAATGAAACAACTGACACATAACCTAACCGTCAAAAACCCCCGACTCCAACTAGAAAAAGAGCTGTAACTTTGGAAAGGCTGAACAGATTTTCATAAAATATAGCTAAGACGATACCCAATGAAATTAGGTTTTGATTTAAAACAAACTGCATTGAAATCGGTCCATCCGTTTTGGAGCTACGAAGCCACAGACAGATACACAGATACACACTTATAACATCCTTTTCGTCGGGGGTTAAAAAGAAAGCAATTAATATATATATATATGTAATTTATTTCTACACTAAATACCGACATTCGCAAATAAATCTGAGACATGGCAAGCTCTCTAAAAACAAAATACTGGCAACGCTTTACGGGAAGATCGTTCATAAAATATTCCTAAATTACCGAAATTAAATTTATTTTATTTTATTTATTTATCAATCAATATTGTAGTACATAGGTAAAATAAAGTCATTAAATATGAGAATGTAGTGCTGCTATGACCCGCCATAGAGACATACAATAGTTAAACACATCAACTTTTCCTGGTGACAATGAATATTAATTTATTATACAATTTACAATCTATATTTTTTATTGTACAATTTTATGTTAATGTACATCCATTTCGAGGGTTAAAAAAACAGTCAAAACAAAGTAAACAAGGATTATCTAGACCTTTGGTTTGACAACAGTAGTAATAAATGGCGGAACCTCGCCTATGGCTTGTCAAACTTTTAGATTTGAATTAACTTGTTTGATTTATTATTATTTTAATTTGAACAGAGTGGAGTTGGGGACCGATGATGAATAAGGTGCTTTAAAATTTGAGCCAATGCCCAACCATTTTAACTTTTCAGGGGGTCTAAAAAGGCCGCTTGAGATGAATCATAATAATGATTCACATTACAAATGTCAAGGTATGCGTCTATTGGACGACTCATATTATCATTCGCGTAAGGTTCATATTCAATTGTCATCTGTTTGACAGTTATTATGGAGTTCCATAATCAGTCAATCGTGTAGAACTGGAAAGAAAAAAGAAAGAAAGAAAAAATATTTATTTGCCACAAATACAAGACCCACTAGAATTACTTCAGTAAAAATCATAAACTTATTATTACTTACTACTACGTTCATGGTGAAAATGCCACGGCACGTCATTTAAGTAAAACAAAACAATGACTTATGAAATACTAAATGCTATACTATATGCTCTGTCACCGGATTCACGCATACCTAGCATGTTTTAATCTTGTCATTTTCATGTAAGAAAGAAAAGAAAGAAAAAGTATTTATTTGACACAGCACAAAAACGATTTTAAAGATAATATAACAGAAAAATAAAAGAATAAAAACATGTAAAACAAAAAAAAAAACAAAAAAAATTATCCTAAATAAAAAATGGATTGTACGTCGCAGCTGTGTCAAAAAGGCTTCCGCTCAGCTTCAGCTGTCGCGCTGCGAGCAGCTCGACAGCGCTGGTTTTCAGCGGGAGCCACATCGAGTGACGTTATGTGTGCCTGCCTACGTGTACAGAAAATATATTAAGTAAATATGAATTAAATAAATAATAATTATAAAAGAACTGACATGACAATGACATGTCATGTCATTGTTGTCACAGCTCGGTCACGTTCGCGTTCAATCATCAGTCATGGGTCATGTCCGTAGACAGAGAAGGCAATCTGTCTACGGTCATGTCATTATCGAGTGATGATTTAGGCATTGATGATTTTATCGTTGTCATTGCATGGCTAAATGATTTTGAAATATCAATGATTTATTCATGTGACATGATATCCGACTCATCTCTAGTGTACAGACAGAATGTTCTATGATTTCTATCTGTCACTTTTTCATCTTTGACTTAGACAGCGATTTACTTAACTTACAATATACGCTCTGACTAAGCTAAATTATGTTTCTGCAACTATTAGATTTATTTTCTACTCTTTTGTTAGCTGTTCGCAGTACATTTTCAAGACACGAGTAGGTACCGCAACATGAGTGCATTTGTTATTTCGCAACGTGACAAGTAGAGATCTTTCACTACGGTCTCTCTCGTTACAAATGTGGCGATATTATGTGAGCTACGGCTGTGGTCACTGGCTCACTGTATTGCGTGGAGTGGGGCCATGAAAACCACGGAATGTAGTGTAGGAACATTGAAAAAACACTGAAAAATAAAAGTGCTATATTGATATACAGGATATTTTATTATGTAGTATAATTTGTAGAGTGATTCAGTTTCTGTTCCTAAATGCAACCGCAGTATTAGGATAAACTTTAAAACAAAACGAAAATTCGACTTAGTATGGGGTCACGCACATTACTAACGCAAGCCATACAAAATCAAATTTTTATTTTGTTTTGGAGTGAATTTTGGTAGATACTGTGGTTGCATTTGAGAACGGACACTGAATAATACTGCAAGTTTTGCGCACTACATAAAAAAATATCCTGTATAATTATTTGTCAAAGTCGGAATTAGCAAAAAAAAAACTGTTCTATACAAATAAAATTCAACATTACTCGATTGAATGTATGGCACAGCAGATTTTTTTTCCGATTTCTTTGATCCTATAGTAAAAAGTTGTTCTTAACAAGCAGTAGGTACCTAAGTAAAACGCATCGATATCCGTGGCCTAAGGGATTTTCTCAATTTTTGTATCTTGTCATGGCGACAGTTATATTTTTTTAAATAATTACTTATTAGATTTTTTTGAACACCTGAATATTATCAGGGCTTACTGTTTGGTGTACAGTCCGATTCTTTACCTTTTTTTTCAATCTAATATCCCAAAATCGCTCCCGCTCATTCTCCGCTCGCTTCATAGCCCAACATGACGGCTGTTTATTATCTAGTTTTCTGTTTTGTTTCACCGAAGACACGTGAAGTTTACCAACTGTTGTTTTCGTTATCTGTGGCACTTCGCTAGTGTTTGTCTAACTATGAAATGAGGGCACGGTTATCACTAATTGCGTACCTATATTTGTATGAGATTTTGTTATTGTTGAGTCTATAAGAAATAGTGTAGGCACAAATTTTTGTATGATATTTTCCTATTCAATCAATTCAATCTGTTTCAATTTTTTATTATTTTTTTGTACTGACAATGTATGTCCTGCCTATCGAATAAATGCTTTCTATTCTATTCTATGTGCGAGGGTGTTATAAGTGTGTTGTGTGTATCTGTGTGTCTGTTTGTTGCATCGTAGTTCCAAAACGGATGAACTGATTTCAATGCCGTTTTTTAAATTGAAAGCTAGTTTAATCGGGTATCATCTCAGCTATGTTTCATGAAAATCTGTTCAGCCGTTCAAAAGTTACAGCTCTTTTTGTAGTTGGAGTGGGGGGTTTTTGACGGTTAGGTTATTTTTAGTACCTATGAACTTATTATCTATATTTTCACTTTACTCAATGTAAAGCTCTCATATCTTTTCACAATCCCAATTTGAGTAGTGAAACGTCTCTGGAACAATATAAGCTCTTATTTTAATAATCGAAAATGTTTTAAAGCTAGGCTCTATGATTGGTACCGATACAATTTAATTTCCAAATTAAATCTGTAGTAGATTTATCAATTATGTAGGCATTGAGATCGGGCGGCGCGGCGACGCGATGCGTGTGTGTCAGAGCAGCCGAGCCCAATAAGTCATATGGTCGAGTTCATGACCTTAGTGCCATTCATAATCATAAAGGAAGAAAGGTTTTATGCAAACGGAAACATCAATTATTTTAATTAATTTTGAAAACTTATAAAAAATATTGTTTTTTTTTTTGCTATAAAATGTATTTTAGCCTCTAGATTTACCTCCTAAAATATTTTGCATTATTAAAATAAGACCTCATATGTGGCTCATCCACCATGTGTGGCTAAAAATAATTAACGACATTATGAACTTATCTAAAATTATAATACCCTCTTAAACTGCCAAGATAACAATCTCCAACATTACCTGTCCCATAAGCTCTTAAAAAGGGTCCTTGAGACGTCGAGGGGACCGATAATTCAGTTTTATCCTCCGGAAGTACAGGGCGCAGGTGGCGCCATCTTGGAAACGTACAATAAATGTCAAACGCATTAATAAGGCAGCGTACAGATAATATAGAAACACCGATCGCCGACTGTTGCTAAAGACCTATTGCGTAATTTAAATTTGAAAAAAAAAGCAATATTATTTATTTCTAATTTTCTGCACTAAATACCGACAGCGACACTCCCATATAAATATGATAAATGACAAGCTATCTTAAAAAAAAACTGGCAACACTAAACGGGAAAATCGTTCTTAAAATATTTTTAAATTACTGGTTGTTTTTTTTTTTGCTGGCAACAATGAATGTATGTTGATTATTTTACAATTTTTATTTTTTTATTGTACAATTTTATGTAAATTTACAATACATCCAATACTTAACTGTGAAAGCTTCATAGATACGTATTTATTATTATTAACCTTTAGATTTGTTGATATTGACGAGATTTCATGTTTTAAACCTAATCGAAAATAAAACCTAAGCTAACTCTGTTCTCAACGTTTCGTTTAGTATAGGAAGATAATTTTTAGAGAATATCTGTTAATCTTATAAATATGACAGTATGACAAATGAAATTAATCACCTTTTATTTAATTCTTCTGACATCAAAGTAATTATAAAAAGCGATAGATCTGGACGTGAAATTAATCAAGATGTTATTTATGGAATCGTTACTTCAGGTAATGGATTTGCTCAGTTGGATGAATTTTGTGCACATGTTGAAATCCCTTGTATTTCTGACAAGATTTTCATAAAAGAAGACATTCTCTTTGGTGATAAAATTAAAGATATTGCTTTGGAAAGTATGTACCAAGCCGGCTTAGAAGAAAAAGAAATAGCCATCGCGAAAGGTCATGTGGACCCTGACGGAATTCCTTATATTACAGTTGTAGTAGACGGGTCCTGGGCCAAACGGTCATATAGGACGAATTATAATTCACTATCTGGAGTATCCTGCATAATTGGTTATGTAACCAAAAAAGTTTTATTTTTGGGAATCAGAAATGCATATTGTTGCGTATGTGCTATAGCCAAAAACAAAAATTCTGACCCGAAAGTACACCGTTGCTTTAAAAATTGGTCCAAAAGCTCGACGGCTATGGAAGCAGATGGCATCGTAGAAGGCTTTAAATGCAGTATCGATATGCACAAAATTAAATATAAAACGCTGATTGGTGATGGTGATAGTAGTGTCACTAGCGCTCTCAATGAATCTTTGCCGTACGGGCACTGTACAATAATAAAAAAAATTGAATGCAGCAATCATTTGCTACGAAATTACTGCTCAAAATTAAAAAATTTAACAAAAAAAACTGAAAACAAATTTGGTTTGGTTCCAGTAAGATTACGGAAACTTCTGGATTTAAATATCTTGCGCCTACGAAAGGCCATAAAAGGGGCCGTCGATCACACATCAAAATTAACAGATATGACAATGGTGCAAAAATTAGATAATTTAAAACAAGATTTGCTGAATAGTCCATGCCATGTATTTGGTGACCATGAAAACTGCAAGCCTTATTTTTGTAGTAAAGGAGCAAGTGGTGAAAATTCAGTCCCCGAAATGAAGAAATGTGGCTTGTGGTATGAAATTTATTCAATTTTGAGCCTTATTGTGACAAATGTGGAAAGTGTCCTATTGGCACAAACAAACAATATTGCAGAGCAATTTAATTCAACCATCGCAAAATTTATTGGAGGAAAAAGGGTAAATTATTGTCTGCGCGGTGCCTACGAAACGCGGTGCTATGCAGCAGCGGCTAAACAAAATACTGGCAGTTTAGTCAAAACCCTGGCAAAGAACACTGAAATAGCGACTAAATATTTAAAGCGTCATGCATCAAAAAATAAAAGGAAAGCAGATACAAATAGAAGTATAAAAAGAATAAAAAGAAATGCCGCACTCGCAGACGAGCATTATGGAAATTTGGAGAAAGAAGCAGATCTGGACAATAATGTCTTTGAAAAAAAGAAAGAAGACTTTTTACAAGAGTTGAACAAAAGTGCATGTACTATAAGTGAAATCCAAAAGAAGACCATTGGGCAAGGAACAAATCAAGAATGGCTAAAGCACAGAAAAATTAGATTGACTGCGTCATTTTTTGGTCAAGTTTGCAAATTAAAACCAACGACATCTTGCAAGAACCTAATAAAACAAATATTATACAGCACATTTAAAGGAAATGATGCTACAAGGTATGGTAACCAGAATGAACCCATAGCACTAAAAGATGCTGAAAAGCTTTTAGGGCTTCATATCGAGCCATGTGGCTTGTTTATTGACAAAAAACGTCCTTATCTCGGAGCAAGCCCAGACGGTTTGATAGGTGATGACGCAATAATTGAAATAAAGTGTCCATCAAGCGCAGCAAATTTATCACCGGCAGAAGCAATAAAGGAAAAAAAAATTATTTTTTGTACAAAAGATGGCGATGATTTAAATCAAATCAAATTAAAAAGAAATCACAATTATTTTTACCAAATTCAAGGACAACTTCAAATAACTGAACGTCAATATTGTATATTCATCGTGTGGACACCTAAAGGATTGGCATATGAGAGAATCGAAAAAGATGATCAATTCTGGAATTCGGAGATCTCGAAATTGGAAGAATTTTATTTTAAATGTGTACTTCCCGAATTAATAGATCCCCGATTGCCAAGAAATCTACCTATCAGAGACAGAATATAAATATAACCTTTTTTAGTCCAAAAAAAGTAAAATATAATAGTAATTATATTTTTATTTATAATATAAATAGCAATGCCAGCGACTCAAAAAAATCTATACATATTATTCTTATGTTAGAAAGAAAAAAAAAAACAAAAAAACAAAAAAAAAACAATAATTAAAGCAACCTGGACGGGACCAAAAATGGCCCCCATCTCAGCATAATGTTGTTGAATCTATACACATACATCACAATAATATAATGGTTCGATGAATATAAAATATTGACACAGATTAAAAAATATACATACATAAATATTATCTTCACGCCACAGGGTATAATTTTAATCAGTGTTTAAAAATTATAAGTTTTTAGGTAAGGAGCGATATACTATTGTAGTTTTTGGTAAGGAGGTTATTGTGAAAACGTGTAATAATACCTACTCTGTGTATTTTATTACACTGTTTTATGTTTTATAATAATAAAGACATGCAAAAAAAAAACTAGTTTAGTGTGTAAAGTTTACACTGTTTATTCCGAGAACTATATTATTTATTATAAAAAGTTCAGCCGATATGGTCACCCTACACAACTTTACCGACATCGCGAATTGATTAGTATTTTTTAACCCCCGACAAAAAAGAGGGGTGTTTTATGTTTGATATGTGTATTTGTGTATCTGTCTGTGGCATCGTAGCTCCAAAACGGATGGACCGATTTGAATGCAGTTTCTTTATTCGAAAGCTAGTTTAATCGAGTATCAACTTAGCTATGTTTTATGAAAATTTGTTCAGCCGTTCAAAAGTTACAGTTCTTTTTCTAGTTGGAGTCACATAGAAATCTGTAAAACATGAAGTTTGAGTACCAACATGATGGGGCTGTGTCGAATAGTGCCGGAGATACAAGCTTTCAAAAATTTGGTCACGTGGTCACATAGAAATCACTAAAATATGAAGTGCGGCTTCGTATTATATAATATACCAGTGGTTTTTTCCTTACCCTGCGCCGATTGAATCCGATTTCAATAAAATTTAGCATAATATATAGCTTTACTCCTTGGTAGGTACTTTTTTATCACAAAATTTAATATACCTACATAAATAAATGTCCACCCGTGCGAAGCAGGGACGGGCCGCTATGATGAAGAAATGTATCATGGAACAGTTTTCTTTTTTCGCCATTTGAGGGTTGGTCCCATAGTAAAAGTTGTTCATAATGATGAGTACAATAACCGCCTTTCGGCTTTATGTACCCTTTCCGACTAAACGTGTAGATTTTCCCATTATCGTTAATTAATTGATTAATTAATAGATAGCTTTTTACGAAATGCGTAATAATATTATAGAATATAATATTACCTACAGTACTAATAACAAAAAATAATTTAAAATATATATTGTCTGTCTGTCTGTTTGTTCCGGTTAGGTAATCTCCGAAACGGCGGGCGCACCGCCCGCCGACCCCGCCAGCCGCGCGCCCTTTGCTTCGAAAGTTGAAAATACTTGCATAGGAAATCGATCCGTGTTGTCATATGAATAAGGAGCTCAATCGTATTTGCGAAAAAATACTTGAGAGATCAAAGTACGTATTTTTTTTTCGCAAGTACCATTATGCTCCTTATTTATATTATGACATTTATACTCCTTATTTATATTATGACATGGATCGATTTCACATGGAAGTATTTTCAATTCTCGTGTTTTCCAGTTCTGCTTCTGGCAGTGCCCGACATGCAAATACTTTTTTTTAGACATTTGATTTTAATTATTATTATTTAATTATACATATTATTTTAATTTAATTATTATTACACTATGTATTATGGAAATATATAAATAAAACACATACAATACACATTGCATAAAACATGAAAAATATAGATTACTATTACTACATTAGGTAGGTACCTATATTATTTGATCTAAAGTAAAAAATCTACCTATTTGAAATTAGAAGTCGCGCGCAACCGACCAATACCTACTTGAGAGCGCTTGTATTTCCCGCCATACCAGGACGCCCTACTTCGAAGCGAAGCCCTGGTTTTAAAATCAAATCGCTAAAAATGAAATCGCGAAAAAAATATCAGCTGTTCCATACATTTAGTCGAGTAATATTGAATAATTTGTATTGAACAGCTGATATTTTTTTCACGATTTCACGTTTCGTCCCATAGTAAAAGTTGTACATAATAATGAGTACAACAACTCCACGAAATTTATAAAGTTATAAGTATACAGTAAAAATAAAACAATTAAACAAAATTGTCTGTCTGTCTGTTTGTTCCGGCTAATCTCCAAAACGGCGCTTCGGTATCGATTTTGACGGGACTTTCACTAGCAGATAGCTGATGTTGTAAGGAGTAACTTAGGCTACTTTTACTCTTAATTTAAAGAAAGAATAATTTAGGTCCACGCGAACGAAGACGCGGGTACAGCTATTCACCAATAAAGTAAATAAAAAAATAACACAATCAATGAACATCTTTTTTGTAAAGTTTATTACGCACCCAGTCGCGCGATCCGATAAGAATGAATGAAAACATATTCGACCAGCGTGCCGCACACATACGTAGTATCTCGAGTAGTCTGTGCCGCACACTACCACGCGCGCGCGCGTCTCTTTGTCAAACAGAGATAGCAATATTTAGGTTAATTTTTGCGCTCGCCTCGAATCGTAGTTGCCCGTACCGTCCGCCGGAACCTTAAACCGACATTCAAAGGAAAACAAAAACATTTTTACTAGAAAGCCACACACAAAAATGGTGGGCCTGCCTGATTTTATTAACTGCATAGTATTCCCGTAGGAACCTAAAAATGATTGGAAACAAGAGGAAATAAGTCACACGAGGAAACATCAATCGAACTTCTGTGATTTCCACGCGGACAAAACCGTCGCATTAGCTTGTTTTGTTATGAATCTAAACTTAGGGGGAAAAGCAAAAGTCATGATTTATAAGTTCTATTAATTTCTTGGCAAAATGGCTATGGCTACAGTTGCCATTAAAAAAAATAAAAAAAATCTTTTAATTTTCTTTGTTCTTCTGCTGATGATTACTCTATGAAGACGATGCGAAATAATAAACCAAAATAATTCAGATTGTTTTTTGTAGACATATTGTTAATGTTAGCCTATATCAGCCCACTGCTGAGCAAAGGCCTGCCCCCATGACTTCCATGTCTTCCGGTCCAGAACCAGTGTGGACCATTCCTTATTAATTTTATCCAGCTCGTCTCTCCATCTCCTTTGTGGTCTACCGCGACGCCGTTTAGCTATGTCAAGGCTCCACATAGTGGCAATTTTGCCCCACAGCTCATCAGGCATACGGCAGATGTGGCCAGCCCAATCCCACTTGAGTTTCCCGACTTTCTGAATTATGATTCGTATTTTGGAACGCAGTGTGGTGTTTCGAACATGGTCTGTTAATTTTACGCCTAAAATACTGCGCTCCATCGCACGTTGGCAAACCTTGAGTTTGGACTATTGGAGATGGTTTTTGTAGACATACACTTAGTTTTTTTTTGGTGGCCATATTTATGGGCGTGGATCAGACCATCAAACTGAACAACTTTCTCTATGCGACCAATATCGTAATCGCGCAAAAATAATCAGCTGTCCCATACAATATCTACTTCAATACCTACTCGAACTAAACGTACACAATATGTGTGTTTGTTAACTGTACCCACGATACAAGAGAAATCCCAGTGTGCGGCAACGTTATTTAAAAAAGTAAGAAAAGAAAGAAAGCCCTTAATAAAAGTTGTTCATAATGATGAGTAGGTACCAACTTACAGGATATTTTTTTATTAGTGCGGAAAATTTGCAGTGTTTCAGTGTCCGTTCCCAAATGCAACAGCAACACTAAAATTCACTCCAAAACAAAATAAAAATTTGATTTCGTATGGCTTGCGTTAGAAAATTATATGTGTCGCCCATATTTTCATTTTGTGTCCCCCCCCCCCATTTTCGTTTTGTTTAAAAGTGTATCCCAATAAGTACTGCAGTTGCATTTAAGAACAGAGATTAAATCACTCTACAAATTACTCTTAATAATTTTTACAACTAACCTTATGATACTACATATAATATATTCTAATTGCTGTAGTATTTTAAGTGTAAATAAATAAATATTAATTATCTTTTTAGCATAGGAAAAACTAAGCGGGTCTAAGGGAACTAACAAAATTAATAGCATCGCTACTGAGACAGCATAAAAATATTATTATGTTTGCCGAGACGCTGGCAAAATATGCGAGATACAGGAAATTGTACAGTAGATGAATATTCTGTGCGACTACCTGTTCCCGCTACTTCATTCGCGTAGATTTTGAATAGGTTCTCGTGAGTAAGTACAGTACTACCAACTTATCTGTGAAGTGGCAGAAAATGGAACTACAACAAATTCATACGATTTGACAGTTGAAGTCTTGCCAAAAATGCTTTTTCTTAGCCAACAGCGCCATCACTCTGTTCACGGATAACGTGGTCGAACTGTAAGTAAAACTTTATTTTGTGATGCATATGTAGATATAATACAATAAACTCTATTGTACAGTAGAAATACAAAAGATACATTAATTATAAAAATAAACATGTACCTACAATGGGCGGACTTCGCTCAAAGCGATGTCTTCCAGACAGGTGGCATGACTAGGAAAAAATAGAAAAAGTTTGCGATGTATCATATACATAATTATACATATAATATAATATTATAAACAGATAAACAATATGCAAAAATTTAATATTAAACTTACGTACATAAGTACGTATAGTTGCGAGTCGGGGGTTTTTGACGGCTAGGTCAAAAACCCCCGACTCGCAACTAGAAAAAATTGGAACTTTTGAACAGCAGAACAGATTTTCATGAAACATAGTTAAGATTATACCCGATTAAACAAGCTTTCAATTAAAAAAACTGTATTGAAATCGGTCCATCCACTTTTGAGCTACGATGCCACAGACAGATACACATATACACAGATACAAAGATACATCGATACACAGATACACACCACAAACTTATAACACTCCTCTTTTTTGACGCGGATTAAAAAAGAAGAATTTAATAACCACACTTCGCACTTGCACTTCTGCCTACCCTCTGTGCTATTACAGGTTAAGTTAAGTCCCTCCGTATAAATATTTCCTCATAGTGAATTATTCATGTTGGTTGCAGCACCATCTCGCGGATGCAAATATCGAGAGACCGACGGTTGCATCCATATGCCTGGGTGCTGTGGGCCATGTTATAAGCGAAAGCGAACTGCTGGCTGCTTATTCCAATCTGAATTACCTTTTCTCAATTAATACGGGCTTCCACTGCAAAAGAGCAATGAGCAAGTAATAGGTAACTGGACGGAACGGACCCCAACTAACTAAAATAGGTTTTACCGGCCATTAAGAAAGAGTTTTGACAATTGCCTTCCACTGCAAACGAGAAATGAAGAACGAGTTCATTATTAACTATTCTTACTCGTCATACCACTAAGGTGATAAACAAGCATACAGCCCGCCTGATGGTAAGCGGTTACCATAACCTATGAACGCTTGCAAAACCAGGGGCATCACTCGCGCGTTGCCAACCGAGTACAAAACGTTTTACTCTATAAGTACTCTCACACTAACGGTTGAATGCCGTACATAATACGAATCTGTTTGAAAGTTCGCGACTGACCGCGCTCCGTCTGCTATCGCGTGGCTGGTTAGACCCGCTGGACATATCACTACAACACGTGGTCATCGGCGTATCACGTTGCATCGCAGCTGCACCATGTTTTTTTTGTACGTCTCCTTATCAATAGCAAAGGAGACTACGTTTAGTACGGTCCATTCCACGACGCGGCGGCGGCGTCGCATCGTGTCATGATGACGAAGCGACGCCGCGACGTCCCGTCGCGATTTGCCCGCGTCTCACTTGCACCACACGAAAACCATAAAATAAGTACCGGTTTATTTACAGTGGAGGCTCAAGACGTTCCTTAAATTTATGCTCGGCATTAATTTGAGCATTCATTGCGTCGGAGGCTTATCTTAGCAAATTACTAACGACTGTATAAAACCATCAAATGGCATTGTTTGCTACCAATTGCCTTTTGGCTGTGTTTTTAAGTATACAGGATATTTTTTTATGTAATGCGCAGAATTTGTAGAGTGATTCAGTGTCCGTTCCCAAATGCAACCGCAGTACTAAAATTCCCTCCAAAAGAAAATAAAAAATTGATTTTGTATGGCTTGCGCTAGAAAATTATGCGTGTCCCCCATACTCAGTCAAATTTTCGTTTTGTTTTAAAGTGTATCCCAATACTGCGGTTGCATTTAGGAACAGAGACTGAATCATTCTACAAATTATACGCACTACATAAAAAATAGGTAGGTACCTACTCATACAAATAAACAAGGTTACAGAAAAAAAAAACAACGCGATAACGAAGTACACACATACACATGAAAATATCTTCAGTTTCTTTCTTTCTTTTTTCTTTCTTTCTCACGCTCAGCAGCCGCGGCTCATCTCTCCCGCCTCAAATATACAGCATGAGTTTTATTTATAACTTTTATTTCGTGAACAAAAGAAAATATTCATCACATCAGCAGTTTGTTATTCCAAAAGAATAATGTCATACAGAAAATAAATGAGAAAATGCGGCTATATTTCCTTCGAGCATAATAAATTCCTATACACTTGTCATAGAACTATGTATAATAATATACAACAGTAGATATCATTTTTCGACACAATTTATGGTAGGTACAAACTGGAAAAACAATAAAGTCATTTTTGTTTTATAATTTATTTATTTATTTATTCTTTGGAAAGCTTACAGACTAATAAAATTTATTAACTACAGTACAATATGTAAATAAGTTGCTAATGAAAAGCTTCCACATATAAAATATTACATAAATAAGCCTCGTATTATACGACATTCAGAAGTCGCATCGGCAATATTCGTAAAACCGATCAGTTCCGAACTGCGTGCGTCTTCAAGACCACGAATGTTTATTAGTACTGCAGTCAAACATGATCTTTAAGCTGATGCAATAAGTTGTAAAATTATCTGATTGAGCGACTGCCATTGGTTGTTCGATCAGGTACTACTACTAGGTAGGTAGGTTAGTTGTGTCGTACTATACACTCCCTTACAATTATAATAAAATGAAGACCCTAGACCGGGTGACAACATAAGCTACATGGACACTGGACAGGTAGGTAAAGTAGGTAGATAAAAAGAATTGAAATAGACCCTTTTTCAGGAAAACCTTTCATATTATCTTTTCTTTTTCCTGAAACTCCCGTCCTTCCGGTAAGTGCATAAATTTAAAGTAGGTACTTTAAATTAGAGTAGGTAGGTACTTTAAATTAATGCCCGCGAAAACCGCCTAGCGCCATGTTTGCTGTGAAATACCGACTTCATTAATATTTGCTCTTAAGAGAGGGAACCGTTTATATTTACCTTGAGAGCTGGATGCTGTAGGCTTCAGAACACAGAAATGGTCGTAATACACGTATGTGCATGTTGTATTATCGCATATGATTGCTGAGAAGAAGACACAGACAAGAGACAAAACATAGAAGTTGCTCGACAACGAAATCACATGGAAGAATAATGGTCGATGAAAACTGTGTATAATGAAGGGAACTTTCCCACTAAAGATAATACTCATAGCCAAGAGCAAACTCACGTAATTTTATGACGCGCCGATCATATATTATTGCAGTTATAATTGAACTTGTCGCGAGCGTATCTGAAGGTACGGGAATACCAAATGTATTGTTTTGATCAAAATTTTACTGCAACTGCGCGGCAACTGCACTTCTTTAGTTACGTGAATTAGCAATTACATTATTAGCCCACTCCGTCACTCGCTCAAAGCAGCTCGTTAAATATCGAAGGAGGGTGCGGGGTAGAGTGCGGTAAGTGGGCGCGTATATCGGATCTAGTCGGCTCACCGATAGCGAGCGAAGCAATATGAACTTTTGGTGCTCAGCAATTGAGCTCAAAATAGCGTACCTACTTCGCTCAAGAGACTGAAGTATCTGTTCGGTAGTAACTATTTATTAATCTGTGCTCATGGACAAGTGCATTCAGGATCTCACTTCGGAGCTCATTATAGTCATTAAATAAGTTCATCCTTAATTCCTTACGTAAACCGGTAACTATATTACTATAGCAGGTAAGTTATTGATGCCAAATTTTCAAAAATACAGTTAAGTCGACATGTCCTGCGGTATTTGTACGATGGCTCGCACGGCGCGGCGCGGCGCGGCGGCGCCGGCGATGTTTTGTAATTGTTGAAAAAAATGATATCCCTGCCGTTAACATTTTCAATTTGTCGCCTTAAACCATAATGTGCATGTACCCTAAAGTACTTAAGTGTCAATTCCTATTCAAACATCATGATTAATGGCGTATCATCGATTACTATCAATACTTGATTATGAGTTGACAAATTGCTCGTACACCACAATCCAATATAAACCGTCACAACCGTCACAGTGTCAAAAATAGTTAAAATCGCTTGCAGTAAACTGGTCACTCTATTCTGAATGATTGATTTACGTAATCCATTCTGAACTTAATTTCACATGGAACAAAGTTCAATATTGTTTGCAGTTTCTATAAAGGATGAATTTCTGAACATGATTATGCATCAGAGATGAGAAGTACTAATTAGATCTCTCTATTTAGATCATTAGAGTGTCCATAATTCATAGGCAGTACATTAAGTATTACCAGGGTTGCCAGCCATACTGTTAAAAACAGTATTACTTAATATTATACTTTATTCTCCTAAATACTGTTTATTTTTTATCTGCGACTTTAATATAGGTACTATATTTTTTGTAAAAATAGTTGGCACCCCTAAGTATGACGTCATGAGGTGTTGGTTTTGTATAGATGTCGCAGGGAAATGACGATACCAGGGATATTGTGAAAGCCCTAGAGATACCACGATACTCGTTGGTTGCAGCTGAAAACCAGCGTCAGGTGGCCAGTATCACTGCCTCCTGACATTATGCTGAGCTGCGGCCTTTTAGCACAATAACTCATTTTATTTTATAATTATGTTTTCTTTGGCTTTGCTTTTTTTTTTGTTGTGCTAATAAACTCTTTTTCTTTCTTTCTTTTCTTACCACGAAATCACGGAAGGCGATTCGAAACTGCACAGAACAATTTTTTTTGAGCTATGTTTATTCATTTCAACACTTTCAAAATAATGTTTTAAACATACTTGGGATCTTACAATGTATACAAAGTAATATACGACAACATTATACATATCTCAGTTAGTAATATCCTTGGCAACTGTTGCGTCTATATCTACAGCTTCCATGTCACTGCGCATCTAAATAACGACGTACAATTGTAGGAATGTGGTGAAGCTACCGAGTGAAGTGAGGCGATGCAAGGGTACAGTCGGCAACAGAATGAAAAGCGCACAGAGTATTCAATAAATATATCGACGGTGGAAAGGCAAAATTGACTAAGCGACATTAGGCATTTTTACAGGAGAGCCAGCCAATTAAAGTTTGAATTTTTCTTAAAAAACTCATATAAACTCAAACTCATTGTATTAGCATGAATCTTACATCATTTAAAAGCTGGTTAGACAATGAAACTAGATTTTATTTATGACTTTTTTTAAGAAAAATTCATACTTTAATTGGTTCTCCTGTAAACATGCCTAATGTCGCTTAGTCAATTATGCCTTTCCACCGTCGATATCTAAAAAACAGGCCATTTAAGCCTTCCTGCCTTTTGACAAGATGAGGAAACGTACAGTCTCGGTCATTAATGCAGTAGCAGTCTCACAAAGCAATAGATTATCACTAATGAGTTGACTTACGACCTTCTTTACGAGTTTCTATACTCGATATCGTGTTCATACTATAGAAACTCACACACACGCACTGTTGTCTGCAACCGATTGTATTACATAATTTCAATCGTCTTAGAATATGGCATGCTAGCGTAGCGGGTAAGGTGCTTTGGTTGGTGTGTTTAAACAAAGGTATGCGGTGGGTTCGAATCTCACGTGCGGTTATAGTTTTTGTAAAGTTTTATAAAATATACTTAAGTCTTAAGGCATATATTCATTATGTTTAACATAGTGGTTCGATAATAATAACAAGCCTACCGCGTTATCTTGTTCAATTATAAATTGTAAAGTAAGTAGGTAGACAACAATTTTTTTAATAAATTATTTCGATATCTGTAAGGTAGACAGATGCAGTTACGACTCAGTCATTTAGATCGGATAGAACTTTGTTGGAAGTTATTGTTGGTTAGTGATTTGTGTTAAATCTATTATAGTGGTGTTGTGGATAAAGTTTTCAAAATACAGGCAATAGTATTATTATCGAAGCGAGAGCGAATACCTATTATTGCTCTGCCTAAAAGTGGACGTTATAAATAAAACACAAATATCAAATGAAATCGGATTGACTGTGAGTAATTTATATATTTCATTAAACATAAAACTATATCAAAGATTGATGATCCTTTAATTATTTTTCAAATGTTTATTATTGATCATGATGTTCAAATAAAACAAAAGAAAAAGATAAATCATTTAGGTATAAGTTTATTTATTTAGATTATTGAATGATGAATAATAATTCTAATAATTTTATTCTTAATATTAATAATATTATTATTATTTTATTCTTAATATTGTTTTGTTTCTTTAATTATTAGATATATAATGTATAATTATATATTTTTAATTATATATAATATATACTTATATATAACCTATTTCTATACATTATAACATCATGTATAGAAACGGACTTTCTTCACAGGTTTTCAAATCCCGGTGTATTATCCCGACCCCGGCGCCCTAGACCCTCAGGGAAAAGGAAGTTAGGTTATATATAAGTATTTAATGTTATTTTGTTTCTAAATTATTATAATTTAGAAACAAAATAATATTAAATATAGAATATATAATAATAATAGTAATCAGTTTTAGTATTTTGCTTATAGATGTTTAATAGTATTACTTTTTATTGTTCTAGAAAAATACTATGAGTCGATGGGTTAAGAGATACCTATGAGGAAGAAAGTAGCCTTGGTAGTCGAGAGCGAAGTGGAAGGCCGGGCAGCGACGACACATGGTGAACGAATATGAAATATCAAACAAGTGGTTTTATACCAACTAAATATTTTGCAGAAGTATTCGACACGTCATTACTAACTGTTCGCCATGCACTCCACGCTGAAGGTGTGCATCACCGAAGACCAGCTCCCTTTTTGATAGAAAAACAAGAACGTTTCGCAAGAGAATATTTATTCTTACTTCAACTGAGACACTTAATTAAATACTATATTTTCAGATGAAAAAATATTCTATCTAGCCAAAAGGGAAAACTACATTTATGGTGTAAGGATAACACACGCTATAGTGAATAATAATACATAGTTATGTGAAAGTATTATATGATGTCGTATTGCATGGAGATATGAGAAAATATAAGAGGAACGTAAATATGTTTTAATCTTGTGCTTAATGTGTCGACACTTACTTGACTGTATCGAGAACAATGGAGATCATACTAAATGTTAAAAATTTGCAAGTGCTTTACCCCCTTAATAAAAACTTCATGTTTATTCACTCATTGTCATTTTCATATCAAAGAAAAGAGATAACAATAAACTTAACCATGAGTTTATTAGTAAACGATGGAGGGGTAAAAGATTTAAGTTGTAATTGCTGGCCATATTAAAGTTAGTCGGTAGTTAAAGAATTAAAAGATTGAGGTTTAGTTTCAATCTTCTTTTCGTCAAGAAAACGAATACTTTAAGCTTACCTCAATAACTAATAAGTGTTACTGTAATTATGGATGTAATAAATGGATTATTATTGTAATTAAAACAAATAAACGTATTTTGTTATAATTCTTTTTATTTTTCTTAATTTTGCATTAATGACTTAGAAAATAATCACTTACTTTATAGTATTAAATCATTAAGCGAAACCATCAATTAATAAAAATGAAAAAAAAAAAACAATGTTTTGTCAAGGATTCGAACCCACACGCCTCGTAAATCGGAATCCTACGCATAACGCATACAGCTATAGGTGCTTATTGCAATTTCTTGAATTATAGAATTACAACAGTAGAATGGACCGTCCAAGGTCATTCAGACTGACAAGCGAAACAGACGTATTCTTTCTTTCGTTTTATTTAACTTCTGAGTGTGTGTGGTGACGTCTCATTACGTTGTGTGCGTTGAGTCATCACTCACACAAACAGCGCGTAGCACGCGATTACGAACTCTAACATGCCACTGGACTATTGTCCGCTTACTGTACCTAACCGTCAAAAGCACCCGACTCCAACTAGAAAAAAAATTAGTTCAAAAACTAAAACCCGAATACTGAAAAGGTATGAAACAAGAAAATATTAACAGATATTCATAGTGATGTTCAGAGGATAGCCGTGATCGTATGCCACTTTGCCCTAAAGCTCATGATCGCTTACTACTGGTAGACTGTATTGTATTGTTAGGGTAGCTGTAGGTGGCATACGACGGCTTTTGTAAGTCTTCGAATTTTTACGTGAAATGTTGCCACCTTTAGCGGCCGCAGAAACCAATCAATCCTAGCTAGGACAAGGGTACATAATCTACCTTTTTTATTATTGTTCGATATTCAAAATCAAATCCTCCAACATTTTGTTTAGCTTAGATTGATTACAAAAATACCCGTGTTTGACATTATTGTGAATGCAATACGCACAGGCAATACGCTAAATTTTTCACCCAAATCCCAGTGGCAATAAATGTGCCGAACAAATGTTTGTATGCGAAGAGCAATATTTTTGTTAACAGCATACGACAAATGTGTTACGGTAGCCATTTTAGGATTTTATTCGATTTTGTGTAAACCAACTGACATTTTGATTTTATAGTTCTGTCGCGTCAAGGTTTTTACTATTGCTGAAACTGCTATTAAAACATGACTAACAGAATGTAGGTAGTCAGTTTGTATAACCTATTTTGGTTTTTCATTTTAGTTTCTACAATAATTATAGGCACAGATAGCCTTATAAAACTGATTATTTTTATGCGATTATGATGTTGATACCACAGAGAAAGTTGTTCAGTTTTATGGCCTGATTACAACCATATACATATAACCACGTTTGTCTAATACACATTGTAGAAGATGGTTTTGTGATAGATTACGTAATAAAATCTAGAAGTAAAAAAAAAAACAACACTTGGTCGGCTCACTGGATTTCGACTGTATTGTGGGGAAAACAAACTTATTATCACTATACACACTCACTATAAACTTTCTTAAAAATCTGTCAAATGAATTTTGCTTTCCTTCTTTCTTAAATTCAAACAAAACAATACACGAACGCGAAATCATAAAATAAAGCAATATTTTAAACCGGTCGAGGCTTGCTTTGCATTGGAAACTATAAAATTTAATATTGCAAGCTTGCGGCGCATGATATTTTCATTTTTAGCTAGCGCACGTCCTTCGTACCGCTCGCTTTTTGCCAATTCATATTTCCATACATTCCTGGGATTGAAGAATAACACCGCGTACGCAAAGCAGGTGTAAAATGGCGATAAGGTTTACCTTATATATTGTTGAGTAATCCATTTTCCTCAAACGATATTCTGTGAAATAATATTTGAGGGAGGTAGGGCAGAGCGGGAGTTTAAGCTCAAAATTGGAGCTGCCCGACTGGGGAAGTACCTCCACCTTGCAGAATATCGTAGCCAAATAACAGTGCTCTTTTGCAGTGTTATGTTCCTAATGGTGCGCAAGTATGTATTTTATTGAACCCCTCAGTCATGATACCATTAGGAACCCAGGAATTAAAAAGACAATACGCTTGGAGAAAGAAGTTTTAACAGATAAAAGTGCCAAGCAATATCTATTACGTTCAAAATAATTGCTCCTGGATATAAATTCCGCTGGACAAGACGCAGCTGCTACTTTTACTATTATAAGGTCCTAGTTTATTAACGGAAGTCCAGGGGTTATAGTACACTAGGAACAATTTTTATCATGGGACCAACGTTTAACGATTTTGATTGTCTTTGACATTAAAACCACATTAGTAAGAAGTCATAAAATCCACAAACAACAAACCAGTACTTTCACACAACACAACTTGGCATAGTTAACGTTTATATGGAGGAGTGCAGAAAGCTAAAACATGGAACAGCAGATTTGTTTTTCGCGATTTCGAGATTGATTCCACTGTTAAAGTTGTTCATAATGATGAGAACCCCTCAAAAGGACCTCTACTAATAAAGTAGGACCATAATTATTATATTATTATTTTCTTTATCTCCTTGACAATAGGTCTGCAACAGTCATGTCTCATGCAGACACGTTGGAGAACTCTCACATTGGAAATATTCATTTATATAATGCATTTGGACATTATCCAAATTGCCCGGTCATTTCAGAGTGTTCTGTGATTGTAATAATTTTGCAAGTGCTTGCGGTTTGTTGAAAAATTTATTAAATTTATGGTTCACCTATTAGTGATGATAACAGAAATTTTGATGACAAACTAGCCATTTAGACAGACGATAATAATAATTTGTGTACTGTGAACCAGTCAAAATAGCATCACCGACTCGGATAAAAATTCTAAAAATTATTTAAGCGAAACAAAATCAACTGTTCCATACAAATAATTTATGTTTTTCGTGATTTCAATATTGGTCCCATAGTAAAATTTGTTCATAATGATAAGTAAAATACCTCCTACAATGTTTCCCTCGTTCAACCAGTCACCCTGTATTTAAGTGTAGTTATATAAATATAAATTATATTTATGTATATTATAATTATATATATGTTTCTTTCTGAAAATTTATGTTTTATTTTATGATTAATTTGTTGTCATAAAATACAATATAAAAAACGGATTGTATAGATAAATTGTAGTAGCTCAACGTTGCTATTAGAAATAGAGGTCGCTACGTGGTTTGAAAAAACTACGATCGTGCCGTTCTAGGACAATATTTAGGTACTACTGTAAGTGTGCTAGCGCAGTAAAATGTTTAGCGCAAGCTGTACGCGTGTGAGCTCCAGTGCGAACCTGAGTACCACAGTCTAAACGATTTTGTGCTACAAGGCAGAAGCGGTAACGGTTGCTATCACGGTTGCTATCAACAAATGACGACACGGTTGGCGCTGTGGCTGGTATATAAACAAAGTTAGTCGGAAAGGGTATTTATTACTGATGCACCGAATAGTGATTTTCATTCGTCATTTCATCATTCGACACTTACCGAACCGAATATTCGGCAGAATTATCCGGTTCAGCGCTCTGCCATTTTCGGGCGCCAACAGTGGTTTAAGCATGCCCCCGTGAGCATACCTCGCCGTCCGCTACCCGCTCGCTCCCCTATCAGTTCGTCGCGAAACGTCACACGAATTATTACGGATGACGCACAAATATATTATGAATTTTATTTAAAAAAATTGTAAGGAACTGTACATCTTGAATATTTATGTCAATGGTCGACACTGAAAACGACAAATTCTTCGGCAAATCGACGTGGAAATGTAACACATTTATTCGAAGATTTGAACGAATGATTCAATAAGTTTTAATACAAAATATTTGTGACTGCTACTGTGGGATTTGGTACTCTATCGAACCAAACCAATGTAGCTTTTGTCTTGCGAAAAACCTCTTTAAAACAGAACATCGAGTCGCTTCATCTTTCAACTTAAACCTTCAAAGTCTCAACTGTTACGCCCGGCTGAGAAGCTAAAAGATGTCTTTGAAGTTTCACAATTTATAAGAACATGTCTCTAGGGCCGCCTGCCCGACGGGTAGGTCTTACAATTTTAATTATTCTGGACGGTAGAATACATGCTGTCTTTTCTTGATTTTATTTCTTTTACTGAGCAACAATGTCTTGGTTTTTATTGGTCCATTCTTGGTACTCATTTTTTTGTGGCCTTATTTTTGAAAAATTATGATAATTAATCCCGTTAAGTGATGTCATATTTTTTTAATGATTCCTTGTTTTTTTTTTTCAAAATGGTTGTGACAATTGTGTAAAATTGCATTTATAGAATGGAATAGAAAAGATCTTTCTATTTGTGTTTTTTTAATTTATCTAAAATTTAAGTTTATTATTCTGGGAGACTGGTTGAACGAGGGATATAATAAAGGAGGGTGTTGTAGTGATCATTATAAATATCTTTTACTATGGGAGCAACACAGAAATCACGAAAAAAATCTGCCGCTGGCGGAAGCTAGTGCTAAAAGAAGAATTAAAATATTGCAATTAAAACTTATTGCTCATTCATATTCCAGGACTGTCACACTACAGTTTTTCAAATATAGAACGACTGAATGAATGAGTGAGCGTAAGCGTTTGTGAACGACGCAACGCTCGTTAGTCAAATGAACGCGACCGAATGAATGAACACGCAAATGGTTATCAAAGGAGGCATTGTTTTCGTAGGCTTTTAGAAGTAAATAAACATGAATAAAGTACGTAGTGTAGGGGAGTTTTTGTGGAAAACAGACAATACAAAGAAAGAAAAGAAAGAAAGAAAGAAATAAGATGAAAGTAGCGTGTAAGACATGAACACGTAAGGGCTACTAAACAATAGTTGTGTCGACTGCTTTATCCGGTCTGAAAGCATTAATTAAAGTAGGAACATGTTTGTGAGAACTTAATTGTTTCGGACCCTCATTACGTAAAAATCACCTGACAGCGCCCCGAAAGCCACGCGACAGCAGACGGAGCGGAATCGGTCGCGAACTGCCAACAAATTCGTATTACGTACAGCATTTGTCCACACTACAAATTTATAACACCCCTCTTTTTTGTCACTGGTTAAAAATAGTAGCTACCATTAATTAAAAACAAACACAGGTCAACTAGTACAACTAAAACACAGCCTAATTGAATTGAAACCAGAGAGTGAACTAAATAATTCCATAAAAAATTCACACCGAATCTTGTAATGGTACCGGAATGAACTTTTATTGAGTTTTGCGGCTCGCATCCGATCCTGTCCGGCAGCGTCCGATGCCGTGCGGTAGCGTCCGGTTTGGAGCGACGCTAACTCGTTTGAACCAGTTCGAACTAGTTAGTTCCGGCCGCGCGCAGACAATATGGCGGCCGGAAGTTTTGGATCCATTTTATGGTAACAGGTAAGTATCGTTTTCCATTGTCGGATAACTGAGAACTTGAGAAGGATATGTTATTTGACTGTTTTTGTTTTTTTCCAATGAATTTGGAATGCAGCTTGTCTATCGCGTAACAAAATGGTAATGAGCATCAGACTCTGGTAATAAACTTCAATACGATCGTGAGAGAATAAACTACGAACTACCTTAAACATTAATCGATCATGAAGATGGGAGTCCTAAATTTAACATCGGTGATTTTGTATGGCTTGCGCTAGTAAATTATGCGTGTCTCCCATACTAAGTCGAATTTTCGTTTTGTTTTAAAGTGTATCCCAATACTGCGGTTGCATTTAGGAACAGAGACTGAATTACTATACAAATTATGCGCACTGCATAAATTGTTTTCCTGTATAGGCTATACTTTATTTTAATTAAAATTAAATACGTGAGTAAAATCGCGGGCAACAGCTAGTATTTTTATAGAGGTTACTTCTACTCTAACTCATCAACAAATCTTCCTTCAACATATATTTGGAAGTTTGAGATAACTTTTATCTTTATCATGTCCTGTGGGAAAAGCTCCTTCGTGAAAAGATTAGCTAGCTAACAGCATTGATAACTTAGTCCCGGAATAATTGGGATTAAAAAATTAAAACCCGACTTCACGAAACTAAAACATATAAATAAATTTTCATAAAAAACTTTACAGATTGTGAAGCCGGTGCCACTGCCGAGCTAAGGTGCATTGAAGAATTAAAAGACTTCAGAATCTGTTAAGTTTTTTATGATAAATTATTTTATAGATTTTAGTTTCTTGAAGTAGTTTTTATCTTTTATTTATTTATTTTTCATTTCGAAATTTATATTTACTTTACTTATACAATAAATAAACATGCGATTACAGTAACTGCGAGTTTCATTGTCAGTCTCCGAAGGTCTTCATCACACGGGAACAAAACACGAAAATATTATTTAAAAAAAAATCGGTTAGCAATTGACGAAAATGTCGCTGAAAAACATACATAAAAAGCAAAAAATCGAAATCCTCGTCCTTTTTTGGTAGTCGGTTAAAAATGGTTAGACGATGTAACTTCTGTTTTTATTCCGAACTTTCAGGGGTATCAGAATAAGCAGAATACACAGTAACATTTGTCACGTGTCGTTGCTTGCTATATGTGACTGACCTATATGCGAATATGTGGCTATGAATGAGCTCCTTCTAAGAAGCTCTCACACTGTTTAACATGAGTGTTATATTTTTTTTTTAAAACATTGCCCCTCACTAGGATTTCTCCTGTATCGAGGGTACAGTTTACAAACATACATGTCACATGCACACACACCCAGACCCGAAACAACTATCTGTAGATCATACAAATGTTTGTTCCGTGCGGGGATCGAACCCGCGGCACGTAGCGCAGAAAGCTAATCGCTTAGCCACTGCGCCAACCGTGTCGTCAATTGGTATTTGCCATAGGCTGTTAGGTCTTGTAGCTGACAAAAGTGTGAAGTATTTAGAGACATGAGACAATATCTATTATACACGATTTTGATGTTTGAATTAGGCTAAAGTTAACCCTAAGAATAAATATTACATGGTACAAGGATTGAATTGTTCGATGAGCTAGCAAATCCGTCTGCTGATATTGTGAACCCTAACTCTTAAATGTTATTGCTGTACGTGGGACTACGCATTAATAGCCCAAGTAAGGTTAGCAAAAACGGCTACCATTAGTTCGAATCCAGACGTGAACTAATGGTTTTCAATTACATTTGCATTTGAAATTAGTTTTAAAGGGGTGAATTGACAGCGAGTAAAAAACTGGCGACGGCGGGCGAAGACTTTTAAGTAGAGAGAAAAAAGAAAGAGAGAAATTACATTTATTTTCCACAAAACTAGACAAACTGGAATATCTATTATAATAGACGTCTATATATACAAATAAGTAAAATTGAAGCATCTGTAATGTCAAATTAGCAGCCTTTTAATAAATACATATAGTAAGTATTTATATACGGTACTTATAACAAAAAATCTTTGTTTTTAATTTTGTCCATCTGTCTGTTTGTTCCGTCTAATCTCCGAAACTACTGAACCGATTATGACGTGACTTTCACTGGCAGATAGCTGATGATATAAGGAGTAAGTTAGGATAAGGGATTATTGTACAAATCATTATGAACAACTTTCATTATGTGACCAACACTGAAATTGCGGAAAAAAATGTCTGTCTCCGTGCTTCGGCATCGCACTTTATCTTTATTCAAACACGTTGTTTCAAACTTGAATCCTTAACTTTCATATCTGATTTCCTAAATGTTTCAATACTCACTTTGAAAGTTAAAAACCTGCTATTTATTCGAGCAACAGATAGTAGGACCCTCATCCACAGATCATATCAACTGAAACTCCAACAAAATTTAGGAGACAATCTCCACAGAGTAGCTGATAATTGGAGTGATGACATACATATTTTTTTCTTAGTAACAAACTTGTCCAGTAAAGAAGAAATCACAATACTAAAGCACACAGCAACGCTTATTGCAACAAAATTACGAATCTAATTATTGAAGTTAGCAATAATGTGAAAAATATTTCCATAGAGAATTTATTTTATTCTAGTATCTATTCACGTGCGGCAATAACACAAAAGTTTCCACATTTACTCGTACGTGGGCTACGTACGAGTAAATGTGAAAACTTTTGTGCTCAGGGTCAGGGTCTCCTACCATCTTTTACAAAACCAATTTGTTTCAGGATGTTTGTTTCAAGCTTAAAGTAATGTTACTCAAATTCGTACCATAACCTTTTAAGAATAAGAAATTTTTGTCTATTCCTTGTTCTGAGAAAAAACGTGATGAATGATTTACGATGACGTCACAAAACTTCTTACCATTGTAAGAGATCCTGTACATGATTTCATTGGACAATCAATGGCGTGCTATATCGCTAGACTGGTAATGTATCCAAAAATACAACTGTAAATCGGATAAAAAAATCATTAAACCTAACGTATAATATCTGCATATTATGGGCATTTTTTCTGCAGCATTAGTATTCCATTTGCTCCCTCCTCCATGGCACAGCTAAACTTCCGGGGCACCAACCCTTATCTGTTGGCGTGGACCCAACACCCGCAGCTGCTCGAAACAGAGCTTCCTCTCATTCGACACGCGAAATTTAGCGGTTAATTCGGAGAATTGCCGCACTGGATCTATATTCTTGATACTTTATCTGGTAGGTGTATACCGCACTGGGACTATTAAATCTTGGTACATTATCTGGAATATGTTGCTACTGGATTTATTCAATGAAAAACTATAGCTTTCTTTATATACCCATCTTTTGGTTTCATGGTTTCTTAATACAAACGAAAACATGACCAATTGTAAGTACTTTTTTGTGGTGTATGCAAATAAAAAAGGTTTAAGTTTGCATTCAAACAAACAGTCTAGACTTATTCTCAAAATTTTTTAGACATCTAATGCACAGACAAATCTTTCGTCTGTGATCTAATGTATGGAATTGTCAAAATACTGGAAGTATAGGTACTGTAAAAATATTACTCCACGTTAAACGACGTTTTGTAAGTGCCTGCAAAGGCCCAGTTGAAATTAATTACTTTTATTAATAAGGGACTATGTACCTTGCTGGTCACTCCCTCCAACATTCAGAAGCAGAGCAAATTTTGAACCAAAAATACACGTTTAATCCATGATCTTTTTTTGGAAATACATGTAATATTTTTACATTTTCATGAAACAAGTGCGTTTGTTGCATAAAATTGAACAAAAATGCGATAGATTCATCGTATTTTATAATCAAAATTTTCTTACGTTTACGTTACTATACGTCAAATTATTCGTGCTCGGCCCACTGTTAAGAAAAAGCAGCTGTCTCCTTTTTTAGATTTTTTTATTTATATTTTTATCGAGCCTTCGGTGACCTTGGTGACTAGGCCACCCTCGTAAAAATCGTCTCTTTGAAAGAAGACGAGCGGTGACCACTTCTAAAATTGTTTTTTTTATGAACATGATCGTAGGTACTAAAGTACTTACACTACTTACTTCGACCTCTCTGAAAGCGAATGTACTCACCACTCCTTAAACGTGTACTTCCATCGAACTAAACTAAACCTTTTCTATCTCGAACCGGTTTCAACCGGTTTACGGCGGCGCAAACCGGATAAGCCGCTGTCGATGTGACGCGAGGGATTTGTCAAGCGTTTTGTTATCTAAGCTGTTCGGAAAATATTAACGATAAACTTTCTTGGGGCCAGAATGTTTTAGCTACGGAATTTGTGACAAGGATAAGTGGAAGCATGATTCTGTGCGCTAATCTATTTGCCATGCATAGGGCGTATGGTATAATCACCACATTCGACAAACAAATTGAAAGGAGAAAACAAAATTTCAAACAAGAGAGGCAAGATCAAAGGAAAGGAAATTCGACTGAAAATCGCAGCATAATAACCTAACCGACAAAAACCCACGACTCGCAACTAGAAAAAGAGCTGTAACTTTTGAACGTGTTTCATGAAACATAGCTAAGATGATACCGTATTAAACTAGCTTTCAAATAAAAAAAACTGCATTGAAATCGATCCATCCGTTTTGGAGCTACGATACCATAGACAGATACACATATCCACAGATACACGCTTAAAACTTATATCACCCCCCTTTTTTGTCGGGGGTTAAAAAGACCAAAATCATTTGTTAAATAAAACACTAAATACACTGTATCCATCAAAACTCTGCAAAAAAATCCTAACTTCTACAAAATTGACACCCAAAAAAAAATGTACATTTTTGAACACTCATTCGTTAGTATTTTTAGTATTAAGTGATCTTGGTGTAAGTTTATTTAAGTTTTGTGCGTCATACTGGGCGTAAAAATAAAAAATAAAACTTTGTTTCTTTTAGTATCCGTGTTAAAACAAAATAAGGCTGGTCGGTAGTGTTAGCAGTTAGAAAAGCTCTGTAGTTTGACCCCATCACTGGAGTAAAAACAAACATATTACGATCATCGATCACTAATCTGGTTGCCAAATGTATTTCCTGACGACCTACGCGTCCTCAAGCCGGAAGCGAACGAAATGCACTCTAAACCAAGCAGATTTCAATCCTCATAAAACAGTGTCTACTATAAAATATGTTGCGTGCGGCGCGTGTGTGCGGACCAGCCTACGCGCAGCTCATACGGGTTATATTATAGTGCGCATAATTTGTAGAGTGATTCAGTCTCTGTTCCTAAATGCAAACGAAGTATTGGGATACAATTAAAAAAAAAAATTACTTAGTATGGGGGACGTGCATAATTTACTAGCGCAAGCCATACAAAATCAAATTTTTTTTTGGAGGGAATTTTATTACTTTTGATGCATTTGGGAACGGACAGCGAATCACTCCGCAAATTTTGCGTCCTACATAAAAAAATATCATATCATTATTTAAAATACTCCAAAAATCTGCATAACTCTGCAGAAAATTCCTAACTTTCTACTTAATTGGCACCAAAAACAAAGCCATACATTTTTGAGCACTCGTTCGTTAGTAACCCTGTTAAAATCAATTATGGTCGGTCGAGAGCAGAACTAGTGTTAGTAGTTAGACAAGCTCTGTAGATTGACCCAATCGGAGTTGTCAAGTCAAACACAGTGGTCGGGGTAATATAGACCCGAGTTGGTTTGTTTAGTGCGCGGTCCTAGTTAGCGCGGTCGCAGGGTTAGAATCTTACTTAAGTTTTAGTTGTTAACTGGACATAGTAAGATCGCAGTTAGATTGAGTGAAAAACTTGCAGAATCTAATTAATTACTGGTCGGATTTCCTTATCATCTGGCTCAGTAAAACTGCAACATGTAAGGCAGCTGGGGTAGAAACAGGTAGAAATATATAAATCCAGCCGATTATCAGTGGCGAAGCGTGAAAATTTCCATAGGGGAAGCCGTCCTGAAAAGTCCTCCAAAAAAAGCACACTCACCGATGAATGCTGCAAGACATCCAAAATCTATATCGTCTCATGTAATTCATATAGTTATGTCTGGAAGAGCTTGACTTAACTGAATAACATGCCTTTTTTATCAGTTGCATCAGTAAATAATATAATATCACGTTGGTCCAGGTATGCATTAACCAATTCCTAAAGGGAAGCCGATGGGAATCGGGTTGTATGGACGCTTCAGGATACTTAAATAAAAATCCGAAAAAATTACTGTTGCATGCCCATAACAGGCGGAACATGATGTACATCTAATATTGTTAACATCCCATAACCATGTTTCTTGCAAATAAACATTTCTATTTCGCCACTGCCGATTACTATCCTACTAGGCATGGTCCTCTTCGCAGAAAGAGAAGGGTTAGGCCTTAGTCCATTACGGTGGCCTAGTGCGTGTTGGCGGACTACACAGACTATTGAGAACTTTATGAGGCCCTCTCAGGTGTGCAGGGTTTCCTCTCGATGTTTTTCTTCGCCGTTAACGCAATTGATAATAAAATTCTGATCCGCACATAAATTCGAAAAGTCAGAGGTCCGGGCCGGTTTCGATCTTAGATCCTCCCGCATGGAAGGCAAGCGTATCTGTGTATATGTGTATGAGTGGATCTGTCTGTGGCATCGTAGCCAAAAAAAAAGGGATGGACTGATTTCAATTATGTCATTGTGTAAAATTACTGTAGCTTTCATTGCATTTAATATTATATTTCTACTCGTCTAGTAACGTACCTTACTACCATACTGTGCGATTACGCTAGGGTTTCAATCTGTACTAAACCTACATAGAATTACATTCATACTAATCAATTGTTACCTGTTGTAATTGCCAATTGAAAGCTAGTTTAATTAGGTATCATCTTAGCTATGTTTCATGACAATCTGTTCAGCAGTTCAAAAGTTACAGCTATTTTTCTAGTTGGAGTCGGGGGTTTTTGACGGTTAGGTTATATATGAATAAAATATTTTTACTTTTATTTTACTAAGGCCCAATTTCACCGACAACATAACAGATGGTCAGGAGAAAATCACCCGTTTACCATGAATTTTTTTATGGGTAAACAGCCGTTTCCATTTTAATCATCTACTTACTAAGTTGTCGGTGAACATAGCCCACTGTTCGTGCCACGTTTCCCATTAAATACTTTTATTTGCACCCCTAATCGTTACCTAAATATTTACCCGCTGCAACTACGACCCGACACCACCTGATCTAGTTTAAAATTGTTAATTAATTTGTCGCGCCAATTTAGACTCTATTGTCGAACAAACACCGGTGGTATTCCCCTAACTGTAGTAGCTTAGAAGTTTGACAGCCTCCGGACGTCGGATTAGAGAGAGGTATAAAGCAGCATATAGAATTTGAGATTGCGAGCATTAACGAAAATGTTGCTAATAGTTTTATGAATGATTTTAATTGTCATGTTGGCAACCGACTTTAAAAAAGAAGGTGGTTCTCAATTCGACTGTATTTTTCTTCTTTTTTAACCCTCAACAAAAATGAGGGGTGTTATAAGTTTGTAGTATATATCTGTGTGTCTGTGTATCTTGTGTATCGGTCTGTGGCGTGTTAGCTCCAAAATGGATCGACCGAGAACAATGCAGTTTTTTTTTACCGTTTAATCGGGTATCATCTTAGCTATGTTTCATGAAAATCAAAAATTACAGCTCTGTGTCTAGTTGAAGTCGGGGGTTTTTGACGGTTAGGTTATACTTGTTCAGTCCTCTCCGCTAGACTCTTTGTTGGTGGAAGCACTATGAAGTTTACCGTTGCGAGTCAAACGGGGTCCGTACAGAGCCCGCTCCACTGCCAGTGGAAGCCCGATTTAGGGGTTTATTTTTTTATATATTTTTGGTAAGGAACCCTAAAAAATTACATCAAACATCTGTCGTCAAATTCTTTCTCTCCGCTCAAACCTCCAGAAATATTACAAAGATAATGCATTATTCAAATTAATTTAAAAACATTGTATGCCGAAATAAGTATATTCACTACATCTAAAAGTCAATTCTTGACACAGTTTTTTAAATTTCACTTCCGTCGGTAGCTTCGTATTCGACGCGGAAAATTTTCATCTACCCTACATATTTAAATCTACATTTTGAGTACTGGAGCCGCCATATTGGAGTGGCAATTAGCATGTAAAATAGACACGGCTGCTTTTTAACAGATTTTTTTTAGATTAGCATTTGTAAATGTGGTTTTGCCATTTAATTAAGTCCTTGTTAATTGAAAGGATGATGTTTTATTCAGTGTGGACCATAGACTTATTGAATTACTATGTAAGGACCAAAGGGTCTACCTCGTAACTAAAATGGTAATGAACAAGGACTCTGGTAATGAACTTTAGTACGATCGTGAACTCTGTCCTACTCGATCATTCACTAATAATGTTTTTAAATAACTTTGTTTTTTTACATTTCGACAATAACAGTTTGTTTTATAAAAAATCCTTTATTTGATGTTACTATGCTTCATAGTAGAGGGTAATTACTCTACTCACATTTTATTATAATATCAAGAATATTTTTTTTTAGGTAAAACGGGACTCTATTACTAAGACTCCGCTGTCCATCCGTCCGTCTGTCCATCCGTCTGTCTATCTGTCCGTCTGTCACCAGGCTATATCTCATGAACCGTGATAGTTAGACAGTTGAAAATTTCACAGATGATGTATCTGTTGTGATAGCGATAAAAACAGAATAAAATAATTGCTAATTTTTAAATAACAAAAATAATAAAATAATCGTGATATTTTTGCCGTTTTCCCTTCGAGCGCGAGTCCGACTCGCACTTGGCCGGTTTTAGCTCTACTTTGTATGTTTCACCTATTGTGTGCATGCTTCGTCATATTAGACGACAATGAGTATTATTTTATTAAAATGAAAATTTCTCATTTAAGTGAACTATGTATAATGTTCTTTTGACAATAAGGCTTCTATAAACCTAATCCTGAGCACAAATCCTTAGTTACTTCAAGCGATTTAAGACCTTATTCCAGTACTTAGCACGGCAGGTAGACAAACCCATTTTATCAACCCTTTGTCTCCTTGATAGAAGAGAAAACGGTTAAGAGGTATACCTACAATAAAGGAAACCAAAATTGTATCTACAATTATTAATAAGTAAATCGATAAATTCAAATTGCCTAAACAGATAAAGCCGTATACACAACGGTCATTAGTCGACTATCTGCTTGCATTAGCGCTAAGCGATTCGTTCATTAGTCGACGAGATATCTTGTGTGCTAGCCTTTAGCTGCGTTTTTCCCTACATCAGTAGGTATAATGATCGGTAAGGCCGGACGTACTTTAGGCGTACTTCGGTATATTGGTATATAAGAATATATATATATTATATATAGAGCTCGTATATAAGAAAGAAAGAAAGAATTTCGAAGATATAGGTATTTATTTGACACAGTACAAAAACGATTTTAAAGATATAATTTTAAAAAAAACCTAGTATAATCGCCAAATTAAAATTTCAGTTTTGTTTTTAATTTTAGAACCCTGTGACATCATGAAGGTTAGTTCAGCCACAGATAATATAACACTATACCAACAAAATATTATAACTACGCATTAACTTTTTTTTTAGAAAAACATATATTTAGCTCGGAATGTCAACCGCTGAGAATTATTTTACTACAAGAGAAAACTCGTAACTGGCCAGGTGAAAAGGAATTACAATAAACTATATAATTTACAACCCACACGTCACCATTTTATGAAGAAATAAAAGAACTGATTCTAAAAATAATTTCCACAAACCGTTTGTGAAAAAAAAACACAAACAAACCGGATGTCATTGCCGCAATAAAGAAAATATTTCACTTTTTTTAACATTCGCGCCGCTGAATATTTTGGTCTATGACGTCATTTCCTGTTACCGTTTCGCCTGATGTTCTATTTCTAATTTTTGCTGCAAAATTAAATCTTTCTTATTATTTGAGTTAAAAAATATTCTTGTAGGTATTTTTTTGAAGATTTACCTTATTTTTGAGGTGTACCCGCTAGGCAACAAAAAATACTGCACAATAGGAAATTAATAGTGTGCCCACCACCTTTCGCAATGATAGTCTATGATCAAATGGGTTCGATTAGTTTCTAAATTTGATTACAATAATAATAGTATATCACAATTTTTATTATTAAAATTAATTTCATAAAAGATAAAAACATAAAAGATAGGTATCTATTTTATTTTGCAAATATGGGTAAAGTCTGTAGGTATGTAAATTGTACATGATGGTATAAATAATAAATCAAAATTAGCCATATTTTACCTGTAGGCAACTAAAACATTTAAATTAATAATTATAGTTAAAATACCAAATAAATATACCAAACCAAATATTATTCAAATTAATAATTAATAATTACCGCCAAAATCTCAATAATCTACTGTCAGTAACTCATATTACAACCATAAAGTTATTATTACAACCAAAACAAAAGCTTTGACTAAGCCATCAATCCATCAATATTATAACACTGCCCACATAATCCTATGTCCGTTGAATAAATAATTTATCCTCCCACACCCATGATTCTAAATTTGACACGGGATTATGTTGCCACCTGAAAAATAAACGGTCAAAGGTCAAATTGGCGGGTAAAATGACAGGTGTCAAACGTGAATTAAATATGGCGGCACGGTGAAATAGGACGTTTGATACGAAATCAAATTATTGGTGTTGATTTTGTTGATGTATCAATGTTTTTATTTTATTAGTGAGGTGTATTTGCTCTTGGCTTTTTTTTGTGTACAGAATCGTTGGTAAAAAAGGCAATCGTTTATTTGTCATGACATTGGTAATGTTTGTAATCTCCGAAGAATTAGGTAAGGGTAAAAAAACACGAGAGGAAGAGAAGCGGTCTTCCTTTACGCTAATAATAATAACAGCATGTTTCAACACCAATTTGATACCCAAGTATGGTGGCAATATCCTTCACAACCTCTACGTTCACAACCAATTATTTTGACAGTCATAGGGCCACTTTTTAAAATCTAACTCGTAATTAACTAAACTAGTGGTCGTCCAGAGGTCGAAATTCGACCGTCATTTTAGCTTTCTGCACTCCTTCTCCATATAAACTATAACTATGCCAAACCCTGCATTCCTCCGTGCGCGCAGTATGCTTATAAAGGGGTACAACGATCTCTCTTCTGTATAGATTTCGAAGTTTTCAATAACATTAATTTGTCTTTTCAAATTGTGTTAACAGCGATATTGCGATTGCAATGACGTAACAGCGTTTAATGTAAGGTGATTAAATGCGATAGAGCTTTTAAACAATAACCCCATATCTATTGAAACCAGTACAAAGCTTTTAACTCTTATATTAGCGGGCAACATGACAGCTGTCAAGCGTGAATTAAATATGGCGGAACGGCTCACAGAAACCGAATCGTACAAAATTCGATTGTTTCGGTTTTATTTGATTACCTTATTTTATTGTCTTTGTTCAAGTTTAAGTGAGAAGCAGTAAGTTGTGTTATTAACAGGAAAATATAATGCTGTACAAACAAATCGTAATCCTAGTAAAAAACTAGAAAAAGAGCTGTTTGACTGTTTTGAACGGCTGAACAGATTTTCATGAAACATAGCTAAGATGATTACCGATTAAACTAGCTTTCAATTAAAAAAACTTCTTTGAAATCAGTCCATCCGTTTTGGAGCTGCAATGCCACATACAGATACACAAACTCTACTCTACTCTTCTCCTTACATTAAATATCAAAGTATTATACATTATAAACCTTCCGTGAAAAATTATCTAACTGATGGAGAAAACCGCATCGAAATCAGTTCCGTGGTTTAGGAGGAGTTAGCGGATATACAGAGAGACAGACGCAGAAAGTGACTTTATTTTTTACTGTGTAGAGAATTAGAGATAAAAGAAAATGTCTTTGAAACAGGCATATATGATCGGTTCCAGGATTTAATTTTGTGGCTGATTTTGCACATAGCTACTAACAATATGACGATCGACTACACCAGCGCCGTCTATCAGAATATAGCGGCAACTCAGATCACACTATAAAATTTTTTCTCGGCAAATATATATGTATAACTGTCCGACATCAACCATCGGGCTTCGACCCGCCAGGCAATATCACCTTGCTTGGTCAGAGGATCCTCTCTTTTCAATGGAGGAACACCATACCTCGTTCCTCCACAATTATCCTTTGAAAATTACTAAGAGCTTGAGGGCAAACTATACATGCCACTAACCAACAGGAAGCGGGCAAGTTTGTTTGTTTAAACTAATTTCCCGCTACCCGCAGTCCCCTAGAATAACGGCGAAACAAACAAACATTAAGTATTTCCACTATTTGTGTTTTATAGGATTTGCAATTTGAAAAGTTGGTAGTTAAGCCTCGATCCTTTTACACCCCTACCGGCTGTTTAAGAAAGAAAGAAAGAAATTAAATTTATTCATCTTTTTATTTAGGTGTTTATTTATCATATACCAACAAGGTCGATTCTTTATAGTCCTGAGGGCCTAAAAAGGCCACATTGAGCATTTCATCTACTGATCTGCATAGTAACTGTCAAACAGATGATTACTGAATATGAACCTTATGCGGATGACATTAAGAGTTGTCAATTAAGTAGATATTTTGACATTTGTAATATGAATCATATTATGATTCATCCAAAGCGGCTTTTTTAGCCCCCCTGATCTCTTTAAGGGGTTATTCTACTCATAATTATGAACAACTTTTACTACGGGACAAACACTGAATTCGCGAAAAAAAAATCCTACCTTTTCATTCATTTTGATCTAGCATGGCTGATTTTTTGTTTTTTTTTTTCTGGATTGGTCCCGTAGTAAATGTTTTATTGTAAAAAAAAAATTGATTAAAGAACATTGTAAATGGAATTATTTATAGGCCTATCGCGTGACCTCTCCGCTCGATTAAGGTCCAATTAAATTGCGAACATAGTGGATTTCTCAGAATTGGAGCTCAAAGGGTTCACTCAGACGGTTGATGTCTGAATTTGAGGTAGTTGCGCGATGCGGGGGGAGGTGTGACACATGCCTACTATTGGCTAAACTAAGCTTTATGGTGCGTATCATGGGCTTGTGACTGACATCTCGCGTCACACCCCTCCCGCACCGCGCAACTTCTTCATAAGCTCAGGCACCGACCGTCTCAGTTAAGCGGTCGGCCTATAGTATATCGCTATATCACACGGTCGAACTAACGTCCATCGGACTCCTATATACTTTAGCCATATCATACATCGGTATTTTAAAGGCATTCGAGGGGCTCGTAGCTACATATCTACCGCGCATATCAGTCAATCAGCGAGGTTAAGCTGCGGTTGCCGCGGTCAGTCCCTGGATGGGTGACCATTTCTTCGAACATCGAGACCCCTCCGTGCCTCGGATAACACGTTAAGCAGTTGGTCCCGGTTGTCATACGAATACCTTTGGCAGTCGTTACGGGAGTCAGCAACCCAAAAAAAGTCTGACAACCGGTCTAACCTTAGGGTATCAGTGTCTCCCAGTAATTGGGTGGCGGAGGTCAGATGGCAGTCGCTTTGTATAAAATACTGTTACTCAGCCGCATCTGGTTAGACTGGGAGCCGACCCCAACGTAGTTGGGATAGGTACAGGCCAGGCAGATGATGATGATACATCGGTATTTTAAAACTCGACATTCCGTAATACAGTGTTTATATAATAACTTATTATAGAAAAAAGTTTTTAATTTGAGGACATAATGGGTACCTAATCTTTACATATTATAATACAGATACACAGCCTAATTTAATAATTAATTAATTGACGGCACTCTTGGCGCAGTGGGTAAGCGATGAGCTTTCTGCGGGTTCGATCCCCGTTCGGAACAAGTATTTGTATGATCTACAGATAGTTGTTTCGGGTCTGGGTGTGTGTGCATGTGACATGTCTGTCTGTAAACTGTACCCTCGATGTAGGAGAAATCCTAGTGAGGGGCAAAGTTTTTAAAGTGAACAAAACAATTATGTAAACAATTATTATTAAATAAATAAAACCTAAAATAAAAATATAACACTGAGCACCTAGGCGTCAAAGTACTCCTCATCGCTGTCAATTGTAGAAAGAATATTTTGTTTGTCTCCAGGTGAATGGCGAGGTGAAAGAAGAATGTTGGACATCACCAGAGACAAGCCTGTCAAGGTGTGCGTGCGAGTGGTCGTGCCGGTCCGCGACCATCCTAAAGTAAGTACCAGCTTTGTGCTAGTTCTAAGTTCTATCGTCCGTAATACAAAACGACGCGTGAGTTCTACTTGAACACAGATTTGTGTATGTACACCTCATTCCAGCAATAGTCCAACTGCCAAAGCAATCGATCTAATAAATAAATTTGTTGATAGCTTTCCAGAGGTTGACATATTTATAGATATAATTAATGTGCTGAAAACGAAAATATTGTTGTTTCTCAATAGTACTTTTAATGTGTAATGTATGTGTATTTATGATGTTTCTATTGATTTGTGTGTTTTTCTTTTCTTTCTTTTAGCATAATAAGCGTTTTGGTGTTATTTACACTGTAAGCTTATATTGTAGTTAATAAATAAATAAATGTAATTTTTTATACCTATTTTTTAAATGGACTAGGACTATTAATTTTATTTGTAAAAATGTTTAAAAATCTATTAAGGATAATAATGATGTGATCGAAATGTGACTCTTTAATAAATAAATAAAGAAACAAAAATAATTTATTTGGTTGCAAACTTAAGGCACCACATGCAAAAACAAAAAAATAAAAATTAATACAAAAACAACAAGAAAAACTAAAAAATATTAAAACTAAAATTTAGATAATCATATAGATATTAGTATAAAGTAACATAGCTACAATCAGTTTTTTGGCCAATTTTCAGACGTAATAAGTAAATTTTCTTGTCTGGACAAGTATATATTTCAAACTTACCAATCTTACTTTCTACCACAAAATAGCTCTCACACCACCAAAGATTGTTTGCTTCAGAAAATAATAAATAGCTTTATTTTCTCACACATAAATAAGGGCCGCCCTCCAGTCACGTTCGCGAGACGAATAGAAATCGTTCGTTGTAAAAATATCGCTTTGTCGGCGTAGCACGTGCGTGAATAACCAGCAACGAAATGCAAAACGATTTTAGGGTTCTGTTAAATATATTTTGTATCGATGGTTCAGTACCTCTACCATGAGTTTTCCGTGCCGTCTAACGTTCACGTTCACATGCAATATTTGTATGGGAATTTTTTCAGCGCCTCTAGCGGTATGAATAGTTAACTAAAGTCACTATACAAATATTGAATGCGAACGATAGCGTTAGACGGCACGGAAAACTCATGGTAGAGGTAAAGAGCAAGTACAAAAATACGTAATAAACGCATTAAATAATAAATACTGTCCCAATTATTTTTGTAGATATTTACGCTGAATTTGTGGCTTGGCGTTCAGAGCACGGCGATGCATTTACGCCATAAGAATAAGAATAATTTATTTGCATAGCATAAAAATTATTTAAGTAAGATATGAAACCCTCTAGTACCTACTTAAAAAGGATCCAGTCATAAAGTAAGTTAGAAATCTAAGCCGGTTTACTTTGAAAATAATATTTTATTACCAACTTTTATCCGCGACCTTTCTCCGGATCAAAAATTTATCTTTCGGAATCATTGAAAAAATATTTGAAGAAACCGTATAGGGCTCCAAAAGGTACCTACAGAATCCGTTCCCCGCTTGCTTGCCACTTTTTCTCGAATGAATGAGTACCTGAGTCATTCCATCGTTCTGCATGTGATAAATAAAGCATAAGTCTTGGCGTCATAGAGTAGCAAGTTAATGGAATGACAATATGCGGGTGGATGGCCTGATCATCGTCTTGTGAAAATAAATGTAAATGTTAGACTGCTGGCGCCATCTAGTAAGTATTCTACTCTGTAAGTTTTACAGTGTTCAAATAAAGTGTTGTAGTCTGTTGCAAGACATATCGAAGTTTTATTACATCTGACCCCATAGAAAAGGTGATAATTTCTAATCGCTAAAAGTAATGAAAGCCTGAATTAAATTCATGGGAATAATATTTATATAGCCATCACCGTAGCTTAGCAAGTTACCATCGTAGTACCGATAGTTTGTCACGCTAGTCTCGTACCGTGCGGTTTCAAAAGACTTTCCTCCCAACACAAGCTCAGGGTGTGGAATCGGCTCCCCACCGAGGTTTTCCCCAGAGTCTACAGCATGGGGTTCTTCAAAAACGGAGTGAATAGATTTTTACTGGGTCGGCAACGCGTGATTTTTGCCCTTGGTGTTGCAAGCGTCCATAGGCTACGGTAACCGCTTACCATCAGGTGGACCGTATACTAGAATGCCAAGTCAGTGGTAAAAAAAAACGCGTTTTAAGAAAAAAAGAAAAAAAACGATATTCAGCACAGACATATTGACAACATAAAAGAGAGAAGAGAAAAAATTAATTAAAAAGAAACTACTATTTACTGACGGTATTATTCTTTAATAATCGGATAATAGTCATCTTATTTGATATGGACTGACCTGCCCACATTTCTGAAATTACTCGGATATTAGCCAATTTGAAACAAGATGCATGATGCCTGCAATAGAACAATGACAGACTTTTTCACCCACGTATAAGTATCTCGCCATTTCTATCAGAAATCCATTATGCATATATGGAAATCGTGGATCGAACTGGCGAGATAAATATACGTGTGTATTTGCACTCCAGTGCTTACTTCTCCGTGGTACCAAAAGTAACCCACGTACGAACGTGGCTATCTAGTATTTCCTCGCTATTACGCGTTGAAAAATTACATGAATTTGCTTGGTAGGCTTAGGTGGTGATTGTATGGGAAGACGAGACGAATATTTTTGAGAAAAATTACTTAAATCCTTTTTTACGTGAATAACTTTGGTTTTATTTAATTAAACAAATATATTCATAAATCCTGCCCATTACTATCCCACTGCTGGGCACGGGCCTCTTCTCAGAATAAGAAGGGTTAGGCCTTAGTCCACCACGCTGGCCTAGTGCCGGTTGGCGGACTACACACACCATCGAAAACTTTATGATGCCTTCTCAGATGTGCAGGTTTCCTCACGATGATTTCCTTCACCGTCATCGCAAGTGATAATCAAATTCTGATCCGCACATGAATTGGAAAAGTCAGAGGTGTGGGCCGGGTACAAACTTCGAACCGCTAGGCTATCACTGCTATTATATCAACAAACTGCTACCAAAAATACTATTACATTTATAATTTATGGGTTAAATACCGTATCCATTAATCAATTACAATGGTTTCGTCTAATTACTTCGTAACAATTCAGTATTCGAACTTATAGGCTTCGAGATATTACCATAGAACACCAATAAAAATATACATAGATAGGTGCTTAAGTATGAAATATATCGGCTATCAACAGAAAAATAGGAACCAAATATTCTTGTCACACATCTAATCCGAATAGTTAATCCATAAGGTTTAAAAAAGCCCACACCGAAATCAGCTTCGAATAATAAATCAAATCCTACCCCTTAAAGCGATAAAAACAAAAAACGTAATAAACCATTACAGAAAACCACTGAATCATGTTGAAATTAATTAAGCAATTGTAATTTAAAGTCTGCTGGTACTGATTTCTTAAGAAATAAACAACGACATTAAATTTTATTTTTATGTGTACTAAAATAAATAAAATAATAAAAGAACTACTGGAATATATCGCGGGACTACTGGAAGAAATTTTATTAGAAATAAGTAGTTCCATTGTGCTCATATGTCTGTAACATTTTTATTACCATGTTTCCTTGTGTGTACATAAATAAATAAAATAAAGAATGAGAAATTATTTGTGTGAAGCGGCGCTACTAGAGAGTTGATTTTAAAATTAAACATGAGTGAAACCGACTTTAAAAAACTAAAATATCTAAAAGTATATTCATAAAAATACTTAACAGTTTCTGAAGTCAGTGCCACTACCAAGCTGTTAAAGTGCATTGAAGAATTAAAGACCCTAACTTCAGAAGCTGTTAAGTTTTATATGAAAATCATTTTATACGTTTTAGTTTCTTGAAGTCGGTTTTTACCTTTTTTTTAAGTTTATATTTCTCTATTCTGAGTGACATAAAATTACATAAACATGCATTTACAGAAATCGCGAGTAATTTGCTGTTATCCAAGAATCATCACAATCGGTTCATATTTTTCCTGTATCGAGGGTACAGTTTACAAACATACATTTCACATGCACACACAACCAGAACCGAAACAACTATCTGTAGATCATACAAATATTTGTTCCGTGCGGGGATCGAACCCGCGGCACGTAGCGCAGAAAGCTAATCGCTTAACCACTGCGCCAACCGCAATAATGGTGATGATATCGCTGAAACTCCTCCTTTTTTTGAAGTCGGTTAAAAATAATACTCAGTCACGTATCCACTACAAACACCATTGTATCACAAAGCAAAAAGCAGACTTAACACTTTCATTGTTAAAATACCTCACCTTTCACGCAATCGCATCGACTGTCGCATTACCGACACACACACCCTCGCCCTTAGGCCTCATGTTACAAACGCGGCAGACTATAGCCAATTTCTCTTTCATTCGTCTGTCATTGTTAACAGAAAAAATCGCGGTTCGTTTCTGGCTACATAATACGTTTCGGAGGATTCGTGATGGATGTACAAAGTGTTGGGTTTCAAAGGTGATGGAATTACGTGTCAATAAAGGCACTATTGTGACCTATTTTATAGAAAGTCGCTATAAATTCTGAGTATGTCGTAACGTGTGATTTGTAAAAACTAGAAAAAAGTTATGACGTGGCATATACAACGTGTAACAGAAATGCGAGGTCATATTTAAGGGTGTGGATCAGGCCATCAAACTTAACACCTTTCTAGGGACCAACATCGTAATCGCGAAAAAATTATCAGCTGTCCCATACGTTTGGGTCGAGTAGATATTGAAGTTTTGCATGGGACCTCACCTTTGCCCACACATTCTTACCCATGGCCTATTAATTTTAACTAGTGGTCGCCTAGTGGTCGAAATTCGACCGTAATTTTAGCTTTCTGCACTCCTTCTCCACATAAACTTTATCTGTGCCAAATCTCACACTCCTCCGTGCGCGCAATATGCTTAAAAAGGGATAAAAAGTTTTCTCTTCACGTATTAATTAATATTATATAGATGACGATATAAGTTCTTTAATTATTGGAGATATCAAAAATTTAGAGATGAGAAGCGAACTAAAATAATAGGTAAGAAATATCAAGTAAAGTATTAAAATTATTCCATCGTTTGCTACGACTTTATTCGTAGCAAGAGCTACGAGATATTGTAGACCTTCGTAGAAGCCATCAAAACGCAGCTACACACGAGCTCCTTGGTACTGTACATTTCTAAGCTGAATTTTTTAATTTCATCTTATTCGATAATGAGGGCACAACATTTACAGATAATTACAAACATAAAAAGAGCCAAAAAAATGTGCCATCGAGCATGCCCGTACCGAAAAGGTTACAAACTCAGCTTAAATTATTATTATTTAATTGATTGTTTAAATTACAGTGGTACCTACTATCTTTGCTGTTCTTTTTTTTGTAATATTGTGTAAATTCAAGTCGAATTTTAGCCGAGATAATAATGTGAATTTGTTTTATGAAAAGAGTATCCATGGAGTTTCTTGCCGGTATCTTCTCCAGGACCAACCCACTTGGAACCGTGCACCTAGAATCACGACGTTTTGAAAGTGCCTGCAAAGGCCCAGTTGAAATAAAAAACTTTGACTTTGACTTAAGCTAGATGTGTGTAAGAGCTCACACCATAGAAGAAGGATATTGATATTCTGCAAGCTTACTAGGTATCCTCTTCGTCCAGTAAACTCGTTATCCTCGAGTGATAAAACCCTTGAGTCGCCTCCAAAATAATCCCATCTAGAAACTACAGCAGTCTATATAGTACTATCCTAAATATACGAACATAAAATCTCTATCACTTAGATAGAGCGGACGATATCCCGTCGCTGCAAATAGAGCGCTAATAGGCCACCGTAGAGTCATTACTAGTGTCGTCATGTGTCCCGGACTTTTTAATACGTCCCGGGATTTTTATGGCGGGTGGAAAAATGTTGTTAAATGATCCTAGGATTTTGCAGTCCATTAAATTTTATAAGGTTGCGGTCAATTTTATTACGTATTTGAAAGCCTTGTCTATTTAGTGTCAGTAAATGATTCATTGCAAAAATAACTTAGTGATGTATGTCAACAGTGAAAACTAATCACAGGACAGCGCGGACGCCGCACAACAAAATTAAACATACGCGTTTAATCTGATTTCAAATGTATATAGCCGCTCTACCCCTTCATAAAAAATAATCATTCCATAAGCCACATCTCCTAAACTTACAGGTCATTTTTCTGACCCATAATCTTCAAACTACCCCGCCAAACATTCCCGTATAATAACTGCATAAAATAACTAAAGTATCAATGCATGTCCACTTTATGTCACTTGTAATCCTACTCAGCCCCTAAATGAAACGATATAACACATTCACCAGCTACTTATTAAGTCCATAAAGAAAATACCCTCATAACAAAATATTACCGGACTCTTATCCCGGATTATTTACCGTCCAATCCCGGGTTTTACCGGACGTTGGGCCATCACTAGTCGTTCACAAAACTGCTTCTAACCAATCACATTAGGTACTTTATTGTAACTATAATAGCCTGATATAAGGCCCTAACTGACAATTAGTTGGTCACTTTATATCATCGTTATTACGTTCGATGGTGGTTCAAAGAATAAGCGAACAGCGAATTAAAAAGCAAGCTAATATTACAAAAATTTTAATTATGTATTTAAAGATGTAAAAAATATGTGTATAAAATGAATAAAGGACTAATAATAAACTTTTAATTTTATAGCAAGAGACACAAATTACACAATTATAATAAAATAATAAACAACAAAAAAAAATGAAATAAAAAATTTATTAAAAAATGTACAACACCGGTACGTACGTGTCTCACGGTTACCCAGAAAAGAGTCCGAAAAATAAAATCTTTTCATACATTTTGACCGAGCAGGGTTGTTTGTACAAAAAGTGTTATTTTTTTCGTGATTTCTGATTTCAGGGTTAGTCTCATAGTAAAAATTGTTTAATATTGATGATTATTTTCACCCCTTAATGTACACAATACAATTCACTTTATTGCACACCAGTCATATATAGAAGAAAAGATACAATAATTAGAAAAAGAAATGTACAAAGGGCGGTCTTATCGCACTTGGCGATTTCTACCAGACAACCTTAGGATGGACAGAGTTGCAGGTTAAAAGAGAGGGGTAGTTCACGGTGTAACAATAATAATAAGAAAATAATTTGGTTCATAAATACTATACAAAACATAATAATATGTGTACATAATAATACATAACAATTGTCTAGATTATATAGGTACTTACAACTGAAATAAATAAGATACAACATGATAATTATATAATTCAATTACTACTTAAATAAACAACATATTTACATAATAAGTAATAGATATAATCACAATGATAGAAAGTGTTCCTTAACTGTTCTCATAAAAAATAATAAAAAATATTATAGTTTAAAAAACTATAGAACACGCTTTAGTCATCCAAACTGAACGTGTATGCAAAATTTCAGCTCAATCGGAAACCGGGAAGTGGGTCAAATTTAACTTCCAAGATTTTCTTACATAGTTAGTTACAGGTGAAGCTATTAAAAGCGTGTTAAAATAGCCAACGATTGAGCACGCCTCACTGCTACTGGCAACGCATTCCACATGCGAACAAAAGTACAACAAGTATTGCGGGTGGAAATTGATGGAATAATAACAAGAGCAATTAACTTATTTAAACTATTATTAAGAAGATTATAACAGAGGATAATGTTTGGACTACATAGACTTGTAGGGGAGCCCCTACTTATTATTTCTATATTGGACTATAGAATAGAATAGAATAGAATAGAATAATATGACAATATATGTAGAACGCGAGAGAGCGCCTGCCACACAAGTGATGTTACACTTTGTACATTGTTGTGCTGCTTATTTATTCAAGCAGGCGTCCATTTTTCATCAAAAATTACAAATAACCCTTGTTATGATCTTATTATAATAATATGCCATAAAACCGTTGAATATTTTCGCTTTTGTCTTTCACCACAGTCCCTAGGGTCACTCAGGCTCTCGGACGCCATGTTTGTTCATCTCTCAGCGATCGCCAGCGCTATTGAGATGATGCGAACCCACTTGTTTATTATTGATCGAGGTACCTGCACTGGTAGTTGTGCAGTCTAAGCACTTGGCTTTCTGAGTTACGTGTCGCGGGTTCGATCCCGCAAGGTACGAATATTTGTGTGGTCTACAGATAGTTGTTCCGGGTCTGGGTGTGTGTGCATGTGAGACCATAAAGTTATTATTAGTAATAATAACTTTATGTGTGAGACGTATGTTTGTAAAGTGTAAAGACCCACGATACAGGACAAATCAAAGAGAAGGGTAAATAAAATAAAAATAAAATCATACGGTGAGTGATAAGTACCAGAACTCTAACCCCTTTTTTGTCAATATCACAACCCGGATTCCTCGGAAATACCCAATTAGCTTAGGTTAGTAAGTAAATATTACTGTAGTGCATCTGGCATGTTTGCCGAGGCTCGCACTGATGGCTTTCATGCCATTTTTAAGAAAAGGACAGCTTCGATGCTGAGCCGGGTCCGCGGTAGCACCAATGGCATGCTCAGTGTTGTTACTGGCCGAATTGATTGCCCTTTACTGTTACGGGCCATTTGGCTTCATACAGAGAGGTTGTGTGTAGTGGGTAATGCAATTTGTTATACAACTTGCATTGCTTAACAAATTCATCTCAATCATTTTGTTAATACTAACATCGTTTTTAAGTGTTACTAACAATATTTTGTATGTATTGACGTGAGTCTGAATTAAATAAATGAATTTGAATTAATCACCCTTCTCAATTTTGTCCTCAACAATGTTGCTTACACTGAAAAAAGGTAACGGCTAGAAATAAACAAGTTGTTGCTATTTACAGCCGAATAAGTTGTTTCGGATGAAGCGTGCAAAGTCGTTTTTTCCGTGTATCTTCTTGTATTAATCTACATGCCATTTAGCTACTCCCTAGGCAATGAAAAACATTAATTACACTCCCCGAGCTAATATAACACTTTGAGTAACGATTCTGAGAAATCTATTATGTTCGATCGCCGCGCGGACCTCTGAAGAGCGCACGTAATAATTATTACAGAAATCAAACACGCAATTAAAGGTACATTAAAATAATTTTTATGGGCATTAATTAGCTATGCTGACTCGGGCCGGAATCGGAAGGCATCGTCCGGACATCGCCCGATATCGTCCGAATTTATCGCTCGAGCACGATAATTGGAATAATAATTAGGATAAAGAAATATGGTATCCGGGAAAAATCGGATTTGGAATTTTAAGGAATATTAACGTGTTTTTTTCCTTCTGTGTATTAAGGGTGTAATAAAAGTTACAGGAGATTCTGTAATGTCCTGTCTAAATGTATAGGTAAATAATTTATTAGTTTTTTAGGGTTTCGTACCTCAAAAGGAAACCTTAAAGGATTACTACGTTGTCCGTCTGTTTGTGAACAAACTTTTTCTCAGGAACGCGTGGAGGAATCAAGTTGAAATTATTATCAAATAGTCTGCATTCCTTTAGAACTTTTAATTAAATAATTATTATATTAATTAAATACTTAATAAAATATGTACCTACTTACCGAATGTTAATGTTTAAAATTAATTTTATTATAAAAAATATATATTAACTTAATACATTTTGCTGTGCCCTACAGGGTCCATGATTGTGCCTAGCTTTAAGCCAAATGTTTAACATCTTTTATATATACATTGTGGAACGCAAATAAATAGATAATATGAATATGAATATGAACTGTGAAAAAATTCTAAGTCAACGCAATCAAAAGATAGGGTCGTTTATGCCGCATATTTTGACACTCGTACGAGAATCAAAACGGATACCTACTTCCCGTTGACCTAGAATCATGAAATTTGGCAAGAAAAAAATTCTTATAAAATTTATAGCACAAGGGAAAAATCGGAAAACTGTAAATTTGTAGTTAGGCGAAGTACAAGTATGTACGGAAAGCTCGTTGCGCAAGTCCGACTTGCACTTGGCCGGTTTTTAGACATTCAGAAGAGCTTATTTAAATTCCGATTTTATTATTAATCTATACGCAAAATATGCGCATAAAAGTAGAGTTTGAAACTCGCTGGCGTTACCTATACCAAACTGTAGAACTGCTGAGCTATCTTGATCACAACGATTGTAATGTCCCATTTAGAATAGAATAGAATAGATCTTTATTTCATGTAAACCAAATACAGGCACTTATGAAATGTCGAGACTCTAGATGCGCGGTTCCAAAATAGTAGGTCCTATGGAAAAGAACCGGCAAGAAACTCCATGGAAACTCTTTTAAAATAATAAATTACAAATTTGATTAATACCAGATTGTGGTAAGAGCTGCGAGAATATTGTAAAGAAAGAAAGAAAGAAAGAAAAGAAGAGGAAGAAAATACATTTATTTTTTGTACACAGGACACCATTTTTAAGACGATGTGATTAGAATTAATTTGATAAATACAGATGATTTGATAATTCCAATTAGATCTTCATTGTCTTTTTATTTAATTAAGTACCTATAGTAGTTGGTCGTAGTCATGATTAATTTAAGTATAATGTTAAGTTTTATCATTTATTGTATAAGAGTGACCTTACGAGGCTGGCATAGTCACCATGGTGAACTGAAGCCTCAATAAAAATTCGGATTAAAATAAAAAAAAAAAAAACACAATAGCATGCATACACAAAACTCAAACATTAAAGTCAGAAAATTACACAATATTAAAAAAAAAGTAGAACCATTTCCTCAGCCACCGGTTCAGCCGTCCTTAATGGGATTCACATGGCTTAGTTACCCACAGATCGCTGCACGACCACAAACAAAAGTACCAGAACTACAGAACTAAGTAAGACGTCTAACAATAAATCTACCCAAACTCTTCCATTATCGCGGCAAATAGTTTTACTACTTCAAACGGATCGGCAGGGGATCGCCAATTAAAGGGCTTTAGTGCTTAATCAACAATCGCGGATCGCGCCGGCGATTTATTTGGCGGAGGAACTAATTGTATCGTGTCTTGGGAATACCGTTTCGTGGCTTGTAGAACTTGGAATTATTAGGATTTGTGTCGTATAGTAATGAGAAAAATTAAGGAATTGACTAGCTCATGGACCTGTACTATGTTACAATAGCTACAATCGCTATAGAATTATAGAAATGGCAATATATAGAATATAATAGAGTTTATCTTTATTTCATGTAAACCAGATACAGGCACTTATGAAATGTCAAGACTAATAAGATCTATTCTATTCTATTATTGTACTCACACGTAAACAAAGAATTATTTTTATTATCGTTCATAACCTGCCAGTGGCGAAGAGTCCATACAACCCGATTCCCATCGGCTTCCCTTTAGGAATTGGTTAGTGCACAGACCAACGTAATATGCCTTGTTATTCAGTTAGGTCGAGCTCTTCCAGACATGACTATATACCTATAGATTACAAGAAACGGTACGGTTTGTCTTGCAGCAATTTTTAGAGGGCATTTTTGGGACGGCTTCCCCTTTTAAAACTGTCACACTTCGCCGCTGTAACCTGCCCTGCGGTCCGAATTGCGATAAAAGTAAAAATATCGCGAATCCGACCAATATGTATTGAGTAATAATAATACTTGTGACTTTGGTCGGATTCGCGATATTATCACTTTTAGCGCAATTCGGACCGCAGGGCATGTAGCGTATGTGAGCGTGACTGATTGCGAACACACATACACACACCCCCACATTACTCGGACAACTATACATATACATGCGTGCTGCAGTTGTGATAAGAGTCGTCAGGACATAAGTGGTGTGTTCAGTGCTCAGTGTATGTACCTAAATGCGATATCGCAAATGTTATCATGGTGCCGTGCTATGTCAACTAATAACTCGCTCTATCTTAAATATTTATTTTATATTTTTGCCTGAATCATTCTACATTCATAAAGATACAGTTTAAACTATTGTAGTAATATTCTGGAGTTTTACCGTCTTACCACAAAAATAATTTAAAACATCCTTTCAACACATATTTAGTTAGACAATGTCTAAGGCCCGAGTTCACCGACTACATAACATACAATTAGAGCAAAATCAGCCGTTTAAACATGAATTTTTGTATGGGTAATCGTCCGAATTCATTTTAAACAACTGTTATATTGTTGGTGAACATGGCCCTTAAAGTTAAACACCGCTTAAACGGGTGTTTTATTTCTCTTACTATAAAACCAGGTACTCGTTACTCAAAAAGTTTGTTCCGCAGAATCAACTATCTGACTAAGGTCCGATTGGACTCCGCGTACTACGTCTCTAATTTCGCCTTCTAGCATATTAAATCACTATAATACTCAAACGATGTACTATATCTCTATAATTATTGTCCATAAATAGTTTATATCATCAATAAAATCAATTGAATCAAGAATATCCATTGCAATTAGGTACTTATCGATAAAACATTCACAACTAAAAACTTTTGAAATGACAGAATTGTGTTAGACACATTTTAGACAAAGGTTTGGGGCTGTTTAGGTAAACATTTGGCTACGGCATGTTTATCCCTAGGCGAGTGTTAGACACTGATTTGTGGTACGAAATTTCAGAAACATCTGTTCAACACACTTCTAAGGCGTGTTTAAATCTTTTGTGATAAGACGGTCAGTGATCTGTATTAGCCGATATAATCGAGACTTATAATAGCGAAATCGTTGCAGAATCGGATGGGTGAAACCAAACGCAAGTGGCAGTGACGCAATAACGTCATTAAATCATTAATTTTAGGTTATTTAGTCACGTAATCATCAAAATTATGATGAAATTGTAATCCTTAAGAATAATAAAGCTTAGTTTGGACTGAACAGCCGCGTCACTTGCGCTTACCGCCTTTGGTGAGGTAAGAATTGTACTTAATTAATCACAATTACGTCATAATTCTGTCTGCACTTCCTTGTAATGTCTGGATCCGCGGGGAATTATTCAAGCTGCGACCGAACGTCCTGGACGGTGCGCTAGAGTTCATGGTCAAAGCTGCGTGCGCTTCGGCCGGAAATCGTCGCGATGACACATCGCGGTTTGCACTTACGACTAGTGATATGCGTAGCGATCATAAAAATAATTGGTAATAATCGATTACCACATAATCGATTTTAATCGTTTTTTTTCTGTGGTCAGAAATTACCTACTTACTTTATGAGACTTTCAAGGGTTTGGTCAGTAATTGTTTACTTCCAAAGTCAAAGTCAAAATCTTTATTTGTAGATCATAGGTATCAATGGATGTTAAAAAATATAAAATAATATAGGGATCGCTAAGCCTTCACTGGCGCACAAATTTAAATTAATAACAATAGTAATTAGGGACTTATTATATAAATTTACTTTATGCATATTTAAATACTATTCTCAATTCAATTCTCAATTTTTTATTGCAATCCATAATATACACAGTCATATAGGTGGTAAGTATAAAATATAGAAACAATTATGGACCCTGTCGGGCACAGCAAAAGTTTAAATAAGTAGGAGAGAGAAGGAACAAACAGAACTAAAATAAATCACATAACTCAGACAGACCAAAACCAATTAATTATTGCACATAGTCATCCTTATCAGATAAGTAATCATTTACAGAGTAATATGGCTTTTGAAGCAGAAATGTTACAAAAGAATTTTTGAAATTACATATTTATATCATTTTTTTCATTCCTTCTTTCAAAATTAGTAATTTTCGCTACCTGATGCCCAATTCTCGTAATTAATTTACACTATTACTGAAAGTTGAGCGAACTGAAATTATAATAGGAATTGACGAAACATCGGTATTCAATTCCTTTTCAGTCCGATTTGAGTTCAATCTTCTTACAGACTCATTTCGATCTCATTTTTGACGTTAATGTATGGACGAGAATACCGATTTTATTATCTGTATCGGGTCAAAATATTATCAGAATATCCGATTTAGCTTCAATCAACTTTCGACCTCATTATAATAATAATTACACGTTTAACGTTATTTGTTAGTGTAGTAAAATACCATTTGTGACATTAATGACATTTATACTAGATCGGAATGAGATCGGAACTATAGTTTGAACAATTCTAATTACGAGAATTGGACTTCTAACCATTTCGGAGAATTTATGCGTTATGATAATATTTTTTTCTTTTTTTACCTAATTTTCTATTTAAGTTGACTAAGACGTGAAAATAACACGTGGTTATAATTACATTTTCAATATTTTATGTTTCTAATGCAATAATCGGGCAAAATCGATTAATAAACGATTTCGATTATTAGCATTAGGTATCGATTGTGCAATAATCATAATGATCGAATCGGGACATCATTACTGAGCTCACTGATTTTATATTCATTAAACAACATGGCGTCTTCAAGCAACAATATCGTCAAGCTAGACAAAAAGCGATTCACTGTGGCATCTCCTGATAACAACTGTGCGGACTTCGATTGTTGGATTGTATCGATCCTGAAGCCAGGTGTACTCGACCCGGAGTTCTGGTTCGTGGGTCATGATGTTGCGGTGTTTTTGGGTAATAAAAAGCCCAGAAGTTCTATGTCGTGCTCGTTTAATATACCGAGTGAATGGTGCCAAACATGGGAAGAATTAAATGTGTCGTCATTGGAGAGCCCTGCTGTGCCGCCGAAGTGGTTGCCGCAATCGGTGTTTATCGCTGAGCCTGGACTGTGGACGCTGGTGTCCCGATCCAAGATGCCTGCCGCTGTGAAATTTCAGAAGTGGCTGCATAACGAGGTGTTACCATCGCTGCGGCGCAAGGAATCGCAGTCCGTGGTCCCATTTACTAAAAACAACGAGAGTGCTTTGGTGACCGTGGATCAGTTTCAGGTCATGAATGCGAAGATTGATCAACTCATATCGTGTGTTCAGTTCAAAGACCAACAGATCCGTGAGAGGGATGATCAGATAGCGCAATTGTTTAAAACAATACTAGATAATAATGATAAACTGCAAGCTTCAAACGACAATTACCTCGCATTGACTAATCGTATGGCAGACATCCTGCAGGACGTGGTGACGAAGCCCAACGACCCGCAATTGCTGCACACGCTAGCGGTGTGCGACGTTGGAGATAATCAGTTTGCATTCTTACGTCCTCAGAAACGTTCATTGAATCGCAGCCTGCAACAGTTGAGACGCACATCCACCAACGTGGACGTGGTGTACCAGAACGAGTACGTACCCAACTCCACGAACGTACTGAACAAAGTGAAGGAGCAGCTACCGAAGGACATGTTCAAAGCAAAGAATAATAAAATCATCCTGTTGAAAGACCTAAGTAAGGAGGATTTGCTGCAGGCTATCGATACGTCGCTGACGCAACGCCAGGTGGCCATCATCAAAAACAATGCTACTCGGCCGCCTAAGAAGTAAATGAACAACTGTTGAACGTAGTAAATACTTCACAGGATTGTTTATTATTTTTTCACCGACTTTAGAAGCTGTTAGGTTGTTTAAGAAAATATTTTACACTTTTTAGTTTTATGAAGTCGGTTTTTACTTTTTTTAATGTGTTAACCACATCTGCTATAGTGCCACAAACTTATCTGACCCGGTCGTGGCGTCGCTGCCGGCGCTTTTACCAATATCATCTCCGTACAAAAATGACACATTGATGTCATTTTTGTTCCGTAGCGACATTAGTTCCAATTTTGGTCACCGGGTCAGATAAGTTTGTGGCACTATACCTACGTGAATCTTTATTTGAAATTAATCAGACGGTTCTTATAATCACCACAGTTGCAAAGTTGTTATGTTCAATATTTTGTTTAATGTTTTTTCCTGTTTGTTACAAAGTTGATAACACTAATTGGTAACACTAATTCATAATCTAGACCAGTCTAGACCATGTTATTGTCTTTTTCGTGTAATTAAAACCTAAACTAGCCTTATAAATAATATAAATATTTATTTATTTAAAGGTACTTCAACGACATAATTAACCACTAACAGACATTAATTATAACTAGAGGTCGAAATTCGACTATACACAAGCTCGTAATTTATTATGATTTTGTATTTAAATTTGTACGCCTATTTAGGCCAAACGTGTTGAGACATTTTTTAAAATACTTTTCAATTAATATGGCCTGATTGTTAAACTTACACATGTTTCATCAAATAAATTTTTATCTTATCATAATTTTAGCTGTCTGCACTCCTTCTCCATATAAACTTTAACTATGCCAAATCTCACACTCCTCCGTACGCGCAATATGCTTAAAAAGGTGTACAAAGTTTTCTCTTCACGTTTAATATAAAAGATGTACCAAGGTTCCAGATTATGGTGGATTTCACTTAAAGAAGTACACAGCACTTACAAGAATTTAGAAAATAAAATTATGTAGCAAGTTGTTTAAGAAAAAAAATGTTAAATGTAATTCATTTGTTTTATTAAATGTTTATTCTGATTTGTAAAATTATTTTTGTTTTTCTTATTTCAAATACTCCTGTAAAATCAAGAAGAAAATAAAGAAAGAAATAAACTTTTCCATATTGTTTTATTAAAACGCTTTTATAAGCTTCACTTGTAACTTGTAACTAACTAACTATGTAAAAAAATCTTGAAAGTTAAATTTGACCCACTTCCCGGTTTCCGATTGAGCTGAAATTTTGCATACACGTTTAGTTTGGATGACAAAAGCGTTTTCTTTAGTTATTTTTTAAACTATAGATAATATTATTTTTCATATATTTTTCAATGTGTACAATAAAGAGGATTTATGTTATGTTATGTATATTTGGTATTCTGTTGGAAAATCCTCAATATCAACCCGGAATTTAGAAATGTGCGTGACATGGGACTTTCTAACGTCATTGGCGACAACTGTATACTTACCATCCTCTGTCTCCTTTAAGGGACACAGGCGTTATTCTATTTTTTATTTTTATTTTTTAAACATTGCCCCTCACTAGGATTTCTCCTGTGTCGAGAGTACAGTTTACAAACATACATGTCACATGCACACACAACCAGACCCGAAACAAATCATAGATGATACAAATATTTGTTCCATGCGGGGATCGAACCCGCGGCACGTAGCGCAGAAAGCTAATCGCTTAGCCACTGCGCCAACCGTGTCGTCAACACGGTCCTTATCTAAACATATTATAAAGAGAAAAGATTAGATTTTTTGTATGTTTGTTTGTTTGTAAAGGATAAACTCAAAAACTACTGGACCGATTTTAAAAATACCTTTAACCAGCAGAATGCTATACCTATTATTACTGAGTAACTTATGCTCGTAATTTATAAAGATATCACGTAGGCGAAGCCGCTGGCGGAATGTCTTATAAATAGATATACCTACATTTAACAACCAATATTCGATGCATTTTAACCGATGTTCATACATATGAACGAATAATCAAATCAAAATATTTTATTTGTTAAACATAGGTATTTTGGTGAAGATCTTATAAACTAAATAGATGGTGCGCAGTGCGCTATGTTTTGCCATTCAGGCATACAAATATGAGTTTAAAACTAAAGTAATAGGTATTATATTATAATATATTTTTTATACAATTCTAAGATATTTAATTCTAAGGTAATCCTAGTGATAATAGAAATCAATCAATAGATAAAAAAATCAATATTTATCACAAGTTGCAAAAACCCAAAATTGGAACTATGTATTACCTAATAAAATTCTCAGTAGAAACTGAAAGATGGCAATTTAGTTGTAAAAGTAAAAAGTACCTAAGTATAAAAATGGGATGTATAATAACAACAGAAGAAAGTTTCAGTTATTTAACGAATAAAATGACGGAGAAGATTCTTGTGATTTTTTTAACTTCGTTAAAATATTCTTAAGTTTAACTAGCGACCCGCCTCCTGATTCGATATAATTTCTCTACTATTATACATTTAAACCGGGGAAGTTCCACCCTCCCACAGAATATGGACGTTAAGTAGCAGTATGCATACTGTTGCGTTCCGTTCGGTGAGTGTGGAGCGCCGGAGGCCCAGTTCCTCCCTTAGTCCCCTTCCTTCTCCTTTCCCTCCCTTTTTCCTAACACAAAGTTCGGCAACACATCAGTGACTCCTGTGGTGTTGCGGATGTAATACTATAAAAATTGTGTTCTATTCAACGCATGACTGGCTTGGACAGAATATCAGCAGTTGAGCATGCCTCGCGCTGCCAGCTACAATACTGAGTCCAAGACCTTTTTGTCTTTTACCTTCTTGTATGATGTATCTCCTTGCTACCTATGTAATTTGAAAGACAAATAAAACTCTTCTATTGTATTCTATTCTATGTTCATGGGCGGTGGTGATCACTTACCATCCGGTGATGCACAAGCACGTATACTATAAAAAACTAATTTAATATTTTCATTGTTACAGTTCAACTTCGTGGGCAAGCTGCTGGGTCCTAAAGGCAACTCGCTGAAGCGGTTACAAGAAGACACAATGTGCAAGATGGCGGTCCTTGGTCGAGGATCCATGAAGGATCGACAAAAGGTATGGCATCAGTAGTGACGTGCACTCCTTAAAGAAAAAAGACTCGGCCTACCCTAAAAAATGTCATATTAAGGGCTGATTTTACAATCACCAGGGGGCCTAAAAAGGCCACATTGAGCGATTCATCTACTGATCTGCATAGTAACTGTCAAACAGATGATTACTGAATATGAAACTTATGCCTATGACATTAAGAGTCGTCAATTAAGTACCTAGATATTTTGACATTCGTAATATGAATCATGTTGTGATTCATCTAAAGCGGCCTTTTTAGCCCCCAGATAATGATTTATCCAACGAATAAATTTGACGTAATTGACAGATTTTGTATAGGAAAGCTGTCAAAACTTCAAATTTATTCCCTTCGATAAAGTTATCTGGAGATTGAAAAATCTGCCAGTTATACAAACGTTTATATGTTTGTAATATCAGTTAATTTAATTCTTAGGGTGAGGTGGTTAATTACAAACATCATTTAACTTTAATATACAACATTAAGTTACTTTTACCTACCCTGAAGAAATTTCTGTGCACGCCACTTGCATTAGAATCATCCTTACATTGCGCTCCAGCCTATACAATAAACATTTCATTTAAAGTATTAGTTTTTTTTAAGTACTTTTCCCCTCAATAATATTCTCCTGTATCGAAGGTACAGTTTACAAAATTACATGTCACATGCACTCACCCATACCAGAAACAACTATCTGAAGATCATACAAATAATCGCTCCGTGCGGGGATGGAACCCGCGGCACGTAGCGTAGAGAGCTGATCGCTTAGCCACTGCGCCAACCGTATCGTCAAAATAAATAAATAAATCCTTAAATTCGTAGTCTTCACACTTATTTTTTTTTTTTTTTAACGTGGTAAAATCATCAAATGAGTCCTCCCACCCCGGGCAGGGCGGGAGGGACTGTCAGACTTGTACTGACTAAAATCCACGGTGTTCCTTCAATAGCCCTTTACGTTCCGGGGTCACGGTAATGAGATAAATCCCGCGACCCCGGCAGGCTTCGGCCCTCTACAGGGGGGGCCCCGTCATCTTGCTGACGTTCTTTGAGGCGCGCGTGGAACACAACGCGCCGTCGACCCGGGCATGGTCCATGGTCGGACAGCGAGTTGTAGTCTTCACACTAGACTAAGAAAGTAGTTGAGTAGTAGTGAGTAAGTTGTTGCCGAAGTTATCTACGGTTGAGTACATTCGAATTGTTAAAACATCCCAAAGGAATGAACACGAAAATATACGTAAATTCGGTTTTAACCCCAGGGATTGGATATGAGACCAATATACGAGGTTGTACCTTTCTAATGCCGATTCCATTAACCCAGAAATCGCGAATAAAAAACCGCTATTCCATACAAATAATTTAATGTTTGACTAAATGTATGGAATAACAGATTTTTTTCGCGATTTCAGTTTTGGTACCATAGTAAAAGTTGAGCTTAATGATGATTACAATCGAACCAATCGTTCGTTCGGCGTTGACCGTTGATCTTTAAAGGGATCGGGACCAGAAAGGTAGGACCTCGTATTATATTATTTTCCTTATTTCGACTTAAATTGATTCTTTCTGCAACTATTTCGAAAATTTTCATCTTTTACCCAAAGGCTGACTGGCAGAGAGTTATTCGTCATCTCGACCGAATGAAACTCGCCTGAATGTCCGAGTTGTCACCATTCGATAGTAAACAATTTTTTTTTGTAGTCAACTCGACCGCTCTTCCAAAGTACCTACAGTCAGCTAAAAATTGGATTGAAAACAATCCTATTATAACCGATAAAATCATAAGGCTAACTACAAAGCCCTCACTCACTCATGTATTAAGTCCACCTTATGTACCACCATTGTAACTTTAAGTTTTAAATAAATAAATAAAATAATATTGACGGCACGGTTGGCGCAGTGGTTAAGCGATTGGCTTTCTGCGCTACGTCTTGCGAGTTCAATCCCCGCACGGAACAAATATTTGCATGATCTACAGATAGTTGTTCCGGCCCTATAATTACCGATATAGCAGACAGTTTGCGACAGGCGTAATTCGCGCAGTAGCTGCTGTCAAACATGACTTTGGTATTACGAATTTGCCGATAGCGACGCGACACCCACCGCTTGTGGGTTCGCCCTCTGGCGGATAATAAACGAACTAAAAAGTACATACATGGCGCTGCAAACGCGACAAGTAGCCACAGGGGGACTAATGCCGTACATAACACGAATTTGTTCGACAATGCACGACCCATCGCGGTCCGACTGCTGTCGCGTGGCTGTCGGGTTGATGTCAGGTTAATTTTACGTAATTAGGGTGCACGTCTGGGTGTTAGTGCATGTGAAGATTTCAGAAAGTCACAAAATTATTGAAACAATCATTTATTTTCAATACCAACGAAAACTGTGCAACTTTTGGATATAAATTCATAATGGTCACTAATTTTTCCCTGCTTTTTTAAGAAAATAAATAAAATCAGCATCCGCTGATGTCAATGATAAAACATCAGCATCAGCATCCGCTGATGTGAAAAAAATATGCATCAGCAACAACCCTGGGGTAACGTTTTTTTTTAAATTAAAAATAATTATTATATTTCACCTTCCCCCAGGAGGAAGAGCTCCGCGTATCCGGAGACCCCAAGTTCGCGCACCTGTCAGACGAGCTGCACGTGGAGATCAGCGCATTTGCCACGCCCGCTGAGGCGCATGCGCGCATCGCGTACGCACTCGCCGAGCTCAGGAGATTCTTAGTACCGGTAAGATGTCTACAAAGACCAAAAACCGGTATAATTTAGGGTACAGGTATCGAAGAATTATGGTTACTTCTAAGAATACGGTTACCACTATCTGGGTAACTTAGATAAATAAACATGTTACCTCTAAATTTAGGTAACCATTTTAATACCGGTAACCTAAAATGACCGGCGATATACACATACTTGCACACACAGGCGCTGCCCGCCCTTTGACTTTATGCCGACGGTACATGTAAGATAATTTTTTTTCGGTAACCGGTAATAATACCGGTTGTATTCAATTTGATGGAACTACCTTGAAAATAAAGGTGAACTTTAAAAATACCTGTAAATAAAATACTGCCGTGTTTCTTTATAAGGCAGCCTTCTGACAACACTGACTTTTGAGAAAATCGCAAAGAAAGTCTTCATTTTCTTTTTTTAATCCACTAAAAGGAAGCATATAATATCTCAAAAACTAAATAAGATACAGAAAAAAGGGTTGGATAGGTCGAAGCGCCTTTTTTGCCTGATCACGCCCAATGAATTCAAAATCGGTAAATTGTCAGATGACTGCCTTTTAAAGAATCATGGCAGAATAAAGGATGTAATCGAGAAATACAGGTATTGGCCATACCGGTTTCGGTCCTTAGTGCTAAGTTCTATGAAACTGTCTTGAAATTCTGGTTTGTTTTGATCTGAAGAAGTTTTTAGTAAGCCTCTGTTTCTGGTTCACTAGGGAAACGTCTCGTTTAATTTTTGATTCCGATTTATAACCTCGCAAAATAACTATTTTATCCTTCGGCTTAGGTATAATTTATAGATGACAACTTTCATGTTTTATTGTGAGGATAGAAGATGATGGATCTGTCCATTTTTTACCTGCAAATATGTCTATCCATAGGTGCCTGGCAGAAATTGCCAAGTGCGATAAGACCGCCGTTTGTACAGTATGACACAACTAAAAAGTAACATAAGTATTCTTATTTTCATTCACATTAAATTACATTATTCTCGCAGCTCTTACCACAACATTGTACTGATCAAGATTGTGATCTATTATTTTAAAAGAGTTTCCATGGAATTTCTTGCCGGTTCTTCTCCATAGGACCTACTATTTGGAACCGTGCACCTAGAGTCTCGACATTGCATAAGTACCTGTATCTGGTTTACATGAAATAAAGATCTATTCTATTCTGTTTACGTACCTGATCGAACAACCGTTGGCAGTCACTTGGTTAAGTAATCGAGAAACTTACTGCTCCCGCTGAAAACCAGCGCTGTCGGGCTGCTCGCAGCGCGTCAGCTTAAGCTGAGCGGAAGCCTTTTTGACACAGCTGCGACGTACAACCCATTTGTTATTTTAGATAAATATTTTTTTCTTTTACATGTTTTATTCTTTTATTTTTTGTTACTTTATCTTTAAAATTGTTTTTGTGCTGTGTCAAATAAATACTTTTTTCTTTCTTTCTTTCTTTCTTTACTGCGTCAGCGTATTTTTTTTTTTTACTGCAGTACTAATAAACATTCGTGGTCTTGAAGTCGCACACCGTTCGGAAGTGAGCGGTTTTACGAAGTTTGCCGATGCGACTTCTTAGTTGTGTGGTACTATCAATCTATTTTTCTATGCAGTTTTTTGCCAGTTCTTTTCCATAGAACCTACTATTGGAACCGCGCACCTAGAGTCTCGACATTTCAGTACCTGTATTTGGTTTACATGAAATAAAGATCTATTCTATTCTGAACAGCAAATTAGCATTCGGGTAACCCCCATTTCTACTTAAATATTTTTACTCCACTCTCCCAATACACAGGCGCTACATAAATGATCACGCCACCAATGCTTTTGGCATATACAGGGGGAAACGTTTCTGAGATATTAACTCCTGAATTTTAATACTTCATGCCGTGCGTGCCCCTTGTATATTTAATACTATTGTAACATAAGGCACTGTCTGCGCACTTTCATACATACATTTTGTCATACATAAATTTTTGGGTATATTAACTTTTTGATTTAGAGGTCTTAGCCTCAGTCGAGAAATACCACGCCTCAATTGCAAATTGAAATCATCGCTGTGCTTGAGTGTAGCAAATTTTAGAACTAGACTGCAAGAATTAAATATGAGGATTATTATTTTTACACTATTGCTTAAGTTTTTCGGAAAAGCTTCATTTTTGCAGATAAAAAAGTACGGTTAAATACCCTATTAGGCCTTATAGTTGACCAACATATTAATAAATGGGTAGTAAAATTCACCTGTTGATCTTGTAACCACCTCGAGAAAGTCATAATACCAGCAGGGACCGCTATAAATAAGGATACAGGTATGGGAGAATTATGGTTACTTCTAAGAATAATGGTGACCGCTATCTGGGTAACCAAGATAAATAAACATGGTACCTCTAAATTTAGATAACCATTTTAATACCGGTAACCTAATATGTGTAAGACAGTATGTGTAAGATAGAGGTAATTTTTATTTCGGTAACCGGTATTAATACCGGTTGTATTCAATTTGATGGAACTACCTTAAAAATTGAGGTTACCTTTAAAAATATTAAAGGTTGTAACCGAGAAATACAGGTATGGGTCATACCGGTCTCGATCCCTGAATACCAGTGAAGTGAAGCCACAGGTAGAAGCTAGTAGATATCCGTATAAAGTTTAAAATCAATTTAACATAAACGTTGGTAGTGCTATAAAAGTGACATAAAAGTCCGCAAAGTTTCTCGTAAACGCCAGATTATTATGAAATTACTTCAATATCTAATGGATTTTACATAGGGACCATTTGATAGCCTAGCCATTGAATGCTTGCCTTCCATGCAGAAGGGTCTGAGTTCGAACCCGGCCCGCACCTCTGACTTTTCCAATTTATGTGCGGATCAGAATTTGATTATCACTTGCGTTGACAGTGAAGGAAAACATCGTGAGGAAACCTGCACGCATCTGAGAGTGCCTCATAAAGTCTGCGATGGTGTGCGTAGTCCACCAACCCGCACTAGGTCAGCGTGGTGGACTAAAGCCTAACCGTGCCCAGTAGTGGGACATTAATGGGCTGGATTTATTTATTTCTAACGACGAAGAAAAAAACCGTCACAAAACCATGTCCTAACCTAAATGATACAGGGTGACTGGTTGATCGCGGTACATAGGTAGATATTGAATTATTTTTTATTCCATTCATTAAAATCAGTCGAGTAATAATGAATTACTTATTTTTACAGAACAGCTGATTTTTTTCTTCGCGATTTCTGACTTTGTCCCGTTCTAAAAGTCTTTCATAATGATAAGGACCTTACCCTACTTTATTATGTCCCTCGTTCAATTAGTCACCTGTATTTTTTCTACAATACCTCCATTTTACACTTGATTACCCGTAGGTACCTATCAGCTCTTTGTCCCAGTATATTATGTACCTATAGGACAAGATGCAAGAAACCCATCTCAAGATAGAATGGCTACGAAGCTATAAAACCAGCATTACTGTACACACGAGCATAATATAAGATTTTATAGCTCCATCGTAAACGTTAGGGAAAATCAAAGATAGATACTTCGCTGAGAAATGCAGTATTCATGGTCTAGTGTATATTAATTAAACGGTAATCTGTTTTAAAAGAATATTTGACTTACTAATAAATCAAATCAAATCTTTATTGCATTCCATAATGTAAAGTTAATATAGATGGTGGGCTTAATCTAAGGATCAATTATGGATCCTGTCAGGCACAGCATGGTTTGGTAGGTGAATGAAATGATGGTTATTATCACTTGCGATAACGGTGAAGGAAAACATCGTGAGAAAACCTGCAAATCTGAGAGGGCCTCATAACGTTCTCGATGGTCTGTGTAGTCCGCCAACTCGTACCAGCCGTCCTAACATGAGCACCGCCACATAATTTTTGTCGTCGCATTATCTCGTGCGGAAACAGGTTTTTAGATGCATTATCTCGTCTTGTCTTGGTAACAAAATTTTGTCACGGCGCGCATGTATGCCATGCTCGCCTTGTCATAACGACAAAATTTTTTCGCGGCACAAATTTTCGCCTAGCAGGTCAACGTGTTGGACAAACGCTTAATCGATTTCATTATGAAAAGAGGTCCATGTTAGCAATGGGACAGCAATGGGCTGGATTTATTTATTAAGAACAACTTTTAATATGGGACCAAGTGACCAAGGACAAAATCGCGAAAAAAATCTGTGGTTCGATACAAATACCTATTTGACTGATCCCAACATAGGTCCAGACGAGTCTTACGTTTTCTTCTTACATTATTCTTAAAGTTAAAGGCGATAAATAAGATAGTAGGTATATTTCTTATCGGGTGACGCCTCTGAAGAATATTTGTTACGGCCAAAAACTCCTAACAATGGCCGATAAAGTAACGAATTTATATCTGTGTTTGTTATCAAACAGCCGAAAATGAATGGAGTATTTTTGTTTATAAGAAAATAAATCTTTACGGAAGAATCTCTGTAAAGGAGCGAATATTTTTATTATTGGGCTCTTTTTCCATCGCGAGTCTTCAGTATCTATTGGGGAAAATCTTATAGTAACCTCAATATTAGGTACAGATAACATCGAAAGTTGGTAATCGGGCAAAGATTCAAATTAAATGAATTAAAAAGAAATTGTAGAATAATTACGTAGAATTTTTTTTTTTTTTTTTTTTAATCTTTCATTATATTAACCCCTTAAATTATGTCGCCGAAACATAATAGTTCCTACAATGTCTTGATGTGAAATTAGCAAATCGAAATGTTCATGGACTTATGGTGTTATCTGTACGACAAAGACGAGAAGTTTCCCGCTTAAAATAAATGTCGTTGTGTTTTTCCACGCGTATCATGTTATCAGAGTGGATGAGAGGCAATTGAAGTGCTTTCGTTAAAAATCCGACTTTGTCGACTCACTTACGAGTCGTCATTACTTCAATTCTTCGTTGTTAATAAGGGCGTTTAAATTAAATTAAATTCATTTATTTTCAGATTACATAAATCCATATGAATGTTAGTAAAACAAACTTATTTCTATGTTAGTAAATAAATTATCATAATAATAATAAAAAAAAAAACATAAAAACAACGTTTACACAATACCCGATTTTTTAATTTTTTTTTTTTTTTTTATGCTTCTTTGGGCCTTGGTGACTATGCCAGCGTCATTATAATATACTTTGGATCAAGTAGATATTGAATATAAGTTCTGTATGGGACAGCTGATAATTTTTTCGCGATTACGATGTTGGTCCCATAGAGAAAGTTGTTCAGTGTGATGGTCTGATCTGTATATGAAATGCGTGGTCATATTTAAGGGTGTGGCCCTTAAATATGACCACGCATTTCAAAATAATACACGTTGTAATAAACACTCTTACTTTTACCCAAAAGCGGGCAAAATCTCATCTTTAATTCTCTTTCCAGGACTACAACGACGATATTAGGCAGGAGCAGATGCTAGAGATGCAGATCCTGTCCTCTCAGAGTGAGCAGCGGCGGCTCACTCCTCCCGACTCCTCCCGGAGTGGCAGCGAGGAGACCCTCCCGCTCAGAGACACGACACATAAGCAGAGAGTGAGTAGAACATTAGTTTGTTTTAATAGGTGCTAGAAGTTGAAGTAAGTAAGAAGAAATAGCACATACAATTAGGGTTCCCACTAGATGTGTGCGCCGATGCCCGCGGCGGCGTCGTCGGCGTCATCGGCGTGGATGGTGAAAATCTTATAAAAAAAAATATGGCAGACTTATTCGCCAACTGACTGTGACGGACGAAGTTATCGGCAAAACGCGCTATTCAAATTATGGTCATATAAAAATGGTATTTTATTGAATTTGCGTAAAGAAATACGTCGAAATGAACCAATAAGCATATATTTAGACATTTCTAGTGTTTAGTTTACTAGTATATTTCTGCATTGTATCTAAAACAACCATATCCGTGCGAACATCCACGCCGATGACTACGAAGCATCTGTTAAGGTTTTTAAGAAAATTATTTTATACTTTGTTGATTTTGAAGTCGGTTTTTACTTTTTTTTAAGTTTTCTTTATTTATGTAATTTTAGTGGCATAAACCTCCTCCTTTTTTGAAGTCAGTTAAAAAGAAAGTGAATCGATCACAACTTATACCAATATAAAGTATATAGCATCGATTTCAGCCTCATTTCATCTATTCAACTTATTCCACATTGTCGACCGTCCGGACTGTAAATCCTGCTCAACCTAAAAGGGAAAGCGGTAACAAAGGTATATTACGCTACACAATACCTATTCTCCAACTATTTTACGGCTCAGGATGTATAGACACCCGTATCCTGTACGGAATCAAAATTGTTATAATACACCGATGATATAAAAACTCAAGATACGCAGTTCCCTACAAAAACGCAAAGACTTGTGATTTGGTCAATTCTACTTACCGAACATCGATATTGTGGTGGTTCAGAAAGCACAGATCAGCTGCTTCGAAACTAAAAAATCAGTAATTTTTAATATTTTAGAAAAACACTGCGCACACTTATTAATAATTACTGCGTACTTCTTGGTGACGACGTGCATTTATGTCAGATAATCGGTGGCCGACGTCTAAATAGAACAATCGCAATCCATGCCTTAATCCTCAAGTAGTTACTTGTATGTGGGTTCGTTGGCATTTCGGCTAACTGAACCAACTAAAAGCTGCTGCGTTTATAATAAGATAGAAAAAGAATGCTAACAGATTTGGTGGCCTATTATTTACGCCACATACGATGCATTTTTAGTTACTACTTACGAAGAGGTACTCTACCGACCGCCCATCGAAACGAGATTAATCAAAATTGTGTACTTTGCGCCTATTACGACGAGATATACCTGAAATAGTCGCTCAATTTCGATTTTGGCGCGTATTTTTAGATGTTTTGAAGTCGCTTATCTTGTGATTTTATATCAAAGTAGTACATTCACGTTGAACACAATAGCACCAGATTGGACCCTCCCGTTGACGAATAAGGGTCCGAGTTATTGGGCCATTCATTGCTGATGAATAAAAATTATATTGGGATATAACGCTGTGTACAAATTTCGTGAAATTATTTGGAAATGTCAGAGTTATAGAGAGATATCATTTTCTGTATTTATACTTCAATATTTTATTCATAACAGTCACATCTGGGATCCGTAAAGGGTTGGATACACAGTTCAATGTATTGTCCAGTAAGGTACAAAGGGCATAATTTTGTCCCATAAGGTACCTATAAAGGGTTGCCCTTCGTCATTCATTGAGCGGGATTCTAATCTCAGGGGATAACTGAGATTAATTATTATCAATATTATTATGCCTGTCTTGCTTGAACTGTTTTACGATCTCTAGACTTCGGCAAGTTATTTATTAAACCGTATGCAATTCTTGCGCATTTTATATAAGTATAAGAAATATCATGGCAAAGTACATTTCATTCGTTCAAGCATTTGATCATGAGACCCAAGATTGGCTTGAACTTTTATGAGTAAAGTTCAACCTGATTCATTCAAGTAAGCTGAGTAAATGAATAGTTTTTTTATTATATTTATATTGGTACTAAGTTCTACGTTAGACCACCATGAATATAATTATAAAAAATATACAGAATGGCCGATTATTATTAATGGATAATCCTGAAAAAGCTTATGGCAGAACTTACGACCGTTATGTAATAAATAAAAAGGTATTATAAATTTTTTGCACATTTTAAACTGAAAATTAAATAAGTTTATTTTTGTTATATTGCAATTATACCTAATCAGACTTTTAACAGCCTATTTATTGGCAAAGTTAACGGAGAATATTATAACAACAAAAACCGATGGAATTCTATAATTTGTGACCGTATAGTGTACAAAAAAGTAAAATAAGGTAAAAAAACTTTGAGCAGCTATGACCTCAGCTATATGGCATTTCAGGTAATTACCAGGCACCCTGTATATGGACTCCTCATAATTTCTTTAGAAATAAGCAGTACCTTTGTACTTGATAATATCTTTACTTATTTTCTTTGTCATGTGTATGTGTGTACATAAACAATAAATTAGGTTATGGTTATACACGATAAGCTAACAATCATTCCGCCAAAATCAGTCTGTATTTAAATAATATCGATTTGGATTTGCAAATGAATACACAGTAGAGAACAAAACAGCGTTTATTTAATAACTATTTCCCTTTACGTAAAATAAAAAAAAAAACTATGTCTAAAAAGAATATAACTAATATAAAGGTTTCTTCCTCCCTCCAGCTGTCGGGAGTGCAGCCGTCACCGGCACCGGCTTCGCTGCCCGGAGGCATCCCCATCAACCATGGCGCGAACGCCAGGGATTTCTCCCCACCAGCCCCCACCCCGGCGCCCGATCACCTCTCTGCTGCTCATCATCAGGTAAACATAGTATTCGTGTTTGTGTTACAGCAGTTTTTATGTAATCTACATTTTTATAATCTATGGTACACAGTATTACAAAACTCTTGAAAAGCCTAATGCCGCGGCCACACATTAATTCTAGCTCTGAGTCCAAGCTTGGCGCCAAATTTAAATGGCCAATTATTGAATCAAAGTAGTCACCACACATTGGCTGTACGTTCCGCGTGCCCGCGCGCATAGGGTTTCATACCCCTTTGATCGTGTCACAAATACCGAATCGACGCGGGTCTACGTTGGGTGGACGATGATTGGACGTGTGGAGGAACGAGGTTCCTCCATTGAAAAGGGTGGATCCTCCGACCAGGCGAGGATATTGCCTGGCGGGCTGAAGCCCGACGGTTGATGTCTGACAGTTGTATATGTGTTAGATACGATTATCTTTTTCATTGCGCGATGCAGGCCTCGTAACCTGATTGGTCGAATTCATATTTTTTGCGCCACTGTAGTTAGCTTTGCTGAACATCACAAAAACCTAAATAGGTTTGTCTGGATGTTGAAGCACTGTTGAGAAACATAGTAACATGATCTAGTTAACAAAATAACACCAAGATTGAACACCCTAAAGATAGCGTCATTAAAAGTTTCCTTCACTAAAAGTTAGGCTAAACAATATTAGATTTACTTTTATGGCTAATATTGCCATACAAAGTGGCATTACACCGTAAAAACTTCCTACTTTATGGGACTTGGGAGTTTGAAGAGAAAGCAGTAACATAATAAGAACTAATTAAACACGAAGTAACATTATATACTCGTAGGTACCTACTACCTAATAATGGAATACAGGGTGTAACAAAAATCGCGTAAGTCCCATAAGGCAGTGGTCCCACCGCCGGCGAGAAAACGACTAACTATTGGCGATTTTCTCTCTCAAGAAACGTACAATAGATATACATTCCGTGTCAACAAAAGAGATGCATATATTAATAGTTGATCGCTGACTGTTCACACTGCCAGCGAGGACTCGCTTCAGTAGTTTGTTGCTGAGCGACAAGAGCTATCAAACATAATACTCGCTCAGCGATACTCGTTCAGCGATGCTCGCTCGCTTGATCATTTCTTTACAGAGCGGCATTGAAATTAGACGCACAGGACTGAGCGACCGCGGGCGAGTGGCGCGAGTAATCGCTCGTCGCACTTGCACACTCGCTTAGCCCGGCGACAAAACTATCGAAAATAAATACTCGCTTCCCGCTGATCGCCAACTCGTTTATTTATTTATTTAAAATGCTTCATGTACAATGTACAAAGGCGGTCTTAATGCCTTTATAGTTATGCATTTATAGTTTCTAGTTCTATTCGTTTCTCGTTCATCGTCGCTGGTGGGACCACTGCCTGAGGCTGTATTTTTAGTACTACGCGCTCTACTTCTTACATAAACTCATTCGATACGAATTACGAAGGAAATTTGGATTGAGTAAAAAAAAATCGAAAACGTACCATCTGTTGCCGTCGCGTCGCTTGACCGTTAGTGGCATTCTAGCGCTCCGCGCGGGTCATCGGCATGGCGACCAGCAAAGCAAGCGAATGCACTGTGGGGTACTATACTATACTACCGATTTCTAAAATAAAACCAAAATCCAACCCTTTACCTACTACCTATGCAAGATAGCTACACAAAGTAAAAAAAAAATGCCCTACTCTAATCGATGTAGAACTAACGAGGTGCCCAACCGATTGCCAAGAATAAATGCTATTAGGGCATAATATTATTATTTTATTAGTGGTCAACCGCTAAACCAAAGTTAGCGATGGAAGATCAAATCAACAGATTTGGCATTTAAATCGACGTCAAATTTCGTAATAATCAAATAAACTGCTGAATTTCAGTTTATACCGCAACACTGAAATATTCCCTGAAGTCCAATTAAAAAATCTGCAGCCTTCCAAATATTCGTGTTTCGACCAATATTGGTAAATTAGTAACAGACTCACAAAAGAAATGAAACGGATTTTTCGCTTTAAAACCATGGTAGGTACCTAGGTAGAGGCTAGATCTTTATTTTCACAGATTCGGAAGCTAAAAATATTTTACGGCTCCAAAATGTTCACGAAATTTTTGACTATCGGAAAATTGACACGTACGAAACTGAAATACAGGCAGGGACTTACATACAGTTGTTCTGCACAGCTGTGCGTCATACAGGGTGGGTCAATATTGAACGACTCTGTTCGAACAAAATCGGATTTTTGTCGAAAAATTCTTTAAAAATACTACTCTGAAATTTCTGATAATGTAACTTTAACCACAAAATTAAAGCGAGAAGATTTTTTTTTAAAAAAGGTTATTTTAACAGCATTTTAGACATTAAATATTTTAAAGGTCTTAGGACGCTAGAGTATTATAGAGTAGTACCACATGTAATTTTACAAAAAATGAAAGAAAGAAAGAAAATCATTTTCACTCATTTTCATTCCATGGACAAATGTTAAAAGGTCCATATTAACGGAGATCTTTATAAGGGGTTATAGTCATCACAATATTAAAACACCCATATATCGATGTCTTTAATTCTCAAACATATTGATTTGTTTTAAAAAAAAACCACTTACTTTAGCATTTCCTTTTTTCTTGTACCTTGGGTATAGTTACAGATAATCTAAACCACACATCCAGACCCAGACTCAGGGTGGTTACTACGAGCTCTAATAGCAGGACAGAAATTGAACTGCCCAGACATTTCCAGTATAAGCTGACCTTTCATTGTACGAAAAGCCTATTCATTGAGAGGTCAGCACATACTGGAAATAAGTTCGTAAGCTGTAAGCCAATGTCTCAGACTCTACGCCAACTGGACCGTCACTTCTATAAAAGGCCTTATACCTTTCGAGTCCCGATCCCTTTAAGGGTTATAATAAACAACTTTTACTATAGAACCAAACCTGAAATCGACTTAGTATGGACACGCAAAATTTACTAGCGCAAGTCATACAAAATCAAATTTGCATTTTTTTTTGGAATGAATTTTAGTACTGCGGTTGCATTTGGGAACGGACACTGAATCACTCTGCAAATTTTTCGCACTAGGTACGACTACGGAGAGGGTTATTAACAAGCTTTTATTAGCTTCACCTGTAACTAACTAACTATGTAAGAAAATCTTGGAAGCTAAATTTGACCCACTTCCCGGTTTCCGATTGAGCTGAAATTTTGCATACACGTTCAGTATTTTTTTATATTTTTTTATCGTTGCCCTCACTAGGGTTTCTCCTGTATCGAGGGTACAGTTTACTAACATACATCTCACATGCACACACAACCAGACCCGAAACAACTATCTGTAGATCATACAAATACTTGTTCCGTGCGGGGATCAAACCCGCGGCACGTAGCGTAGAAGGCTAATCGCTTAGCCACTGCGCCAACCGTGTCGTCTGACACATAGTTTGGATGACTATGCGTGTTCTATAGTTTTTTTTTAAACTATAATATTTTTATTTTGCTTAACTATATGAAGTTTGGTGTTTTTCTTCCCCTTTTACATCTGTTTTCGCGTTATATAACCTTAACCTTTGTTCACAGCTGGCTGCGGGTCATACGGGCCATGGAGTGCTGGTTGGTGGTGGGGTGCTGCAGCAGCCTCCCACACACCACCTGCTAACGCAGAACTCTATACTTGGTGAGTATAACCTGGCATAGTACCTATCTCCTTAGATTTTTTTAGGAATAGTACACGTTTTTTTAAAGTTAAGTCCATCCACCCAAAATTTAAGTTCTAGGCACTTGTCGGTGTAACAATTTCCATCCAGTCCTATACAATGCCAAATCTTTTAAATCTTTAGAATAGAAACACTCTTTATTGTACCTACACCTAATAAAAAATAATTACAATGAATCATTTTAAGATTCTAAAATGGGCGGTCTTATCGCATGGCTATCCTCTGAACATCACTATTATATGTAATAATATTTTCTTGTTTCATACTTTTTTAGTAGTCGGGTTTTAGATTTTGAACTTACTTTTTTTTGTATAGGTATGTAGAGATAGAGATGAAACAAAAATTCTGCTCGTGGAATCTCGTACTACCTATCACTTTATACATAAAGCAATTTAGTTATTTACGTAGAAAGACTCCACCCTGTAGCTACGAGCTACAGTCTTTTCCATACTTACTCCGTCTACCAACATTACAGTATTCTTAGAAAACAACGGACCATTACCTTTTAAAAAATTCCGAACAAACTCTCAACTGCTGATCATTAGTTGCAACGATACTTTAAACTTAAGCACAGTTCAAAAACTAAGCACAAAGCACCGTTCCGAAACTAAGCTCAGAAAATACAGTGTGTATTTGAAGTTTTAACAAAAGGACAGCTTGAATAAACTGATACTGTTTCTGACTGTGTTGACTGTTTTGACCTATAATATAAAAAACCGGCCAAGTGCGAGTCGGACGTACCATTATCTATAAAAAAGGGGAAAAAATCACGTTTGTTGTATGGGAGTCCCCTTAAATATTTATTTTATTTTGTTTTTGAGTATTTGTTGTTATAGCGGCATCTTTGAAAATTTCAACTATCTAACTATCACGGTTTATTAGATACAGCCTGGTAACAGACGGACGGACAGACAACGGAGTATTAGTATTAGGGTCCCTTTTTACCCTTTGGGTACGGAACCCTAAAAAGGAAATCTCATTATTTTTTAAGTTTATTTACCATAATTATTTGCTTGAATAATTTTGAATCGTTAATCAGTTCAACACCTTACAAATAAAAGCGTAATAAAGTTAATATGTACAGGTACCAACTTTCAGTAACATAAATATACCTTCTACAAATTATGAATATCTTCACAATTTCTAAGAGATGTAAATGAGTTAACTGTACCTTTACAAGAGATATACAAAAGAGGCTAAGGTCATGAATTTTAATGAGCCTTATTTATGTCAAGAATCTAAGTAACAGCTCCTAAGTTAAGCACGATGAACATAATGTATCATAGTGACAAAGTTACCGTTTAATTAAGAGACATATTTTACAACGCTCGTAAATGATGGACCAAGTAATCTTAATTGTTGGCTATATAAACGATCGACTTAACTATTTTGATGGCAGCATAGCTATTCTGTAACACCATTTCGCATCTCAATTCGAATGTCACTCTTATTGTCGGTTGATATTTGACGAATTGATATTATTAGATATTATTATTATCTGCCTACGGTGCCCCACTGCAAGTCAAAGGCCTACCTCCCCACTATCCACTTTTCCCTGTTTGTTGCTGTTAGAGGCCGATCCTTTAACTATGAGTCTAATTGTCTCGCTGATGGTGGCGTTGTGTGTCGGGTCGTTGAGTTCCCTTCATTGTGGTCGAGCTTGGCGAGGCTGACACATGCGTCATGCTCGTGAACGGGTGCCGTCTGTCGGAACTGGTCAGCTCGTAACTGCCATGGCAATCTTATTCAGAGGCAATTCATTATTATCCCAGTCTTATTTGTATTCGCATTGAATTACATTATTCTCGCAGCTCCTACCACAACATTGTACTGATACATATTGTAATCTATTATTTATTTGAAAAGAGTTACCATGGAGTTTCTTGCCGGTTCTTCTCCATAGGATCTACTATTTGGAACCGTGCACCTAGAGTCTCGACATGTCATAAGTGCCTGTATTTGGTTTACATGAAATAAAGATCTATTATATTCTAAACTCATCCCGCCACCTCCTTCTGGGCCTGCCGCGATGCCGTTTTCCGTTTGTGATAAATTGACATACGATAACTTAATAACAGAGCTGTGAACACACTCTAGTCATTCACGGCTCCTGTTACTAAGTTACACGTTTATTATCATTTGTCAATTCGTGAAATATCAACCGAAAATTTAAGTGAGATTCGAATCGAGATGCGAGATATTCTTACAGAATAACTCTCCAGATTTATTGTTCAGTAATATTGAAAATTGCCTTTTAAATACAAATTATTTTCCCTCATTTACAACTGATGATTTGATTTGGGTAACTAATAAACGGAGAGCCGCATACTATTTTTATAACTGACTACTGTTATCATCATCTGTTTAGTTAGCATCTTTACTTAGCAAAGCTCTTCTTCTTAAAATTTACGAGCCTTGTTCTTCGCGGTGTAGCTGATGCAGCTCTCTCAAATTTTCCCTCTCCAGTGCAGTCTCCTTAACCTCCTTATAAGATATGACAGCAACCTTTTCTTTTATTGGGCTCATGTAAATTATACGTGGCCTTCCGCTACGTCTCCTTCCTATCTTTCCTTCAATTTTATTTTTAATGAAACTCAAATAAACTATCTTATATTTAACACTAAAGCCTTCAAAACAAACGATTTAACTACCTAACATTAATTATTAAACACACTAACTACTGCTTCTCTAACTCCCAAGTTGTACCTAAACTAAGCTCACTAACGTAAACTAACCAGGTGGCGGCGACATCCTCGGACTAAGCAGCCCAGTGCTGGGTGGTGTGCTGCATGCCCATCCTGCTCTTCGAGGCGTGAAACCTGCCGCCGTCCACGCGCTAGCGACGCAAGGTCGGTACGTCGCACTTTATTTAGCTCCCGTGACTAAGCACGAAAAGAAATCCCGTTTGAGTTACAGTCCAGCTAGTATAGATATTAATAGTAAACACAATTGTTTTAAGCATTGTATGGGGCCCTGTATAGGACTACAATTATACTAAACTAACGTAGTCCTTTCCAGTTCAGCTGTAGTCTCTCAAGTAAGCACAAAATGTGAAACTCTTATTAATAGATTGGGCACTTATTATTGAATATAATGGGTTACTTTTACTCTTATATTACCCGAAAACTGAGAGCCTGATAAAGAGCGCAAAATTATTTTATTAGCCCCTAGACTAAGCACAAAATTATGGTCATGTATTTGTTCTTCTTAGTCCAAGCTAAATAAAAATTAGTAGGCATCTTCAAAACTATAATCAAACCCTGATTATCTGTTCAACACTGTTACTACCAAGTGGTTTGAATTCAATCTAAATACACAAACTAAGCACAATCATAACATATAATCTTGTTATAAATTTTGATTGAAACTAAAATTTCATTTATAACTTAATATTTTCACTATAATGTATTTTATTGAGATATTATAATAATCACAATATTAAAATTAAATTACGAATAATATTCTCGAATTTTATTTACAGCCATTTAAGAGCAATGAATTGACTATAATTAAATAAAGAGCCTGGCTTTGAAACTAAAACCATTTTGTTACTAATGGTCATGATAAAATAAATTATACTAACAATGAATCCCAAACGCTACCTCATTATAATAATGGGATAGTTTATTTGAATTGTTGAGAAACATTTCTGACAGATTTTAAAAGGAACAATAGTCCCATTTTGAAAGTTTTTGCTAAGTAAACAAACCTAAACCCTTCTCAATTACACCCCTTCTTAAGTGTTGTAAGAAGTTATTGTAATTTCTTCTCACCTGAAAACTGAAGGCAAATACATAATTTTCACTGGGTTCCCATATGATTTGCAGAAGTCAGTCAGTTCGCGTTAAATCAGAAACTCTACATAATGATGAATGTAGAAACGAGTCCTTTTATGACATTAGGTGGACTAATTCTTTTTATATTTTTTGTTGAATTATTTTTAAAGAGTATCCATCGACTTTCTTGCCGGTATTTTCTTTATAGGACCAACCCACTTGGAACCGTGCACCTAGAATTACGACGTTTAAAAATTTACTGCAAAAGCTCAGTTAAAATAAAAATCTTTAGACTATATTTTATACTTTTTTAATAAGAAAAATTATGGAAATAGTGGTCGCTACTTAATTAAAAAAATCCTTTCATTAACTTGTTTTTTTTAGAGAATACTTATGCCCAAATTCAGTCCATAAATATCATTTCCTTTGCAGTCATTTTTATCCCCCGACAAAAAAGAGGGATATTATACGTTTGTAGTATGTATCTGTCTGTGCCATCGTAGCTCACAAATGGATGGACCGATTTCAATGCAGTTTTTTAATTGAAAGCTAGTTTAATCGGGTATCATCTTAACTATGCTTCATGAAAATCTATTCAGCCGTTCAAAACTTACAGCTCTTTTTCTAGTCGGAGTCGGGGGTTCCTGACGGTTAGGTTATTGCTCAAAAGAATTGGACCACATATCAAACGAACCCAAACTAAGCTCACTATCCTATCATTTCCCCAAAAACCAATTAAGCATCTCTGAATTTTACTACAAAGAACCGCAGTAAAGCGTTTGTGTATCCGTTTTAGCTAAAAACTAATTGATGCAGGCAACTCCGAACAAAGACAATGTTTAATTGAAATGTCTGAAGACCACGGACCCTTAATTGAAAACCATTTCAAAGTATATTGTTGGATATTGTAAAGTTAAACGACATCTGAACAGTTACCGCTTGGGTTAGGTGACAAGCGAAAAGTGAAATCAGTTTTCGAATCGTAATTTCGATTGTCTTTTTAATATTCTTGTCTTTTTTTAATAGTCTTTGCCAGCGCGTTTCGGTTGAAAGATTGAATGAATAGAATAGAATAGATTTTTATTTCTTGTAAACCAGATACTGGCACTCGGCTCCAAATAGTACATAGATCCTATGGAGAAGAACAAGCAAGAAACTCTATTAAAATAATAGATTTACAATCTAGATTAGCACAATGTTGTGAGCTGCGAGAATAATGTAATTTAATATGAATAAAAAATAAGAATAGGGGTAATAATGATTTGCCTTTGAATAAGATTGTCATAGCAGTTCCAAGCTGACCAGAAAAATATTTAAAGGATTTTGATATGAGGTAAGCGAGGTTTATTAATCAAATGTAAAATAGGTGGACGTGGGCGTCTTTTAAAATAAGTTAGTTACCCCAAAACGAAGTAATTGAAATAAGTATTTCTTCTTCTGCCTTCCTGCAATTTCGGTTAGCTGTCTCTTCTTTTTTCTCTTTCCTTTTTTTAACCGACTTCATAAAATTCTCAATTTGACAGTAGGTATTTTTTTTTGTTTATTATGCTATTCCTCCGCTAACCAGACCAAATTTTAAAATTTTTCTTTGAATGGGTAGGTATTCTGTCATGGTGGCCCCATTTTTTGGTGAAGATCTGATGAAGGCCTTCGGAGTGCAATGGAACTCTTGAATGAATAACAACATATCACTCGCAATTGCTGTAATCGCATGTTTATGTATGCCACTCAATATAGAAAAATAAAATAAACTAAAATAAAGTAAAAACTGACTAAAAAATAATTAAAAGTAAAATATAAATCTTTAATTCTTCAATGCAGTGGCACCGAATTCAGAGGCTGTTAAGTTTTATAAGATTTTTTTTTAAGAAAATTATTTTATACTTTTTTGTTTATTGAAGTCAGTTTTTACTTTTTTTTTAAGTTTATTTTATTACTCTGGAAACATCATCTCTCTTCTCTCTTTATACTGTATCCATTATCATCAGCATCTTCATCGTATTATGTATGGTTTACTCGGTTTTTAGTTTTAAATTTGTTGGTACCTATATTTTTTTTATTTCATAGTTTAATTCCGAAATTATTAATCTCACTCAACTTTCCTAACTTGAGTGGAACATCGGAATATCGTAAGCTGAGCAGAGTTGAGCGATACATTCTTAGTCTACACGTCACTTAACGTAAACGTCGTGACTTAGACAATTTTCAGTTTATTTATTACACCACAAAAACCGCTCAACTTTCCTAACTTGAGTGGAACATAGGAATATCGTAAACTGAGGAGAGTTGAGCGGTACATCTAGACAACATAAACGTTGACGTGACTTGAGATATACTGCGTTTAATTGTTTGAGTTTGTTGTGATCTGGGACTTATCTTATTTTGTTAAATAAGTTTCAGATAAACATTTTGTTTTCTAATCTGTTATTTTCAATTTCATTGCTTTATTTAACGTTAGGTTGCAATTAATTAATTACCATTTTTTTTGTAGGTATCTTGTTGATTGATATTAGTTTAGAAAAAAGCAACACAATTTTCCCGTAGTTTTGAAAGAAACTTTCAAGGAAACCAAAGAAAGAGGTTTTGATTGGTGCCCTTCGTGGAATAACTTTGGTGCTATTCGTTTCAGTGCTATTCAAATGGGTGCCCTTCTTGGAATATCTCGTGGGTTTCTCCTGATTACTACTAGCATCATCATTCTGTCTAGTATTTAGTGGTATGCACTATTTTGTGTTTCTCCTACTTTTGGCTGTCAGACGGCATGTCATCTTCCATGAAACCAGAAACTCGGAAATATGTATTTTGCATAAAGGCAGATCGTGTTACTAATGGATCACATGATAAAGATTGTTTATTCAGGATTAAATAGGGACAGGAGAAATACCCAAAATTTTAGAAGGTAAAAGTACCTACCTACTCTTTGAGAGTACAAAAAATGTTGTCCACCAGGGTTGTCACAACTCAAAAAATTTAAAATCCGAATCCCGTCACAAGTACCCGGAACCCTTCAACAAAACGCATGTAGACGTATTCTGCGGCAGGTGCGGGTGGCCCGGGGGCTGCGAGCACAGCGCGCAAGCGGCCACTGCTGGGAGGCGCTCGGGCCGCAATGTCGCCGACTAAGCGCGCCGTGATGACCCTACTGGCGCGCGCTAGGGCTGCCACACACAAACACGCCCCGGCTTGGCCTGCGCCCCACGAGTGAGTATGCTTGACAACCCTATGAGGTAGGGCTGATACCGCTAGTGAGTTTTCAGAGTGGCTTCGCTTTTTGACAACTGCGTGCGTGTTACCGAGAAATTTACAGTTTGACTTTTCTAATATAGACCGCTGCCGACTTTCTACACGGCCTATGGCAGTCCACTGTTGGACTTAAGCGTCTTCCAAAAAGGGATGTAATGTCAATAGTGAGTATTTTGCAGTTATTTAGATAAACGTCAAGCAACCGCCACTTGGCGGCGCTTGTGCCGCAATCATCCGCTAAGAGCGCTGTGATGGCCCACTTTACATTTTACACCGGCACACATAATCACGTCATCATGGTTCGCACCGCTAAAGTGAGTATTAACAACCCTGAGAAGTAGGAGTGTAGGACTGATGCCATGAGTTGTGAATGAAGAGCTGATAATTCACTTGTTAACACATTCGGACCAGCAACGTTTTCCGATGCCAATTTTATAAAAAAAAGGATTAACACGACGTCTATCCACGTCCTTATCAACACAACGTCTAACGACGTCTACCATTTGTGTGTTTTATTCGCACTATACTATTAGAAGAACTCCTGCGCCGCAACACTTGAAAGTGTAAAATGTCTAGAGCAATGAATCAACTTTTGGTGGCGTTTAACTTCAAAACGTATATCAAACGTTCGTCCATTTTGTTGTATCACAATGTGAGCATCTGATGACGGTGACGCTGCGCTGGGCCGAATGTGTTAAATTCTACTCCTGTCAAGTCACTCGATCGCATGGCACAGTAAAAGTAAGTAATATAAACGCACGATACGTTGCGGTGATACATTTCGAAAACGATTTTAGCCTTAAGGATGGTCGATCGAAAATATTGCTGATTATACTTACCTATAATTAGGGTTGCCAAATATGTTGAAAAAGAAAACCGGACAAGTTTTATTTTATTGTCTTATACCAATCCTACCAATGTTTTAACTAAACAGTACAGCTATCTGTAACCTAGGTTAGACTACAGTTAGATACTCCGCGTAAAACCAGCGCCTCGCCATACCATGAACAAACTCATTCATATACAGGGTGACTGGTAAATCGAGGGAATCGTTGAAGGAGGGTGTTCTACTCATCATTATAAACAACTTTTACTATGGGACCAAAGCGGAAATCGCGAGAAAAAAATCTGCTGTTCCATACAAATAATTCAATATTAATCGACAAAATGTATGGAACAGCTGATTTTTTTTTCGCGATTTCCGGTTTGGTCCCATAGTAAAAGTTGTTCATAATGATGAGTACCATACCCTCCTTCAATGATTCCCTCGATTTACCAGTCACCCTGTATAAACAACTTAGACCATTTAAAATTTATCTATTTACTGATCAGTACTTTTCATTGCACATCTGGAAAAAAGCTTAAAGAAATGGTACAATATGCAAAACTCAACCTCTTCCAAACAAACAAGATTTTTTTTATACCACTATGGTGTCAAACAAGGCCCCTATGGCAACCTATGGTCACTTGAACACCAGGGGCATCACTCGAGCGTTGCCGAGCCTACCACACGACGCTCCACCAAGGAACACTGGCGACCTTGCTCACCGTTAGGAACACAACACTGCAAAAGTGTAGTGTTATTCGGCTACGATATTCTGCAAGGAATTCTTCCCCAGTCGGGCAGCTCCAATTTTGAGTGGAAAGTCCCGCTATTTATTATTAAACTTATCATTTATTTCAATAATATTGTGAATAAGATTAATTTAAAACGATGTCAGATTGTTCTCAGATGCTCTAAGATATGTATTTTTTGTCAAACGAAATAGTTTGATGAATCCATAATAATTACTAAATACTATTGAGAGTATATTTGATACCGATGTATCGGCAAACTTGTTTCATTCTGTAGTGTATGTATAGGTAAGTAACCTAGGGCTGCCACGTTTGTGAAAATATGTATCACTTTTGCTTAATTACACAATACTGTAGGTACCTAATGTGGAGATTAAAATAAAGAAAAGTTACTAATTCAAGTAGATAACCGTTTTACGTCATCTTCTCGGCGTATTCTTCCTCCTTTTTTATTTTCTATTGCTGGGCAAATATGTAACTCTCGTATAAATAAAGTTCAACTTTGCATCTTTTTTCGATATTTTTATTGGCATACCTAAATATTATTTTTAAAAGCTCCCATTTTCCGATTTATTTATTTATTCAATTATTATTTATGTACACACATACATATGACAAAGAAAATAAGTAAAGATTATCAAAGTACAAAGGTACTGCTTATAAAGTTAACGTTTTTTTTTAAATATCGTTCAGTGGGCCGAGCGCGAATGTTTTGACGTATAGTAAAGTAAACGTAAGCAAATTTTGATTATAAAATACGATGAATCTATCGCATTTTTGTTAAATTTTATGCAACAAATGCACTTGTTTCATGAAAATGTAAAAATACTGCATGTATTTCCAAAAAAATATCATGGATTAAACGTGTATTTTTGGTACTAAATTTGGTTACATTTACGTTACTATACGTCAAAACATTCGTGCTCGGCCCACCGTTTGTTGTTTGCACCATCATCCAGTTTTGACGTCACTCCTTAGTGTTTCCTTGGTAACCATATTCACACGCTATGAACAAGCCTCAGAACGAGCAATGCATTGACGTCATATCACGTGACTCTGTGTTTTAGCGCGAACATTTGAAAGTCATATTTTTATTTGTGATATTTCAATTATTTGTGCATTTTTTTTTCTTTTTACTGTTTATAATCTTAACGATAAAATTAAAATACATGCAAGTTCTGTATTCTATAATTAATGAGTTATGCAACAAGTTTAGTGCCAGCCCTACCACAGCACAGGGTTGTCAACAAACATCACAAACGTGCTTTACCATACAACCACCGGCTCAACGTGTATAATGGACTAGACTGAACGTGACATAGCAACAGTTTGAAGTTTGAATCCTGAGCAAGTCAAAATGAGAAACAATGTTAGTACATTGTTTGTTATTTTGACTAATTATACATTCTTTAACTTAATTAACGCAACACCTCATACACCCCAATTTCAATATTAAATTAATCGCATATAAGTATATAACAATAATCAAAAAATTAAGAATTTTACACCTAACTTTTATTTTTAAGTAAATAGTGTTGAGTTTTGCATTATTGACTGCATTGTAAATTGAGTCTTATTACTTTAAAATAAGATTTAATTTTCTTTGGCTCAATCAACCGTCAATTTGACGAAATTCATAATTTTTGAGAAAAATCTACTTTAAGAATTACTGAAATCGATTCATTATGAACTAACTAATTTCAGTACTAGCGTATATTAAGTTAAATGTTATATATTAGTTAAATTTTACTTAAATATCACTTATGGATACATTTCAAGTAATATAGATATATTTTCAACACACGCTTAGTGAGGAGGATGCGCAAGCGTCAGTTTTTAACCCCCGACAAAAAGAGGGGTGTGATAAGTTTGTAGTGTGTATCTGTGTGTCTGTCTGTGGCATCGTAGCTCCAACACAGATGGACCTATTTCAATGCAAATACTTTTAATTAAAAGCTAGTTTAATCGGGTATCATCTTAGCTATGTTTCACGAAAATCTGTTCAGCCGTTTAATAGTTACAGCTCTTTTTCTAGTTGGAGTCGGGGGTCTTTGCCGGTTAGGTTATTCATTTAACACGCCTCTGCTGCTTCTATAGAGTATCTTAACGGATAAACTTACGAAACCTAATGTTATTATCAACCCTGCAAGTTCACATGGCGAGTTTCTGGTTTTCCGTGGAGGCATTACCGTCTGACCTCTGCAAAATTGTTAGGAGAAAAATTCCCAATTTTTTTGAAATAAATAAAATAAATCCAGCCCATTCTTGTCCCACTGCTGGATACGGGACTCTTCTCAGAATGAGAAGGGTTAGGCTTTAGTTCACCACGCTGGCCTAATGCAGATTGGCGGACTACACACACCATCGAGAACTTTATGAGGCCCTCTCAGGTGTGCAGGTTTCCTTACGATGTTTTTCCTTCACCGTTAAAGCAAGTGATAATCAAATTGCGATCTGCACATAAGTTCTAAAAGTCAGAGAGGTCGGGATCGAACTCAGACCCTCCTGCATGGAAGGCAAGCGTTCAACCGCTGGGCTATCACTGCTTGTCGCCTTTTTAGTGTAAGCCCAGCTAATTATTGGTCCACCATTCATCTTATACAACGTGTATCAGAAATGCGTGGTCATATTTAAGGGTGTGGTAAGACCATCAAACTGAACAACTTTCTCTATGGGACCAACATCGTAATCGCGAAAAAATAATCAACTGTCCTATACGATTGAGTTGAGTAGGTATTGAAGTTTTGAATACACAATTAGCTCGTGTCAAGAGACGACGCGACGCGACGTATGAGAAAGAGGGAAACTAGGACTGACCAGCTTTAGTAATTGACGAGTAGAAATTATTTTGTTACTTTACTTGCCTTCATGGCAGTCGAGGGTTAAAGAGTTAAGGTTATTCTATACAGGGTTATTTGTAAAACACCGGCAATGCTTTAAGGGGTGAAACTACTCATCAATATAAACAACTTTTACTACGGGACCAACCATGAAATCGCGAAAAAAAATTCAAACTTTTCATACAAAAGATTAACCTTGCTCCATCAAAATGTATAAAAAGTTTGATTTTTTTTTCGCGATTTCATGGTTGGTCCCGTAGTAAAAGTTGTTCATATTGATGAGTAGTTTCACCCCTTAAAGCATTGCTGGTGTTTTACAAATAACCCTGTATAACTACATTGAACATTAACTGTTTTCTTGTTTGTGTATCTTTCTTATACAGAGTGTCCATTCAACCTGAAAATTGCCTGACCGATGCAATTCTGTACACTCGGCAGCAATCCATCCGCGTCACTAACATAAACCGTAATATCTCGGAAATTAAGAATAATAGCTTATTCGAATAAAGAGTATTTTATACTACTCAAATAATACGCTTCGAGAGCGATACAATTTAGGCATTTTTAATTTATGTATTTTTATTTATTAAAAATAATAATATTTTGAAGTTTTATTTTTTAATACTATAAATTATCAAATTGTCTATAAAATACTTTTTATTTGAATAAGCTTACTTTCTTAGTTTCCGAGATATTAAGGTTTATTTGGTGACCCCTCTCGAGTGTGTTTAAAATGTTATGAAAAAACCTTTATTAAATTATTTTTTATTGTTCCAGGCACACAGCCCTTCTACCACTTATAAGGGATGAGTTCGTTACTGGCGTGGGTGTTAATATCAACTTAGCATAATTTATAAATATCTAGTCAAATGATAATCTATGCTGTATTCTAGTCGAATCAATAAAATCGAACTAAATTAAGTATTTAATTTTAAGATAAATGTTTATTTGTACCTGCTTTAAGACAAATATATATATATAATATAATATATTGTGTATATATAATTTAAAGTGTTCTGTCAAATGTATATGAAAGTTGAATACTAAATTGAGTGTTGAAAATTTTAAAGCTTGGTTCAATCTATTTGACACTATGTATATAATAATTATATTATGTATAATTATAATTTAAAGTGTTCTGTCAAATATTTTAAAGCCTGGTTCAAACTATGTTCACTTTATGTATATTTGTAGTTTAATTATACACTGCATGAACTGTACAATTTGTAAACTGTTCGTATAACTTTAAATAAAGTGATTAGTTAAAATATTATGTACCTTTTCCACTTTATTTAAAGAATATTAAAATATTTTTACACTGGATTAAGTATCTCTGCTCACAGTGAATAAATTTGTGTTTGAAAATGCTATAAACGATGCCAGAAAAAGTGATTTATCTATCCAAATAGTGATCATAGACAATGAATAGTGATGTGAATAATGATGGATTTGGATCGATTGACTAAATGCAGTGGTGAGTTGATTCTGCAGAGTACTTGTTCTGACATAGACAGTAGACTTGTATGACATTTCCACAAAAATATCAAACAAATGTTGCGTTTAGATTTTAAGGTTAATCGCGTGTTCAACGTGTGTTTAGTTTTAGGAAGATAAGACAGTGAATGTCGAGGAAATAATATCAAATTATTATTGAACGAGTCGTTAAGTTTATTTAATTTTAACAAAAAATATTTTATCCCTTTAGTTTTATTTATGGAATAAATACTTTAACAAAATTATTGTTATGTATATGAATTTATTAATTTACCGTAGATAAGAAAATGTGTTCTATTCTAGGATCTCGTTATTGAAAAGAAGAAACGATAGAATCTATATAAAGAATTAAAATTATTAAAAATAGTTTATATGTGAGGTACACAATTCTTGTCAGCGTTAAAGCCGTTAAAGCAAACGAACCATTACCAAATAAAAATAAAAAAACTATTCCAATTTCGAATCATATTAAACCCATTACACAGCCCAAAGTAATGTTTTTAAAGAGGGGAACCCATTAAAAAAATCATATCTAATTATTACACGAATTATTTTTGAAAGTTCCATTCGAAAAATACACAAAGTTTTTGCTCAGCTGGCCTATTAAATATTTTTCAAAAATCCCATGAATTAGGGCTTTTAGATATTAATTAACGGACCACTGTGTATTTAATATCCTATGCCTTTTAGGGGAATATTGTATATAGAGAATATATCAGTAATTTAGCTTTAAGCCAAATTTTAGCAGACGAAGATTATAATAATTATTCTAACCTATACATATTTCAAATATACAAGGTCCAACCTTTCTAGCCTCGCTCTATTTATGGCGATATTAACAACAACAACAACTTTTACTATAGGACCAACACTGAAAACTGAAAAAACAACAGCTGTTCCATACAAATAATTCAATATTAAGTACTCGACTAAATGTATGGAAAAGCATCGTTTTTTTTCGCGATTTTAAGTTTAATAAAAGTTATTCATAATGATAAGTTCTATAACCCCGTAAAGGGATAGGGACTAGAAAGGTAGACCTTAATAGTTAAAAAAATTAACTTCGGTTTTAATTCAAATTATAATTTCTGTCAAAATAATGCAGATTTCATTTACTTGAATAATAATAATTATGTAACCTAAAAACATAGCCTAAAAATATATAATATTTAACTAACTGCAGTCAGGCATTTGCAGTCAATACAAAACTCTACTCATAGTCACACACAAACAAACAGAGGCCCAATTCTCGTAATTAAAAATGTTCAAAATATAGTTCGGATCTCATTCCGATCTACTACCAATGTCATAAATGTCACAAATGGTATTCTCCTACCCTAACAAACAACGTCAAACGTGACATTATATTGTAATGAGATCGAAAGTTGATTATAAGGCAAATCGGTATTCTGCTAACATTTTGAACTGACACAGATAATAAAATTGACACTCTCGACCTTAGATTCTCGACTATACACAAACTTCAAAAATGAGATCGAAATGAGTTTGTAAGAAGATTTAATCCAAATCATACTGGAATCGGACTGAACTTTAAGAGGAGTAGAATACATGACTTTTTGTCAATTCATAATATATTCTCAGTTCGGTCAACTTTCAGTCATATTATAAATTAATTACGAGAATTGGGCTTCTGAACAATCCGATTGCGTACATAATTTTAAAATTCGATGTTCAAAAATTTTCAAGCCTTTGGTTAAAGTAACGAAAATAAGAATGAATGTTGTTTGATCTAGCTGCTTGACTTCGCAAAAGTGACCGATGGATTCAAACATGATATTTAAATATTATGAAAATCGCAACTAAAAAAAATTACATTTTGTGTTTTTGCAGTATGTAATTTGAAATATTAACCGATTTACAATAATAATTTTATATAATAGTAATAATTAATATCACCGTATTTGATAATAGAAAAACTGATTCAGCACAGTGCACATGGTTTGAAAATTATTTTGTCGAATTACAGTATTAAATAAATATGTCGGGCACACAATAAAATTGTTTAAAAGCACGTTTTTACCCATAGCAAATTCGAAATATTTGGATAATAAATAATTGTAAAAGTTTAAGATACTGTATTAATAAATAAAAGTTTCTTTGCTTTAGAATAGGAAAAAAAATACTGTCAGTGACACTTTTTCAAAATGGCGGACTCGCTCTTTAACAGTTAATGGATCTTTAAAAACTTAATGTTAAATTGTAGGAAATAATTGGAACTTAAAGTAAATATAGGAATCTAATACGAAGATTAACGATTATTGATTATAAAAACGATCGATAAAAGCGACGTCCACGTGCAGTTTAAATTGTACCGACTAAAATAAGACGCGAAACGATATATTTAAAAATGGCGGACAAATTTTTGAAACAGATTTACGTTATACTTACATAAAATTCGATTAAAATTTCGACACGTATTTTTTTACATTGTTATCTACAAAAATATAATATGGGTGGAGTTTCTATTAAATGCCATTTTCAAATATTCGTAGGAAATAATATTATAAAATTACTATTTTAAATGAGTGTCAAATAATTTTAAAAGTAAGTGTTAATTGATGTACCTATGATAACATAAAAAATATGATAAGTAATTTAATGAAATAAATGATAAAATAACAATGAAGTATTATAAATTAATGTAAATAATTATAATGTTTAATCGCTTAAAAATCTCGTCTGTGTTTTGTGATATATAGGTAGAAAATTCACAATATCTTTAAATATTATGTAATCGGCGAAAAATTTATATTTTGTGTCTGTCATTTGGACTTAATAGTATCTAGGTATTATATGGCATCTACATTCATCATCACCATATCATCCGCATCGCGTCATCATTAAAAAAGATTAATAAATTGCAAAATATATTTCTTAGATACTTTCCTAATACAAACATGAAATATAAAATTTTCAGTCGATTTTATCCTAGATAATGAGTGTTTTTTTTTTTGTGTAAGTAATTATATCAGTTTTTTTTTTAAATATTACTCCACCCTAATATTATTTCAACGTCATGTTATATTTTTTTTCGCATAAAAAATTTACGAATTTACATCGACTTGATTTTGCAAACGCATGTCAAAAATAGATTGTTTTAATTAAGTCTTCCATTTAATTCGATACGATGCTTGTTATAATTGTTTCAAGTCAATTAGTGCTTAATTTTGAGGTTGTTTAGTTTAATATGCGACGTAGGAACGGTATTTTTAATTCAATTGTAATACAAAATAGTTTAAGAATTGTAACAGCAAAATATATGCTATATATATTATGCTTTTTCTATTCAAGATCCAACCTTCTGGTATCTTATTAATTATTTTACTCATAATTATTATGAACAACTTTTACTTTAAGAAGAACCCTGGCATCACGAACAAAAAATCTGCTGTTCCATACAAATAATAATAATAGTAGTAGGTAATATTGAATTAACTTATATGGAAAAGCTGTTTTTTTTTTCTCGATTTCTGATTCTGTCCCATAACAAAAGTTGTGCATGATGAACAGAGCATGTCTTAAAAATAATACCTACTGTTAATTATAAAATAGTTGTGTATAATTATGAACAATCCTCATGAAGATCTCGACACGACAGACAAAGAATAATATACAGTACCTATATTTTTTTATGTAGTGCGCATAATTTGTAGAGTGGTTCCGTCTCTGTTCGAAAACGAAAATTCGTCTTAGTATGGACACGCATAATTTTATTTACTAGCGCGAGCCATATAAAATCTTTTTTTTTTTGTCAATTTCATTACTGCATTTGCATTTGGAAACGGACACTGAATCACTCTGCAAATATTGCGCATTACATAAAAAAAATATCCTGTAGGTATTATTATCATCTTTCAAACTACTTGTTTCAATATTTACATTCAGAAATAAAAACGCCGTTCCTCTGCCACCACGCAGATATTTGTTTGCCAAGTGTGCACTGAAGATGAGTAGTAATAAATACGATCATAGACAAACTTTGTTTTTTATTTCTACCTTACCTTAGGACCCGCATACACGGGCGATCTTCACCCAATCCCAATCTGCCTATAAATGTACACTGCTGGGATAGATACTTACTGCAAAGAACATTCATGGATTAATACCACTATAACCTATAAAATCTTGAGTAACGGACTGGCGATCGAAGTATGTTATTATTACAAAAGAGGATGCTGCTATCTATCTTCTTAAGAAAATCCGTTGGTTGCCTTTTATGACATCCAGGTTGCCTGTTCTTCGAGAAACCAGACGCCATTTTATTAATTTAGGTTTAACGTATTGTAACGACATCTAACGCTACAATAACTTACTACGAGCTGAATAACAACAAGACTACTCCAGCGCCGCCTATCAGAATATAGCGGCAACTCAGATCCTGCATCGCACTATCAAGGTGTTCATCGTATCTAACACTATACTATATTTACTAGATACTACATTTACCTATCTGTAAGTAGAAGATAAATTACGTAGTTTAGAAGACTGTCCGAAATCAACCTTCGGGCTTCGGCCCGCCAAGTAATTCACCTTTCCTAGTCGGAGAAACCTCTCTTTTCAATAGGGGAACACCATTATCTTGTTCCTCCCGTCTAAATCGCTAACATCGACATACCTAATATCGCGGGTAGTTCTTTTTTGGAAGGACCATACTACCGTCTACATGGGAGTCAACGTACGTATCATTGTTACTTAACCTTTTGAACGCCATTGTCACATATATGTGACAAACGAAATCTTACCCTGAACGCCAACGTCAAAAATATTATGACAAAATCATTTGACAGAAAAAGTGGCCTGGCGTCAGAGGTACGGCGATACGTTTATACTCTGGAGTTCAAAAGATTATTAAGCATAATTTTTTTAATTTTGACTACCCCAAAGCTTTGGATTAATCAAAATTAAAAATTCAGATTCGAAATTGAATTAAAAATCTCCGGATATGACATTTTAGAAAATACTTAGTGCGTTGCTTTATCTAGAGGACAAAGGCTATCGTAGTGCTACAAAAAAAACGCTACAACAGTATCATACCTACCTATATGGAGTTTCTTGCCGGTATGTTCTCCAGGACCAACCCACTTGGAACCGTGCACCTAGAATCACGTCGTTTTGAAACTGCCTGCAAAGGCCCAGTTGAAATAAAAAACTTTGACTTTGACTTATAATTGGTAAGTAACTCTAATTAACTTGCTAAGACCATAACACCGATTACACGGGGATCAATAATTAATAATCTTCTGCTTTCTAAAAACTAAATTCGATCGATGTCTATCAGCGTTCGTCGATCCGACTATCCTATATTCGGGGTGATCGTGTGTAGGGTCTCTAACAAGGTTGGAACTATATAAAAAGTTAGAACAAACTACAATCGAATAATATTACAGACAAACTCATTCCTATTGGTACTTACTTTTTATGGTAATCGGGAAGTGAGGGAAAATTGTGTTTCTTATATTTATATGGAGAAGGGATATAAAAGATAAAGATTATTGTGAGACTCGTAAAAGATGGGTTTACGACAGTTTTGTTGCGTATCCATAACTAGACTTTTCTCTGGTAATTAAAAATGAGTGGTTTATGTATATCTATATATTAAAATACGCGAGAGAAAACTTTGTACCCCTTTTTAACACGCTTTTATTAGCTTCACGTGTAACTATGTAAAAAAATCTTGGAAGTTCAATTTGACCCACTTCCCGATTTCCTCCTGAAATGAATGCATCATTTCGTCACGTTTAGTTTGGAATTTGGATGACAAATGCGTGTTATTTCGTTTCTTTGTTTAACTATAATATTTTATTATTAACTATATTGCGCGCAAGGAGGAGTGTGAGATTTGGCATAGTTAAAGTTTATATGGAGAAGAAGTGCAGAAAGCTTAAATTACGGTCGAAAATCGACCGTCATACTGATGATTTAATGTGCAATAGGTGGCCTTATCGCAATCAGCGTGCAACGAGCTCTCCCACTATCTTTCTCTTCTTCTTCCTCTCAATGATGGTACATCAGAATGTTGCCTCCATTACGGTATTATTAGTGACAGAGCAGAGGTCACTCAAGGGGATCTGATGACCATTCGTCACTTTAGCTATTTCGGCGCTATCCCTGGCAGGTCTCCTCCACTAATACGTCACTTTGTGCATCTATCTAGTCATGGTGTGCACGTAGGGTTGCCTACCGTACTATAATATATATTATTAGTATTGTACTATATTTCGAGTCTGCGTACTATAATTGTACTGTTGCAAAAATACAAATTTTTTTATAAAAATAAATAAGTCACAAATAATATCTCCGTAATTTTTTTGCTTTTTCCAAATACTGTATTTTATTATAGCTTATTTTGAAAAATACTATGTTTACCCGCAAAAATGCTGGCAACCCTAGGTGCAGGTGCCCTGGTACATTGAGCAGGACAGTACCTATACAGATGTGATATTTTTTGAGGGACAATGGCGCATCTTCATCCTCTCGCCGGTAACCTTAGTAAAAGGTAGGTTTAAAAAAGATTAGGATCCTAAAATCACGTCCTGCATCCCGCCCCGCGTCCCGTGTGACGTATGGTAATGTCCAGGATTGGTGCGTCTCCTGACGGAAGGGTTTCGAGATAGCAGTTTTATGAGGACCCCCATTCAAAGCTTAAGTTTATGACAGTATTGTCCACGTATCTCGCGGCTTTAGAATTTGTCGCCAAAATTTTGTTTATCTGAGTGTATTTTTGACATTTCTCTGATCTTGAACACTGTCGATAACTTGTGGTTCTCATATTTACAACATAATATCTATAAATAAAATAATTGGTCGCTCACAGTATCTGTCTGTTCGCTAAGTACTTCTTAACTGTACAACGGACGGATTTTGATGCAGTTTTCATCATAATTTTAAGAATTCCGGAGGGTTTATATACTACTTTCATATTTAATGTAAGGATAGTAAAAAAAATATACACGTGCGAAGCCGGGGACGGGTCGCTAGTATAATATATTATGTAAATATACAAGGTACTACCTTTCAGTTCCGATCCCTTTATGGGCTCATTGTAATCATCATTATAAACAAATTTTATTATGGGACCAACCCTGAAATCGCGATTTAATATCAGCTGTTCGATACAAATAATAGTGTAGAATTTTCAAAATTGTATCCACTAAACTCACGGCAAGTATTGTAAAACCCAAGTTTTGAGGTGTCTCTTTTTGTTATATAACGTTATAAAATAACGGATGTATTTAAAACCTGAGTTTTACTGGGCTTGATTGAAACCATCTTTTGTAATAAGGGGGACGTTATTGTAGGTTTTCGGCATTTACTTAGGGCCTCACTTAAGATCGGAATGTTTGGTCATGAAAGGGACGGATGACAGGCAATTGCATGCAACGGAGATGTGAATGTTGAGAGATGTGTGGCGTAACAAGTTTAGATAGAATCAGGAATGCATATACCTACGAGTATTAGAGGAAGTATGAAAGTGGCACCAGTTATCGAAAAGCTGCAATTCTGCAAAGTAACCGATTGTTGTGGTATATAGGTAATATAGTTATAATATATATAGTTATAATGCAAAGAGATGAGAATCATGTTATCAGAAGAATTGTAATAATGAATGTCGATGGCTATCAAAGAAGAGATGGATGGACTGTGTGAAACGGAAATGACGTCTAATCTGATCAAGATGAATGGAAGAAAAAGACATATTGCACCGACCTCAAATAAAATGGAATAAGGGCAAGAGAATGATAATGACTCTGGGCCTCACATTAATAGAACCTAAAGGACTTCAAAACTGAAGAAAAAAAACATTATTTTCCAAGAAAATATTTTATTATGATTCTTATAAACAGTCTATTAAGTAGATAATAATGCCTCTGAATAAACATTACAAACAAAACGGACTTAGCAGTTCACTTAAATATAAACCATCGTTGGATTCAATGGCGTCGATAAAAGTTGTATCGCTTACCCTCGCTGACTTGCTCGCGTAGTCTAAATACCGATCCAACAATGCTTTAAACTCACGAACACAATTGTCACCGACCACTAAGTAATACTTTCTAATTTGTTCAAAATCATATCCATTTTAATATTGAGCTCTTCAATGGAAAATTTTATTTCTTTTATAGATTGTTTTGCTTGGTTTTGGACATTAGCCAGTGTGGATTCAAGTTCCATAACATATTTGGCTACATCTTTAGAGTTACTATTAGTACGTACTCGTATCCTTCTCGTGTCAGTTTTTACATTCGTTATAGTCATATTCTCTTGGTTTTTCTTCACTGTTGCTTCATATATTTCATCCAATTTCTTTCTATTATTTAGAGATCCTATTTCGTCCTCCATCTGTTTTTTTTGAGACTGAGCTTTCTCAAAAATAGCCTCTCTTATATGTGATGGTAGAGCCTTGTAATGTTTTGATTTTGGTACACTTGGACGCAGAACGAATACGCTTAATATTTTCTTCTTATTTCTTAATATATTTTCTAACCAATTCGGCAATATTTTCTTAAAGAGTCTATTGTAGACTAGGTTTTCTAGAGACCCTAAGAACTCGACTTGTTTCGCAAGTCTCCTGACGTTGCCTAATACTTGTAGATTATGTAGATCGTTCACAGCAACTCCCACCATGAGATTCATGAGAACTATAGCGGCTAATATTAGAAATATAAAGAATATGAGGCGCACTACGAACAGTGAAGTGACGAATTCTTTGGAGTCTGTTTGCTTAACTAGATCTTCATAATCAAACTCTGACGTCATCATCACCATGGTTTTGACGAGGGCTGCCCAGGGACTGTCGAAAGGCGTTTGAGCATGGAATTGGATCATGAAGCTGAGGGAGAAGCCTATCACTAGGAACGCGAACGTTAAAAGAATCTGAAAAGCACAAAACGAGCAAATACTAAAGTCCTATTTTATAAAAATCCGAAATGGTACAGTCGCTCACCATGTATTCATCCATATCGTCATTAATATTTTTGTATATACTTTCTAAGAGTGAACAGTACCCATTATTCAGAGTTCCCTATTTTAAGCCCTTTCATTTAGAAAGAAAATACATTTATTTGCCACAAAACAAGACACTAGAATGATTGACATAAGAAAAGGATAAATGCATCAACAGAGAAGACATTTTTCTTAAGTTGGTGACAGAAAGCAGCAAAATTTCCTGATTATTATATTTTATTTATATTACATTCACTCAAAATATCATGAAAACATGACGTTACTGTGAGAACACTCACCTTTATAACGTTCGACGACACCTTCCCAAACATCAGCACATAGTACCCCCAATTGGGGAACCTGGATAGAAGGAACATCATCTCCAGCCAGGATAGCAGCAGGGCCACGGTGGCGATATGTCGTGCCCAGTCTGCGCCAGTCAGGGCCATCATCGTGGCGGTGTAAGGCAGGATTACCGCCAGACATACAGAACTGAACTTCACCCAAGTTTCCAGCTGAAGGAAGTAACCCCTGCTTACATTCATGTACAGCACCTCCTGGTGATAGACATAAGAGGTCCAATCCATAAATATATAAATGGCCGGCTACTTTCGAAAATATTTTCAATTTTACAAACTCCTTTAATTGAAACAAAATTGTAGCATCCAACACAATTATAAAGAATTTAAAAAAATATTGATATCTCTTTTAAGGACAAATCCCCGGTTCCTGAAAGCTGGTCAAATCTCTGATTATGTTAATCTCATGTTAGCTGTTGTAATTGGTTGAACAACATCAATAATTAATCAATTCAACAACCCATCATATCACTTGACATGACATGATCAGCCTTTAAAAAACTGGGTGAACGTGTTTGTAACACGAACTGGTTTTAAAACCTTCATTATACACAACACATATGGCACATAAATTATGATTTACTTATGTTTAATTTAAAAAATCCGTGGATCGTCAAAATAAATTAAATGTAGCTAGTGAGGATGTCACTGACATAAATCCAATATCTATCGACCGAAATTATTTCGAGGCAGGCCCTAGAACTGTTGGAGAAAAAGGCTTCCATCTTTTTATCCAAGATTTTATATGTGTAGATGATTATTTATCACTTATTGTCTTGAGAAATCGTAAACTATGGCTTGAACTCACCTGAGATACTATCAAACAAATAGTCACATATAAAACTACTGCCCACGCAGTAGCGTTTAACATCATCGGCGCATCATCGTTAGTGTCTTTATAAAAAAATACTGATATAATAAACGTAGTCAACGACATCACAAAGAAGGCATAGATTGCTATCATCGTATAGAAAAATGGCAGAAGAGCTTTCCACTTCAAGTACAAAAAACTTTCTAGTAACGGGTGGACCAATAGTCGCCTCTGTCCATACCGATCCCCAGTTTTAAGAAAAGCCTCTACCACTTTAATTTGTTCTTTCTCTTCTGCTTTAGGTACTAAGACCTTAAAGTCGACCGTTACTTCACAATTTGGATCTTGAAGATTTGAATCGTTTGTATAAATGTATGAGTCAAAGATAATTTCCATAAATTCAGTAGGCTTTGACAAATTGTTCATAATCATGTCTATTGCCGTTGCCTTGCATTTATTGGGACCATTTGTGGAGCCAGATAGATCGGCTCCTTCTTTGAGAAGGAGAATAATAATATCTCTGCTTCCGTGGTGACTAGCTGTATGGAGTGGTGTCCACCCCAAATCATTGACGGTATGAACCGTGTCTTCATTATTTTTCATTATAATTTTTGCGATTTCTACGTTGTTGTTGATCGCAGCTATATGCAAAGGTGTTGAGCCTTTTTGTAATCCGTAAGAAGTCCTAAGACTTCTGTAAGCATTTCTGGATAAGAGTATCTTAACACATTTAGGATGGTTATTCTGTACTGCGAAATGTATAGGACCATAACCTTTTTTGTCGTCCGCGGTTAGGTAATTAATCATTCCTCTCGTAATAGTATAGTCGTGGTCTAATAGGACCTGGAGTACGTCTAGGAATCCTTTTTCAGCAGCTACATGGAAGAGATTTACTTGTCTTGGTAGGGTTTTCTCTATCGAAGCACCTTCTTTTAGAAGTCTTTTCACACATTCAGTGTGGCCGTTGATAACTGCTTTAAATAAGGCAGTTTCTCTAACGCTGTTCGTCGTGTCGATAGTATCTTTTTTCGTAGCCACTTTTAGGATTTCGTTGAGTATATCTACGTCACCTTTTTCTGCTGCTAAATGTAGCGGAGTTTCACCCTTGTTATTCTGAAATACATTCCAATTATGTTTATCTGCATTGCTACGAATTTACCATCATTTACCTTATGGTTGCTGATAATTATATCCCAATATGAAAGGCATGTCATTTGTAAGAATTCTAATGCCTCTGACGAAAAAAATATGAAATTCCGACTAAACTTTCGCTTACATGAATTTCAAAATTAAGTTTTGAAATTGGTTTGATTAAGTTACTCACTTTTGCTGTGATGTTGGCTCCGGCTTCTATTGAGACGCACACGCCAGGACTCCACGCTTCCAGGATAGCTTCGTGGAGTACAGTATGTCCATCTTTGTCTTTAACGTCAACTGATGTTGATATATTGGCGTCGTTTATTCCATGATTGGCTAAAATCTGAAATAAAGACCTTATTTTAGTTATTAATATAGACTGACCGTCTTCTTTAGCCACAACTTGCTTGTCGACTTGGGGTCATTAATTATAACCGGCATTAGAATTTTTTTATAACACACTTGGTCCTGATACCTATCTGAATATGAATAGTTCGTTTATTAAATAGATAATAAATTCACATCTTGGAAATACCCAAGGTGTCAATTTATGTATACCTACCATTATCCCAATTCCCATATCTTTTCCCAATTACGTTGGGGTCGGCTCCAGTCTAACCAGATGTAGCTTTAATATCAGTATTTTACACAGAAGCGACGCAATTGTGTATACCATTATATGTATATAATCATTACATCCATTTAAAAAAAAAACATAAGTCTTACTTGCAAATGTTCCTTCAGTTTCTTTTTAACGCATATATGCAGAGGTGTCAGTCCAGCGTGGTTCAGCCAGTTGACTGGCACATTAGCTTCTACGAGGACTGTGACGGCATCTAAACTTCCTACTTCAACGGCTGTGTGGAGCGGAGTGTCCAAGGTCTTCCTGTTCTTTAGTGTGAAGTTCTTGGAGTCTGTCTTGATTAACATTGTAACTGTGTCTGCGAAACTAAAATTCGGTCATATTTTCATGATGATAGAAGTAATGATGGACAGAGATGGGTGAAAGAAAATAATATTGCGCAGACCCCAAATAAAATGGGGTAAGAGCAGGAGAATGATGATGATGAGACGTAAATATCAGTTAAATTAATCAGGAACGCAGTTAAATCGAAGCCATGTTATAAGCTAATCGTGGTTCTATGGATAAGAGTTTATATTCGTACACAGGAAACTTCCATTGGAATTAAAGTTCGGTCTTAGGCTGCAGCATCTTTGATACAAGAAACCTAGTCTGTAGTATTGCATCCCGATTAAGAGCATTCATATCCTTGGTGTTGGAGCAGAATCATGACAAGCAATGCATTTCGAATATACTGCGGTTCCTACTATAAATGAAAGTCATACAAAGTTTGGGTAGAATTATATAAATCAAAAAACAACATACTTCTGAGGATCGATATCATGATCAGTATAGTACGCTGATCCGGCGATATCCAGAGGTGTTCTACCGACGAGATCACGCGCACACGGGTCGGCGCCGGCGGTGAGTAGAAGCCGCGCACAGCGGGATTGTGCGCGTGCGCTTGCCGCGTGCAACGCTGACCAACCCGGTTGGAACAGTGGCAGCTGGTGGAGGAAACAAAAGAGGTATTGTATTAATTTTAAACATTGTTTTATCTTCTCCTTTTGAGTCGGCACGTGTCATCTGGGAAACGCTCAGTGCAAAGATTAACTCAAAACTCAAACTCAAAAGCGTTTATATTAAGACCTCATACATACGTTTTTCTCAAACTCTTTGCAATTATGGTCTATAGTATGATCCTTCCAGTCTTTGGGCAGCTGGGCGTTGTGGCTGAAGTCACATTTCACGTTCACCAGCTCCTTGACGTACTGGCTCAGGTTCCTTACTTCCTCCTCAGTTGCTTCACTTATGTCCCCTGCGTCCAGCTTGTTCTGCAAATCTGTAAAGTATTCAGGTCAAGTTCCTGGAGAGATAAAAACTAAAACCCGTCTACGGAAAAAAGAACTAAAAAACGTAAAACAAGTAGGTAGTTTTCAGAATTTTCTTGTGCTTTTTATGTGTCTCAAGACTTAACACCGCCTACCGCTTCAAAATCTTATCCATTACCTCTCAACGAAAAACTACAACCATGTTTTACGATTTTTTGTCATTTTCTTTTCGTAGACGGGTATTTTTTGTTTTAACTTTTACCATCGAGTATACTTTCACGCTTATCATTTATTAAAATACCATCATCAGTGAATTATGGAAACTTTTAGATATTACAAGTACCTATGTAGACGATTGATTTTATTATTTTTTCCAAACTAACATACTTTTTAATTGCTGACATGGGCCTAACCGCTGCCAAACTGGAATGGAATTGGGCTCGCCACATCTGCCGAATGTCGGAGGAGCCATGGGCTAAAAAAGCAACAGAGTGGGTCCCGAATGGCAGGAAACGACACCGCGGCAGGGCCAAAAGAAGATGGTGGGATGAGCTGAACACTTACGTAAAGGATTGGCCCCAAAACGCAACGGACCGGGAGAAATGGAAAAAGGGGAGGGAGGTCTTTGCCCTGTAGTGAGACATCACAGACTTATAATAACGTACCTTTTGAAAATCCAAGCAGAATAGCGATCTGCCTTACATGACCTGCCCAAGCGGCCAAGTGTAGCGGAGTCCGGCCAAGTCTGTCCGACCTCTGTTTCTCTGCTCCGAAACTGAGGAGGATGGTGAGAGCATCATCAGACCTCATGGCAGCTAGGTGACAGACAGACAGGCAGTCTACGCAGCAGGTCGCGTTGGGGTTCGCACCGGCCCTGATCAATCTGGAAGACCATATTTATATAATGAAATAGTTTTAAGGTTACCCGGTAGTACGGCCAGTGTCTGAGATTTTAATATTTCGAATGACACATGTTCGATCAAAGTTTGTTCGAATGAACGATTCATCGAATCCAATTTTTTTCGAACAGTCTTCGTTTCGAATAAATAAAGTCTGTTGCGCGCGATATAAAGCTGAACCTTTGGTTTCAACTGCCTAGACCAAGTTGTTAGAAAGTTATGCGCAAAAATATAATTAAACGAAAACATTTTTCAATATCATGTATTTAATTTATAATATTCCCTGGGCGTCCTCAACGGGCAAAATAGTTCTTTACCTTTCGATTTCCTGGACACTATGATGCTTGACAGCTTCGAGGAGCAGAGTATTCAATCTCCTAGACCTCCGGCTGGGTCTGCCTAGCTTCGAGAGGGTCACTGCAGGCACTGTCAGCTGCCTCTCATCAGGAAAGAAGCCTTCTTCTGACCCAGTCTGTTTCGGCATCATTAGCTTTAGAAAAGGTTCACGTTCTCTGAAATTATATAGGCATACTTAATAGCTACATTTATTATTATTTTAAAAGAGGTAGGGTTCTAAGCCTCTTTGTCACTGCGGCCTGCAAAGATCTATTGTGACGCCTGTGTCATTACAGCACTCCTTCTAACCGTAAGTCAATAATAAAACTACGTATACTCTTGGGGTGGAAGGATTTAATCTCATCTGATGAGATTATGTGGCCTCCGAGGTGCTGGCTTCTAGTGTGGTGTACTACGTCACACTCGCATAGGACATGTATGCGCGTCTCATCCTTCTCGCAACAGCATCTGCAAATTCTGGTGTCCCTAAGGCCCAATTTGTGAAGGTGTTTGTTTAGTTTGCAGTAATAGCTACATACCATAACATACCATCATCCTACCTATTCTACCTATTTTTTTTTTTTTGTACCACTATGGTGACCGTGGTGGTGAGGCAGCGATAGCCTAGCGGTTGTACCCTTGCCTTCCATACAGGATGGTCTGAGTTCAAACCCAGACCGCACCTCGGAATTTTCGAATTTATGTGCGGATCGCAATTAATTTAAGGCTTTCATGTTACACTTTTTATGAAATAAATAAATAAAGATTATCACTTGCATTAATGGTGAAGGAAAACATCGTGAGAAAACTGAGAGGGCCTCATAAAGTCCTCGATGGTGTGTGTAGTCTACCAACCCGCTCTAGGCCAGCGTGGTGGACTAAGGCCTAACCCTTCTCAATCCGAGAAGAGGCCCGTCCCCAGCAATGACTAATGGTTTTTTTTTTTTTTTTTTTTTTTATAAAAACATTGCCCCTCACTAGGATTTCTCCTGTATCGAGGGTACAGTTTACAAACATACATGTCACAACTATCTGTAGATCATACAAATATTTGTTCCGTGCGGGGATCGAACCCGCGGAGCGTAGCGCAGAAAGCTAATGGCTTAGCCACTGCGCCAACCGTGTCGTCAGTGTACACTGACCCTGACTGCCCAGGGTACGCCAGACGATCTCAGGTTTCTTCTCTCTTGTTCGATGTTTCCTTGCAACCCACTCTTTCCTGATTGATGACAATGAGTACTTACTCTATGGTATCGAAGAGGCTGTAACTCCTGGGCCGCTGCAGCGTCGGCGACTCCGTGCTCTGGGCATCGTTACTGCTGACTGCTCGGTTGAGGACCGGTAGTACCACGTTACACCCCTCATTGTTAGCTGAGTAGTGGGCTGATTCATTAAACAGGATAATTTTTTATGTGGTGCACATAATTTGTAGAGCGATTCAGTGTCCGTTCTTAAATGCTACCGTAATTAATCGTAACTTGCATTACAATAATTTTTTGCCGAAATATTCATGCATGACCAAATAAAATTGCATTAAATAAATAACTAAGTTATAAGCTGTTGAAGGTCGAAAATAACTTTGTTTGACCTCCAATTTTATCGTCAACTTGTTATGAATCTTTATCAAATTTTCTAAAAATAAAGCGTAGATACTATGTGTAAACAATTAATATCGTTTGAGTTTGTTTACTATATTATCACCCACCAAACAAAGAGTCCAAGCATGTTATATGATACGACGGCGGAATATAACAAACATACAAGAAAAAACATTCAGTCGAATCTCTCCTACCAAACCATGCTGTGCCCGACAGGGTCCATAATTGATCCTTAGATTAAGCCTACCATCATATTTAACTTTACACAATAAAGATTTGATTTGATTTGAATTGAGAACCTCCTCCTTTTTCTGAAGTCGGTTGAAATGTCATAAATCTTTTTTAATTATGTTTTATTCAAATTTTTATTGAGGCTTCAGTTCACCGTAGTGACTATGCCAGCCTCGTAAGGTCACTCTTAAACAATAAATGACAAAACTTAACATATAGGTACTTAAATTCATAATGACTACGACGAACTACTTTATTTAATTAAATAAAAAGACAAAGAAGATCTAATTAGAACTAATCTGTATTTACCTAGTTAATTCTAATCAGATCGTCTTAAAAATATATGTTTCATAATTATATGCATTGAAATGGTCATAAATCTTACAGAATGCACTTGACGCCTTTCGAATGTATCCCATAGATGGCGCTGTAAAACTTAGTGCATTACCAAAGAATATTAACTATTACTACGTATTACTTGAAACACAGTATTACACACAATAAAAATCTATAAAGAATTATTATTAACACAAAAGAAATATACTTTTCGTCCCTAATTTTCCTCCGTCCAATGATTATCTGGAAGAAGTTGCTTTATGCGATAAAACTACCATTTCTAGGTAACCTATTAGATCTGTATCTATAATTACTTGGTATTTTATTTTCGTGAACAATAAAATCATACTCAATACAAAAATATGTGCACTCACCTGAAAATATTGTACTTTGATCCGAAAACATAGATTCGCTTACATGATGCATGTTTTATTTTCTTATTCACTTAAGTAACTATAAGTTAGCGGTCACAATGCGGTGCACTTAATGACAGAGATGTTGGCTATTTTTCCTTGTTCTGCATCCAATTCGTAACCGGTCTAGAGGAAATACCTACTAAATATTCGCTGATTCATTCATACGCGTTTTAATACCTATTCTATTTTTATATTTATACAATATTACTGATGTGTATGTAGCACAAGTTGTAAATTATTAACCCATGCTATTCAAGGAAGGAAAAACAGAAGGTAAACAGCATTGGAGTACAATAAAAAAAAATCTATGAAATACACTCGGAGGAAATAAATCCGGATCAAAAATAAACCTTAATATCTCGGAAACTAAGAATGTTTGCTTAATCAAATAATAATAGTTTATGAAACTGTTGCATAATTATTAAAACACGAGTGTGTGTTTCAAATTCGAGCCGCATGCGAGATTTTTAATAGTATCACACGAGTGTTTTAAAATAATACCTGCATATGTGCTATGTGCAGTTTCATACACTACTTTATCTATACTCATGTAATAGGTAGTTAACACTATTATTTTATATTAGCAGCGGAGATGCGAATGTTGAGAGGGATGTGTGACGTAACAAGATTGGGCAGAATCAGGAATGCATATATTAGAGAAAGTATAAAACTGGCACCAGTTACAGAAAAACTGCAAAGTAACCGGTTGCCATGGTATGGACATGTAATGCAGAGAGATGAGAATCATGCTATAGAGTTGTAAGTATGAATGTTGATGGCTATCAGAGAAAAGGCAGACCAAAGAAAAGATGGATAGACTGTGTGAAACGTGACATGAATATGAAGAATATGTATCCGGAAATGACGTCTGATAGAGATAAATGGAAGAAAAAGATATAATGCGTGGACCCCAAATAAAATAGGATAAGGGCAGGAGAATGATGCTGACTCAGGCGTCACATTGATAGTACCAAAAGGACTTCAAAACTAAAGAAAAATACATTATTTTCCAAGAAAACATTTTACTATGATTCTTTTAATATAAAAAACAGTCTATTTAAATAGTACAATAATAATGCCTCTGAATAAACATTACAAACAAAAAAGACTTAGCAGTTCACTTAATCGATATAAAACATCGTTGGATTCAAACGCTACGTTAAAATGAGTATCGCGTAAGTTCTATCTAAATGCCGATCCAAAAATTACTTTAACTCACGAACAAAATTGTCACCGACCACTAAGTAATACTTTCTAATTTGTTCAAAATCATATCCATTTTAATATTGAGCTCTTCAATGGAAAATTTTATTTCTTTTATAGATTTTTTTGCTTGGTTTTGGACATTAGCCAGTGTGGATTCAAGTTCCATAACATATTTGGCTACATCTTTAGAGTTACTATTAGTATGTATCCTTCTAGTGTCAGCTTTCACATTCTTTATAGTCATATTCTCTTGGTTTTTCTTCACTGTTGCTTCATATATTTCATCCAATTTCTTTCTATTATTTAGAGATCCTACTTCGTCCTCCATCTGTTTTTTTTGAGATTGAGCTTTCTCAAAAATGGCCTCTCTTATATGAGACGGTAAAGCCTTGTAATTTTTTGATTTTGGTACACTTGGACGCAGAACGAATACGCTTAATATTTTCTTCTTATTTCTTAATACAGTTTCTAACCAATTCGGAAAGATTTTCTTAAAGAGTCTATTGTAGACTAGGTTTTCTAGAGACCCTAAAAACTCGACTTGTTTCGCAAGTCTCCTGACGTTGCCTAATACTTGTAGATTATATAGATCATTCACAGCAACTCCCACCATGAGATTCATGAGAACTATAGCGGCTAATATTAGAAATATAAAGAATATGAGGCGCACTACGAACAGTGAAGTGACGAATTCTTTGGAGTCTGTTTGCTTAACTAAACCTTCATAATCAAACTCTGACGTCATCATCACCATGGTTTTGACGAGGGCTGCCCAGGGACTGTCGAAAGGCGTTTGAGCATGGAATTGGATCATGAAGCTGAGGGAGAAGCCGATCACTAGGAACGCGAACGTAAAAAGAATCTGAAAAGCACAAAACGAGCAAATGTTTAAGTAATATTTTATAAAAATCGAAATGGTACAGTCGCTGATTCATCCATATCGTCATGAATATTTTTGTATATAATTTCTAAGAGTGAATAGCACCCATTATTCAGGGTTTCCTATTTTAAGCCCATTCATTTAGAAAGAAAATACATTTATTTGCCACAAAACAAGACACTAGAATGATTGACGTAGGTAATAAGAAAAGGATACATGCAGAGAACACATTTATATTTATTGGCGACAGTGCATTTCCTGGTTATATTCATATTCACTCTAAGGCTGACATTCAGAGACGACAGAAACGAGTCTAAGCGTGAAATTACGCTTCCATCTGTCAAACTTACGAACAAATTTTGACAGATGGAAGCGTAAGTTCACGCTTAGACTCGTTTCTGTCGTCTCTGAATGTCAGCCTAAATATCATGGAAACATGACGTTACTGTGAGAACACTCACCTTTATAACGTTCGAAGACACCTTCCCAAACATCAGCACATAGTACCCCCACTTGGGGAACCTGGATAGAAGGAACATCATCTCCAGCCAGGATAGCAGCAGGGCCACGGTGGCGATATGTCGTGGCCAGTCTGCACCAGTCAGGGTCATCTTCGTGGCGGTGTAAGGCAGGATTACCGCCAGACATACAGAACTGAACTTCACCCAAATTTCCAGCTGAAGGAAGTAACCCCTGCTTACATTCATGTACAGCACCTCCTGATAATAAAAAGAGGTTAGATCCATAAATAGGATAGAATAGAAAAGAAGATTTCTATTTCTTTCAAATTACATAGGTAGCAATGGAATACATGATACAAGAAGGTAAAAGACAAAAAGGTCTTGGACTCGTCATAGTAGTTGCCAGCGCGAGGTATGCTCTACTTAAATAGATAAATGTTCGGTTACTTTCATAAATAATTTCAATGTTAAACTAATCCCAATGTCCAAATGTCCCTATGTTCAATAATAATAATTTATATATGGATCATTTGTGAACTAACCCTCGGTCTCAGAAAGGCTAGTCAAATCTCTGATCATGTTAGCTGTTGTGATTGGTTGAACACCACCAATCACATCACTTGACAGGAGAATTGACAGCTGGTTTTTGGGTAAAAGTTTTTGGAACACCAACTAGTTTTAAGACCTTCATTGTACAGAACACTGAAGGCAAATAAATTATTATTTATTTATTTTTATTTAATGAAAATCCGCTGATCCCCTCTAAATGAAATAAATGTGGCGCTAATGAGGATGTCACTGACATAAATCCAATACCTATCAACCGAAATTATTTCGAGGCAGGCCCTAGAACTCTTAGAGAAAAGGGCTATAATTTTTATAACCATGATTTTATATGACTAGATAAATAATAATGTGTAACACTTATTGTCTTGAGAAGTCGTAAACTATGGCTTGAACTCACCTGAGATACTATCAAACAAATAGTCACATATAAAACTGCTGCCCACGCAGTAGCGTTTAACATCATCGGCACATCATGGTTAGTGTCTTTATAAAAAAATACTGATATAATAAACGTTGTCAACGACATCACAAAGAAGGCATAGATTGCTATCACCGTATAAAAAAATGGCAGAAGAGCTTTCCATTTCAAGTACAAAAAACTTTCAAGTAACGGGTGTACCAATAGTCGGCTCTGTCCATACCGATCCCCAGTTTTAAGAAAAGCCTCTACCACTTTAATTTGGTCTTTCTCTTCTGCTTTAGGTACTAAGACCTTAAAGTCCACCGTTACTTCACAATTTGGATTTTGAAGATTTGAATCGTTTGTATAAATGTATGAGTCAAAGATAATTTCCATAAATTCAGTGGGCTTTGACAAGTTGTTCATAATCATGTCTACTGCCGTTGCCTTGCATTTATTGGGACCATTTGTGGAGCCAGATAAATCGGCTCCTTCTTTGAGAAGGAGAATAATCATATCTCTACTTCCGTGGTGACTAGCTGTATGGAGAGGTGTCCACCCCAAATCATTGACGGTATGAACCGTGTCTTCATTATTTTTCATAATAATTTTTGCGATTTCTACGTTGTTGTTGATCGCAGCTATATGCAAAGGTGTTGAGCCTTTTTGTATTCCGTACGAAGTCCTAAGACTTCTGTAAGCATTTCTGGATAAGAGTAGCTTAACACATTTAGGATGGTTATTCTGTACTGCGAAATGTATAGGACCGTAGCCTTTTTTATCGTCCGCGGTTAGGAAATTGATCATTCCTCTCGTAATAGTATAGTCATGGTCTAATAGGACCTGGAGTACGTCTAGGAATCCTTTTTCAGCAGCTACATGGAAGAGATTTACTTGTGTTGGTAGGGTTTTCTTAATCGAAGCACCATCATTTAGAAGTTTTTTCACACATTCGGTGTGGCCGTTGATAACTGCTTTAAATAAGGCAGTTTCTCTAACGCTGTTCGTCGTGTCGATAATATCTTTTTTCGTCGCCACTTTTAGGATTTCGTTGAGTATATCTACGTTGCCTTTCGCTGCTGCTAAATGTAGCGGAGTTTCACCCTTGTTATCCTGAAATACATTCCAATTATGTTTTATCTGCATTGCTACGAATTTACCATCATCTACCTTATAGTTGCTGATAATTGTATCACAATATGAAATACATGTCATTTTTAAGAAGCCCAATGGCTCTGACGATAAAAATATAAAATTACGAATAAAGTTTCGCTTACATAAATTTCAAAATTAAGTTTTGAAGTTACTCACTTTTACTGTTATTTTGGCTCCAGCTTCTATTGCGACGCACACCCCAGGACACCACCCTTCCAGGATAGCTTCGTGGAGCACAGTTCGACCATCTTTGTCTTTAACGTCGACTGATGATGGTATGTTGGCGTCGTTTATCCCATGATTGGCTAAAATCTGAAAAAAAGACCTTATTTTAGTTATTAATATAGACTGACCGTCTTCTTTAGCCGCAACTTGCTTGTCGACTTGGGGTCATAAATTATAACCGGCATTAGAATTTTTTTATAACGCACTTGGTCCTGATACCTATCTGAATATGAATAGTTCGTTTATTCGATAGATGGTAAAGTGACACCTTGGAAGCAGTGATAGCCTAGCGGTTGAGCGCTTGTCTTCCATGCAAGAGGGTCGCACCTCTGACTTTTAGAATTTATCTGCGGATCGCTATTCGATTATCACTTGCGATAACGGTGAAGGAAAAACATCGCCAGGAAACCTGCACACCTGAGAAGCTCTCATAAAGTTATCGATGGTGTGTGTAGTCCGCAAATTCGCACGACAAAGGCCTAACCCTTCTCATTCTGAACAGAAGCCCTTACCCAGCAATGGGACTACTGTCCCATTGCTGGGTAAGGGCCCATTACTAATCCGGCCCATTACTATGGGCCGGATTTATTTATTTATTTATAATCATTGTTATTATCATCTAGCCTAGCTTTTTCCCAACTATGTTGGGGTCGGCTCCCAGTCTACCCAGATGCGGCTGAATATCAGTATGTTATAGGGAGCGACGCAATTACATAAAATTATATCCATTTAAAAAATAATTATCATAAGTCTTACTTGCAAATGTTCCTTCAGTTTCTTTTTAACGCATATATGCACAGGTGTCAGTCCAGAGCGGTTCAGCCAGTTGACGGGCACATTAGCTTCTACGAGGACTGTAACGGCATCTAAACTTCCTATTTCAACGGCTATGTGGAGCGGAGTGTCCAAGGTCTTCCTATTCTTTAGTGTGAAGTTCTTGGAGTCTGTCTTGATTAACATTGTAACTGTGTCTGCGAAACTAAAATTCGGTCATATTTTCATGATGATAGAAGTAACACACAGACAGAGACAGAAATGGGTGGAAGAAAAGGGAAATATTGCGCACACCCCAAATAAAATGGAGTAAGAGCAGGATATAATGATAATGAGAAGTAACAGTAAAATTGATCATGGACGCTATATTATCGAAGGCATATTGTAAGCTAATCTTGTTTCTATGGAAAAGAGTTTATATCCGTACACAGGATACGCTGTACCCATTGGAATTGAGGTCCCGTCTTAGTCTGCAGCATCTTTGATGCAAGATACCTAGGTCTGTTGTATTGCGTCCCGATTTAGGGCATTCATCATAACCTTGGTGTTGGAGCTGAATCATGACAAACAATGCATTCCGAATATACTGCGGTTCCTACAATGTTTGGGTGGAATTATAAATCAAAAAACAACCTACTCCTGAGGATCGATATCATGATCAGTATAGTACGCTGATCCAGCGATATCCAGAGGTGTTCTACCGACGAGATCACGCGCACACGGGTCGGCGCCGGCGGCGAGTAGAAGCCGCGCACAGCGGGATTGTGCGCGTGCGCTTGCCGCGTGCAACGGTGACCAACCCGGTTGGAATAGTGGCAGCTGGTGGTAGAAACAAAAGAGTTATTGTATATTATTTTAAATATTGTTTGATCTTCTCCTGTCGAGTCGGCACGAGTCATCTGGGAAACGCTCAGTGCAAAAAAAAACAAACTCAAACTCAAAAGCGTTTATATTAAGACCACATACGTTTTTCTCAAACTCTTTGCAGTAATGGTCTATAGTATGATCCTTCCAGTCTTTGGGCAGCGTGGTTTTGTAGCTGAAGTCACATTTCACGTTCAAAAGCTCCTTGACGTACTGGCTCAGGTTTCTTACTTCCTCCTCAGTTACTTCACTCATGTCCCCTGCGTCCAGCCTGTTCTGCAAATCTGCAAAGTATTCAGGTCAAGTTTTTGGGGAGATAAAATTAAACTAAAACCCGACTACGGAAAAAATAACCAAAAAACGTAAAAAAATCCTAGATTTTCACGATATCCTATGTAGTTGTCGATTATATTTATTTTACCAAACCAACATACCTTTTAATTGCTGACGTGAGCCAAACAGCTGCCAAATTGAAATGGAATTGGGCTGGCCACATCTGTCGCATTTCAGAGGAGCCATGTTAGTCCATGGTCCACTAACCACAAAGTGGGTCCCAAACGGCAGGAAACGACAGCGCAGCAGGCCCAAAAGGACATGGTGGGACGACCTGGACACTTACGTAAAGGATTGGCTCCAGGTGGCAACGGACCGGGAGAAATGGAAAAGGGGAGGGAGGTCTTTGCCCTGCAGTGGAATATCACAGACTTATAATAACGTACCTTTTGAAAATCCAAGCAGTATAGCGATCTGCCTAACATGCCCTGCCCAAGCGGCCAAGTGTAGCGGAGTCCGGCCAAGTCTGTCCGACCTCTGTTTCTCTGCTCCGAAACTGAGGAGGATGGTGAGAGCATCATCAGACCTCATGGCAGCTAGGTGACAGGCGGACAGGCAGTCTACGCAGCAGGTCGCGTTGGGGTTCGCACCGGCCCTGATCAATCTGGAAGACCAGTTTTAATTAAATAGTTTGAAGGTTTTATTTCGAAGTTTCGAAGGTTTATTTTCGAAGTTTTATTTCGAATGGTACGTCAACTAAAAGTTCATCAGTTAAATAATTTAACCTCGGCTTTAACATGTAAAACCAATATCGTATAAAAAAAACGAACTCATTAAATAACTAAGTTTGGCAGAAGTCAAAAAAACTATTATGAACTTTGCGTAACTCCGCATAAGTATGACACTCAATCCGCCTACTTGCACTTTCTTTTCATGTTTGAATGAAAGTACTAAATAGTACCTAATTGGTTCCTAAACATATCTGAGTTTTACCTGTCTAGATCAAGTCGATATAAATTTATTTACATTATTACTGCACGAAAACATTTTTCATTTACATTTTTCTTTTTTTTTGTCCCCTGGGGGCTTACTACGAGCTGTTATAGCCGGGCCGAAATTGAACTGCCCAGACATTTCCAGAATAAGCTGACCTTTCATTCTACGAAAAGCCTATACAGTGCGAGGTCAGCTCATACTGGAAATGTCTGGGCAGTTCGTTTTCTGCCCTGCTTTAAGAGTTCATAGTAAGCCCCCTGGTTCTTCTCAACGGGCCAGACAGTTCTTTACCTTTCGATTTCCTGAACACCATGATGCTTGACAGCTTCGAGAAGCAGGGTGTTCAGTCTCCTGGACCTCCAGCTGAGCCTGCCTAGCTTCGATAACCCCACTACGGGCACCGTCAGCTGCCTCTCATCAGGGGAGAAGCCTTTTTCTGACCCAGTCTGTGTCGGCATTATTAGCGTTAGAAAAGGTTCATGTTCTCTGAAATTATATAGGCATACTTAATAGCTACATTTATAATTACTTTAATATAGGTAGGATCCTAAGCCCCTTTGTCACTGCGACCTGCGAAGATCTATTGTGACGCCTCTTGTGTCATTACAGCAGTCCCTCTAGCAAAAATAAGTCAATAATAAAATTGACTATAGTCGTGGGGTGGAGGGATTTAATCTCGTTTGATGAGATTAGGTGGCCTCCTAGGTGCTGGCTTCTATTGTGGTGTACTACGTCACACTCACATAAAATATGTATGGGCATCTCATCCTTCTCGCGACAGCATCTGCAAATTGTGGTGGCACTTAGGCCCATTTGCTTTCATGTTACACTTTTTATGAAGTAAAGATTATCACATTAGCATTAATGATGAAGGAAAACATCGTGAGGAAACCAACACACCTGAGAGGCCCTCATAAAGTTTTCGATAGTGTGTGTAGTCCGTCAACCCGCACTAGGCCAGCGTGGTAGTCTAAGGCCTAACCCTTTTCAATCCGAGAAGAGGCCCGTGCCCAGCAGTGACGCTAGTGTAAACTGACGGTGACTGCCCAGGCTAAGCCACATGATTCTATTGTATGTCTTTATGGCGGGTCATAGCAGCACTACATTTTCATGTTTAATGACTATATTTTACCTATGTACCACAATTACATTGATTGATAAATAAAAAAATAAAAAATGATCTCAGGTTTCGTCACTCTTGGACGATGTTACCTTGCATCCCACTCTTTCCTGATTGATGACAATGAGTACTTACTCTATGGTATCGAAGAGGCTGTAACTCCTGGGCCGCTGCAGCGTCGGCGACTCCGTGCTCTGGGCATCGTTGTTGCTGCCTGCTTGGTTGAGGACCGGTAGTACCACGTTACACCCCTCATCCTTAGCTGAGTAGTGGGCTGAATCATTATACAGGATATTTTTTTATGTAGTTCCCATAATTTGCAGAGTGATTCAGTGTCTGTTCTATGCAACCGCAGTATTGGGAATAATTGGGATACACTTTAAAACAAAACGAAAATTGGACTTAGTATGGGGGACAACACGGGGATACGCATAATTTGCTAGCGCAAGCCATACAAAATCAAATTGTTATTTTGTTTTGGATTGAATTTTAGTACTGCGGTTGCATTTAGGAACGGACAATGAATCACTCTGCAAATTTTGTGCACTACATAAAAAAATATTCTGTATAAGGTTCTGCCTTTTAGTCCCGATTCCTTTAAAGGGTTATTGTACTTATCATTATGAACAACTTTTATTAAACTGAACTGAACTGAACTTTGCACTTTGGACTGAATCCATGGCATCAGAATAGAATTTCTATTACTATTCTATTCTGATGCCATGGATTCAGTAGATGATTCTGGACGCCTCAGCGATATAATAAAGGGCACCATTTCAAAAAAATTACGAGTTTCTTCGCAATTTTTATAACTAACCAAAAAAAACTGCGTATAAAATCGTAACTTGCATTATTATTATAATAGTTTTTTGCCGAAATATTCAGGCATGACCAAATAAAATTGCAATAAATAAATAACTAAGTTATAGGCTGTCGTAAGTCGAAAATAACTTAATTTGGCCTCCAATTTAACGCCAACTCGTTATGCTAATTAGCTAAGAATCATTATCAAATGTTCTAAAAATAAAGCGTAGATACTATGTATATACAAATAATATCCTTTGAGTTTGTTTACTATATCACCTATCAACCAAAAGTCCAAACATGTTATACGGTACGACGGTAGTAACCGCGTAAGAAACATACAAAAAAAAACATTCAGTCGAATTGAGAACCTCCTCCTTTTTTTGTAGTCGGTTAAAATATTTAATGTGTTGTGATATTACAATAAATAACAAAACTTAACATAATATATGCTTAAATTAATAATTACTACTACAAACTACTATATTTAATTAAATAAAAAGACAAAGAAGATCTGATAAGAATTTATCTGTATTTAACTAATTAATTCTAATGAGGTCATTTTTACAGAATGCACTTGACGCTTTCGAATGTAACTAGCTCATAAATGAGGCTGTAAAACTCAGTGCATTACAGTCTACGCTTCATTTTTATCTTTGAAACACGGTATTGCTACGCACGCAATAAAAAACTATAAAGAATTATAATATTAAAAAATACTCTTCGTCCCTTATTCTTCTCCGTCCAATGGTTCCCTGGAAGAAGTTGCTTTATGCGATAAAACTGGCATATATAAGTAACCTATTAGATCTGTATACTTGGTATTTTATTTAGGTGAACATTAAATGGAGTCTGTTAAGAGCGGCCAACCCGTCATAATTCCCATACAAACGCTCGTAGGTGTTTATGGCGTTATAACAATTTTTCCTCTAGATATTTTGAATACACAGGTATCTTGTGGTCTATATCTAGGTTTCTATGTAATACAAATAATAATTTTTTGAGAAACAAATTCAGTAAAGACATCTGAAAATCAACTTTTTTACACAAATTTTATCTGTACTTTGGCGTTGATAATGTACTCATAAATTGAAAAAGTAAAGAAAACATTTTCATAAAAACCTCGCACATGTAATGGAGATTCTAAATGACAAACATATTTTTCAAAAACTTCTATTTTTTTTTCAAAATCTCCTATTTCTTAGAACTTGTTTTTAGAAACTTTGCGCGCCAATTTTTGTTCAATGATCGCCTTCTCACTTGCTTTTAGTCAACAGGCGATATGAAGTACGTCGTGAGTATGAGTCGTGCGGGGCAGGCATGAGACGGCCGTTTTCAAAATTGCGTTTGATGAAACAACAAGCTCTTCGATCATGCTCGCGATGACGATAGACGGACCGGGAAGGGCTCTCTTAAGCAGAAAAGATGCAACCATTTTTTTTTGTAAAATCGACTTATCTACTTATCTACGTATCTATCCATAACAAGAATGTAGTGGAACTTACCTATTTATGTACAACATTTTATACCAGTACCTATATTGAAGGCAAATAAAATAATTCTGATTCGGATTCTGATAAATTCAGACTTCATATAATTATGCACAAAAGGTTTTCTTAATGTATATGTTATGGCCTATTACACTCATACACATATTATACTAGTGGTATAATAATTTTATGATTACACTAGTAACTTTCAAAGTTTCAAATAGGTACTGTATCATACGATTTTTTATTCTTTGCCTAACGTTAAACTGCATTTACTCAAAAGTAATAAAACGTTGGTTGGATCTTTTCTGCTTAACAGGGTCCAAATCTTACTCAATTCAAAAATATGTGCACTCACCTGAAATTATTGTACTTTGATCCGATAACATAGATTCGTTTACATGATGCATGTTTTATTTTCTTATTCACTTAAGTAACTATAAGTTAACGGTCACAATGCGGGGCACTTAATGACAGGGATGTTAGCTAATTTTCCATAAATATTTTCTCTATATCATTCTTTCTCTTTCATTTGTTCTTAGAAAGAAAGAAACAACTATACCTATTAGTCGTGAAATTAGCTGTAGAATGAGTTAACGATAGTGATTTTAGTTCACTATTTATACCGCTAGAGGCGCTGAAAAATTCCCACACAAATATTGAATGTAAACGTGAGCATTAGACGGCATCGAACATCTCATGGTAGATACACTGCATCCATTTCGTAACCGGTCTAGAGGAAATACTAAATATTCGCTGATTAATTCATACGTGTTTTAATACCTATTCTATTTTATATATTTATTTATTTAACAATTAATGCACTCATAAAATACATGAGAAATATGAAGTAGGAGCATAAAGTACAAAGGTACTGCTTATTTCTAAAGAAATCTCTTCCAGCAGACCTGCGAGAGGAGAGATTAAAAAGAAGAAATGTAGACACAGTGTGTAAAGGATACGTATAAATAATTTACATAAAATACATACCTAACACGGAAGAATACAAATATATAAACTATAAATAAAAATAAAAATATACTAAATATAATTAGGTATACAACAGTAGTAATGTGTATTGTAGCACAAGTTGTAAATTATTAATCCATGCTATTCAAGGAAGGAAAAGCAGAAAACAGCATTGGACTACAATAAAAAAAAACTATGAAATACACTCGGAGGCAATAAATCCGGATCAAATATAAACCTTAATATCTCGGAAACTAAGAATGTTAGCTTAATCAAATAATAGTAGTTTATGAAACTGTTGCATAATACCCGTATAAAACACGAGTGTGTGTTTAAAATTCGAGCCGCATGCGAGATTTTTAATAGAACCTATCACACGAGTGTTTTAATACCTAGTTATGTGCAGTTTCATACACTACTTTATCTATACTCATGCAATAGGTACCTAATTAACACATTAATAATGTACATAAACAAAAATGGCGCCGATACTCAGCAGTGTTAACGCGCATGCGCTCTAGCCCGCCGCGCCACCATAGACAATGTACGGCTGCTATAAAAATTGAATTGAAAGTCCTTGGTGAAACCGAACTGTACTATAATAGAAAATAAGTTATTTTATAGCACTGTTTTGTTATGGAACCTGTATTATAATAAAACTTTTTAATTTTATTATAGTTGCATGTGCATAAAGTCTGTCATTATAGTACTATTTTTGAATTCTTAATTAGAAGTTTACGATATGAGAGTAGATTAATAGTTATTTTCATCTCACTAGCTCGAAAAAGCTTTCTTTATTCGTCGAAATCTGAGCGCAACAGTCTATTTTATCCTTTGAGTTGATACTCAAAGATCGCTAGCGTGGAAAAGTTATTCAAAATTCGAACGTGACGAACTATGGTGTAGAGTACACACCTGGGCCCCAAGTCTGCTAATTTATGTTAATTGTAATCACGAGAGCATTCTGCCACGAGTGAGATAAATTTGATTGAAGTTTTGTATGGCACAGCGGATAATTTTTTCGCGATTACGATGTTCATCCCATAGAGAAAGTTATTTAGTACCTACACCTAGTCTCGCCATTTCTTAAGTGCCTGTATCTGGTTTATATGAAATAAAGATATATTCTATTCTTAGTTTGATGTTCTGATGTGAGGGTGTGACCCTAAAATATGATCACGGAGTTCTGATACACGTGGTAGATTAGTAGGCAATAACTCAATAAACCTTTAAGCCGAGAACTTTCAAGTACCAAAGCGTGGAGAACCTTACGTGTTCATATCAGATGTAGGTATTAGCTGATAACGGTATCGATATTTCAAATAGATTGACCATTAGACATTTCTATCGTATAAAACAATGTAAAGCGCGTCCGATGGCCTATCAAAGGCTTAACGCCACTCAGAATGGTCCGTTACCGAGGTAGGAATTTGTTAATATGTACACAATACAAGTGAATGTGAGTATACCAACTACACGGGTACATAATTCAAGCTATAGGCCAACCCAGGCCAACCGCTTAAGTCAGACGGTTGATGGCTGAAGTTGAGGTAGTTGCGCGATGCGGGGGGAGGTGGGATACACGCGTACTATTGGCTAAGCCAGCGGTCGGCAACCTGCGGCTCGCGAGCCACAAGCGGGTCTTTGGATGTGAAGCTGCGGCTCTTTAGATCCATACGCCTTTACTTCTTTAGTTATATTAATAGGCACATTTATATTGCATATATTTATTTAATACCATACTTAAATTTTTCTATATAAATATAAATTTCCCGCCGGGCGAATAACGGACTAGTTTTCCCGCCGGGCGTCTAGCGGACCAGATCCAGATTTTTGTATCAAAAAACTTTATTTATCTAAGTACAATTTATTATTGGCAAGAAAAAGTTTTGTGGCTCTTTGGAACTTTGAAATTCTGTAAATTGTAATTTTTGACTCTTCCGACTCAAAAGGTTGCTGACCCCTGGGTTAAGCTAAGCTTTACCACAGTTTAAATATTATACGCACCATGCGTATCATGAGCCCGTGAGTGACATCTCGCGCCACACCCCTCCCGCACCGCGCAACTTCTTCATAAGCTCAGGCACCGACCGTCTCAGATTAGCGGTTGGCCTATACATTTTCAGTATAAGCTGACCTCACATTGTATAGGATTTCGGTACAATGAGAGGTCAACTTATACCCGTGGCTTATACTGAAAATGTATAGCTTGATATTATACATAATACTTTTACATACATATTACTTTTGTCGCTGAATGTACGCTCGTTCAGCGACAAAAGTAATTGAAGATTTTTAAAGTATCAAAACTGTTTTCATCTATGAAAACTATCCAATTACTTAAATACAAAAAAAATGTAACAATTTATTATAAAATCGTAACTTTAACTTTGTATAATGATTTGTAACAACAATAATTATTTTCTTTGTTAAGTGAATAGTATGCTTTTTACTTTAATAAAGCATATCAGCCTATCGAACTTTAATTAGGGTTGATGCCCACCGTGCCCACAGGAGTGGCCTCCGCGCCTGGGTATCATTTTTCATTATGAGGAAAAATCCTTTGACGAACGCAGGCCTGATGCTATGCTATGTATAAAAATGTAGGATAATGGTTTTATTTTAAAGGAATAATGATATAACCAATACCAGAATACCTATTTTTCTCTCTCTTAAAGTTTTTTTTATCTATTATTTAGTCCTCATTGCCCTACTTCTACATAATTTGGACGAATACCCTAGGTCCGATTGTACTGCAGTTTGATTTCCAGACATTAAGTCGACATTAGCGACCAAATGCACATAGTTTCATTTCTGGGCGGCATTTGGCCCAAATCCCATAGTAACATTGGCAATAACCTTTTATGCAGTAGTTGATCTTCTGCGTTTTTACCTGCGTGTATTATGAAACGTAGTGTCACGGGTGCGCCGGACCCGGCGGCATCTTAATATTCCATCAATACAGGCATTCCATTGATATCCAATACCTATCGAATCTTGGAAAAGTCTGCAGTATCCACCGTAGTACCTGACCACGATAACTGCAAAAGGTGCGCGTAATTTGAAATTCAATGAAAAGTTAAAAATAATAATTGGCGTCGTCTTTTGGCGATGTACTAAGCGATTGCCATGTTCAATAAAGCCGCCATTTTCACAGTTTTTTTAATATAGCTGTTCTTTGTTTCCATAATTATTTATCTGGTGTACAATATAGAGCTTTTGGCTTTTTGTGCAAATGGAACAAATAATAAGATTAAGCATTGCCATTCAACGTGGCAATGCTGCCAGTCTTCTGGGCACGCTGCCAATTGACAGCGATAAGGAGGAGGACTTTGATGCCTAGGGGCTCAGTTTTATATTATTTTTATTTTAAATTTAATATTTAAATAATTAGGCTGTGTAAATAATAATAATTATATGTATACATACATATTATTATATAATTATATATATTATATTATATTAATCTGTTGTTTTTTTTTGTTTATTATTATATAAAATGCCGTCATGTCGACGGACTTTTTTTCTTCTTTAAAATATACGAAGCTTCCTTCCCTAAGCCTTCTTCACCGAGCGGGATCAGCCCTCTCGATCCCGGTCTGCGACCTCTTTTTGGAACATAACGACTGCACAGTATTTTTTTCACTTGCACAAAATGTACCTATATCCCAATAAAATTTATAGCAACATTTTAAATTACTTATCAGCTATGTCAGTATATAACTCCATCCAGTCTATGCTTACCATCCATCCTTCGGTTCCCACCCCTACACACCGCGTGGCTTGAATTTTAAAAAACAATAAACTTTTCAAGTTTATCCACATTTGTATCTTAAAGGTTCCGTATACAGTGATAATTCACTATGAGCCCGAGCCTGCAGGGTAATCACGATACACACTCGCAATCGGAATCGATTAAATTTTGACAGTCCAACAAACTACATTGCGCGGTATGCTTCTAAAACCACTACGCCCTACAATTTGAGCAACGCAATGAACACTGTTGTAGTGTCAAAATTGAGTCGATTCCGATTACGAGCATGCATCGTGATTAGGTAGCAGGTTCGAGGATCTCAATTCGTAGCGTATACAGGGTGCTGCAGAGGTTATCACATTAAATGAAACGCACGTATATGGTATCATGTTCTGAAGCCGTACACACCGTTGTGTCACTTCAAAGATCCGGATCAGTGAGTCGGTTCTGTAAAGAGTTACACACGCCTATGAATCAGTACCTTGATCCAGCCACCTAGCGAGAGCCTCTCGACATGTTGGTCCAAACTCCCGTTACGACTATCGGCACAATGATTGCCGACTCCTCCAACATTTTATCATACTTTTATAATTATATATTTTTAAATAATTTTACAAATATATCCATATATGTTATATATATATAGCAGATCTGCTGGAAGAGATTTCTTTAGAAATAAACAGTACCTTTGTGTCATCTTTCCTATTTAATTGTAATTATTCTTCTTTCTGTATGTACATAAATTGTTAAATAAATATATATTTTTAAATGAATTAAAACATTTACAAATATATTATTATAATCTCAATTCAATAAATAAATAAATAAATAAGATTATACGATATCGTTCGTTCGTTATCGTTTTTGTGTTGTGTCAAATAAATACTTTTTCTTTCTTTTTTTATTTTTTTCTTTCGATATCAAGTAATGGATTTACCATAAAAAGTATGTAGAAATAAATAATTTGATATTTTTTACAGCATAGCCCCACGGACCCCTATTCCAGTTCTCACATACGTTCAGAACTAACGCTCGCGTCGTGTGATCGATTATTTAGAAGCAGCGAGAAATTATTAGCCGCCAGTTTACAGCACCGAGCTAAATTAAAAGTGGACCATCTCATTTGGGAAATGGTTTACGTGTATAAAGTATCTTATAGGTGCAGATTTTTTTTCATATGGTAAGGAACATAGCTAGCTAGTTATTTTAGCAAATAAATTAAAATTAAATTAAAATAATAGATTTATAGAAAATAAAAAAGTTTTTTTTACTGGCTATTTTCAATTCAATTCAATTTATCATTTTGTTGAAAATACATATCCAAATTACATTTCAAAATAAATTATATGTAGGTACATGTATTAATTGCACACATATCATTTAACAATTGCAAACAGAGGCTTAATATAAACAGTCAAAACAAAAATTCATAATATGTGTGTCCAAAATTAATTAGATGTCAATTACACAAATTATAGGTATCAGAATTTATTAGAATTATATTAATTAATAGACAGGAAGGACCACACTCATAAATTGCATCGGATATCATTACAAGTCATATAATTATGGTCTTATAAAAAAAGATTTAAAAATTAATTGAGATTGAAATTTTGTATTGTACACGAGCTTTTTAAGTGGTATGTGAAGTCTATTGAACATAATTTATACAGGATGGTGACGACGTTAATAAATGAAACCACGTATTCGGTATCACGTTCTGTGACCGTACACAAGAAATCTATCAAATCCAATCAATAGTTTAGCCACAGGAACTAATTAAAATTTTCTTAATTTTACACATAATATATCACGATCTCTGAGTGAAATTTGAAAAGTCTCTGACTTGTTCTTACCAAAATAATCTTTATTTACAAGAAAAGATTAAATAAAGATGACATAAGTTTCTACTTTGATGTCCCTTCATCTAGACGAATGAGAGTAGAGTGAAATATTATGCAAAAATTATATGCGTCAAAATCGTTGATTTTTTGTGCACGACTTCAAAACGTGATACCAAATACATGGTTTCAATTCATGTCTTAATGTCATCTCCACCCTGTATTTTACTTATATACCTATAAACTGTGGGCCGAGCACGAATGTTTTGACGTATAGTAACGTAAACGTAACCAAATTTAGAACCAAAAATACCCGTTTAATCTATGATATTTTTTTGGAAATACATGCAATATTTTTACATTTTCATGAAACAAGTGCATTTGTTGCATAAAATTGAATAAAAATGCGATAGATCCATCGTATTTTATAATCAAAATTTGCTTACGTTTACATTACTATACGTCAAAACATTCGGGCTCGGCCCACTGTTCTCTGATAGTCATAGGTACTTCGGCTTCAAAGCTATGCCGAATTGCCGATAGCGGACTTCATGCGGGCGTAGTATTGTCCTACAAACCCTACAATGGACGGCAGATTATCACGGCATCTTGTCAGTTTATTAAGAGTTGTCGATGGTCCGTCCTAGAGCCTCAACTTGAGAGTTGGCACTAAAACGACTAAGTTTCAAGTTGCTCGGCTTTGAAAACATAGGGTTCATAAAAGTGTGAGCCGCACACTTTTATGAACCCTATGTTTTATTAACTGGTAAATAAGTATTTGCTTCAAGTATAACCTAACCGGTTAAGTCAAAAAACTCCACTTCAACTAGAAAAAGAGCTGTAACTTTTGAACGGCTGAACCGATTTTCATGAAATATAGCCAAGATGGTACCCTATTGTAGCATTCGATTAAAATACTGCATTTAAATCGGTCCATCCGTTTTGGAGCTACAATGCCACAAACAGACACACAGATACACAGGTATACAGATACACAGATACCCACTACAAACTTATAACACCTCTCTTTTTTGTCGGGGGTTAAAGACAAATATAAAGTCATCTATTCTATTCTATTTCCATAACGTCAGTCTGAGATATACTTAAGCCGCGCCTGCGCACAATATTGACCCGTACGTCCCCCTGTATCAGCTAACTTGGTCGGATTAACAGCGGCGCTGATGGAATACCTGTGTTTTCAACTTATTCTTTAAAAACTTTGATTGTGTTACACAACTCGGATAACTTAATTAAAACTTTAAATACTAAGCTCATAAATTATGAGTCATAATATAACGGATATTTATTATATCAGATATTTATAAAAGAAAATTTAAATTATATCTGATTGTAACTGCCATGGCATTCTTATATGCAGGCAAATCATTATTATTATCCTATTCTAATTTATTTTTATTCACATTAAATTACATTATTCTCGCAGCTCTTACCACAACATTGTACTAATCAAGATTGTAATCTATTATTTTAAAAGAGTTTCCATTGAGTTTCTTGCCGGTTCTTCTCCAAAGGACCTACTATTTGGAACCGCGCACCTAGAGTCTCGACATTTCATAATTTAGTGCTGCCTGTATCTATTTGCTTTACATGAAATAAACATCTATTCTATTCTATTCTAAATAAGATTATAACAGCAATGGAAAATCCATTGTGTGCGGGCGCCGGAGACCGGACTCGCGATATGAAATGCGATGAAATCGCGATAAAATTATCTGCTGTTCCATACATTTGAGTCGAGTAGATATTGAAGTTTTATATGGGACAGCTGATTATTTTTTCACGATTACGATGTCGGCAGTGTTACTCTCAAAAACTCTCAAAAATATTTATCCCCAAAGCTAAAGCTAAAAACCCCTAAAATCCACCAAAAAAAAAATACTCTGTAAAAATTATAAATAATTTGTAATAATATAAAATAATTGAATCGTTTTTAAAAAGTTTTCAGCCAGCTGCGTCACAATCATTATAAACTTCACAGTAAAAATCAAGTGTAAAAAAAACCCTAAAAATACCCCTAAAGAAATTAAACCCCTAAAAAAATCCCATCCCACTTATTTACCCCCTAAATTTCGGGGGAAAACCCCTAAGTTGGGAACCCTGGATGTTGGTCTCATAGAGAAAGTGGTTCAGTTTGATGGCCTAATCCACACCCTTAAATATGACCACGCACTTTTTTTATACACGCACGCACGTTTTTTTATACACGTTGTATAAAAAAAAACTCTGGCATCAAAAAAGTTAATATACTTTGTTCTAAAATGTACCAAGACAAAGCCTTGGGTCGCTACAGATTAAAAATTCAGGGTTCTCGGTGTTTGTACATAAATTCAGGATCAAAATTTTGTGAGGCGTGACACCCAAGCCTTTTGCATCTTTTATTGGTGTAGGAGCCCGGGAGGTGATACACTTGGAAAACGATACATATTTTAAAGTGCCTCTCTAACTATTTGTTCCAAAACTGTTGATGTTTGACCCCGTTTTCCTTTGAGTAACGTATTTCCATCGTTTCAAATGGAACACGTTCTTTGCGTTTTCTTTAGACGGTACCGACAGCGACACGACGACACCGGTAATAAATGTGAATCCATGTAAGCCGACACCTCAGACCAATTTCATTGGCATCAATCGACGACACGGTTGGCGCAGTGGCTAAGCAATTAGCTTTCTGCGCTACGTGCCGCGGGTTCGATCCCCACACGGAACAAGTATTTGTATGATCTACAGATAGTTGTTTCGGGTCTGGTTGTGTGTGTGCATGTGACATGTATGTTTGTAAACTGTACCCTCGATACAGGAGAAATACTAGTGAGGGGCAATGTTTAAAAAAAAAAAAAAAAAAAAAAAAAAACAATTTCATTGGTCTGAGGCCGAAACATAACTGTAAATTAAAACTTGTAAATTGTAAACGTAAACCTAAACATACATACGATCTACAACTCGGAGCCACTCGACCACCGGGCAACCAGGGGTAATAACATAATATTGAAAGAAACAAAAAAATATTTTTTTTAATGATTTGATGAAATCTTGTAAGTAATTAAAACAAACTGCAGGTTTTTTTTTAACAACTTTTTTATTTTTCAACTTGAATAAATAGACGTCAAAAAATAGGAGTTTTTTCTTTTTTCAATGTGCCCCATATTTCTCGTTTATCGTTGGTAGGTAGATAGATACAGTTTACAGAATAAGGGCCGAGTTCACCGACAAGTTAACAGACGATTACATTAAAATCTGCCGTTTAAACATGAAGCTTCGTATGGGTGATCGGCTGATTTCATTTTAAACATCTGTTATATTGTCCGTGAACATGGCCATAAATCTTACATACAAACACAAACCCGGAACCTGGTACGAAGGCCATGCAAATATTTGTTCCGTGTGGGGATCGAACCTGAGCAATGTAAGCGCAGAAAGCCAATCGATCAGCCACTGCACCAACCGTGTCGTAATCTCAGCTAAAATGTTATTCCGATTCATATTATCCTGTGATTCAGAGATTAGCAAAGCAATGCCATTTATATAGCGTTACACAAGCGTTAAATATTTTGTAATATTATCTATGTGGCCCTTATCTACTGATAACACAATGCTTGTAGTGTATAAGATTTTTAGACGAGTCCCGGAAAAAATAATTTTCATATATTGTATGTAAGTGCAAAGTTGTAAACACTCTTTGTCTGTGCTGTATGTACAATATGTGCATGGTTTTGTAACAAAAGATGAAATTAGATAAATATTGCCAATTTTCTAGTGTTTTTAGTCTGAGAAAATAAGTGCAACCATCAAAGAAAATACTCGGTACATTTTGAAATTTTATTACAATAATTATGATTGATATTATTTTGTCTATGGTTCTCTCAGACTCACGTTCCCCGTGCGGGCCCTTATTTGTTAAGCGTATCAAAAAATCACGTAAGTAACACAAAAAAAATACGCGCTAGACATGTTATTTTGACAGCCAGAAAGCGACAGGACCCTAGTTCATCAATAAACATATCTTACGATCTTCCCCAACAACTATTTCGATTTCTATGTCTAGAACGCCAGTCGGCGTAATGAGCCTATCGCGTATTAATTCTCCGCTAGAGGCGCTAGTGTAGCGTGAGGTCTCCGAAATGTCCAAATGTCACTGTTTGTGGGTGGGCTACGCGGGTTTATTTTTAATACAATAATGTTGTGAATATTTTGCAATACCTGAGATTAATTATGGCAAATATGAGTGACGAGTCAATGAATGTCAGTGCTTTAAAAGCGAAGCAAAGTTTTTTTCTTTATCCGAACAAAAGGGGACTTCGCAATACTGCGGCATGCTCGATATTTTTATGGTACGATTTTTAGGTATTAAATATGATTTAAATGTAAACTATATTTTGTATAACAAACTTTGACAGCTTAAGGACTTTACTCGGCAGTGGCGCCAACTGGTGAGCACAAAAACCGTAGCCCATAATCAACAACGTCTTGTCAGCTCTAGATATTCGTAGGTCTACCTATACATATGCCGATATTCTAAAGGAAATTGATAAGATCCAATCATCGTTGGACTACAGACGTAGTTAAGTGTTTGGGTGTAGTGTTTGGAAGTGGAAAAAAGTGTGTGGATAATATGTAAAAATGCCGATTAATAAAGGTATGTAATTCGTACTAGATGTAATTATTAGATATAATGCTTGATAATGCTAATCAAATAGGGTGCAGGCTTTAATGTGTGGGTCTACCTAATCCCCGACTCCAACTAGAAAAAGAGCTGTAACTTTTGAACGGCTTAACATATTTTCATGAAACATAGCTAAGATGATATCCGATTAAACTAGCTTTCAATTTTAAAAAACCACATTGAAATCGGTCCATCCGTGTTGGAGCTACGATGCCAAAGACAGATACACACTACAAACTTATAACACCCCTCTTTTTTGTCGGGGGTTAAAAAGAAGAAACGGCACCTTAGTCTTTATTGTGGGTGTACCTACCTACAAAAGGACACGTCTACCTCTGCCTACCAGACTCTGCTTATTCAGAGGCTGAGAGGATGATATATAATTATTCTATTCTTATTTTTTGTTCACATTAAATTACATTTTTCTCGCAGCTCTTACCACAACATTGTACTAATCAAGGTTGTAATCTACTATTTTAAAAGAGTTTCCATGGCATTACTTGCCGTATCTTCTCCATAGGACTATTTGGAACCGCGCACCTAGAGTCTCGACATTTCATAAGTGCCTGTATTTGGTTTATATGAAATAAACATCTATTCCATTCTATCTCTTTGAGTGAATATAAGCTTAATGCTATGGATAAAATTCAAGACAAGTTTTCTGACCTTGCTTGACTTCAACTGATCCTCTTCTCGTTAGGTGCCTAAGTAAATAAACTATAATGATCTTAAACTTAACTATTAGTTTTGGCTTGTTTGGGACTTGCGGTCCGTCCTTAGTCTACAAGACTTAAAATTTAACATAGGATCTGCATGCTAAACACGATTGGTTATCGTAGTATATTGTTATAGTACGAATGAAGATGGCCCATCTTTTTGACATTAATCGCGTTCTAAGTTTTATAATAACCTACCCGCATAGAAATATTACAAGTACTATATATTATCTCTATGCCTACCCATCAAAAGCCGGACTCCAACTAGAAAAAGAGCTGTAACTTTTGAACGGCTTAAATAGATTTTCATGAAACATAGGTACCTAAGATGATACTCGATTAAACTAGCTTTCAATAAAAAAACTAGGTACATTGAAATCAGTCCATCTGTTTTTGAGTTACGATGCCACAACCCCCGATAAAAAAGAGGGGTGTTATTTTTTCTTCTTCTTCTTTCTATATGGCAATTGAGCCGATGTCGACTATTCTGCCAGTGTCAAGTAAAATAGTTAATAACTTAAATAAGATAAAAAGTAAAGATGGTTGTAGTGTGTAATTGTGTATCTGTGTCAAAGTCAAAAGTTTTTATTTCAACTGGGGGGCTAAAAAGGCCGCTTTAGGTGAATCACAATATGATTCATATTATGAATGTCAGAATATCTACTTAATTGACGACTCTTATTGTCATCCCCATAAGGTTCATATCCAGTAATCATCTGTTTGACAGTTACTATGCAGATCATTAGATGAATTGCTCAATGTGGCCTTTTTAGGCCCCCTGGGCCTTTGCAGGCACTTTCAAAACGATCTGTATATCGATAGATCGATGATGAACTGTGTATCTGAGGATGATATGTGTATCTGTGTCTATCTGTGGCATCGTAGCTCCAAAACGGATAGACCAATTTCAATGCGATTTTTTTAATCGAAAGCTAGTTTAATCGGGTATCACCTTAGCTATGTTTCATGAAAATCTGTTCAGCCGTTTAAAAGTTACAGCTCTTTTTCTAGTTGGAGTCGGGGAATTTTGACGGTTAGGTTATTAATTAATAACCTATTTAGTTTTGGTGAGTCATCTGGATCATGATACGAAGTTAGTAGGTATCTACTTATAAGTATTGGGTATTTTTCCAATTACCTTGTATATCAATATAAACTCTTTGACGACACGGATGGCGCAGTGGCTAAGGGATTAGCTTTCTGCGCCACGTGTCGCGGTTTCGATTCCCGCACGGAACAAATATTCGTATGATCTACAGATAGGTAGTTGTTTCGGGTCTGGGTGTGAGTGTATGTGAGATGTATGTTTGTAAGCTGTACTACAAGAAAAATCATAGAGAGGGGAAAAGTGTTGTTTGAAAATAAAAAACATTAAAAAAAAACACAAAATCTGGAGTCTCAAATAAAGTCCACCACAATTCTGTCAATTTCCTGGGGAGTCCTTAAGTAAAAAGTTTAGGAATCGCTACATAAAACGAAATAGTGTATTTCCAGCCTAATTAGGTACCTATTAGATAATAATTATATAAAATAAAAATACAAATATAAAACTAAGCACCTAGGCATCAAAGTACTGCTCGTCATCGCTGTCAATTGGTAGCGTGCCCAGAAGACTGGCAGCATTGCCACGTTGAATGGGTATGCAGAAATAACTCTTGATATCTCTCAACATCTAAAAGAAAGAAATAAATAAACTACATTTATTATCCACAACAACACACACACAATAACGAATAAATAAATAAACAGAGTTACAGAAAAACAAAACAAAAACACAATAAAAAAAACACCAAAATATTGAGACACACGAGAAAAGAAAAAATAAGATAAAAAAGGAAACAATCAAGTATCGTAACATTGCATTCGATCTCTAGCTAATTCTAACCAACTTATTTAAAAATCACTGTTATTAACATTATGTGTGTAAAAAATATTCGTCATGCTTCGACCTTCATATAGTTTGTCGACGCTCTTAGCACGTTTAGAGTGCCACAAACTTATCTGACCCGGTCGTGGCGTCGCTGCCGTCGCTTTTACCAATGTCATCTCCGTACAAAAATGACATTTGGAAATTATTTTTGTTCCGTAGCGACGTTAGTTCCAATTTTGGTCACCGGGTTAGATAAGTTTGTGGCACTATACGTGTTATTTGTTCTAGCGTCAGTCACACGACATCCAAAGATGTGAACTATAGGTTGCCTAAAGTGATTTCTAGAAAAGTAAAAAAACTTTGTGTTTTTAAAAAGTGTTTTTTTTGTTTTATAAGTGATAGAGGTTGTGTATTTTACTTACTGTACAATGTCAATATTATTTTGCAATGTCACAATATAAAAATTATGTGTGTCTATCGGGTTGTTTTGTATCTGTGGTTTCACCGGGCAGTGTCGATATTATTAATAGTGCCACAAACTTATCTGACCGGCTACCTAATCACGATGCACGCTCGTAATCGGAATCGACTTAATTTTGACACTACAACAGTGTTCATTGCGTTGCTCAAATTGTAGGGCGTAGTGGTTTTAAAAGCATACCGCGCAATGTAGTTTGTTGGACTGTCAAAATTGAATCGATTCCGATTGCGAGTGCGTATCGTGATTACCCTGCCGGTCATGGCGTCGCTGCCGTCGCTTTTACCAATGTCATCTCTCTACAAAAATGTCATTTTAAAGTCATTTTCGTTCCGTAGCGACGTTAGTTCCAATTTTCGTTACCGGGTCAGATAAGTTTGTGGCACTGTACTCTGTTTTTATTTACTTTTCACATGTTGTTTTATCAGAAAATGTTATTTAAAAATATGTAAATCGTCTTAAATTTAACTGTCTTTGATAATAATTAATAACTTCTTACCAAATCTACGTGTGATAAACGATTTGTTGTATTTTATAAACGATTATTTCATTATTGAGTTGTGTGAAGATTGTTTACTAATTAAGACAAGTGAAAAAACAAGAGTATAATTAGTTTGGGAATTAGGTTAATGAAGACTTATCTATAATAATTAGGTATTAAATTTACGGCTCATTATCGTCTCCTTATCACTAATTTTAAATGATTATGTTTGATTTGTATGTAGTTCTTTATTATTTAATTCCTGTACTGTTCTTATGTCTTCTATAGGTACATTTAGCAAACACAGAATCTTGACTAGTATACAAATAAAAGATCCACTTAAAGTATGATTCATTCTCACTCGAACAAAAAAACTTTTTAGTTTTTTTGAAGTCGGTTATTACTTTTTTTAATATCCTTGAATGTCCCTCGAAAATAGGATAGGCGAGTATTGATTTTTCTTTATACCTTCACTTTTAATTTCCTACGATGGGTAGCCATACTCAATCGAATCGCGTGGTTTCGCGTTCGTTGGCTGCCTTTTGCTTTAAAAAAGTGAACAACGAACGCGATTACGCGTGATTCTGCTGCTGAATGTACCTAGTGTGCTGTGGTTCTTAGATAACAGTAACAACACGTATCATGTCCAATTAAATGGAGTGGCCGATAGACAGTAAACGCTGCACAAGAATAGCATCATTATTCTCTGAAGGCAAGTATAACGCTATAACTCAGGGATCACAAGTAGTTTCATTTGGGGTCCGTTTTTTAAATACAGGGTGCCGATGATGATATCAAATTAAATGGAAATGGTATACCACGGTATAACGTTCTGTGATCATACACAAAAAAACAATAAAATCCAATCAGTAGATTAGTCACAGGAACTAATTATTTAAAATTTCAGAATTTTACACATACTCGTAATATCATGATCTCTAGGCAAATTTTGAAAAGTCTACAACGTAGGTATTCTAAACAAAATTATTTTTATTTGACACGTGTAGAACAGATAACAGTGACATAAACTACTTCGATGTCCCTTCACCTAGATAGACGAATGATAGCAGAGTGAAATTCATTTTAAAAAAAAACTTGTGTAAAAATCGCAGATTTTTTGAGTAGGTACGCCTTCAAAACATGATGCTAAATACGTGGTTTTATATAATGTGGTAACATCTACGGCACCCTGTATATGACCGTCACAGTCCGTATCTACTCTTTTAACAGCAGATGAGGCTAGTGCCATGCCTGTCAGGGCACATCTCGGGGGGAGACTGTAAAAAGAGGTGCCCCCCGCAGGCACGTCCCGGTCCCCGCGGGGCTTTTTCCCATCACTAGCTCGAAGTACTTGGACTGTCAAGTTGGATAGTTAAGAGCGTTCATGCGTTAGAACCACGCTACAGTCAAAATTGATGATTTTCAACGGACAACAAAACCATAACTTCTTTAATTTTTAAATATAATAATAACGTCATATTAATGAGAATTTCATAATCTAATGCATGATAATTATTTTTTTCCATATATTCGTATATTTTTCCTATTAGAACAGTTTTTATTCAAGCCTTTTTTTAAACTAGCGGTCGACGGTCTTCTTTGATGCGAGATACTAGTAAAACCATATACGACAAACTTATAACTATATTACTTTATGAAAAATAATAACATTTATTAGTGATTGTTTAATAAAAACACTCGATTACTGTAAATTTTCATTCAAGAAAAGTAGAATCAAAACTGTCATTTTAGCCACTTTTCGAGATATTAAACGTGTTACTTTAGGTTGAAATCTGGGGTATTTTTGTTTTTGTTTAGACCTATTAAATGAAGACATTTACGTTCTAAAACATAGTTCAAATATTTTTTTAATAACTTATATGTTTATTTTACTATGAATTATTTAGTACTGCTATATAATCGGCGCGAAACCGCGTCAGCTTTCATTCCCGGCCGAGGCCTTTCAGAGGTAGGACGTGTGTCACTCCCGTCGTCGCGTGCTGCATAAAATAATATCGTGGGTTCGCGAGTTTTTAGCGCGACTGGGACGTATTGATACTTTTTATTATAAACAAAACTATGGCGAGTACATAATATATTTTAATGTAATGGAGTTCAAATAACATAGGAAGATTAAATTAGACTTCTTTATATATGTTTTAATTTAACTTTTTTTTAAGATATGGCTTACAAAAGGCGCTTTAGGGGAAAAATTAATAAAGAAAAAGTTGGTAGGTAGGTAGGTAGTACATAGGGTAGGTAGATAGGGTAGGTATGTAGGTAGGTAGGTAGAAAAGGTATTTAGGGTAGGTAAGTACGTAGATAGGGTAAGTACGTAGATAGGGTAAATACGTAGATAGGGTAGGTAGGTAGTGAGGGTAGGTAGGTAAGTAGGAATAGTAAGTAGGTAGTGAGGGTAAGTAGGTATGGTAAGTAGGTAAGTATGTCGGTAGGTATGGTAAGTATGTAGGTATGTTGGTACGTGGGTACATGGGTCATGGAGTAGGTAGGTAGGGTAAGTAGGTAGGGTAGGTATGTAGGTAGAAAAGGTAGGTACGATAGGTATGTAGGTAGATAGGGTAGGTAGGTAGGTAGGTAGAATAATGTAGATAAAAATAAAAAATTGGTAACAAGCATATTGTGGAGGAACGAGGTATGGTGTTCCTCCATTGAAAAGGGAGGATCCTCCGACCAGGCGAGGTGATATTGCCTGGCGGCCGAAGCCCGACGGTTGATGTCGGACAGTTGTATATATGCTAGATACGAATATCTTTTTCCTTGCGCGATGCAGGATTCGTAATCTAGTAGTAGTTCTTCTATGTTGCGATAGATGTCGCTACAATATCAAGCTATACATTTTCGGTATAAGCTGACCTACCATTGTATAGTCTTTCCGTACAATGACAGTTCAGCTTATACTAAAAATGTATTTAAGCTTGGTATGTCTATGTAGCCGTGCGTTTACCAGTATTGCTTTTTCTATGCTAATTCTGTTGCATGGCGCTGTGAATATTATGGTAGGGTATAGTTATACCTACTACCTTTCTAATCCCGATCCCTTTAAGGGATTATTGTACTCATCATTATGAACAACTTTTACTATGGGGCCAACAAGGAAATCGCGAAAAAAACATCAGCGGTTCCATGGCTGTTCCATACCAATAATTGGAACAGCTATTTCTTTTCTCGCGACTTCAGTGTTGGTCCCATGGTAAAAGTTGTTCATAATGATGAGTACAATAACCGGATAAAAGGATCGCGATTAGAAAGGTATTTTGATCATTTTTTTAAAATATTAAAGCAATTATTATTGATACAAACTAGTATGTCTGACACAGAGATAAGTATCTAACTAGTTGTAAACCTAGTTGCGTAACTGAAGTCGCTCATCGATATACCTAACAAGAAATCGCATGTAAGTCGAAACAGAGTCGAGCGCACTCGCGCTCATGTCTGTAAAATGTACATTTGAAGTAATATCGCATGTCATTAGGACGTATGCGGTTCGACATCGAACAGATCTGTGAGCGATATTGTCATATCGTACGATTTGGTCAGTAAACATTTGCGACCGTCCATACATTTTCTTAGGTCGCACGTTTATGTGATATCAGACCGATGACGGCAATCCACGCGATTCTTTGTCGCGTCGCGTCATGGGTAAAAAAAGCACTTGAGACGAAAAATATTAAAATTTTATTTTACACATTTTTTATTTTATTTATTCTAACCTAATAATAATTTAATTGCTCATTTATTACAACAAAAAATTAATTTAAACCCTACTTACGCAAAAACTAAAACATTCCCTACTAAGTAAAAGCTGGCAAAGTATCATGTTGATTCAATGCGAAGCATGCGGTGCATGATACGCCCTCCAACAACACAGACGCGTAGACGGCTGTGTGCGTGCTAACTGTATAGCTGTATGAGTGAAATGCGAGGCGCGCTGAGCTGGCGTAATGCCCTTAAGATGGTAGTTAACAAATCATCGGTCTCTTGAAAATCTTTCTCAGCATGTACTTACTTGCATACAGATGAAGTTGACATTTAGGAAACTCGACGTTGTACTCCAGCAGGGCACATAATTTGTAAAGTGAATCAGAATCCACATATATATATATGCAATATAAAGGATATTTTTTTAAGTAGTGCACATAATTTGTAAAGTGAATCAGTCTCTGTTCCTAAATGCAACCGCAGTATTGGGATACACTTTAAAACAAAACGAAAATTTGACTTAGTATGGGGGACATGCGTAATTTACTAGCGCAAGCCAAACAAAATCAATTTTTTATTTTGTTTTGGAGTGAATTTTAATACTGCGGTTGCATTTGGGAACGAACACTGAACCACTCTGAAAATTTTGCGCACTACATAAAAAAATATCCTGTATGATGATGGTGATAGTATAAACTTTCCTTGCAGACGTAGAGCGAGGTCAGCGGGATGAGGACTTTCGTCCACTGCTGAACCCCGACGAGAGGAGTGATGGCCGAATTCGGCTGGCGAGGCCGAGGTACCTGGGGTTGTCAGATGGGAGCCAGTATGTAAACATTTTTTTTTTTTTTTTTTTTTTTTAAACTTTGCCCCTCACTATGATTTCTCCTGTATCGAGGGTACATTATTATTATAGTTGACATAACTATTATTATCTCAGATGAAGACCCCGCAGATTATGTTTATATTTGAAATTCCATCTGTAACATTGTTTGGCTAATCTTGTAATATCTTGCAATATGTTTATATAAAAAAAAATTGCATGCCAGCTACTGGCGGAACATGTAATGCCACATATCATCACCATGTAACACCTTTTTTATTTTTACCATGATTCAAGCAAAATAAATTTCATTTCATTTCATTTGTATTCTGAATAAAAATTGATCCAAGAGGAGTTAGTGCCATCCTTATTTTGTTGAATCGGCAGGAGACATCTTTTGGGAATCAGTCATACCAAAGTGGAAAGATTGGCCGGTCAGCAAAGTGTTCACCAATAACAAGTACATATTTACTAGATGATGCTCAAAGCAAAAAAATACATAATATGGATAAAAATAGTGATTCAAATTAAATAATGCTTTATTTTCACACGTCATTTTTACCTTAAAACCTTTTTCGTTCGTTCGTTTTTTTTTTTTTTTTTTTTTCAGCCTTGATACTGCCTTTAGGTAGTATCTGCTGTATACTGCCCAGGGTTCGATGGTAGATGATCTTATGTTTCGTCACGCGTGGAGGCTCTTTCCCTTGCATCCTTTTTTGGTGCCATAAAATTAATAATACCTAACTACGTATTTTCGAATCCTCAAATTGTTTCGGTAGAATAAAACCCAACGCAGTCTTTGGTGTTTTTTTTGTAGATTATCGATATCTATATGCTTATAAATACGTGAATAGGAAACTTTTTACCTCTTTTTAAACATATTGCACGCACGGAGAAGTGTGCGATTTGACATAGTTAAAGTTTATTGAAGAAGGAGTGCAAAAAGCTAAAATTACGGTCGAATTTCGACCACTGGGCGACTAAGTCTAGGTACTAGTAAAAAAATACACCAAGGACTGCGTTGCGTGAAAATAAAAGTAGTCAATTTGTGTAAAATATTTGAAGTCTTTTATAAAAGATAAAAGTCTTTTATAATCTTTTGGAAAAGATGTCATCTATGACATCTTTTCCTGTCTTCAGACGTATTTCACACAAGAAGAATCGCCTAATAACTCGATGAATCTTTGGAATGTTTTGAAACCATTATTGCCATCATTAAACACTTTTCAGCGCCGCTTCACTTCGTCCACCACTACCCAAGCTGATGATGCCAGACCTAACTCCATCATCAATGAATTCTACGGTAAACAGCACGCCGATACTGGACACTGGAGCCACTATGTCCAAACCCTGGCGGAGAGGCGACCGTCGTCTACAGAGGCTGAACACAGAGCTGCTGGAAGCTATCGACGATCATGATGTTGAGGAAGTCGAAAAGTAAGCTGGTATTTACATCAAGTTTAAATTTCTAAACATCTTAATCTTTTCAACCGCCTCGCCGACAAAAAAGATGGGTGTTATAACTTTGCAGTGTGTATCTGTACATATGTGTATCTGTCTGTGGCGTCGTAGCTCTGAAACCGAAGGACCGATTTCAATGCAGTTTTTGATTTAGAGCTAGTTTCATCGGGTATCATCTTAGCTATGTTTCATGTAAATCTGTTCAGCCGTTCAAAAGTTACAGTTAGTTGAAGTCGGGGGGTTTTTGACGGTTAGTTCCTAACCTAACTTTCAAAGTATATGCTTCTTCTTTTTCTTTATTTTAAGTCCCCCCTATTTTGTCAGGGGTTAAAAACAGTACACCTGCCTAACCCTTTGGAGAATAGAGGCTTGATGATGTTCGACCGCGTGTCTAAGTAAACTCGGGGTATAATTGCATTCAAACATGGCCCGAGGTTTGTTAATGTCGTTCGTCTAATAAGACCAATTACATGTTAGGTACGTACCTACCTAGTTACCTACTTCTGAACTATGAGCTGACTACAATAGTCTCACTAATATCAAATTATTACTAACTTACAGTGTGCTTACCTATTTAACACGTAAACTTATCTAAATAATAATAAAATAGGTAACAGGAAATAAATATTATAGTTTAAAAAAAAAACGCTTTTGTCATCCAAACTAAACGTGTATTAAAAATTTCAGCTCAATCGGAAACCGGGAAGAGGGTCAAATTTAACTTCCAAGATTTTTTTACATAGTTAGTTACAGGTGAAGCTAATAAAAGCGTTTTAAAAAGGGGTACATGTAAAGCCGGGCTTCCACTGGCAGCGGAGCGGGCTCGGTACGGACTCCGCTTGACTCGCAACAGTAAACTTCATAGAAGTGCAACAAAGAGTCAAAACACCTAATTTAAGGGGTTATTGTACTCATCATTATGAACAACTTTTTACTGTGGGACCAACCCTGAAACCGAGATAAATAAATCAGCTGTTCTATACAAATAATTCAATATTATTCGACTAAATGTATGGGACAGCTGAATATTTTTTCTCGATTTCACTATTGCAATTGGACCCATAGTAAACGCAAAACGGAATTAACATTTTGCTTGACCCGTAATCACGATACACACTCGCAATCGGAATCGATTCAATTTTGACAGTCCAACAAACTACATTGCGCGGTATGCTTTTAAAACCACTACGCCCTACAATTTGAGCAACGCAATGAACACTGTTGTAGTGTCAAAATTGAGTCGATTCCGATTACGAGCGTGCATCGTGATTAGGTAGCCGGGAAACAAATCTTGGAAATCACGCTACGCAGCCGCGACCAGTCAGGCACTATTGACTCAAGAATCCATGACTAATATCTTTCGCAGGTTGCTAAACGCCGGAGCGAGTCCCAATGCAACATGCCGCCTCGGCCTCGTCTCCGCGTGCCACATGGCCGCCCTCATCGGAGGAGACGCGTTGTCTCTGCTCATCAAGTTTGGAGCCGAGAAGCTCAGGATCGACAAACTTGGCAGAACTCCTTTGCACTTGGCTGCGTGGGCCGGGAATGCTCGCCAAGTCGCTGTGCTGTTGGACTTTCCAGAAGGTATTTTTTGTATTGTTTTTCCAATCTATATATAGATAGATAGGGATATATCCCTAAAATAAAAAATAAATATATCAAGCATTATTGTCCCACTGCTGGCCACAGGCCTCTTCGCAGAATGAGAAGGGTTAGGCATGCTGACCTAGTGCGGGTTGGCGGACTACACACATTGAGAGTTTTTCCTTTACTTAACGCAAGTGATAATCAAATTCTGATTCGCACATAAATTCGAAAAGGCAGAGGTGCGGTCCGGTCGAACTCAGACCTGCCAGCATGGAAGGCAAGCGTTCAACCGCTAGGCTAATATTGCTACTATTTAATCTCTAGTATAATCAATTGACGACACGGTTGGCGCAGTGGCTAAGCGATTAGCTTTATGCGTTACGTGCCGCGGGTTCGATCCCCGCACGGAACAAAGATTTGTATGATATACAGAAAGTTGTTTCGGGTCTGGATGTGTGTGCATGTGACATGTATGCTTGTAAACTGTAACCTCGATACAGGAGAAAATCTAATGAGGGGCAAAATGGGGTTTAAAAAAAACTAAATTATCAAATATTTATTAATCTAATCACCTATAAACAAGGCATAAATACATTTAAACAATAACGACAAAATATTTCACTGATACAAAAATGGAAACCTTATAATTTTGACAGAAATAATTCGAAAGTTTTGACAAGAATCTTGGAAAAATTCTTAAATTACAGTTAAATAACTGGAATAACCTAAGACTGGAACTGTCTGGGTAATGGAACTCAATGTTTTCTCATCACAACAATGAGGTGGAATTCTCTATCAGGCGCCACCACTGCCTCCGTCTTCCTGGATACCAGTCTGAGTACCACCAGGTCGTCAGTTACGTCCTGGAACATTAATGATTTCAATTTTATTTTATTTTATTTGGGTGGCTTACAGCTAACACTACAAAAAATAACAGTTAACAAATATCAAACAGCCTCCACAATTCTTCGTCTTCTTTCGCGTCGGCGTTTATTTGTTTGTACTGTGTATCTGTCTGTGGCATAGTAGCTCCAGAACGGATAGACCGATTTCAATGCAGTTTGTTCAATTGAAAGCTAGTTTAATCAGGTATCATCTTAGCTATGTTTCATGAAAATCTGTTCAGCCGTTCAAAAGTTAAGCTCTTTTTCTAGTTGGAGTCGGGGGTTTTTGACGGTTAGGTTATATATATTCCATTTTGCGGGAAAAGGATGGATATCTCATATAGAAATTTCAAAAGCTACAAGGGTATTTAATATAATGTGTAATTGTTCATTTTTAATAGTAGTCGATATCCTATTATCATAGAGGATAAGGCAGTTTCGATATTGATTACTCTTACAATATCTTTTTTTGTGATTTAAGTTTAGTTCATATACTTTTTTTTATTTGTTGTTTTTTTTTATTTTTTCTTGTTTTAATTCCTTGTGCGCGTAACTAAATAATTAATCCAAATGGCAGGGATGAGCTTATCTGCTGTGCATTTTGCACCGCGCATTTTTCTCTTTGTGTATTTTGTTCGTATGTCTTATTTATGTGTGTAGCTAAATAAATGATTTAAATGATTACTTACGATTTCTTTGAGTGCATTAGAAGCGTGGTGTGAGAGATTTCTCATATGGTGCGAGTAGGTAGCGGCCGTCAAGCTGTCCAACGTCGTGGTCTCGGGGAAACCTGACAACAGTCTACCGATAAGGGCTCTCTACACCTTCGGTGAATAGACACGAGTGGAGGCCTCACTTCGTCGTCGATATCCGTAGTGAGTGCACGCAAATGCGCCCTCCACAGGTTCGTGTCCGCCTCTATTCGCCGAACGTGTACAGCGCCCTATACTTATATAGGTAATATGTATCAACACCTAAAACACAACAACTATTAACTAGCGCATTCGCGATCAATAGAAAAGGGACTATACTGCAGATCACAGCTTCACAAAATTGTGTTTTATTCAGTATTGTCCACACAATCAATCAACTCAGAAGTCAGGTTTAGTTCATCGCAGTCCAGTTGCATATGCCTCGACCAAGCTGCGCCACAGGGTGCGTACAGGGTCCTCTCAGATCTCCAGAACTCGTCGTCCTAAGCATACTCTCACGTATCAAACTAGCTCGTAAAACTTCTAACTCTACACACGACAGACCGTCATACCGTCCTCGCCGACTCCTCCATGTCCTGCGGCTAACATGCGTACCGTGACAGAAGCTTGTCGTCATGACAAGACTAGTGCTTCTAAAAACCTGTTTTTTGCACGACATAATGCGACGACAAAATTATTTCACGGCGCTCATATTAGCCTGGCAGGAGCTACGGGTGGTGATGGAATGAATAAAACCGAATTTCTCATACCTTCGCAGTTCACTATTATAGTTCCGACAACATTCCCATTCTCATTGATTCGTACCATGGTGTTTGTGGCCCCAGTACCCTAGGACAAAACAACATAAATCAAAATTCTGATAATTTTTAAATAATGGTTGAGGTCATTTGGCAGTTCCTTCATGTATGAATAGACCAAGTCAAAGTCAAAGTTTTTTATTTCAACTGGGCCTTTGCAGGCTCTTTCAAAACGTCGTGATTCTAGGCGCACACGTCCAAGTGTGTTAGTCCTGAAAAAGCAAAGAGATTAAACCTATTGTGTAGTATAATTTAATGTCTTTGTGAAAAAGATACCGCCAAGAATCTCCGTCTAGTAATAAATAAGCACTCATTGCTTATAGTTATTATGCTCCTAGTGTTTTGAATTGTTGAGTTCTTTGTTTATACCTATATTCTGCTTGACAAGGCGAGTCAAACAGAACCAGTATAGTATACAAGAATTTTAGTTATTTTTTCCAAAAGGAGTAGATACTGACCATAAAATTGTGGGTTATCTCCATGGTTGGTGTTAATATCGAGGTTTCTCCACTCAATCGCTCCTAGAATGGCAAACATAAAATTATCTCAAAAATATTTGTCAAGAATGACATTTGGTAGAAAAATTATGTACTTTTTTCTTTTTTATTATTCGTTTTTTTAAGCAGTTCGTTATCAGCCAGGGTTTCTTAACATTCCAGAAAAAGTGAGGAAACCTTAGGTCATCTGACGCACCCTTGGCAATATTATACATCAATGAATATTACCTACTCTTTGAGTATCTAGATCAATCTAAATACTCAAAGATATTACTCGATCACACCATTGCTGATTTTGACGCAACGGCTAAACGATTGGCTTTCTCCGCTACGTGCCACGGGTTTGATCACCGCACGGAGCACATTGTATAGCATACAGACAGTTTGTTCATAATCCGGGTGTGTGTGCATGTGAGATGTACGTGTGTGGAGGAACGAGGTATGATGTTCCTCCATTGAAAAGGGAGGATCCTCCGACCAGGCGAAGTGATGTTGCCTTGCAAGCTGAAGCCCGACGGTTGATGTCGGACAGTTGTATATATGTTAGATACGATATTCTTTTTCCTTGCGCGATGCAGGCCTCGTAATCTGATTGGTCGAATTAATATTTTCGCGCCACTGTAGTTAGCTTGCTGCCTTGCTAAGTAGTTATTCTATGTGGCGATAGGTGTCGCTACATATGATTGTAAACTGTACCCACGGTACAGGAGAATTACTTTAGTGGGACAACAAAATACTAGGTAGTGCGGGCCAATGTTTTCTTTAAAAGAAAGACTAAAGAAAGGCCATATCCTCCACTTCCAGATATCCAAGAGAGGGTCGGTACAGACAGCATGTCTTCAGAAACAGAGGAAGATGTGAGGAAGCTATGCCCCCTCATCAAGGAGATGACCAACGTGCGCTGTGACCTTGGAGAAGTTGACATGTCACTGCCCAAACCCTGGAAGGACAATATCGACCACAACTGCCAGGACATTAAAGGAAGCGTGAGTCATTAATTTAACTTACCATAACCTTTCAACGTCTTTCATGTATAAATAATCATTTTCAATCATTGTCTTCATTATGAACTTTTTTGACATACAGGATGTAACAAAATTCGTGTAAATCTCTTAAACTATGCGCTCTACAGCTCCTATAGACTCACCCTGAATGAAAGATTTTTACACTCAATAAAAAAAAAACTTTTTTTTTTCTAATATTAACTTCTAAACTAATGATTTTCGCGGAACATAGGTAATTATGTTGCGTATAGATCATAAAGTTATTATTACTAGTGGTAATAGAGGAACACTGTCTTCATTATCGCGAGACCAAAAAAGAAATACGTATGTTAGCGCATTTGACATGTGTGTGAAGTTTAGGGATGTGACTTTGACGTCTCCGCATTATCGATATGGCCGTGTTATTGTGAAATTATAATATCACCGAATTGACAATATCCCTGCAATATCGATATCAAAATCGGCTATACTAATAAGGAGTGGAATATCATTTAGAATCTGCTAGGCTAAATTATATACCTAACTTATAATCATTTAAAATTACCAATTAAATCTTTCAAATGTTCTTTATACTAAAATACCATATTTGACATATTTAATCTGTCATTTTAAAATATTAAAAGTTACGTAATAGAGGTTTATATTAGGATGGCAAAATTATTAACGTCACGAAAGTGACGAATAGGTAAGTAAAAAGAAAATTTATTGTAAACATTATGTAATCATTCATTATCATATTCATTATTTCTTGACGTCAGACGTTTCGGTTTTGATGTTGAAGGTTTTGGTGATAGGTCCCTGTATTTGTACACTGACACAGGCCGAGAAATGTGGTCCGGAAACCTGGAAGTTATGAAGTTAGCCAGTCAATATAATGAAGTTATTTTTTTCACCAGGCTACTCTTTGTCTGGAAATAGCGCTATTTTATGCATTTTAATGTGCGACAGAATCAGAATCTTCGGAATCGTAAGTTTGCTTCTTGTAGAAGCGGACGTACGATTCGGAAAATTCTGTCATCTGTGGGGCTAGTACAAAATGCGGGTATGGGCTATGTACGTACTATTAAAATGTTGTAATAGTACAAACATGGTGTGAATAGTGTCGAGTGCCCTCCGGTGCATCAGAAATATTCCGACTATGATTTTCTGACAATGTGCGGGGCCGGACTAAATCAACCTTTCAATATACAAATAAGCAAGGATTAACAATAACTCTCAAGTTATGCAATGGACGAAGCTAGGTAGTACGAAAAATTAATTTGGAAATATCGACATATCGATAGATTTTGTACACACAACCTATGCCAAACGGTTTAATTTTCACATTTTCACGAACACAATATTTTTTTATCTTACACATAATTATTTAAAATAATATATTATTTAGAAAATAGAGGGCTTACTGCATGTTATAAATGTATTACTAAATAATTTTAGGAATATTTTCTATGGAAATATGCACTCTGAAAGTAATATTGCACTGTACGGTATTTACCTGTGAAAGGTCTCTTTATTTGCATTATTGCTGTAAGTTACACTGCAGTCTAACACAGGACACGAAACCTTTTCGATTATTGATATTTATCCAATAAAATACAGAACGATTGTGAAGAAAATCATAAAATAATACGAGATCTTATTTTGACAAGTACCTAATAGTTCATAAATTGTTTCAAATCGGTCCTACGAACATTTAATTGTGTCTCTTTCTCGCACGTAGGATTTTCGTAAAGATCGGTTTCTCACTCGCACACTGTGTTCCTCTATTACCACTAATAATAACTTTATGGTATAGATGAATCCAAGGGACGATTTCGACCCAAAGAAACATTTTGGACCACTATAAATGGACCAACCTGTATAATTATTTATAAAATACAACAAATTGTTTTCCAGTAGACTTAATATAGTGATTAATTAATTATCAAAAAGTTTAATATTATTTTCTTTTACATAACTTTTTTCGTAATAATAATGTAATAAATATCTTCATTAAGAAAATATGTTTCTTGCAAGAATATTTTCGTATGAAAGTGGTGTTGACACGCGGAAGTACGAACTTCATAAACAGTGATAAATAGATATAAGATAGTCTACTTAATTTCACAGTTTTCTTAGAAATAACAAGGGTTTAGGAGACAGGTTTCTTAACTAAAACTAATCCGATTATCTAAGTAGTTCGTGTAATTTTACTAAGTTGATTAGGTACTTACTGAGATTACAACACTCTGTGATAGTTGAGTTTTTAGTTTCAAGACAAGTGACTTTTCTCGCGTTTTCTGCAAAGTGATTGAACTATCTCAAAACCCCCGACTCCAACTAGAAAAGAGGCTGTAACTTTTGAACGGATAATCAGATTTTCATGAAACATAGCTAAGATGATACCCGATTAAAATAGCTTTCAATAAAAAAAACTGCACTGAAATCGGTCTTTCCGTGTTGAAGCTACGATGCCACAGACAGATACACAGACACTAAAAAAATATAACATCCCTTTTTTTTGTCAGGGGTTTTTTTGTCTGGGTGTGTGTGTGCATGTGACATGTATGTTTTTAAACTGTACCCTAGATACAAGAGAAATCCTAGTGTGGGGAAATGTTTTAAAATAAAAAAAACATAGTTTACAAATCGCACCCGTGCGAACCCGGGATCGGATCGCTCTAGTACCGGTATAAAAAAAAGTTATTATCAAGAAAAATAGAATAGAATAGAATACTAAAGCATTTATTCGATACAGAATACATTGTCACTACAAAAAAAAATGAAACAGTGATCACAAAGAAACAAAAAATAATAACAAACACGAATAAAAATAAACAGGAGATTTTACAAGTTTTTATAAGTTATTTTTTCTTTTTATACCAGTGTTGTCGAACAAAACCAACGAAGAATGTGATGTAGGGAGAATTATGTAATACGTACTACTTGATCATGATAATTGAGTAAGTAATCCGCCATTCTCTTGCCATCCAATTTCACTGTAGGTTTAGTCTGGTTAGTTTCGAAGGGAACCGAGCTTTTATTTTCGTAGCTTCGTGATTCAGTCACACTGTCGGTATGAGCGGACGTAACAGTGACGTCATTTCGACGGAAAAAGTGCGTTTTTTTCACCCTCGACAAAAAAGGGGATGTTATAATTTTTTTGTGAGTATCTGTGTCTATGTATCTGTCTGTGACATCGTAGCTCCAAAACGGATGGACCAATTACAATGCATTTTTTTTAAATTGAAAGCTAGTCTAATCGGGAATCGTCTTAGCTTATGTTTCATAAAAATCTGTTCGGGCATTCAAAAGTTATAGCTACTGTTCTAGTTGGAGTCGGGGGTTTTTATTGTTGAAGACTGGCCCCTATTACTTACATGGAACTAAGTAATAGGGGCTAATAAACTTCTAATAGCATCAGCAAAGTGTGGGTGTTTCCCAGTCCACTCTTGGCATGGAATACTGGTGTAATGCCATTTTTTTAAACCACTAATGTAGCAAACTATCATACGGCCCATCTGATGGTAAGCGGTTACCTTAGTCTACAGACGCTTACAACACCAGGGGCATCACTCGCGCGTTGCCGACCCTACTACTAGCGTCGTGTTGGAGTACTGGTACCCCTACTGCCAACACGACGCTTCTCCAAGGAGCATTGGCACCCTTGCTCACCGTTAGAAACACTACACTGCAAAAGAGCTATATTATTTGAAAGAAAGAAAGAAAAATGATTTATTTCGGACTCGCACAGAAAATTACATACAGAAAGAAAACATTAAACATAACACATAAACATTTGGCTACGATATTCTGCAAGGTGGAGGTACTTCCCCAGTCGGGCAGCTCTAAATTTGAGCGGAAAGTCCCGCTACGACCTACCTCTCTTAAGCCGAGGCTTTACGGAAATGCCACAAAAACCGATTTTTATTTACAATGTTTTGAATAGAAATTCGTATTGTTTGATCTGAAAAACATATAAATATCAAACTTGAAGATATAACACGGGTTTCTCTGTTGTCCGATACACGATTGGATAAAGTCCACTCGATAAAAAAAATTCGCAATGTTACCCCTTTTCAATATAAATGAAATGCGTGATCGAAGCTCCCTTGTGGGCGGGGCTTAGGCTGACATTCAGAGACGACAGACACGAGTCTAAGCGTGAACTAACGCTTCCATCTGTCAAAAATTGTTCATAAGTTTGACAGATGGAAGCGTAAGTTCACGCTTAGACTCGTTTCTGTCGTCTCTGAATGTCCGCCTCAGGCTGATACTTCACGTTCTCAAAAGTACGAAATCGTCGTGAAACAGGCTTAATTTCGTTCCCGCTTCGCTTTTGCTAAGGTGGTCATACTCTCCCAGTAAAATAATTTCGTATTAAGCTCTAGCTACGCCCACAGCGGCTAGTTACGGACCGACATGTTTGATGGATGGCGGGAGAACGTGGCTCCAATGTCTCAGATGCGGCCTTCTTAATGAAACCACGGATATTGCTCGATCTTCGCCCAGTTCTGAGTAAGATTAAGTTACGTATATCTTTGTTGTCATGATTTGTGTGTGAGAAATAAAATGCTGAACGAAAATGAATGTTGGCTGAAGCAAATAACATCAAGTTGAAAGGGATAAAAAATAATAAAGAGCAGTGGATTTTGTGAATACAATAAATAAATCAATAAAGTCGTTCGTACGAACCATTCAACTTTTAAGTTTTTCTAATAGAAAGGAAGCAATAATTCTTATTCATAATAATTTATTTCTAAATATGGGTAAAAATGTATAAGTAAATGGATGTTCAGAAAACAATTGGTAATAAGAATAAATATCGATAAACAAAATATCTATGATTAAGTTTAAATGGTGGGTTATTTAGATGGATGGGAAAAAAATGATATACAAAATAAACTTTAAAAGCGTATTGCTCCACTACTTATTTTCCATTTTAATTCATTTTCTTACATATCGAATTTCATTTTAAACTATAATCAACGTCATTTTCATCACATAAATAGCTTCTGCCCATCCTGCACGACAAAATGGGGTGAGAAATATTGCGGACCTTCTATTTACCGTTTTCTCTCTCTATTTTTCGTTTTATCTTCCTTCAAGGCCAAGGATGGTGGAGAACATGAGTTTGTCGAAGGAAAACCTGGGAAAAAACAATGTCTTTAACGTTTTGCCCTATCGATTTTACGCTTTGTCTTCTGTCTAGTAGACAACAGGTGGAGAAAACTGGTTTATCCACCATTGTCCAGATATGTCATCTCTCATCATCATCTCTAGAATCGAAGTGGTCATAATCCTACTCGAGACAATACCCTCAATTTGTGTCACCCAGATGCCTCTCTTCCAACCGGGCTGGACGCCGCTCCACGTGGCCAGCTCCTGCGCCAGGAGACACTGCACTCGACTCCTGCTGGCAGCTGGGGCAGACCCCAACATCACGGACATCGAAGGTCGCACGCCACTCGATGTGGCTGGCTATGCGTATTATTATAACCAAGATGTCAATGATAAGCAGTAAGTAAATAAATATTATAGTTAAAAAAAAAAACTAAAGAAAACGCTTTTGTCATCCAAACTAAACGTGTATGCAAAATTTCAGCTCAATCGGAAACCGGGAAGTGGGTCAAATTGAACTTCCAAGATTTTTTTACATAGTTAGTTAGTTACAAGTGAAGCTAATAATAAAAAAGCGTTTTAAAAATATAGAAACACATATAAAACTTGCATGAAAATAAATTGTACAATGAGTGTCCTTCTCGCGCACGTAAATTTTTTCCAGGAAATCTTTGCATGGACAAGAGTAAAATGAACAAGTTATGGGGTAGTCAGTGGTGTACACATAACCATAACAGATATTCTTTACAACACCAGAACACTTATACAATTTTGTCTAACTGTAGACCTATTTTAAATTTTACAAAATCCTTTCATGAAACTTGCCCTAACCACAGATAATATAATACTCTGCGTATGCCTAGACGTGAGCGAGGAAGGAAGTAATATCCCCGGTAACCTAAGAATTACCTTCATTTCAGTAGGATCCCAAATAGCTAGGAACGAGCCACTCCATCCTAAATTAAATCCTAATTAGGGATTCGCTTTGTGATTACAACATTACTTCAGCAGTTTCTTGGAGAATTCTCTTCAATGTTAAACGTAGTGTAAAATAGACTATGATCGTGCCAGTTTTCTAATTACAATGAAGATTATTCTTACAAAGACAAGATGTATGCTGCCCGTGGGAAATACGCGTAAGTTTTCAGGTTTAAATAATAATGTGATATGTAATTTATAAAATGGAGTTACGGTACCTATACAAAATAAAAAAATAAAAAATAATAATAGAAATGTGTCAAAGACCATTACCTTTCTTCTTTACAATGATTGTCCATTACAATATGTAAATACATAATTCCTATATATAAGTATTTGTTTTTATATATTTAGATAGGTATTTGTTCGTACGGTATATGTAGTTCATTGTATTTGTTATCTATGTAGTTTATTTCATAGGTATTTAGTTATTGGTTTAGTTTAGTATACCATAAGTTTAAGTGGTCTAAAGTAGTTATTTTTGTAATTTTTACACACTGTGTCTACGTGTCTATCATCCTTATTTCCAATCGCGGGACTACTGGAAGAAATTTCTTTAGAAATAAGTGGTTCCATTGTGCTCATTTGTCTGTAACATTTTTATTACCATGTTTCCTTGTGTGTACATAAATAAATAAAATAAATAAATAAAAAATTGATTTTGTTGACGTCCGCTAATAGGTAAATTATGCGTCCCACCCATACTAATAGACCAGGGCCAAACCGATTTTAAAAACCCAAATTTAAAAAAAATTCTTAGCAGTATGTGGATGGTCGGAAAAAGGGTAAATTATGCGTAATTTAAGAAAAATAAAGCAGACTCGGAAAAAGTTCCGGAAGGGGGGTGGGGGGGGCTAAATATACGTTTTGACGGTTTTATACTGGTTTTTTACGATTTGTGGCTAAAATATGCATCCTATTGAAAAAAGTTTAATATAAAAGATGTAGATAATTAAAAAATCTAAAACTTTTTAATTGAGCATTTTTCAACATAACCCTAAAATTATCGAGAAAAACGCTAAAAACCGATTTTTTCGTTTTTTATTTTTATAACCCGCATTTTTAAATTTTTTTTTATGTTTCTCGTTTAATACTTTTCTCTTTATGTTTTAAATAAGCGGTATTTTTTTCAAAACAAAATATTCAGTTTTCGATTTTATACGAATTAAAATTAAAAAAACAGCCTAATTTTCAATCGAAAAAGCTCACTACAAAATTTTCGATTTTTTAACTTTATGAATACTCGTTTTCTTCGTTGAAACCTCTATTTTATGACGGTATAAAAATATATATTGTTCGTATAGAAAAATATCGTTAAAAATGCAAAAAACTAAAAAAATCGTTTTTCATAATCGTTTTTTCAGTTAATCTTGACATTTTTTTATTTTTTGTTGCAAATATTGTTGAAAAAGATTTGCTTTCATATAATACAATGTTATGTACAAAATCTAAAACGAAAAAAAATCGAAGAGTTAGAAGATGAACCCGAAGAAAACGAAACCTACAATAGTTCTACTGATGAAGAGCAACCTACAAAGAAAATGAAATAAAAATAAAAATTTCGATATTTGACTGCAATAACACAATTTTATATTTTTTTTTTTTTAACTGACTTGTACATTAACTATAGTTTATGTAAAAAAAAACGGAATAAATAGCCTTCGTTTTTTGGAGTTTTTACGTATTCGATTATTGTGTACAGTTAGAGCATTGCACTGAAACTGTTATTGTTATAAACTATAAGGTCCGACCTTTCTAGACCCAATCCCTTTAATGGGTTATTGTACTCATCATTATGAACAACTTTTATTATAAGAACAACCAAGAAACCGCGAATAAAAGAAACTGTTGAGCCGTACAAATAATTCATATTTATTGACTAAATGTATGCAACAGCATATTTTTTTTATTTGCGATTTCACATTTGGTCCCATAGTAAAAGTTGTTCATAATGATGAGTACAATAACCCATTAAAGCGATTGGGTCTAGAAAGGTCGGACCTTATAGTTTATAACAATTACAGTTTCAGTGCAATGCTCTAACTGTACACAATAATGGAATACGTAAAAACTCCAAAAAACAAAGGCTATTTATTCAGTTTTTTTTTTTACATAAACTATAGTTAATGTACAAGTCAGTTTAAAATAATTTAAATATAAAATTGTGTTATTACAGTCAAATATCGAAATTTTTATTTTTATTTCATTTTCTTTGTAGGTTGCTCTTTATCAGTAGAACTAATGTAGATTTCGTTTTCTTCGGGTTCAACTTCTAACTCTTCGATTTCTTTTCGTTTTTGATTTCGTACATAACATTATATTATATGAAAGCAAATCTTTTTCAACAATATTTGCAACAAAAAATAAAAAAATGTCAAGATTAACTGAAAAAACGATTATGAAAAACGATTTTTTTAGTTTTTTGCATTTTTAACGATATTTTTCCATACGAAAAATATATATTTTTCATACCGTCATAAAATAGAGGTTTCAACGAAGAAAATGAGTATTCATAAAGTTAAAAAATCGAAAATTTTGTAGTGAGCTTTTTCGATTGAAAATTAGGCTGTTTTTTTAATTTTAATTCGTATAAAATCGAAAACTGAATATTTTGTATTGAAAAAATTACCGCTTATTTAAAACATAAAGAGGAAAGTATTAAACGAGAAACATATAAAAAAAATTAAAAAATGCGGGTTATAAAAATAAAAAACGAAAAAATCAGTTTTTAGCGTTTTTCTCGATAATTTTGGGGTTATGTTGAAAAATGCTCAATTAAAAAGTTTTAGATTTTTTAATTATCTACATCTTTTACATTAAACTTTTTTCGATAGGATGCATATTTTAGCCACAAATCGTAAAAAACCAGTATAAAACCGTCAAAACGTATATTTAGCCCCCCCACCCCCCTTCCGGAACTTTTTCCGAGTCTGCTTTATTTTTCTTAAATTACGCATAATTTACCCTAAATTTTCCGACCATCCACATACTGCTAAGAATTTATTTTTTTTCAAAAATTATTGGCCCTGGTCTATAAGTCGAATTTTCGTTTTGTTTTGGTGTGAATTTTAGTACTGCGGTTGCATTTGGGAACGGACATTGAATCACTCTACAAATATAAAATATTATCATGTAATAACAGGTAAAATTAAGTTATTAAATACTGAATCACCATGGAATTTAATCCAGTTACCTATTGGTTTAATACCCGTAATGAGGCCAAATTAGGTAATTATTTGAGGCAAATTTAAAACAAAAATATAACACTTATATCGGGTGGTGACAACATAACGACAATAATTTAAACCACATACTGGGTATCACGTTAGTAATTATGCCAAAAATTATCAATTTATATTCAACGGTATAGCCACAGAATTTATTTTTACTTTTATAATTTTGACGCATGCTGCAGCTGTAACTACCCAACACCACTCTTTAGATGGATTTTTAACTTACTGCATTTGAGCCATGTAATCCCCTTAGCTTGCATCAGCGTGAATTATCTCTAACTCAGGGTTAAAATTCCAAATTGTCTTTGTTTTCATAGAAACCTAACACTTCTGTCAATTTAACTCTAGGTTAAAAGATAACCCGCATTGACATAAGAGGGCCTAAAGCGTCTGCCTTAACCTTCAGTGACGTAGCGTCTACGCTGACCGCATGTTATTAGAGTCTAATAATAATTAGACCCATCGATGTCTATAGATACGCTCTGTCATACAAAGGGAAGCTAAAAATGAGACGTATTTTTTGAAGACGTCAAATTTTAAATTCAACAATGTTCGAATTATATTTATATAGAACAGCGATACATGCACTAATGGAATAGCTACTGTTATTATTATTATTTTTATTCAATACACAAATTAATAATTATGTTTGTAAACGGCATTTGACCAGTGATCAACCACTCCATTTTTCTGAAAGTGAAGTACCTGACACGTCTCACTTTTTGAGTTCACTAAGCATTTCTATAGACATCGATGATTAGACCTAACTGCTTCAAGCGGTGACAATCATCATCTCTTTTAGCCTGGTAGAAGTAATTAAGACGCTCCTCAAAGCGGGCGGGAACTTCAACACGATGAAGCACAACCACCTGAACAACATGGATACTCCACTTCACACGGCGGTGGAGATCGAAAGCATGGAGACTATCCAAGAACTGCTGGACGCAGGAGCTGGCGTGACCTGTCTGAACCGCGCCGGACAGACGCCTCTGCATGTGTGCGTGAAAAAAAATCTGGAAGATCATTTGCAGGTAAGATATATTTTTTAAACTACGATGTCCCACTCTTCTAAATGTCCTCTATCCTGTATTGTTCATTTCCTAACACAAAATGTGACATGCGCAAACACCGGAACAAAATAATCGTATAATATATTTAATACGTGAAGAGAAAACTTTATATCCATTTTTAAGCATATTGCGCACACGGAGGAGTGTGAGATTTGGCATAATTAAAGATTATATGGACAAGGAGTGCAGAAAGCTAAAATTACGGTCGAATTTCGACTACAGGCGACCACTAGTTAGATATCATTGTATATGTAGTGACCATTACCCGTCACACTTACCACATACTTATACCAGTTACCAATCACCATAGATTACCAGTTACCATAGTACCATTACCACCGTACCAGTACCAAGACCACCCAGCACGTTAAGAGAACACTCAAGTAAAGAAATCAGAAGCACAACCATCTTGAAAAAGACGCACAGTACGAAATAAGATAGAAACACCGACGCGGCACGAGCGTCATTACAACGCCGCACACACATCTGTTTCGCTTCGATAAAAGCGGTTAGCAAGCAAAGCAGCCAAGCAGCAGCAATGAAGAGGCTTCGCAACACGCAGACGTCGCGAGGACACGACGCTGACGACGCGCAGTCTTCCCGTCCGCACTCGACGCCGGCGCTCGAAGAAAAGGATCGCGCCTAGCGCGCGAGTCGTATTTGTAACCTCGCAGCGAATAGTGCCGTGTGCAAAACAGCGCCCCGCGCCCCGCGCGCGGCTGGCCCTACGGCGCAGCGTTATTGGTCGGTGGATTTGTTAAATAGATTAAACTAGTAACTAAGTGTACCATGATAATATTATATATAAGTAGGGTGTTTTTGTAAATAAATAGACATTGATACATCGATCTCAACTGCGTATACTACTTCAAGTGAATCCGAACACGCCGTTTCATTTATCTCCAAAGTACTACCTACCTGTAGGCTACTAACGCCTAAATTGGTGACTCCGAAGCCTGAACGAGATCCTGAAAATCCTGAGTGCCTGAGAACATCCGCGAGGAGATCCCACAGGAAGCTCAGCACAGAGAATCGTCATGACGAACCCCGAAGATTTCTGCGACGCCCAGGGCAGCTCAAGCTCAACCGTGAAGAGCGACGTCGCCGCCATCTCGCTGCCTGCGCGCCTACCACCATTTTGGCGCCAAAACCCTCGTCTGTGGTTTGCGCAGATTGAAGCTGCCGTCGCTGCCAGCAAGCTAAGTGAGGAACATAAATTCAATCTCGTCGTCCCGATGCTCGGCAACAGCGACCTAGAACAGATTAGCGATATTATTCTGCACCCCCCGGCCACCGGCAAATACAGCGCGCTGAAAGAGAGACTGATTTCTACCTATCAAGAGTCAGACCATCGGCAGCTACAGAAACTACTCAGCGGCCTCGAACTCGGCGATCAAAAGCCAAGCCAGCTGCTGCGTAGAATGCGTGACCTCAGCGGCAAGCTTCTAACGGACGAAGCTCTAAAGGTTATGTGGCTCAACCAGCTGCCCACACAAGTTCGCGCCGTGCTCTCCGTCAACACCGAGTCATCGCTCGAAGTGCTAGCTGCGATGGCTGATAAAATGATGGAGCATTTCGAATCCACCACAGTCGCCGCAGTCTCCACAATGAGCGCACCGCCAACAAATCCAGCAGGAAATAACTCGCAGGTACAGATAACGGCCCTGCAAATCGATGTGCTTACAAAACAAGTAGAAAAATTATCGCTTGAAGTCGCCGAACTCCGCAACCGTCACTCGTCGTATCGCCGTTCCCGCCAAAACTCCGCACATCGCAGCCGCTCACCATCAAGACAGCGTGATGACAACGCCCGCAAGCCCGGCGATCCCGACTGGCTGTGCCGATATCATTACCGATTCGGCAAAGGGGCACGAAAATGCGAATCGCCGTGTGCCTTCGAAAAGCGGGAAAACTAGAACGTGCATCGATAGTGGCGGGCGTCGATGTAAACCAAACGAGCCACCGCCTATGTGTGATCGACATCAACAACAGAGAAAAGTTTCTTGTCGACACGGGAGCCGACGTATCAGTATTAGCAGCTAGAAACAAGAAAAATTTGAAGCCGGCAGAAAATGCCTACCAATTATTCGCGGCAAACGGCACACAGATACGTACCTACGGAGAGCGTACACTAGAGCTCAACTTAGGTTTACGTAGAAGTTTTAAATGGACATTCGTCGTCGCCGACGTCAAGACTTCGATACTGGGCGCAGACTTCCTAGTAAATCACAAATTACTAGTTGACTTGCATCAAAGGAAACTCATTGACCGTGTTACCGATCTCAGCGTGAACGCCATCAAGATCCAGTCATCAGAAGAAGCCGTCTACATAATCGACCGTACCCATGCGTACCACGACATACTGAAGAATTATCCAGACATTCTGCGACCCATGTCACTCAAGACTCCTGCCAAACACGACGTAAAACATCGCATAGAAACAACCGGCCAACCCATTTACTCGAGGCCACGCCCCCTTCCTCCGAGCCAGTACAACGCGGCAAAAATTGAATTCGAGAAGATGATGGAGATGGGGATCTGCAAACCATCAAACAGTCCATGGGCCAGTCCGTTACACGTCGTCAAAAAGAAAGATGGCTCACTACGTGTATGCGGCGATTACCGCAGACTTAACGCCGTAACTGTACCCGATCGCTACCCAATTCCCAGAATTCAAGACTTTACGTACCAACTACACGGGAAAAAAGTCTTTTCAAAACTGGACATGAAGATGGCTTACTTTTCTATACCAATATATGAAGAAGACGCCGCGAAGACCGCCATTATCACGCCGTTCGGCCTGTTCGAATTTAACTGCATGACGTTTGGCCTCCGCAACTCAGGTCAAACATTTCAGCGATTCATGCACGAAGTACTGCGCGGACTCGACGACATCGTGTTTTGCTTCGTCGACGATTTACTCGTTCACTCAAACACTGAGGAAGAACACAAGCGGCATCTACATCAAGTACTCGAACGATTGAACAACTACGGCGTCACACTCAACATCGAAAAATGCGAGTTCGGTACGAACAAAATACAATTTCTTGGATACGAAGTTACACAAGAAGGAATCAAACCCACAGAAGATCGCATCCAAGCCATTGTCAAATACCCGAGACCAACTACGATACAAGAATTAAGAAGATTCTTAGGCATGATCAACTTTTACCGCAGCTGCCTACCTAATCAAGCCGAACATCAATATCTACTCAATAAATACTTACACAATAGCAAAAAGAACGATAAATCTCCGATTCCCTGGACGCCTGAAGCCGAGGAAGCCTTTGAAAAATGCCGCCAAAGCATACTCGAGGCGACCGTACTGACTCACCCGATACCTAACGCTCCGCTATGCTTGCTCACCGACGCATCTGATACCAGCCTCGGCGCCGTACTGCAACAGAAGGTCGACAACACATGGAAACCACTCGCCTACTACTCGAAAACAATGAGCGAAACGCAGCGAAGATACAGTGTGTACGATCGCGAATTACTAGCAATGTACACAGCTGTTAAGAGCTTACGTCGACTGATAGAGGGCAATGAACTCACGATCTGCACTGACCACAAGCCTCTAACGTACGCGCTTACAAGAACGCCGAGCAGCAGCGACACACCGAGAAGAGAACGACAACTGCACTACATAAGTCAATTCTGTACAAACATCAAATACATTCACGGTGATAAGAACGAAGCAGCTGACGCATTATCACGCATCGAAGAAATCAACTTGTCGCACTCCGCGATCGACTACAATCAACTCGCTAAGGACCAAGAGAATGACGAAGAGCTGAAGACCTGCATGTCCAACCCAAGTCTAAAGTTTGCTCCTATCACATTGCCTGGAGGTCAACGACCCATCATGTGCGAAACATCAACCGGCAACGTTCGTCCATATCTACCAATGACTTATCGTAAAGTAGCATTCAAAGCGCAACACGAATTAAGTCACCCTGGTGTGCGATCAACAAGAAAAGTAATGTCTACAAAGTTCTTCTGGCCAGGTATGAACAAAGAAGTTGGAGTGTGGGCGAAAACATGCATCGGATGCCAGCGCGGGAAAATTCAACGACACGTTATCAGTCCACTCGGCGAATTTCAAAAATCGTCACGTTTCGAACACATTCACGTCGACATTGTGGGACCACTGCCGCCATCTAACGATTACAGATATCTAGTAACAATGATCGACCGCTGCACTAAATGGCCCGAGGCAATACCCACTCGTGACGTCACCGCCGACACTGTTGCTAAGGCGATCTACGAGGGATGGATATCGCGATTTGGCTGTCCGTTACGTGTCACAACGGATCAAGGAAGGCAATTCGAATCGTCACTATTCAACGCACTGATGAAGAGATTCGGCATCACCAGGATTCGAACTACTGCATACCATCCGCAAGCAAATGGTCAAGTCGAACGCTGGCATCGAACGCTGAAGGCCGCGCTCATGGCAAGAGGCGCCGGCACACACTGGAGCGAAGAATTAGCGACCGTGCTGCTTGGACTACGTACAGCGCTTCGTGAAGATACACAAGGCAACCCAGCCCTGATGACCTACGGATCGACACTGCGAGTACCGTCAGATTTCTTCGCGCCTACACAGCCGAAAAATGAAGACGCAGAATTCGTCCGCCAGCTATCTGAAACAATGGCATCACTCGCACCAAGCAGCAAGTCGCATGGCAACAACAGAAACACTTTCGTGCACAAAGACCTAGCGACGTGTACTCATGTTTTCGTGCGCAATGACACCGTGCGAAGTCCATTGACCCCTCCTTACGACGGCCCGTTTATGGTGATTCAGCGTGATAACAAGCATTTCACCATACAGATGCCACTTCGAACCACAATTGTCTCAATAGACAGACTTAAGCCAGCGCATTTACTAAACGGAGAAGAATGTGCCACGCCTATTAAATGCGCGCAACCTCAAGCTCCGCAAACCGCGAGTACAACTGCAAGCGTCGAGCCGCGGTCATCGACACCCAGTACACCGCCCGACTCATACGTCACTCGGTCCGGTCGTGCAGTGAAACCAAACGTACGCTTCGCTAGGGGGGGAGTGATGTAGTGACCATTACCCGTCACACTTACCACATACTTATACCAGTTACCAATCACCATAGATTACCAGTTACCATAGTACCATTACCACCGTACCAGTACCAAGACCACCCAGCACGTTAAGAGAACACTCAAGTAAAGAAATCAGAAGCACAACCATCTTGAAAAAGACGCACAGTACGAAATAAGATAGAAACACCGACGCGGCACGAGCGTCATTACAACGCCGCACACACATCTGTTTCGCTTCGATAAAAGCGGTTAGCAAGCAAAGCAGCCAAGCAGCAGCAATGAAGAGGCTTCGCAACACGCAGACGTCGCGAGGACACGACGCTGACGACGCGCAGTCTTCCCGTCCGCACTCGACGCCGGCGCTCGAAGAAAAGGATCGCGCCTAGCGCGCGAGTCGTATTTGTAACCTCGCAGCGAATAGTGCCGTGTGCAAAACAGCGCCCCGCGCCCCGCGCGCGGCTGGCCCTACGGCGCAGCGTTATTGGTCGGTGGATTTGTTAAATAGATTAAACTAGTAACTAAGTGTACCATGATAATATTATATATAAGTAGGGTGTTTTTGTAAATAAATAGACATTGATACATCGATCTCAACTGCGTATACTTACTTCAAGTGAATCCGAACACGCCGTTTCATTTATCTCCAAAGTACTACCTACCTGTAGGCTACTAACGCCTAAATATATATTTGTTCCGTACGGAAATCGAAGCCGCAACCCGCACCGTAGTAAGCCAACCGCTCAGCCTAGTCAATCGTTCGTTGGTTCCATGGTTTTGTAGTAGAAAAGTTTAATTACAAGCTAGATTTAAGTTTTCTTTGTCGTTGTTGTAGAAATCGACACCGTTTGAACTATAATGAAGCTACAGTTTCCAACTCGTTATCTTGACCTTTTTAAATACACAATATTGCAGAACAAAAATTTATACAACACTGTATTTATAAAGGCAGAGTTTTAAGATATAAAATTCTTGGAGGTTTATATAATCACACGGATTCCCTAGAATTTCTTTATTTTCTTGCAGCTTTTAGCAAATTACGACTACATGAACGCAAACCCTTTGTTAGCAATCGTGGATGTGAAGGACAAGGAAGGTCATTCAGTGCTACAGGCAGCTGTGGAAGCTGCGTGGGTGCCCGGAGTATGCATCGCTTTGGAAGCTGGAGCTGACGTTACTTCAAAGGTAATCTAGAGATATTATCGTGCCCAAAATATTTAAAACCGCAATAGATGATACATAGCCATCAGTAGTTTCTTTCTACAGCTTAATATTTTATCGATTTAAAAATCATATAAAAAAATCGTTGATTCATTTACAGGCTAATGACGGAGAAACTCCAATCCATTCTGCTGCTGCACTAGGAAACCTTGATGTCTTGAATGAAATACTCAGCATCGCCAAACAGAGAGATGCAATAGATTACCAAAATGAAGAAGGTGAAACAGCTTTATTTAAAGCCATTATACATGGACACGTAGATTGTGTAAAACAGATACTCGGCGAAGGAGCAAATGTGAAAATAAACCTGCCAGGAGACGTTAATATATTACATGTAGCAGCAGATTATGGACATCTAGAAGTACTTAGAGTACTTCTTGATTTTGATGAAGCTGTTACTGATGCATTTATTAACACGCTAACAGCAGCTGACAGACGAGGTTTCGGCCCAATACATTTTGCAGTCTATAACAACCACACTAATTGCGTGGAACTGCTCCTTTCCAAAAAATCTGATATAAGATTAAGGACTACTTGCAGTCCACACAAATCTTCTACCCCATTGCATTTAGCAGCTGTTAAGAATCACGTAGACATAGCGAAGATTATACTCAAGTTTGATAAAACTACAGTACATGAAGTTAATAGTATGGGTTGGTACCCTTTACATACAGCAAGTCATCATGGTTGTAGAGATGTTATAACTCTGTTATTACGTGAAGGTGCTGATCTTTCAGGATACACAGACGGTCCAAAGAAATTCAAAAGGACCGCTATTGATATGGTCATTAACAATCTATCAAAGCCTACAGAGTTTATTGAAGATGTTTTTGATTCGTATATTTCAAGTAACGGTCAAGATTTGCAAGATCATAATTGCGAAGTTACCGTGGACTTTGGGATTTTGATGCCAACGGTTTGTGAGATGGAACAAATGAAAGTCATAGAAGCTCTTCTAAAGACTGGAAATAGATATGGACAGAGACGATTACTGGTCCATCCTTTGGTAGAAAGTTTTCTTTTCTTAAAATGGAAGGCGCTGTTACCATTTTTCTACACCATCATATGTTTATACGCAGTGTTCTTGTCTTCATTAACAATTTTTATTGTATCAGTATTCTTCTTTAGAGATACGAAGGAAGAAACACCTGTATGGTTGAATCCTGCCATCTGGAGCTATATTGTATATGCTTCTATCTGCTTGATACTTTTGCAGGTAAGCAATTTTACTACTGGATATATTATGTACACTGTAATGAGACCAGGCTAACAATTACTTATGAAATTACTTTTCCAGTGACTTTTTTTCACTTATTATTAGTGTGCAGTAATTTTCTTTTGCTAAATCATTTAATAATTTTCTTACAGGCAAAGATCACAAGACCAAAAATAATGATAAAAATTGAAAATATTTTCACAAAGTTGTTTCACATAATTAATAATCCCATGAAAGCACCATATTCCAATTTATCAAAGATTTTTTTCTCACAGGAACTCCTCTACATGAACGTAAAGAGCAGCAGATATTTCTTACAACTAGAGACGTGGGTTAAGTTTGGGTCACTTGGCTTCGCTGTCATCCTGCCGTATACCGTCGTGGTCGTGAACTTGAAGGATGATGAGTGGCCTCGGCATGTGGCGACTGTAGCTCTACTGTTGTCCTGGCTGGAGATGATGTTCTTGCTGTCCAGGTTCCCTAACTGGGGGTACTATGTGCTGATGTTTGGGAAGGTCGCGTCCAATGTTATCAAGGTATTTGTTTCCTTTCCTCGGTAGATTTTTAATTTCAGCTTTGGTCGAAAGCCGATGCACTTTGTCATTATACAATTTTCTTAATATTTTGGAAAAAATATATATTGGTCATAATAATTAGCCTTAAAAACACTGAGGGAATCAATATTGATAAATGGCCTTTTACTAACTGATGAGTTCATGAGCCTAACGATGATTCAGTAAAATCATAGAATAGATCGTTATTTCATGTAAACCAGATACAGGCACTTATGAAATGTCGAGACTCTAGGTGCGCGGTTCCAAATAGGTTCTTGCCGGTTCTTCTCCATAGGATCTATCCATCTATCCTATGGAGAAGAACCGGCAAGAACCTCCATAGAGATATTAATATCGCAATAAATTACAAAATAATATCTATTTTGTTTCAGATCCTTCTAACTTTCATGTTCCTGGTGATTGGCTTCTCCCTCAGCTTCATGATACAGTTCCGTTCCCAAATACCCTTCGATGGTCCCTGGGCCGCCATAGTAAAGACCATCGTGATGATGACTTCAGAGTTTGATTACGTCGCCCTGTTCGATGAAGAGCACTCCAAAGAACTAGCTACTTCTCTCATCATAGTTCGGATTATCTTTTTAGTGTTCCTAATATTAGCCGCTATAGTACTTATGAACTTACTCGTCGGTGTGGCTGTCAATGACATCAACGACTTAGAAGTACTCGGTAACATTAGAAGATTAGTCAAACAAGTTGAATTTTTAGGAACTTTAGATACTTTAGTCTATAATAGAGTATTCAATGCAATTCTCCCGGAGCGATTGAATGAGAGGTTGAAGAATAAACGTAATGTTTTCAGTGTGATGACTTTGCGTCCTGGAAAACCTCGGTGGAAGCACTCCAAAGCCTTACCATCAAGGATTAAGGAAGCTATTTTTAATAAAGCGCAAAAGCAAAAGAAACAAATCGAAGATGAAATGGGTTTACAAGCATTTAAAACTAAACTTAATGATATGCATGATGCCATTATGAGTATTAACGAAAAGAAAGAACTTGAAAAACCTGATATTCTGAAAGGAGCTGAATGTGAGCTGCCTATACCAAGAACAAAGTATGATGAAGTTGTAACACAGTTGGATGATTTAGACGTAGCTGTAGAAGAAATTAAGAATCAAAACAAGGTCTATGTTGGAGAGTCAAGATCAGCAATCGAAGTGTTGAATGTAAAAATAGATCAGGTATCTGTCGAACTTGAAATAATTAAGCAATTTCTAATTAAGTTAACAAGTAAGCTTAATAAGTAAATATGTTGTAATGTTTTTAATAAAATGTCTTGGACGAAGCTATAATTTATCAGTTTTTGTTATTTGACTTTAAGTCGATTTTTTTTTGTTTTGTCCCGGTAAACTTTTTAGTTTAAGGCCACCGATCGAGGAGCGACACCTACCTACTATTGACCACTGTCGACGACCTATCACGCTCGTCTCCTGAAGCTCTCCGGTCTCAGCTGGTTCGGTACTGTATTTACTATAATCCACACAGATCATAAATCTTACTCATATCGTATGAGAATCTAGAATCACATCAATAAAATACGAATGTGATTTATGGCGGTTATTTCTTTGAGTACCGAAAATATTTTTTTATAAAATAACCTTGTTATGGTTTTGGGCACAAAAATCAAAATAAATATGTGCTAGAAATGGTTACGAGACATTTTGTTTGGTATTTTCGCAAAACTTACTCGACATAAACACATGCTGTGAATGCAGAATTCTAAATTTCTAATTGGTCATAGAATCTTTTAGCTACCTATACATACGAACAAACTTGGAAACTACTTTATAATATTAAGTATAGATTGGCACATACATAACTATATAGGTATACCTAGATATACGTGAGCTAAAAACATGTAAAATAGAAAAAAAACCTGTAAAATTGTGCCAAAGGGGCCAGCAACTTGGCATAATGTTGGATGGCTGAACGGTAATACTGATCACCCAACGATGATTTCCAGCTGCAACTCAGGGTACACACGGCTACATATTAAGCTATATACATTTCCAGAATAGACTGGCTTCGCATTGTATAGGATTTCCGTAAAAGGAGAGGTCAGCTTATAGCTTAATATGTAGCCGTGCCTACAATATCCTCGAAATTAAAAATAAAGATAAACTAGAAAACAGTAAAGTATAATGTACCTATTATACATAATTATAGTAGTGACTAAATTAAAGTATACCTACTACGTGTATCAGAAATGCGTTGTCATATTCAAGGGTGTGGATCAGACCATCAAACTGATCAACTTTCTCTATGGGACTAACATCGTACCTAATCGTGAAAAAATAATCAAGTTTCCCATACAAAACTTCAATACCTATACCTACTTGAACCGCAGACGTATGATGGCGCATCCACACATGCCGCCGGCTTATGCCGCCGGGTTCACTCAGATGACCGATCGGTGACGAAAAAATTATATATACACGAGTCTGTCAGTCATCTGAGTGAACCCGGCGGCATAAGCCGGCGGCATGTGTGGATGCGCCATGAGACAGCTGATTATTTTTTCGCGATTACAATATGTTGGTCCTATAGAGAAAGTTGTTCAGTTTGATGGTTTGATTCACACACCCCGAAATATGACCTGTAGTACCTCTACCATGAGTTTTCCGTGCCGTCTAACGTTCACATTCAATATTTGTATGGGAATTTTTTCAGCGCCTCTAGCGGTATAAATAGTGAACTAAAGTCACTATACAAATATTGCATGTGAACGTGCACGTTAGACGGCACGGAAAATTTATGGTAGAAGTACTGATACACATTGTATATTATTGGAATAGGGACATAGCGATAGATGTGATAAAGCGTGTTATATAACAAGCAATTACACAATACCAATATTTCCTTACAGAAATAACTTCATATTACTCATTTCATAGTACTCAACACTAAATACTCCCGCTATATATGAGAAACATAATGATTACTTGAAGCCTACTGTTACCAAACAAGCCAGCATATCTTGACCTCCGACGTACTCTGAAAACTCCTTTCAATCCTCATATTTTCTTCAACACAAAAGAGGGATGGAAGTTCATGTTGTATTAGATATGAAGTCCTACGCTGGCAGAATAATGATACATGGTTCTGTTGGCAGTAGGGGAGAAATATGGTTTAATTTGATACCAGCTTGATTGGACATTGTTGTTAAGAAAAGGTTTGTTGATACTATGAGGACTCTGACAAAATCAACTCCGCTCAAAAGAAACCAATAAGTAACTTGAATTACCAATCAAGTTACTTAGGAGTCCAAGGTATTTGAAAAAAAAAATTGTTCCTGGAGTAGTTGTTTTTTTCTTTCTACAATAGGTAAGAAATATAACGAATATCAACTCATTTTAATATTTAATGTGAGTTAATATCTTTGAAGATTTTTAATAAGGAAATAATACGTTTGGTTTGTTGTAATAAGCTATCCATCATTATAGAAACTCCCAAACGAGACTTGGCAGTTGTAAATAAAGTTGCTCAACGTAATTAGCTATATTTGATTAGTGAGTGAAATGATCGGCGACTAATGACGCCCTAATGAGTTCTGTAATGGAAGTGTTGTGTAAGTGAATATTAAGGTGAGACCGTATAAGGCTCTGTGAGGTACAGGGGGTGCCACCGTGCCAGTGACAGCACTTGAGAATCACAGGCCAAGATCGTAAAGGGCACAGTCTGCCAAGAATGAGTAGATAAAGCTTGTGAGTAGGAGTTACGCAGTATGCCGACGACAAACTTGTATTAATAAATATAGATACCGGACCAAATGGAACATTTATTATTCTGATGTATGCTCAAGCATGCTCTTGGTCACAAAACACGGAAAGTAAAACACTGAGAGTGCTCAAGCATGCAATCAGACACGTCGAGCGAATGCTGATATTCATACTACTTGAAGACAATAGTATTGGTTATTCAATGTCATAAAAAGTCATCTGCACTGCGTCTGCGCTGGCCCTCAATGCTAGAAGTGCTTCTACCTGCTACCCACCCACAAAGAGACTCCACCACAAACGTATTGGAGCGGGTAGATAATGTGTATAAAACGGCTAAAGACAATTGGCAACCAGCGATTTTACGATAGCATCGATGCTGTATCACGTTTTGGCGACTGGCTGCATCTGGCCGAGAATTGAATCCAGTGCCGGATTACCAAAGTACTGAGCGATAGTACAATGCGACTGGCATCGGAATGTGTGCGGAGGGTAGCGTTCAGTCGCTGTGTTGAGCTTCCGAGTCGTCAGAGGCCGATGCATCAAGTGTGCGGGGTTTAGCGAGCAGTCGCTGCATCAAGCTTGCGAAAAGCGACTAAATCGCTATTCACCGATGCAAAAAGTATCGAGTGTGCTAGGGCTCTAATAGACATCCAAATGTTTCAACCCCGCCGCCCCTCTGTTAGCTACAGTGTTCTGTTTTAATTGAGCCTGAGCTCCATGAATAACTGTACTCATAAGCAGTGGCGGCTGCTGGCCCACGAAACTGGTGGTTCGCCACCCCGGCTGCCCGTTAGCCGGCCGGTCAACACGTGTTGATGGAATTCGTCAACTCTCGGTAATCTTCGGTGCCGTGCGGCGCACGTATCTAGACGAATCCCTTCATACTGTTACTACTAATTATCTTGCGTCTCACGCGCCAGGCCATTTCTTTCGTATTTCATAGAAGTTGTATGAGCACGCTGCGTGCGCTCGGCGAAGCACACGGCAAATTTTTGTTTGAACCAAAATAAGATTTAATGTGTTTGGTATAGATTTAAAATTGATTCGTCGTTAGTAAAAAAAGGTAGATACTTATTTATGTATTAGGTAGGCATTTTGTAATTGTTTTAAAGGTATTAAAATCTGCTACCTAGTGCAGAGCACGAGTGCACTTAAGGTACAGCCGCCACTGCTCATAAGTCATAACCGGTTCATGTTCGTACCCGTATTATGTCATCTGTCCCGGATGAATCCAACTAATGACGTCACAAGCGGAGTGTGAGTGTTCCACGGTAGGTATAGTATAAACTGGGCAACTTTGCCTGTACCTGTTCCTGACTTACTCGTACCTTAGGACAGACAAGCACGCCAATACCTTCCCAGTTCATATTGCAGTTTTTAGTCCGGATAAGCTGTAGCTACTAGGCGGAGTTGTATCAGATAGAAGTTCAAAGTCATGTCGGGGATGATTAGTGTCGAAATTCCGTCCCGTCGAACATGTTTTTAAAGTTCTATCTATCGACAAACCACGAGTTCGACCTATGCGCAGTTTCACCGGTACAACACACTCTACACTTTGGATGACAGGCGGGATGGTATAGACCAGAATAAATTAAAGATGAAGGAAATTAAGGTTAATAACCCACGTGCCCTGAACCCCCGACAAAAAAGAGGATGTTATAAGTTTGTAGTGTGTATCTGTGTATCTTTTTGTGGTATCGTAGCTCCAAAACGGATGGACCGATTTCACTGCAGTTTTTTTAATTGAAAGTTTGTTTAATCAGGTATCATCTTAGCTATGTTTCATGAAAATCTGTTCTGCCGTTCATAAGTTACAGCTCTTTTTCTAGTTGGAGTCAGGGTTTTTGACGGTTAGGTTATAACAATCTCTATTTTATGCAGCGTCCGCGATCCAGGGGTCTCAAAAGGCCGCTTTAAATAAATCATAATATGATTCATATTACAAATGTCAAAATATCCAATTAATTGATGACTCTTATTATCATATGCGTAAGGCTCATATTCAGCAATCATCTGTTTGACAGTAATTACCATGGAGATTCATAGGTGAAATGCTAAATGTGGCCTTTTTAGGCCCCCAGCGCTGTGATTGGTTGAGAGCCCGAAACGGGCCAATTGACACACAGAACGCGGTCGACGTGTAAAATCGATATTGTTAAAAGAAAATTACCTACTTTGTTTAGAAACTTATTTGTGCGCGTATTACCATCCGACATTTTTGAATCACACAATGTGAATCTTCTGTTTTTTAATCAATGGTTTTAATCAGATTTTAATCAATGAGCACATTATTAATTCGTGCCAACTTGTAGCGCTACAAACGATACAAAACATTCTGTATTAATACAAGTGTTACAATTATTTATGGTGCTGCCTAAAAGCAAATTAATTTTGGTTCGCATGTTTGTGTCTGTTGCGAGACAAAGTTACAAGCGGTTGTTAGTTGGCAATTAGAATGAAATTGGCCGCCCATTTTTATCATCCACATTAGACCATAAACTTTTTGAATATTCACAAGACAACACCTCACACTAAACACAAACATACACACAATACATAATATCTATCTCAATATTATATTTATAAATACAAATTATATTAAATTTATACAAATCATATTTATTTTTTGTACCTTCTTCGATTTATTTTAACCCACAGGTTGACCAGTAGAGAACGCTTCATGGCATTAAGTTTGTACCATTTTTGTGCATAAAAGTATAAATAAATGATACGAAGTAATGGATTCGAATTTTTATTGTTAATTTATTATTTACCTACAATCCTACATTCAAATGCGATTGTATTTATTTTTATTAATGAATCAAAAAGAAATGTACCGGTACAATGAGCAGTCGCGAGGGTCACACTCACAGGTTGGCGGAAAGACATGGGCGTACATAGGGGGGGGGGGGGAATTTGGAGGGATGGAGGGTTGGCACTGCTGTCCGTCATACAAAACTCATTGCCCACCTAAAAAATCGACAATATTGAAGAAATGTTTTCCTGTTTTTATTATTTTTATCTTGAGAAAAAGATTGAATATTTCTTGTAAAATTATTTTATCATAATTATTATGCCATTGGTAATATAAAATAACAAAAATCCAAACTTTCACATTATTTTATATTATGTATTAGTATGAAGACGCGAATCGCATAATTCTTTGACTTTTAACTCAAACAGTTTTCAAAAAAAAAAAAAAAAAAAAAAAAAAAAACCAAACTTTCACATTATTTTATAATAAGTATTAGTATGAAGACGCGAATCGCATAATTCTTTGACTTTTAACTCAAACAGTTTTCCGATTATTAATCAAACTTATACGAATTTACAAATGGATCCTGTACCTTTCGCTAATGCTTTGACTGTATTTTTTACAGATAACAGATTTATTCGGACTGTTATATTCTCCTCGAACAAAAAGGTATTTGTTTTAGAATCAGCGTAAATCCATTTTCGTAGGGCAGAAAGTTCGTCGAAGGGGGATCATGATATACAGTGGCGGATTTACCAGCAGGCTGAGTGAAATTTATTACCAGAGTCTGATGTTCATTACCATTTTGTTACGCGGTAGACCAGCTGAACTGTTAAGTTAAATTAATTATGAGGTAACAAACATTAAAAAAAAAGAAAAAAAATACATACGCGTCGAATTGAGAACCTCCCCTTTTTTTTGAAGTCGGTTAAAAATAAATACATTCCGAACCGTGTTCCGAAGGCATCTCCTTTTCAAAGATATTGTAAAACGGTTGGTCGACGCTACGCGTGATCCGATGGCTGGCCTATTCTTTGGTCAAAGAATAAGCATTGCCATTCAACGTGGCAATGCTGCCAGTCTTCTGGGCACGCTACCAATTGACAGCGATGAGGAGTACTTTGAGGCCTAGGTGCTCAGTTTTATATTGGCATTTTTATTTTATGTTTTATATAGGTAATTAATAATAATTAGGCTAAATACACCCCTAATTTGTTGTTCTACCACAATTTCTTTAAGATCGTGCTTCACTCTTCTTTATGAACTACTTTTACTATGGGACCAACAATCGCGAAAAAGAAAAATATGCTGCTCCATACCTAACATAATTATAGTATAGTCGAGTAATATTGACTTGTTATTTGTTTGTATGAAACCATGGAGTACATATGAAACCCTGTTTTTTTGCCTCACGGTTTCTCGATTTCAAAGTTGGTCTCATGACAAAAAATGGGTAGGTAGATTATAGAGCACGTCATCGTCATTATTTTTTTCTGGGAATAAAAACACAAATTAAATGTTTATTATATTGTTTATAGTAAACATGCGAAATAGAAAATAGAAAAACAAAATAAACTTGAAAAAAAAGTAAAAACCGACTGCAGAAAACTAAAAAGTATAAAATAATTTTCTTAAAAAACTTAACAGCTTCTGAAGTCGGGGCCACTGCCAAGCTAGGTGTACTGAAGAATTATAGGCCCCGACTTCAGAAGCTGTTAAGTTTACAAAAAAAATATAATCGAAATCGGTTGGCGTGATATTGAGTTATTCGTCCATTTGTAGTGCACATACTTAATGCAAATTTAAGACTTATATAGTTTTCTCATAGATCCCATTGTCAGAACTGGACCAAATTAAAATGGGACTACAAAGGAAGGACCAGCTTTCAAATAAAAAAAGAATCATCAAAATCGGTTCAGCTAGTCGCAAGTTCTGAAGTAACAAACATAAAAAAAACATACGCGTCGAATTGAGAACCTTCTCCTTTTTTTTGAAATCGGTTAAAAATAGTGATGTATAATTAGATATGAATCATTTAATAACCCCTTTGATAAAGGCTTGACTTCTCATACGAATAGGGATGTGTTGTTAATAACATTATATTTAAGTCCTGTAATTATAATTTTATAATACCTACATTGCTACCTAATTTGTAATGGCAAAACAGCAGCTGTTACTAATTCTTGTTTACCTTATTATTGAACATATTTGGATACAAGCGAACATGGATAACAGTTTATTTCAACATAAATGATTGTTTAGGTACGCACGGCTATATCCAGCTATACATTTCCAGTCTATCTAAGCTGATGCACAGAGAGCCTATAAAATGCGTGGTCAGCTTATCCTGGAATATATAGCTTAATATGTAGCTAACACCTAAGTAGTACTAAAACAAAACAAAATAGTTGACTATAGTCACCGTGTATTGATATAATTTTTGACGACACGGTTGGCGCAGTGGCTAAGCGATTAGCCTTCTGCACTACGTGCCGCTACCTGGTTCGATCCCCGCATGGAACAAATATATTTTGTATGATCTACAGATAGTTGTTTCGGGTCTGGTTGTGTGTGCATGTGATATATATGTTTGTAAACTGGACCCTCGATAAGTACAGGAGAAATCCTAGTGAGGGGCAATGTTTTTTTAAAGAAAGAAAGGAGAATAAGAACTAAAAACCTCACATGACACTTTTTACAAATGAACTTTGTCAAATCATCAGCCTACTAAGAGACACGGTTGGCGCTGTTGCTAAGCGATTAGTTTTCTACGCTACGTGCCGCGGGTTCGATCCCCGTACGGAACAAGTATTTGTATGATCTACAGATAGTTGTTTCGGGTCTGGGTGTGTGTACATGTGACATGTACCTATGTTTGTAAACTGGGGTCTACCGCGTAACTAACATGGTAATGAACATCAACGCTGGTAATAAACTTCAGTACGATTGTGACAGACTATACTTTGAGCTACCTTGTACAAAAAATACCAATCATAAAGTTGGGACTCCTATCTTCATGATCGGTAAAAATATTACAAGGTAACTCAAAGTTTAATCTCTCACGATCGTATTGAAGTTTATTACCAGAGTCGATGTTCATTACCATTTTAGTTACGAGGTAGACATCCGCTGTACCCTCGATACAGGAGAAATACTAGAGGGGCAAAGGTTTTTAAAAAAACCGGCCAGGTGCGAGTCGGACTCGCGCACGAAGGGTTCCGTACCATTATCTATAAAAACGGCAAAAAATCACTTTTGTTGTATGGGACCGCCCTTAAATATTTATTTTATTCTGTTTTTTAGTTTATATGTTGTCATAGCGGCAACACAAATACATCATGTGTAAAAATTTCAACTGTCTAACTATCACGGTTCATGAGATACAGCCTGGTGACAGACGGACAGACGGAAAGACAGACGGACAGCGGAGTCTTAGTAATAGGGTCCCGTTTTACCCTTTGGGTACGGAATCCTAAAAAGAAGAAGAGACCCCCAGCAGGACTAGCACGGCAAATGGAGACGGAAAAGTCGGGGAGAAAATATCTCTACCGGTTACTCTCTCGATTTTTTCTTTAGTCAAGGAGACAAATGGTGGATAAAACTGATTTGTCCACCCGCCGTGCTAGCCCTGCTGGAGAGACTGGGTCGTAATGTTATCGACGACACGGTTGACGTAGTGGCTAAGCGATCAGCTTTCTACGCTACGTGCCGCGGGTTCGATTCCACGACACGGAACACGGACACACAGGGACACGGAGCAATTATTATTTGTATGATATCATAACTTTTCGAGAGTAATATAGTTCTATAAATATTTTATTGTAAATAAGAGTAACCATGGAGTTTCTTGCCCGTTTTTCTCCATAGAAAAGCTACACTATGAAACGTGGTAGGTACCTTAAGAGTCTGACTATTCTTGTTCTATAGTTAGAAACATAATTATAATAATAAATAATACTAGAAATAATAACATATTACTTATTATTTCATGTCTTAGATATTCATGTACAAAATGAACATCATTTACGAAATACATAATTTGTTGATACTGTTGTATTTTATTTTTTCATCTTAAGACAATGAATTCTGATTCATTCAGTTAGTCGGTCTTTATTCATACATACCCCATCACTATTTAGTGCGCTTGTTCATTTATATCAACTCGTGTTTTTTTTCGTTGCCTAGCAACACGAATTCATTTGCATTTGTGTGCTAATGGTGCTATACGTGTTCTCCCCTTACCCCACTGAAAGTGGCAGAATAAAATGTTTAGGAAGTTGCGCGATGCGACTTCCTAAGTGCACCGACAACATAACAGACTATTAGAGCAAAATCAGTCGTTTGAACATGAACTTTTATTTGGCCGATTATGGCCGAATTCATTTTAAGCATCTGTTATACTGTCGGTGATCATGGCCCTCAGTCATTTATGGTTAAGTTCGTTTTGCTTCCACGTACTATGTACGTACAAATATAAACCTCTGTGCATTCTTTTTCAAATTATTATTGGCCCTTTCCTCACGATAATTTCCATGTAACTTTTCTGTGTGGATCGTACAAATTCTGGCGTTTCGAAATATTACCAAAAGTTGAGATAGACTTTACCTTAAATAATTATGGTGATGCATCAGTGCATAGGTAAATATTACACACATCATTTAGTACCTACCTATTGTCATGTTTATACTCGTTCAGTTTGTGGTTACACATTTATTTTAGGATATTACATTCGAGTATTTAATTAACTATAAAGATTTCCTAAATTAAAGGAAACTGGTGTACATTATAATATCTGTTGAATTTGCATAATTTAGATCAGTATTCACGGACTTCGAGTGCATTGTGGACCTCAGTGGACGAATAAGACAGAAAAATGAGTAGAGATAAAATAATAAATTATGACAGTTATAACAAAAAATCGGGAACATGGGCCGCGCCAGAAATTTCAGGTGAATTAACCATACCTACATAATTTCTATTTTAGTATCTTAATGTAATTCAAAATTTTTTTTTGTGTGTATAATTATGATGAATCTAAGGTAGACAATATTACATAGGTAATTGGACATACCTAATTAACACAAACAATAGTAGACTATTTCCTTCCAATCATGCCTATTTTTCAAAACGCTTTTATTAGCTTCACCTGTAAGTAACTATGTAAAAAAATCTTGGATGTTAAATTTGACCCACTTCCCGGTTTCCGATTGAGCTGAAATTTTGCATACACGTTTAGTCTGGATGACAAAAGCGTTTTCTTTAGTTTTTTTTAAACTATAATATTTTTTAATAATGATTAAACGCAGTCCGCTTTCAGGGTTTAGTCCGGGGTTTAGTCGCATAATTCAAATGAGAACTTTAAAATGATTTTGATGGTGATTTGTTTTTATTCCATTGCCAAACGTTAATAACTGTACTTAAAAAAAATAAGATAAAGATGGGAAAATCGCTGAAATGTACTAGCTTCAATTTTTAAATTGAGAATTTCACTTGTTTTTTTTAAATATTTCTATTATCTATGATATATCTATATATACTCGTCAAAACAAAATAAGGGCCACTTGCAAATTTCGACATTATGGGTGATTTAATGACCATTAACTATATCCATGTGGTAAATTGTACAGCGTTGTATTATCTTAAGTGTTTGCGAACATTTTAACAGCATTCCGCTTGAAAAACCGTTAAAATGGGTAGATTTTATCAATTTTTTGAAACCAATTAATTTTACCCTGTTTTTAACGTGAACTTTAGGCTCATTTAACATTTGTATTGTACTGAGAACAGTTAAGTGTGTCGAGTTAGTGCCTACATCGGCATTTTAAGAACGTAATTCCACAGGTTCAACTTCAAATAGACTTGACTACAACGACCAGGACCATAACACTCATCCAAGAAGGCTATTCGTAGCGATCTGTAGTTTTACAGCCGAGATTTTCGCAGCGAGCGATTCAGAATGCCTGGAATTGCTTTTATGAGATCCAAAATTTTGTCAGAAGTCAGGAATTAGGCAGAGCCAGAGGAACCACCGCTCAGGAAGACCGCTACATAGACTTACATACACGCAGAGAGAGCACCGTCACTTCCCGCTCTTTGCAAACCCGCTTGTGCCTGACCACAGGCACGTGACTTAGTGACCAAACAATTAGAAACCAGTTTTATGAAGACCAGCAATTGTCCAAGAGTCAAGTGGTGCGAATTCCATAGACCAGTATTCATCATGCAAATCAATAAACATCCGCAAGGCAACAATTGGACTGTAGCGTAAGTGACTGAAGCACATTGCTTTTTACAGATGAGAGCAAAGTAAAAGTTTTTAGTGTTGACCGTTGCATAAGAGTGTGGAGATGAAAAGGGAGCAATTTGCAGAAGCCTGCATCCACAACAGTGATCGATTTGGGGGGCCCAATATTATGGCGTGGGGAAGCATAAGCCAAACTGGAAGAACTGAGCCTATAATTCAGGACCAGGGTACAGTAACAACTTAACGATACATCCAGGAGGTCATAAGACTCTATGTGGTGCCATTTGCATAGCAAGTGGGTGCAGGTTTCAAGCTGTTGCACGGCAATGCACGCGCTTTTACTGTTAGAGCCACCAGAGAGACACTAGAAGAGGCTTGTATACAAGTGTTGCCGAGGCCAGCGAACAGTTCGGGCTTGAACACAATTGAACACATGTGGGATCTGTTGAAAAGAAGAGTATGAGACACAGATTGATCACTGGACAATGAAAGACAGCCCTTAAACGTCCTAAAATCGAGCTAGGAACAAATCTCTCAAGAAACAATGCGGCATCTGATAGAAAATGTCCTCTAGGCTTCAAGAATATGTTCAGAAAAGAGGAGGGTACACCAGATATTGATTCAAAAAGGAAGAAGAATAAACGCCCTGGAATTTCATTTTTAATTGCATTTTTAGTCCAAGTGTACTTTTTGCTGAAATTGCACTTTTCCTCGAAAATGTTGTAAGATTGTTTTTCTTTCGTGTGGATTGTGTAAAATTTAAGCCCATTTCATTAAAAACAAATCATTGCAATGAATTTTACAACTTAGAAACCTAGGAACCTCATAATTTGCCCAGAAGATCAAAAATATAAGGTGGCCCTTATTTTGTTTTGACGAGTATATCATGCTATTGGAGTTATGGATGATATGTTATTTTAAATTTGACCAGAGAGGACATTTTAAAAGCAGTAGGTAACGCAAGCCGATGCACTCCAAGACTCCAACGTGACGTTGTTGAAGCGATTGGAACCAGACAAAACGTGATATCGAGGTTGCGTTCACGATATAGTGTAACTGGTGTTATTATTAGTTATTCATTTTCATATCTCTGTAAAAAAATCCAAAAGAAAAAATTGTTTTCACTAGTATCCATCAGAATTTACACCCATATTCTAAGACGTTCCCTCATACTCGACTAAGGACACCTTGAAAACGACCTCAGAAACGCCCTACAAATTAATTCTTACGCCTTTTACTACCATTTGCATATTTTTTTTGTTTTGACAAAAAGAACTTGATTTTTAATTTTATTAATGGTAGTCCACAAAGTAAAGTTTATTTGCATATAATAAATTTGTCTTAAGCCATTAGGGACCATCCATAAAGTACGTCACAAGTTAAGAGGGGGGAGGGGGTCGACGAAGTGTGGACAAGGGGTGGGAGGGGTCCTAAGTTTCGTGACGTCATATTTGAAAATCTAACACATCTAAGTGTTAAAACGTCTTAACGAAAACCTTAATTATATTTCCAATTCTATCTGTATGGCAATTGATATATTATATAATAATATTGTTATTATTAAAAAATAATAGAAATGGAAATAAATTAATTTCGGAGCTGCTGTTTTAATTTAATAATTTCTAGATGTAAAATTGCTAAATCATCATTCACCTGCCCTTAATCCCATTTTATTTGGGTTCGGCGCAATATGTCTTTTTCTTCCAAATTCTATTTACATCCATGTAAAATTGCAAAATATGTGACGTAATACTAGGGGGGTCTCACAAATGTGATCAACTGTGACAAGGACGGGGGAGGGGTCCAAAAATCGCGAAATTTGTGTAACGTACTTTATGGATGACCCCTTACTGATATTTTTTTAGTTATCTAACAATGAATAACTGGAATACCCTAGACCAGGGGTCGGCAACCTGCGGCTCGCGAGCCATATGCGGCTCTTTAGTTCCATACGAAAATCACTAGGTGGCTCTGGCATTACACGAAACGAAACACATTACGATTACGACGATTAAGATGGCATTAGACGAAAGTCTATACAACATTTTTTTGTGGATCTTTAGAAACATTGAATTTTGTAAATTGTAATTTTTGACTCTTCCGACTCAAAAGGTTGCCGACCCCTGCCCTAGACGACGTTGATGTGTGTACGTGTGTTGCAAGACTATTTGGTCGAGGGTGTATCATGCAACTGGTGCACAGTCCCAAGTTGCAGCACGAACGTAACGTTAGTGTTCTAAAAAACAAAGAACTTATATTTCATTGAAGTTTTATTTAATTTTAGATGAAGAAATTTCGAAAATTAGACAAAGCATGGAAGTTGATGGCAATCAACGATCAAGACCCAGGAGTTTGGACGTCAGAAAGCAACCGTGGTACCTATAATTCCTTAACTATCTTATCTATATCACTGACGAAGCCGTCAAACAGCCTAATATTAAAAATATAACTGAATATTTTTGTATTTATGTTCATTAGGTACACAAATTAATGTTATTTGTTGACAAAAATAAATAATTTGATGAAATGAAATGTTTATTTTAAGTCAAAATAGTTAAAAAAATATTTGTGACTTAGCAAGTACGCAATAAGAAGCCACTATAGAAAATTTTTTTTCGCGATTTCACATTTGTTCCCATATTAAAAGTTGTTCATAATGATGAGTACAATAACCCCATAAAATTTCCGTGACGCTTCGTTTACCTACAGCTGAATGCTGATTCGCGCGCAAGTCGCAACCGCTGCCTGCGAGCATGACAGAATTTTTGCTTTTGCACTGGTCAGATCTGTGTTTTTGTGTGAAAAAATAAACACAATGCTATTATTGTACATTAAGAGCTCGATGAAGTAAGTCTCGTGTATGGACAATGATTCTCGTAAGGTCAAGTGTAACCAGTACCAAATGATAATTTCTCGTGGTGGGCAGCTAATAAACTCTGGTTCCTTCTATCTTTCTTTCAATATACTATAATATACCTATAGAAAACATAAAGTATGTATAAATAAATAAATATATTATAATATAGGTATACGAGTATATCGTAAATTTTTTAACATGTTCGAATTTTCCTAATTTAGTGCCTTTTATAAAGTGCGACTGCCACTGGAAGCCACGAGCTCCAACTCCGACTTCGCGAAGTGGTTTGAAGGATCGTTGTCGACGAGACGAAGCAAGACTCGTGTTTATAAGGAAAACACACGACTTCTAGAATGCATCATGGATGGAGTCACTGTGAACATAAGCAGGTAGGCACTCATAATATTAGCATTCAAGGAAGTAGTTTTATTACGATGTTGGTCCCATAGAGAAAGATGTTCAGTTTGATGGTCTGATCGACACCCTTACATATGTCCACGCATTTCTGATACACGTTGTATTTAAAACACAGACATTGTAAAACCAACTGCATTTCAAATATTCGTTTACTCTAGACTGCTGAAAAATGGCGCCAACCCAAACGCGACATGCCGACTGACCCACGTCTCCGCCTGCCATATTGCAGCCATGTACAACCACGATGCTCTAGGCTTGCTGGTCAGCGCAGGCGCTGAGAGCTTGAGGGCCGACAAGCTTGGCAGAACGCCCCTCCATTTAGCCGCCTGGGCAGGAAACGTGAAGCAAATCGCTATTTTACTAAACATTCCGAAAGGTAAGTAATCCAAAAATGTATCACATAGGTTGTGCAACCGTTTTAGTTTGAACGTGAAAAAACACCACAGGTCAGCTGTCGTTTCAGATGCCAAGATTAACTGAGTCACTGAGCCAGATGAGTAGTATTTCGCTGCATTATCAATACAACAGGCTGTCTTCAAGAATTTACCCATTACATAATCTTAAACAAATCTGGTTTGTCGAATGATATTGAAATCTTTGGTCAGTAAATCGACTGTATTACGGAATGTCGAGTTTGAAATACTGATGTAGGTACATGACGTACATCGGTACGTCAGTCGAGTATTTTCGGGAAATTATTAAATAATTGTCCGTTTCTGACGCTCGGTGGCCGAAGCCACGCTGCCGCGGCACGCTTGCCTTTGCGCACTTTTTGGACACAAGAATACAAACACGAAGTTCGAAAGTCTCGTTTGTACCATAAAGTTATTATTACTAGAGTAATAATAACTTTATGGTTTGTACGGTCCTTCGAACTAGCGATGCAACGATACCGATGCCGATACTCGCGATAATTTGATATCGTACTATTTACGATTTAACAATTTTTGTAACATTTTTTATGTATTGTTATTTTATGTGAAACTGAGCGCAAGACAGTGTCAGTTTTTGCGATAGCTTCAGGTAATAACTACCTAGTCCAACCTGGACGAAATACATGCTTATTTAAAAGCAGCCAATGCTGACATGGACACAAACTATTCACGTTATTGGAGAAAGAATATAATGTATATCCCAACTTGAAAAAAATTGCCCGCAAGTATTTGTCCATCAAACCAACTACTGTGGATTCAGAAAGTTTGTTTTCCACAGCTGATTTAATTCACACGATTCTCAAAAATTGACTGAAATAAAGAATTTAAAATTGACCAAAAATTTACCTGGAATTAATTATACCTAATTATGTGTTTGTCTAGCTAGAATACAAATAAATATAAAAATATTGTTAATTATCCTAACATTTTTAAATAAATGTTGATTTCACACGATAATATCCCGCTTTAATTCATGTAAAGAAATTAAGTGTTATAGTTATTATTTCGTTATCGTTTATACGATAAAGGACAATGGGCAAATTGGCCCAAAGTGCCCACAGGGTTCACACATAGTACATTCGAAAGAGCACGCTTAGCTGATTATTTTTTATTATGGCAGCTCAAAAATCGGTCCTACAGGAAAAGATAATTTGAGACATAAAGACATTTTTAAGTTTGAACCTAAACATATGAACTTTATGAAAGTTAGCAAATAAAAGTTATATATTCTGGTAGATTACACTATTCCTAACATGTTTTATTCAGAAACTAAAGCGCTACGTGCACCGTACAAAATATTTTTGAGTTTCAAAAAATATGTAATTATTGTTGTGGTTGATTATTAAAGGTGTCCCTAGAGTAGACACCTAGTGCATTCAAAAGAGCACACTGAACATTTTTTTATTATGGCAGTAAAATAATCGGTCCTGCAGGAAAAGATATTTTGAGACATAAAGACATTTTTAAGTTTGAACCTAAACATATGAACTTTATGAAAGTTAGCAAATAAAAGTTATATATTGTGGTAGATTACACTATTCCTAACATGTTTTATTAAGAAACTGATGCGCTATGTGCACCATACAAAATATTTTTGAGATTCAAAAAATATGTAATGTCCGAGAATTGAACCCGCTACCCCTATGTACGAGCAGCACCGTAGATAGACTTACGTTTAACCAGTTTGCCAATCGTGCACCAAAAAGAATCCAAAATATTAAATTATAATGTAATTAAGTTGCTGGGAAAATTCGTAATACTAATTGATTATAACTCTGGAACGGCAGGATGAAAATAAAAAAAAATGAGAATATAGAGTAACACTGATGTCCTTCATCGATTAGCACCGGTGTCAACCGTAGGGGCAAGCTTTTTAATTTGGACCAGCGTCCATAGGAATTTGCCCATCCTCCTTTGTCATTCATATCGGTATCGTGATAGATATCGGTGCATCCCTAATTCGAACCTAAACGGTCTCATTACAAAAGATCTGCTATAGCTGAGTTTAGACCCTGGGTCTAACAAGACATTTTTTTATGTATGGCCATTTAAAAACTTATAATAAGTGTAATTATAATTATAATATTCTTTTTGGTACCGTAATACCAAAAAAGAATATTATAATTATAATTATATTATACAGGGTGGAATTTTCGAAGCGTACCTGGAGGAAAAGTACTCTAAATACTGAAGACAGCAAATTTTACTCAAAGGAAACATTCCTTTATTTTTAAAAAGAAACAAAACTGCATTTAAAGATTTTTGAAAATACGCTTGCCACACCCGGGAATCGAACCGACTAAAATCCGAAAATAATGTTAATAACCATTTTAATACCTGGATTGGTACAAACGGCACAATCAGATAGCCTGCAAGATTCCAGATCCACCACTTTAGATTTTTTTATGGGGATATGTACAAAATCAAATTTACCAAAAATCCTATACACCTGTAAACGAGCTAAAAACTGAGGTTCACAATACAATTTTCAATATTCACCACAACACTATATTATAAGTTATTCAAAACGAATTCCTTATAAGAATTTTGTGCATCCAAGAAAATGGAGCTCATTTCGAGCAACTAATAGTTAATTTAGGTACCTACTCGTTTTTTTCGTTCGAATAAAATAAGTTTAGATTTCATGGTTTTTGTTTAATTTAATTTACCATGTTTGCTAGAGAGATTTAATCCTTATGATTGACCCTATCGATTGGTGCCATAAAAGTACAGGATGCTATTTTTTCGGATTTTAGTCGGTTCGATTCCCGGGTGTAGCAAGCGTATTTTCAAAAATCTTCAAATGTAGTTTTGTTTCTTTTTAAAAATAAAGGAATGTTTCCTTTGAGTAAAATTTGCTGTCTTCAGTATTTAGAGTACTTTTCCTCCAGGTACGCTTCGAAAATTCCACCCTGTATATTATTATTGCGGTTCATGTTGAGAGAATCCAGCCAAATCCCAGATTTTAAGTACCTTCACTGTATAAACCTAACAATAGTTATTAAGTATGTATTTACTAACACATTATGGGTCTATAGTTACCCGAATAAAGAAATTAATTATTATTTCCTTTATTTAATTATTTACACATACTTTTTTAAATTTATAAATATTTTTACAAAAATTAATACAAAAACACTGAAAAATATAAAAGAGTAGTGGTAATAGTAGCCCACCGGTATCGGGAACAGGGTCCAAGCTACCGGTGGCTAGGGCTCCAGAGAGAGGAACCTCCTCACAATGCGTGCTGTGTCGAGGAGTACCGCCGTCTGCATCAAGCCCTTGATCCAACCCCCCAACGAGAGCCTCATAAGATGTTGGTCGAGGCTCTTGGCTACGAGAGCCTCATAAGATGTTGGTCGAGGCTCTTGGCTACGAGAGCCTCATAAGATGTTGGTCCGAGGCTCTTGGCTATCAATCATCCATTTCAACATCATCATCATCAGTCATCCTCAATTGTCCTATTACATAAAATGGAAAACCAAAAGTAAAGGAGTGATAATGTCACTTAAACCACGGCAAAACCAGGGGAGGCCTGGTTTATCTTAAACCCGAGATAAAACTGAGTTTTTTCGTTAAACTTTGTTTTCTAATAATAATTTGCTAGAACCACAGCCCAAACCTGAGTTTTACCTCTGATTTGGTTAAGATCTTGTTTTGTAATTCTTATTACAAGACAAGATCTTAACCGATCGGTCAAATCAAGGTCTTAGTTTGACACCTGGTCTTGTTAGACCAGGGTCTAAACTCAGGTTTAACGCATATTTTGTAATGAGACCGATTGGCCCATGTCGGGATGTTCTGAACTCGTAACCTCGCTACGCTCGCTCCCGCCCTTCGATATTAACTGTATCGCTATATCATACTGTCGAACTAACGTACATCGGACCCCCGCACTGCCCTGCAGGGCTAGCAGAGCAAAAAAGGGAGAGAGAAAATAGGGGCAAAACCATCTTTTTACCAAGTTCTCTCTTGATTTTTCGTTTTGTCTTCTGTGAAGGCGACAAAAGCTGTAGAAAACGGGTTTGTCCACAGAAAAATCGGGGACAAAACCATCTCTTTACTTGTTTTCATTATCGATTTTTCGTTGAGTTTCGATTTGTCCACCCGCCATTCTAGCCCTGCTGTAGCCATACATCAGTATTTTAAACTTCCAAATACCTTAGTTACAGTGCAATGAATCTGAGGGCCAAGCACGAATAGTTTGACGTATAGTAACGTAAACGTAAGCAAATTTTGATTATAAAATACAATGAATCTATCGCATTTTTGTTGACTTTTATGCAACATACACTAGTAATAATACTTTCGTGACAAGACGGCGGCAGATTCATCTCGACTCTGATTTTTCCGAATTGTATTTTATTATTTATATATGTGTAATTAGTTTATTCAGCATATTGCATATTTATTTATATAATATTATGTTGGTAATGTTTATGTAAGTTTATATAGTTGTTTTTAAGTATAATAGTTATATCTCTCATTTAAGTTTTTTTTTTTTGGTGCATCTACCTTCATTGTCTCTGCATCACCCTAAGGTTGTCTGGTAGAGAATGCCTACGGCATTAAGACCGCCTTTGTACATTGTACATGAAGCATTTTAAATAAATAAATAAATAAATACACACTTGTTTCATGAAAATGTAAAAATACTGCATGTATTTTCAAAAAATATCATGGATTAAACGAGTATTTTTTATTCAAAATTTGCTTACGTTTACTTTACCAGACGTCAAAATATTCGTGCTTGGCCCACTGAAGTCAAATCTCATGTCGAATGAAATGTTTGACGACACGGTTGGCGCAATGGCTAAGTGATTAGCTTTCTGCGCTACGTGCCGCGGGTTCGATCCCCGCACGGAACAAATATTTGTATGATCAGATAGTTGTTTCGGGTCTAGTTGTGTGTGCGTGTGACATGTATGTTTGTAAACTGTACCCTCGATACAGGAGAAATCCTAGTGAGGGGCAATGTATTTAAAAAAAAAAATGTTTATGACGGCTACATTACAAAATGCCTTCATTGTTTTCCAGCTCTGCAAGAAAGTGTCTTCAGAAACATGTCACCTGCAACGATGGAAGAAGTGAAGAAACGTTGTTTGGTTAAACATGACGCGTTGACGTGCACTACGCATTCTTTCAACAACGAGACAGGTTTAGAGCCTCCCGTCCCGGATGATTGGAGCGATGGCATGGAGCACAACTGCAGACAACTTATGGAAACGGTAACATTTTGAAAGAATACTACAGGCTCTAAGTTAAGTCTAGTTGACTAATAGACTAAAATGAATGAGTTTATTTTGTTGTGTAAAAATATTTTGGTTTGTTGTCAGTTGCCGTACTTCCAGCCGGGTTGGACAGCGTTACACGCAGCAAGCGCTCGTGCGCACCACCACTGCGTGCAGCTACCTACTCCTCGCCGCCGGCGCAGATGCGTGCGCGGAAGACGTTTTGTGTAGGAACGCACTGGAAGTTGCTGGCGATGCGCATTATATGGACCACAATATTGAAATATCAAAGTAAATCAACATCATTAAGGTCATACTTATTTATGCTTTTAGACTGAAAGCTAGAAATATCCCAAGATATTCGAAGTTATTACCATAATTTAATTTGTAACCAGCTTTCAAATAAAAAAAAGAATCATCAAAATCGGTTCACCCAGTCGACAGTTATGAGGTAACAAACACAAAAAAAAAACGTCGAATTGAGAACCTCCTCCTTTTTTTTGAAGTCGGTTAAAAAACTGGCTTTCGTTGAATGAGTTAAGCAATAATTAATGATTTATCTTTCTGCAGTTTTCAGGAAACAATAAGGATACTATTGAAAGCAGGTAGCAAGTTCCAGAGTCCCACTGCCAGCAAAGTGAACACTGCACTGCACACAGCAGTGGAGCTTGAGAGCGAAAAGGTCGTAGAGGAGCTGCTCAACGGTGGTGCATCTGCCACAAATTGGAATAGCCAGGGTCTCACGGCGATGCATATTTGTGTGAAGAAACGGTCCAAAGATATGTTGCAGGTATTTTTTTTATAATCTCATGTTCATACTGACGTTTAAAGAAATAAGATTCAACATTTTGTGTGACCACATTAGATGTGGTTCCACAGACAAAACTAATAACCCGAATAGCCAAATATGCATAAAACAGATAACATTAAACTGCATACGATAAAATACCTATAAAAATCAGGCTCTTGCCATATACGAGTAGGTATGACACGAACTGCCCATGCGCATGCTACAGTATAGGTACGACAAAAGAATGAATCCTGCTAAGAAGAAGAATGTAACGATAGCTTTACGATATAAAATGAAGATATTAATTGAGTGGGACCTAGGATGTGAATATAATAGGTACATTTTCGCTAAGTTGTACGTTTCCTAACCATTTTAACGCTTTCAGTTGATAGCGAATTATGAATACAGCGATAAAGATCTGATAGAAGCTCTAGCTCTGGTGGACACAAAAGACCATTTAGGCTACACTGTACTTCATGCGGCTGTCATGGATGGGTGGACCCTAGGCGTATGTATCGCTTTAGGCGCAGGAGCCAGCGTTATTGATAAGGTAATACTACTTTTTTTTAACAACTTACTCTTTCCAATCACATCTTTATTTTCATTTCACTTATTATTAGTTAAGCTAGCCAAATTCCAGGGCCTTCACCATTTATTATGTTCACTTATTTACAAATGGTCAAATCACGTTACAAATCATTAACCCTATAAGAAAGACCCCTTGAAAACGTAGGCCAAATGTAATTTTAGATTTTAAAAAATGAATGTTTTATTGTCTTGCTCAACGAAGATTAGGTATTTCTCTTATATAAGGCAATAGGCCAAAATTACTATATTTTTCAGGCGAACGATGGAGACAGTCCTGTACATTCTGCAGCAAGATTGGGAAACATCGATATACTCCATGAAATATTACGTGTCGCTGCATTAAATTCCTCCATAGACATTAGCAATGAAAAAGGAGAGACAGCGTTATACATAGCCATCAGTAACAGTAAAATAGAAGGTGTTAAATTATTACTCGAAGCCGGTGCTAACTTGAAAAAACTTACATTAATTGAACAAAACGTGTTACATACAGCTGCTCGATATGGTAATAAAGACATATTGAAAAATTTACTTGAATATGATAGCGACGTCACAAATGACATGATAAATATTCCTGACGGGTTTTTTAATACTCCATTATTTTACGCCGTATTATTTAACCATCCAGAATGCGTAAAACTACTCATATCCAAAGGCGCTGTAATAAATGTTAATTGTTATGTGAGTACACCAGGATATTGGACTACACCTTTGCACATGGCAGTAATTCAAAACCATATTGAGATTGTAAAAATTATTATGGATTATGACAAAAGCACTATTCACGTCGCCGATTGTATGAGCCATTTGCCTTTACACAAAGCTTGCCTTTATGGAAATAGAAATATTATTACACTTCTTTTGAACAAAGGAGCTGACTTATCCGGACAAAACGAAAGTTGTAAGACAAAACGTGCACCTATAGATATGTTAATGAATCATTTATCCAAACCGACTGAATTCATGCAAGAAAAGTTTGACTCATGTATATCGAGCGAAGGTATGAATCTTGAGGAATCTAATTTGAAAGTTACCATCGACTATAGGATATTAGTGCCAAATGATTCGGCCAGCAAACAAATGAGTGTTATCAAAGCTTTTGTTAATACCGGGAACAGATACGACCAGAACGGGCTACTTCTCCATCCTTTGGTGCAAAGCTTCCTTTACCTGAAATGGAGGAGGTTATTACCATTATTCTACACTATATTGGGAATGTACGGTTCCTTCGTGTTGGCCCTCAACTTCTATGTGATTTCTGTGTTTTATTACAAACAAGATAAAATTATAGAAGTGCCAAGGTATTTTCAACCTCATGTATGGAAATACTTCATTATTATCTACATCTGCTTAATTGTTATACAGGTAATTTAAAACTACCATAATATTATTACTTCCGCTATTATTATCCCACCTCAGAAGTAGTAATCTATACTATAATAAAATCGTAGAGGCCTTAATGTCTGTACCACAGACGAAAGAAGAAGGTCTGTACATTGAAAATATTTTCGCGAAAATAGGCTAGGGAGACTAGAAATAAGCAATAGAACACGAATCCATCATTTTTAGAATTCTTGTCTGTCTGTCTGTCTGTCTGTTTGTTACCTTAAAACGGGAAAACGGCCAAGCAGATTTCAATGAAACTTTCCAGTTGTATAGGTATTAGTCTAACTTAGCACCTGACGTATATTTCATCTCAATCGGTAGATTAGATCTTGAGTTACAGCTTGACATAGTCAGCCCTCTATTGCAAGCAGTCCCGTACAAAGCAGAGGTCAAGATTGATTAGTAAAAAAGAACCTTTTAAACATGTTTACCGACTATAAATACTAGATGGTGTTAGCGTCACGGCCTATACAGTACAAAATATAAATAAAATATTTTAAATATATTGTTTATAATTATTTATAAAATCAAAAATTTATTTTAAAAATATGCAGGCGAACATGTTTCCTTAACATAACTAGATGGCGTTAGTAGAAAAAAAATAGAAGTCACTATGGTCCTATGGTCTGTGCTATGGTTTCGTTACACAGATTTAGGGACCTCGCCCACGTACCTACTACTTTTTGTAACTCCGATAATCACTGCGAGTTTTTCGGCGTTTTGTTTATGAGCGACTTTTTATAGCACGTGGGCGTTTCAGTATTCACTTCGCGATTACTTATTTAATTAAGTTGCATTGATGTTCCACCGGTCCCTATGAATGACTGTGTCATAGGCTATGACTAGAATTCCCAACCGTCCCACGTGAAGCGGGACGTCCCGTTTCCATGGCTCAAATAATGCGTCCCGTGATGCGTGTCTGTGGGACGCTAATTGTCCTACTTTATGGTAAATCTGGCCCAGCTTAGAACAGGGTTTAACTTTCAATACAATTGAAAAGAATTTTATTACATTTTGGAGATAAAAAAAATTGATCAAATGTCCCAATCACAGGACAATTAGTTTTTCTTTTTGAAGGAGTACTTGTGCCAGTGGGCACAGGCCCTAAGAGTCACCGCGCATGTGTCCACAGACATATAATACATGTGCCCTATCTATGCCCTATGGTGCGTCACCATAGACAATGAGCAGACGTTCTAAAAATTGAATTCAAATCTTTTTGGTGGATCCGAAGTGAACTATAATCATAGAGATAATACATAGTACCTATACTATTTCTATGACTATAATAGAAAACAGTATTTAACAGCGTTACATAATATACACAAAAGCAATACAAAACTGTACATAGAAATAATAAGTAGGTGACTCCCCTGCAACCTGTATCATAATAAAACTTTTTAATTTTATTATAGTTGCCTCATAGAGATAATACATAGTACCTATAACTAGAGAGCTTACTGCTATAATTAGTTGTACGAAATTTTGTGCCCACATGAAACTCACCCGAGATTCAGCGGTGTCCCTCTCGCACACATGGCCATTACTCATCAACTTAGTAATCTACTAAATTGGTATTTTCAGAATCGTTTTTACATACATATTAGAACTAATGAAACTTCTACCCACGGCTATCAAAATAAACATAAAAAAATTGACGTGCTTTAAATATTATATTAAATATTATTATTTCCATACGTTATTCAATAAGATTGATTATTACAATATTTGGATACCAGTAGTTAAAGAAGTTTGCATGCGGGAAACACTACATCATTCAAAATGGCTTACATTGTCAACTTAGTTGTCAACCTATTGTCAACATTCGTGGTTTTCATAGTTCAGAAATAAACGTAATCAAACATTATTTTTGTGCCTAGAATAATTTTTTGGCGACAAGATGGTAAATACTTGAGTTATGATTGGGTGCAAACGAGAATATTATCCTGGTTGTGGAATATCGTTCCATAGGTAAGTTTCATTGAGTAGTGTGACAATATATTTTTATTTTGTGGGATATAGTTGCTCCATGTACTTATTTTAGATCGTTTCACATAACATATAATACAGTCCACTAAGTTAAATAATTTACGTACTTTAATAAATTTGGATTTGTTTTCCATAATCTGTAATGCGTAGCATATTTTCGATGCATTTATTGTTTTGTATAATTTGAGTGATTCCAAGTATAGTATAAGTATACATACAGGGTTATTTGTAAAACACCGGCAACGCATTAAGGGGTGAAACTACTCATCAATATGAATAACCATGAAATCGCGAAAAAAAAATCAAACTTTTCATACAAAAGATTAACCTTGCTCCATCAAAATGTATGAAAAGTTTGAATTTTTTTTCGCGATTTCATGGTTGGTCCCGTAGTAAAAGTTGTTGATATTGATGAGTAGTTTCACCCCTTAAAGCATTGCCGGTGTTTTACAAATAACCCTGTATATAGTTTAAGTTAATTTGTTGAAATCATTTGTTGTTTGTTGTGCCGAATAGATAATAATGTTTTTTTGTATCTCTTATAAAATGATGGACTTTATTAAAATTCCATGTTTGTTTTTTTCAGGATTCCAGCTGATAATAAGCAGAGGGTATTATGGATAACAGCCACGAACCTTGACATTAGTGTGTAAAAGTTCGCATGTGTTTGTGGCGTAAATTTTAAAGATAATGAATTATTTAACAGCAGCAAAAATAAAATTAAAACCTGAAGCAGTTCCTTCAATATTACCATAGGTACTATTGTAATATGTTTAATAATTATCAGTTGTTGTATGTGTCTGTTGTATAATGTTGTGTGTAATTGTCTGGTCTGTAATAGTTTATACTAATATAAAGTATAACACATTGCACAAACTTAAGATTCACACACTTTGCTTATTGTTTATTTGTGTTTAATATTTTCCTATTAGTATAGTTAGATGGATTAAACTTTTACTGGATTTGGATATTGTACTTAGATATTTTGCCATAATGAAGATCATTTTTGACATTACAGATAGCCACAAAAAGAAAAAAAAAACTTCTGAGAAAAATCAGTGCTTTCCGGACATTTTACGACTGCCAAATAAATTGTACGTGCAGGAACATCTGGTGAATCAGGGCATGTAGGATCTTGTAGTAAATGGGAAGATGTTGCAGTTTCCAGTGAACCACCAAATAAGAAAGTAAAGCAAGAGGAAACAAGCACATAAACCCAAAATACAACTATAATGCCAACACAATTAAAATTACAATCAACCATTAAGTTTCTAGCCGGTCTCTTCTCCATAGAACCCGGCCCACTTTGGAACCGTGCATCTAGAATCTCAACGTTTTGACGAAACGACGACGACCTTTTTATGCCGATTTGAAATTAAAAAAAGTTTTGCTTTGACTTTCATTCATTGTGTTTTATTGCTTAATGTTGTGAATGATGATTATACTTGAGTTTGCCAAACACGAATATTATAATAAGTGATATTCGATTCTGCAGCACTAAGCATGGGTTACCCTTTCTGCTATAATAGGAAAGATCTCATAAAGAAAGGTCGTAGGATGGTCGCAAAGCTAAAAGAGAAAAAGAAAAAAGAAAGAAAAAGTAGAAGAGGAATTAAATTTGTATCTTCAAATGTTAAAATCTAATGTTTCCTATGACTAGAGCTGCCAGATGTCCGGAATATTCACGCATGACATTTTATTATACACGTAATCTGTGTATAAGAAAATGTCCGGATTTTTCCGCAATGTCCGAAATTTTCTCTAAATTTTCTTTTTTATTATATAGTAACCTTGCATATGCCTATTTATATATTATGCCTTGCCTGTGACTCTAATTATAACCAAAAGGGTGTATGTATATTTGTAAGAACGTTTAGATACACTGTATGGACCGTATATTTCACTATTTACTAGGAAAAAAACAATTCTTACTATTCGATATCAGTAGTTAATTACCTGATAACTATTCTCATAACATAATTAAATATTTCTATCATGTCCTACTTTTAACTAAAATGTATGGTTACCCTATTAAACAAGGACACGGCTACCAAAAAGTATTCTCCCTCAGACCGGCTTTACGGCACTATTCAGCGTTCCAGTACTTGTACTATTTCTATGAGTTGCCTATATCTATGGTTGCATGATTGTGCATCATGCATAGAGATAATATATAGTACCCAAATAGTACCGCATCATGTTTCTCATTATTAGTAGGTACTATTTTTAAATTCATAATTAGAACTTTCTTGTATCTAGATAATATCTTTAGTGTATCTCAAAGGTGTATCTATACTCAAAGGTGTATCTAGATAAAAGTTGACAGAGTTTCGAATCCGGTCTCAGCATTGAAACTTTTTGTATATATTTTTTTAGTTATATAATATTAGTAACAATGTAGTAACATATATTTTAAAAAGTGGCCAAGTGCGAGTCGGACTCGCTCACGAACGGTTCCGTACCATTATCTATAAAAACGACAAAAAAATCACGTTTGTTGTATGGGAGAACCTTAAATATTTATTTTATTCTGTTTTTTAGTATTTGTTGTTATATACTTTTTATAATACATCATATTCTGTGAAAATTTCAACTGTCTAACTATCACAGTTCATGTGATACAGTCTGGTGACAGCCAGACACACAGACAGACAGACGGACAGCGGAGTCTTAGTAATAGGGTCCCGTTTTACCCTTTGGGTATGGAACCCTAAAAACAACATTCGAGCACCCGCACTCCACGCGGACGAAGTCGCGGGCACAGCTAGTGTATAATATATGCCTAAGAAATTTAATATAATGCCTAAAATCGACCGAAAATGTATTCGCATCTATTTCATACATTCCCTAAATCAGTTCAGCATTACATAAAATTCCTGAAACGTGTCTTTAATTACTACTGTTTTGTAATAATTATATATCACAGCTAATCAATTTTTATTTGAATTCACTAGGAGATCGTCTTTATCAAAACTAAGAATAGAAAGTACTATCTCAGTTTGGAAACCTGGTTAAAATTCGGATCTGTTGTGCTAGCGGCTTTATTGCTCCAAGCCGTATTGTGGAAATCCGCACAGGAGTACGTGCGACTCATAGCTACATTAGCTCTGCTATCTTCCTGGTTCAAAATGATGTTCCTGCTGTCGAGGTTCCCAGATTGGGGATTTTATGTACTTATGTTTGGCAAGGTTGCGAGTAAAGTATTCAAAGTGAGTTTCATAATTGTTTTATTTAACTTTCCTTTGTAACATATGTATTTTGTTTATCACAGTTCATAACATTTCATACATTTTAAAATTACTTTATTTTATCTCACTTCGCATCTTTTTTTTTTTCAGATTCTATCATCTTTCATTTTCCTCATTTTTGGCTTCTCCATCTGCTTCATGATACAATTCCGTGCACATCCACCATTTGAGAGTCCTTGGGCATCTTTTCTCAAAACCATGGTCATGATGACGTCAGAGTTTGATTACGAAACAAATTTCAGTATAAATCGCGCCGAGGAGGTATCAGCAAACAACATGAAATTGACATTGTTTTGAAAGTGCCTGCAAAGGCCCAGTTGAAATAAAAATCTTTGACTTTGACTTTGACTTTGACATCATACTGCGCATTATATTTTTGACGTTTCTCATTCTAACTTCAATAGTTCTAATGAATCTTATGGTCGGCGTTGCTGTGAATAACGTAAACCATTTAGAAATTACAGCGAATATAAAGAGATTGGAGAAACAGATAGAATTTATAACCACATTTGAGGATATCGCTTATAAAATCATCAAGAAAATCCTCCCACGCAGTTTACTCCCTTTGTTTTTAATATCCATACATTTGGAGAATCGTATTGTTTTACAGCCTTATCGAGCTACTTGCCCTTACTCTAAACGTTTACCAAAGCATCTAAGAGAAGCCATTATTAAAACTTGTGAAAAAAGTCAGTTTCATAAATTACAGGAGAAGCAAATGGAAGATGTGTATAGCTTAAAGGAAATGAAAATTAAACTAGATCAAATTTATAGCGTCATTGTTACAAAACTGGAAAATGCATCAGAAAATCTGGGAAATCCAGACACCATAGCGAAAATTGACAGTATGCGTTATGATATAGAATTAATAGAGAACGGGGCTTTTCGTTTTTAGCCGTTGACGACACCGACCTTGCACCGACAATGTTAGCAGCTGTAATCACACTGAAGTATCGGCGTAAAGTATCGGACCGACCAGTTGACGACATTGCCATAATAAAGTAAGAAGCAGTAGTAAAAGGTCATAAGTCTGCTTATGGATATTTAGATCTGATAAAAAGTAAGCTTGTCAAAATTATACATTGTCATACAGGGATCACCCAAAACATTGTGAAAATATAAGTCACGTTTTCATAAAATACATTATAATGGGGAAGAGAAACAAGTGCGTTTATTCAAAATAGAGAATACGTTTAGAACATCGACATATTAAGATAGGACCCATATTCGGCCTCCCTTTACCGCTTTTCTTCACAAGGCGCAACAAACTCAGCTCTCCAGTCCCTGTCTTTCAGAAATCTTAGATACTACTAGCTTCCGCCAGCGGCTTCGCCCGCGAGATATCTTTATAAATTATAGCCTATGTTACTCAGTGATAATGTAGCATTCTGCTTGTAAAAAGAATTTTTAAAATCGGTCCAGTAGTTTTTGTTTATCCATTACAAACAAACAAACATACAAAAAATCTAATCTTTTCTCTTTATAATATTAGTAGGTATATATAGTATAGTTTATTATCTATATAAACCTAGAAAATTACCTAGCTTACTATAAATAAATATAAAGAGGGGTTCACCATTTTTAAAATAGCTGTCTGTTTGCTACCTATTCAAGTGAAAACGGCTAAACGGATTTCACCGAATATAGAATAGCTATAGCCATAACTTAAAACGCATAAGTATATTATTTTATTTCTATCGGTTGAGAAGATCATGAGATACAGATACCCCTCTATTATATACAAAAGAGAAGTCATAATATATGGTGCACCGTGCTATTGATAATGCAGATCTAAATTATCATTCTATTTTTATCATCATGGTAAGTGATACTTAATGATGACAAAAGGAAGCTGAGCGTTAAATTTTAACATTTCCAACTGTTATTTTGACAATAGACATTTAAAATAAAATAACATTTGAAAATACAAATAAGGATAATCTCAGAAACCCCACCTTTTGTTTCTAGCTTACTAGAATTATTCTAAAGATTTATTATCTACTGGATTTATCACTTTAAATTTAATTTTAGTGTTTAAATGTTTTTTTTGTGTTTACTGTCAGTTCGTAGCTCACTGTATTCTTGTTATTGTAGTTGTTGCACTGTCACATTTAAACTGTCCTAGTATAATACTGTCATGATTGAAGCGTTAACAATTGTTGGTGAACCTATTAAAATAAAATAAGATTAAAATAAAAATTACCTATAAAATACCTATAAACCTGTTTAAATTACCTATAAACCTGTGCAGCACACACAGTACAGTACAGTAGTTTTTCAGTACAGTATCAGTACTGAAAAAAGACATTTCATATTATGTATTCTCTGTTGACTGTCGACATAAATTAGCAACTATAAGCTATACAAAAGAGCTACAATGATATCTCGCACCACCTGAAAAATTTGCTAATGCCGTCCCTGCTTTAGGGTAATCACTATTCACGCTTGTAATCGGAATTTTTGACATTTCAAGAATTTTCATTGTATTTGTGTTGTTCCAATTGTCGAACGGAATGATTTTTAAAGCATAGAACCTACTGCACAATGTCAGATATCCCACGAAGAGCACTGATTTAAACAGCACTAAAATGAATAACATCAAAGCTATTCCACGAACGGCACCAATATAAATTTTGGTTTGGTGCTATTCGTTTCAGTGCTCTTCGTGGAATACAAATACTCTACATTGTCGAATTGTCAAAACTGAATTGATTCTGATTCATGTATTTGTATATTATTACTAAGATTTATATTGTATTGTGTTTTTACCATTGTAATTTTAAATTATATTTTTTTTGTGATTTCCCTGCATAGGTAAACGTGTTATATACAACATGTAACGGAATAAACGCAAGACCTCAGACACGCCAATTAGAATATTAAATTATTATAAAATATACTATAAAGCTCGATTACCACTGACTCACTCACTCACTCACTCATTGACATAATTGTTCTCCCAGAAGGAGCCGTGGGGGGTAAAAGTCATGTATGAGGGTCGTATAGAAGGGGGTCCAGTGAGTCCGGGAAAAATCCGAAATGACCTGAAAGTGGAACGCTGACCGGAACTGCCCTACGGATCTCGAAAATGAAAAGTCGCAAACCTATACCGCCGGAACTAAAAATGTCAAGGACCCTGGGCTGTTTGACGAGCCGGTGAAAAAAAGATGGCGTCCATACAAAAAAAGATGGCGGCCATACAAAATTGAAACGCTCACCGTTCCGCAACCGTCAGAGATAGCGGGGGGGTGCTCGACCAAATGTCATAGAGGACGACGGGGGCTTTCCGGTGGGGGTCATAAAAATCCAAGATGGCGGATTCAAAATGGCGGCCAAAAAAAAATATGGTCCGAGTCGGCTGAAAATTGGCATCCAGGGATTTTCGGGGGCACCGATTCATAATCCGGGATCAAATTTTTTTTTCCGCTATTTTCCAATATGGCCGCCATACAAGTGTTCATTTTAGATTTTCACCCAATTGTTCTCCCAGAAGGAGCCGTCGGGGGTAAAAGCGATGTATGGGAGTCGTATAGAGGGGGGTCCTGTGAGCTTAAGAAAAGTCCGAAATGACCTGAAAGTGGAACACTGACCGGAACTGCCCTACGGATCTCGAAAATGAAAAGTCGAACACCCACACTGCCGGAACTAAAAATGTCGAGGACCCTGGGCCGTTTGACGAGCAGGTGAAAAAAAGATGGTTTCCATACAAAAAAAAATGGCTGCCATACAAAATCAAAAAACCAAATTTTTTTTAGTTATGTTACAAACTCCACCCAAAAAGCCCACGCGGGCCGCATGCGGCCAGCGCACCCGCGCGACCTCTAGTTAAATTATAAAACTAAAATAACATCTGTAATTTAATTTAGTTAAACCAAACCAAATCACATAATATAAAATAGTTGTCCTGACTAAACGTAAAACGTTTGAGCATACTATTCTCTACGCACACACTCATAGCAATGTTTATAGCGGCGAGCGCACACCAGCGCACACCAGTTCGCCCGCCATCAGCTGGCTAAGCACTGCAAGTGTAGTCACTAGGTACGTCAGTTCAATGACCGAAAATTATGATTCCATCTTTCCATCACACTTTCACAGGCTTTGGACTGGCGGTTTTGAATAATTTAATTTAATTTTACGATTGTATTAAATAATCTACATTAGCAATACGAATCTAAGATATTAGGCCTAGTAACGGGGATGTATTTTTAAACCAAGCGACATTTTGCCCGACTGTGATGTATCAGTAAAGTAGGGCGGAGCACCCGGGCGGCGGCGCCCGCGCCGCCAACCGCGCGCCCCCCGCCGGCCGCGCCGACACGTGTAGGTAGGTACTATCATCGGACACCGGGGAACGCAGAACTTTTTTATCTCAGACGCGTAACTTTCGCGACATTACCCTCTAAACCCTGATAAGTCGTGTTTACCGTTTATTACGTGTAAAAAATATTCAAAGTCGGCGTGTTTAAAAGATTTGAATCATAATATTTACAGTAATTAAAATAAAATCGTATTAATAGGTACTTACAGAATTTACACTAATTTACACTACTTCTTCGTCCCATTTTCATTAAACTTTCAAAATGACCACCGCCTTGTTCGATGCACTTTGTAGCACGCTTTCTTAAATTTAATTTTAGTTTGCTAAGAACCTCAGTGTCATTTTTCACTATCACAAATGCGTGTTCGATTTTTTGTTTGAGGTCATCGACACTTGTTGCCTCGTTTACATACACAAGGGATTTTATTCGACCCCACAAATAAAAGTCTAACGGCGTTAGGTCAGCCGATCTGGGAGGTCACTGTACAGGTCCCCCACGACCAATCCAACGCGTGCCATATTCCGCATCAAGATGCCGTCGAACGGTCCACGTGAAATGCGCGGGAGCACCATCGTGTTGGTAAAAGACTTGTCGTAAAAGTACGAGAGGGACGTCGTCTAATAACACCGGCAATGTCTCCTGCAAGAACTGTAGGTAGGTATCTCCAGTCAACCTCGGTAGAAAAACGGGGCCGAGTACGTGTGTACCGATGACGCCCGCCCACACGTTTACAGAGAATCTGTGCTGGAATGAATCCACACGGCATGCATGTGGATTCTCGTGCCTCCACAAATGTTGATTATGTTGGTTGTACATCTCAACACGAGTGAATGTACTCTCGTCGGTCCAAATAATATTTTGTTGCCAGTTCTCCAACACCCATCTACAAAACTCTAGACGTGGCAAGTAGTCGCTCGGCGTTAGCTCCTGACAACGTCGTAGGTGGAACGGGTGTTCTCCATCAGCATGTAATGTTCGCCACACGTACATGTGACTGCAGTCGAACAATGGCGCTGCCTCTCTCGTGCTACTCTGTGGATGCTCGTCGAAATAATCGAGAATGTTTGCTTGCAAACGAGTACTGCGCACATTTGTCCCTCTATCCAAGGCCGTGTTAGGACGAAACGTCCCGGAGTCCCTCAGACGCTGAGTTGCACTTAGCATCGTCCTGGCGCTCACTCTGGTGCCATATCGTTCATTCATCACTCGACAAGCTAACTCGACATTATCGTCACAACGAGCCAGTGTCCTCACCATCTCCGTGTACTGGATATTGGTATAACGGAAAGCCATCGCGCGCGTAAACAATAAAATGTGACAACAACAACGAAACACAACCACTGAAACATGTCAAACATGTCAAACGTCAAAGGGGTAGCTGGTAAATTTTACTTTATCTATGTGGTAAATCGACATCGGCTCAATTGCCATATCGAAAGAAGAAGAAGAAGAAGAATGCATCTCGCTCTTTCACATTATTCTTACTATTGCAAAAAACATTTTGGCATTTCTCAACAAAACTTTGTGAAATGCGAACTACAAATTCTGTCCTGCATTTAAATGAGCCTTATTGGTTGGTAATAAGGGTTAAATTTCCTTAAATTAACTATTTTATTTAATGCACACTACCTCAAATGTAAAATGCATTGATATTATTTACGTGTGTGTATGGATATCTATGAACGAACTACAAATTCGCTCGTGCATTCAAGAAGGCTTTATTACTTTGGAATAAGGCTTAAATTTTCTTAAAGCAAAGATTTTATTAACTTGTTACGACGCGGTGGTTCTAATTTAAGATAAATAAAAGATTTTTTAGGGAAAAATTAACATATATAAATTATGATGGAAATCGATTCAGAAGCCGATTCTGAACAAACAACTTTCAGGTCTTGCGTTTATTCTGTTACAGGTTGTATAACTAATTACAATTACTACCTATGTACGGGCTGCTAGTTGTGTCGTACACCTTTAACACTGCTTGAAATGATAGTCACTGGTAACTAGATAAATCCGTTTATTGGTAACTAAACTACACAGTAACTAAGATGCGAATGATAATTGTTGTGATTGCTAACTGATAATGAATGTTATGTAAAATGAGTGCACGCGTATTGATCGTTGATCGTGAACTGTCGAGTATTGACCTAAATAATGCGAGGTGAGGGAAATGTGCTGACATTACAATGTACGGTTGACTCGTACAACCTATAAATACAAAGTTAAGTTTAGGATAGTAGATACTTAACTAGATTCATTTTGAGGTTCATTGTATTATAATTTAAATTGTTATTAATTTGAAAACAATATATACATTGAAATTAAATTTATTTTGTTTTATTTGTTATTTTATTGCCCGTGAACTGGTAAAGATTTTTTTAATAATAATTGGTAGGTACTTATATTTATATTGGTAAGTATATAATTATATGATATAATGTAAGTACTTACATACAATTTTAAATAGCTTTTGCACTATACAGCGTGGCGCAAAAATTTTGAAGACTTAAAATATCCTATTATTCTTTTTTTTTTTTTAATGGTATATATTATATATATATATATATACCTATAATCAGCGAGGAAATTGACATTTCTCAAAAAAACCTCTTGATAGGCTAAATCGACTCTATTTCTCAACAGGAATGTCTCCTCAGGAATGTAGTATTGAACATAAACCACCAATGTTATATCTGGTAACACCTGTATTCTATGCAAATAAATATTTCTTATTTCCTATTTCTCCAAACCACTGACGAAATCGTACTTACCGAATTTGAGAAAAATACAACAAACTATTTTCCATACATTTTCTATGAAAACATACCTTCGTATTCGATTAAGTGCAGTAGTTAACGATACAAGATTATAGAAAGAAAACAATTAAATGATGTTTGTGAATGTACTCTCAGGTGAATTTTAGAATAATCTACAAATGAATTATATTGGGCCAGTTCGATTTGAAATTGATGACTAATTACTAAAAAACAAAATAAAAAGTCTTTTAAATCATTTTTACCTGTTTCTTTTATAAAATTTAAAAATAAACAGTCGTTTTTCCTATCTTCCCGATGCCATGTGAAATAACCTAACCGTCCAAAACCGCCGACTCCAACTAGAATAGGAGCTGTAACTTTTGAACGGTTGAACAGATTTTCATGAAACATAGCTAAGATGATACCCGATTAAACTAGCTTTTCATTAAAAAAACTACATTGATATTGGTCCATCCGTTTTAGAACTACGATGCCACAAACAGATATACAGATACACACTACAAACTTATTATACCCTCTTTTCTGTCCGGGGTTAAAAATAACTATTATCATAAATTACGTAAATTCCCATGTAGTCATGGGTATTTACTTAATTCCTGATAATTGTTTATTTAATATTAACATAAACCGCAGTAAACAAACTTATTATTGATGTTTGACACAAAACAACAAATAATTACTAAGCCTTAGAGGAGCAGTGGAGCCCTGACACAACAAACACACACACACAGCCTGAAAGAGCAGTATAGATGGATTATAAACGAAAACAGGAATAACTCAAAGACAGACGAGCGAGAGGTCAGCGGGTCCACCGCCTAACTCTGGTGGTAATTAACAACAACACTTTTAATGAAGTTCATTACGATTGTAAAACGCTGAACATCGAGCTACCTTGTAAAAAAACCCTATAGTGAAGTTCGCGGTGAATGACAAGTAAATCCCACTCATCCAATGCGAATCCCGCCCATTATACTATTGACGAAGACCCACTCCTGCAGTCCTAACAAAAATATTTAGCTTAGTTGGAGGGGATGGGGGTCAACAAGAATACTAGTAACTTGTGACTACGTGGTCTGGTCTACAATCTACAAAAAAACGTTGGAAGTCATTTGAAAATAATAAAAGATTTAAAGAGTTGATTGATTTGACGACACGGTTGGCGCAGTGAGTAAGCGATTAGCTTTCTTCGATACATGCCGTGGGTTCGATCCCCGCACGGAACAAATATCTATATGATCTACAGATAGTTGTTTCGGTTCTGGGTGTGTGTGCATGTGAGATATATGTTTGTAAACTGTACCATCGATAAAACAGGTGATATATAAAAGAATTTTAAATTGATTTATATTATATTCTCTGTGCGTATCTAAACTGAGATATAGTGCCACAAACTTATCTGACCCGAAACCCATTGTAACATCTCACACATTATTGTAACCCACCTATGTTTGCAAATAAAGCATTCTGATTCCGGTAATAGCGTCGCTGCCGTCTCTATTACCAAGGACGTATCTACATCTCTAAAAATACATTTTTGTTCTGTTGCAACGTTAGTTCCAATTTTGACCACCAGGTCAGATAAGTTTGTGGCACTATAAGACCCATTTGTATCTACGCTTGGTTTGCGAATAAATGTTGAATGTTTGTTTCTTTGACATAGGTAATCTATAGACTAAAATACTTTATCAGCCCGTAAAAGAAAAAGATTAAATAAATACGCTTGATAAATCGGGGTTTACCAACATCTGTTACAAAACCTTCGTATTTCAGGAAGGTTATGTTTCAAGCTGTGGTTTCAAGCATAAAATAATGTCAATCAAAACCATAGAAATAGATCAAAACCGTACAATGACATTTCAAGCTTAATTAAGAATATTTTGTCTATTCCTTGTTCTAAGAGAAAAAGAGACGAATGATTAACGATGACGTCACAAATTTCTTAGCAATACAATAGATCATATTAATATACAATAGATATTAAATAAAATAAACTTTAAAAAAAAAGTTTAAGTATATAAAATAAGTATAATTTTCTTAAAAAACTTAATAGCTTCTGAAGTCGGTGCCACTGTCAAATGCCTTGAAGAATTACAGGAAACTTCAGAAGCTGTTAAGTTTTTTAGGAAAATTATATATTTTATACTTTTTAGTTTATTGAAGTCGGTGGTAGACCCGCAAATTGAAGATTACAGAGTTTTGATTATGCTATCCCTCCTCTTGACATAAGTTTTTATTTCATTTATTTACCTATTATTATTAATCTACTAACATTTATAGTTCTTACTATCGGTTAGTAACTCACGGCATGAGAAAGGCATTTTGTTTGCCTGGGCAACGTACTTATTTCAGTTCTGTTTGTTCTACACATAGAAATAGTACAATACTATGTATTATCTCTATGGTTCTACATAACCAAGATGCTAAGGCTAACATTCAGAGACGACAGAAACGAGTCTAAGCGTGAACTTACGCTTCCATCTGTCAAACTTACGAACAAATTTTGACAGATGGAAGCGTAAGTTCACGCTTAGACTCGTTTCTGTCGTCTCTGAATGTCAGCCTGAATGCCTGACCGCATTTTCATATCACCAACGCGACGTCAATTATTGTTAAACAATGGGTTGCAGCCGATGGAATTATCTTACAAAAAACGTCATACCTAAACTTACACACGTCATAGCTCCCCGACTTCCCCGTACGTTATGTACCCCGTACGCAGCACGCAAACATTCGCACACGACAAACAGCATTTTTAACGCCCGACGAAGGTGTTATATGTGTATCTGTGTGTCTGTCTGTGGCATCATAGCTCCTGAACGGATAATCAGATTTTGATTAAGGTTTTTTCGTTTGAACGGTGTCTTAGTCGAGAGATTTTTTAGCTATTTTTCAATAAAATCTGTTCCGCTGTTCAAAACTTACAACTCCTTTTCTAGTTGGAGTCGGAGGTTTTTGACGGTTAGGTTGTGTCTTGATTAACGTTTAATGTCCGTTTATTTCAACTGTTCAGCGAAGGGATAACTATCATTTACTTCGTATTCTTATTCTTTGTAGTCTTTTTCTACCTGTACTGTACTTGTGTACCTATTAAAAATGGTTGAAACCAATTCAGTAGCCAGACCAGACCTGTATTACCAGAGTCAATGTTCATTACCATTTTGGATATGCGGTAGAGCCCCAGAATCGACACCAATTTATTATTTGCCCCAGTCGAAGTGATTCGGCGGGCAAAAGCTTAATGAATCATAACTCAATGACTTATTAACAATCAGTACAAGCTTATGAATCACAACTGAGATCTATTTGCCTTCATTGGTTTATAGTATAAGGAAAATTACGTACATTGTATAATTATTACTGAATTTCTAAAATGGCAATTAGTATTGAGAATAGACGCGCGTCGAGCGCATTGTGCAACTCAGGAATAAGCCAAAGAAATGAGTAAGAACATGAAAAAGGAAGTCAGGAATCAAAAAGCGGTATCATTGCACGAGGCTGAAAACTCCGGTGAGCTATAAACCATTATTATAATATTACTAGCGGCCCGTCCCGACTTCGTTCGGGTACAAATTAGCCGGTAGATACTTTTTAATTTTCATCAATTCCTGACTTCTTACAAATCGTTCGGCTTCAAAAAATACGAACTCTCATATAACTATTTTATCCGCTTTGAGGTTGAATTTCGAAAAACACGAAACCGATTTTGTTTTTAATTTTAACCAAAAGCTTAAATACAATCACGTTTCTAACTTCAAAAACATTTTTCACTCCTTTATCGCCCCTTTGTGGGATGAATTACCAAAAACACAGAAACACGTGTTTCTTTATTTCTAACCAAAAGCCTAAATCTCAATTTTCACGTCTCTCACTTCAAAAACAATTTTCACCCCTATTTCGCCCCTATAGGGGATGAATTTCCAAAAACGCGGTAACACATGTTTCTTTATTTCTAACCAACAGCCTAAATCTCAATTTTCACGTTTCGCACTTCAAACACAATTTTCACCCCTATTTCGCCCCTTTAGGGGATGAATTTTCAAAAACGTGGTTACACGTGTTTCTTTATTTTTAACCAAAAGCATAAATCTCAATTTTCACGTTTCTCACTTCAAAATCAATTTTCACCCCTATTTCGCCCCTTTAGGGGATGAATTTCCAAAAACGTGGTAACACATGTTTCTTTATTTCTAACCAACAGCCTAAATCTCAATTTTCACGTTTCGCACTTCAAAAACAATTTTCACCCCTATTTCGCCCCTTTAGGGGATGAATTTTCAAAAACGTGGTGACACGTGTTTCTTTATTTTTAACCAAAAGCATAAATCTCAATTTTCACGTTTCTCACTTCAAAAACAATTTTCACCCCTATTTCGCCGCTTTAGGGGATGAATTTCCAAAAACGCGGTAACACGTGTTTCTTTATTTCTAACCAAAAGCCTAAATCTCAATTTTCACGTTTCGCACTTCAAAAACAATTTTCACCCCTATTTCACCCCTTTAGGGGATGAATTTTCAAAAACGCGGTATCACGTGTTTCTTTATTTCTAACCAAAAGCCTAAATCTCAATTTTCAGGTTTCTAACTTAAAAAACAATTTTCACCCCTATTTCGCCCCTTTAGGGGATGAATTTCCAAAAACGCGGTATCACGTATTTCTTTATTTCTAACCAAAAGCCTAAATCTCAATTTTCACGTTTCTAACTTAAAAAACAATTTTCACCCCTATTTCGCCCCTTTAGGGGATGAATTTCCAAAAACGCAGAATCACATGTTTCTTTATTTGTAACCAAAAGCCTAAATCCCATTTTTCATCTTTCTCACTTCAAAAATGAAGGGACTCCCATACAAACTTTTTTCACCCCTTTAGGGGCTGAATTTTCAAAAATCCCTTCTTATTGCTTGCCCACAATACAAAAGGACCCTACTTTCCAAATTTTGTGACTCTAGCTTCAGTAGTTTCGGCTGTGCGTTGATGATAAGTCAGTCAGTCAGTCAATCAGGACTTCTCTCTTTATAATATTACTATGATATGATGAAAAAATGTGACTTTTTGTTTGATATTGCATCCAGACAGACACCTGAATGCAGAGTTTTATACAATTTATTACATTTATGTGTAATTCACGTCAAAAGGTTTTCTCAACCCACAAGTACCTAGTCTTAATGACGAAAGTTTTCTCTTCACGACATAATTATTTACAGCACATGTTTTTTTAAATTCTTCTCTTGTTGCCTATCTTTTTTTTCTGTGCATTGTGTTTTCTATTGTCTAATCTGAATAAATGTATTTTCTTTCTTTCCTCTTCTATCTGCTTGGAAAGCAAGCGTTCAAACACTAGGCTATAACTGCTGACTCTGTAATTACTGTGGTATATTGGTATATTAAATTCATCGTAATTGGTATAATACTACTTACGTAATGCTTATTGTTTGAGTTTTCCTAATGCGTCACTGAAAATCTTACTCAGTATTTGTTTATTTTGTAAATCCAGGGAATTATAACGATTTCCGTAAGTAAATTATTTTCGTAATGCCGAACCACAATTTATAGGTACCCTCAGACTAAAAGAAATATTTTAGTTCGAGATACAATCACGAATTCACGATACATCACGATTCACGGTGATACACTTCGCAATATGTGTTATTTTAAGTATCATCATATGTTTTTTTTATTTTTTATACGTATTACCTATATTTATTCATTTATTTGTATCGTGGTTGCCCGTGGCATCACAGCAACGGTCCCATCAGAATAACAGCGCTGTGACATTTTCTATTTCTAAATGTCACAGCATTGCTCAGATGGGGGCCATTTTTGGTCTCGTCCAGGTTGCTTTAATTATTGTTTTTCTTTTGTTATTACTATTGTTTTATTTTTGTACTTTTGTACTTTTATTTGTTTCTGGCGAGTCCAGAATAAAACTGTTTTCCTACTTCTTTCTTTCTTTCAATCTAAATGCTTTGAACGACTGCAGTCCACTTAGTTTGTAGGTACCTAATGATGTAACACATTAATATTTTTCACGTTATTGTAGCTTACGTGCTACGACAAGGTATCACGACAGCTATGATAACATAAAAAATGTGGAAACAAAACCAATGCTTATAAGATTAAACATGAATACCTACTTAATACAATCTTTCATTTTATTTTAGATGGAGAAACTCTTATTGGGGAAAATGCAGCGTTATTGGGAGTCGTCAAGAACCTGGACGCCAAAGACGACTCACGGTACCTTTGATTCCTCATCTCTTTACCTTCAGTACCTAACTACCTAAGCTTGTTTTCTAAATATCACAAAACCGGCTTGATTGCATCCTTGTCCATTCAAGGATAGCTCGCACTATCAACAACAGCGTTTGTGACCGCGGAGACAGTTCTCTCGCACCGTTGACGCTGTCGAATGGAAAGGATTTCCACCATTGTGGTGATCAGAACCTTGTAACTCAGCACAGAGAGGGCTTTGACCGCTCCCTACTTTTATTAACGGATGTCTTTGAACCTGTCTAAATGCCATTTCAGTTTTTGTATCATCATAAGGACCCCTGTTAAGTACCTGTCTTAGGGTCTCTCCACACGATGTGATACAGTGTCGCGACGTCATTGCTACGGGCGGCGTCGCAGCGGCAACGTGCGGCGATGACAGGAGAGTTCTACTGCACAAACAAATGAGCGGCGCCACAACGTTGCAAGTCCCATGTGCGCGGCGCTGGAGCGCACCGGATGACCATACCATGGATATTTTTAAGTACGACGCCGCAGAATCACAGAGGCGCCGCGCCGCCGCCGCTACGCATCGTGTGGACAGACCCTTTCTCCATCTTTAACTTCTTCCGACTCAGTAAACGATTTGAAAAAATATTTTTTTTTTTCTTTTTCAGAGTGAGGAGTTCGACCTTTTCCGATTATAGCAGGAATGGAAAAAAACCACCGTCTCAGGCAGCGACGAAAACCAACACCAATTCCATGGAGTGGCTTGAAGTAACTCTATCAAGGAGGCGAAGCGTAACTCGCGTTTACAAGTACAACACACGACTTATAGAATGCATCGCAGATGGGGACACTGCATACATGAGCAGGTTCGTACCTACGTAGGAAGGGTATTGAAGGAACATTGCACTCCTCCATATAAACTTTAACTATACCAAATCACACTCTCCGCCGTTGCATAATATGCTTATAAAGGAGTGCAAAGTTTTCTCTTTACGTATTAATATAGAGATATTTTGACTATTTTTAATTTTTCCGCCACAATAAAGTTACGTAGAAGAATTGCCTAAACTAGGAAAATATCATGTATTTCGGGACACCACTTAGTATAATTATATTGTTCTTAAAATCTAGAGAAAAAGTATTTACAGAACTGTATTAATAACGGTAAGTTTAAGTAGAGACATAATAATAATAAAGAGCAAAGAGATTAGAATTCTTTTGTCTATATTTAATTTTTGAATTCTGTGTGTAATAGTGTACCTAAGTGTCTGTTTGATTTATATAATTTAATTGTCGAGTTCCATTTAGGGACATTGAAAAGATTTTTGGTCTCTTTATAGTCTAGGAACTTAAGGCACCCGCAGATCTTTTTGCATAAGTTTTTTATATTTGAGTAAATAGATAGGGCCATGTTTATTGTATTGTATAGAGAGCCTCCAAGAAAACCAGAAAAAGCGATTTGTGATACTGTTGACGTGACTCCAGCATATTTAGTTAGTGTCACACACAATATTGCGAAAATTTAAAAAAAAAATAAGTTCAAAAACTAAAACCCGACTACTGAAAAGGTATGAAACAAGAAAATATTAACACATATTCATAGTGATGTTCAGAGTATAGCCGTGGTCGTATGCCACTTTGCCCTAAACTGTATTGTTTTGATAGGGTAGCTGTAGGTGGCATATGACCACGGCTATCCTCTGAACATCACTATGAATATGTGTTAATATTTTCTTGTTTCATACCTTTTCAGTAGTCGGGTTTTAGTTTTTGAACTTAATTTTTTTTTTCGGAACCGCCAGCAACTGCCGTCAATATATATATATTTGAAATGTGCTAATTAAGCCCTTTCATTTGATACGCAACACGAAAAAATCAAACAAAAAATTTTTTTAGTTCGTTACTTTATGTCTTCTAGAGGGCGCCATATTAAATTTAATGTGACGTCACATAGCCTATAACCAGCGGACCATTAAAACGCTTCCAACGATACCTCATTTGTCGAATTACGATAAGTAGCTTAGAAGTTATGAGGGAACAGATGAACATACATACATACATACTGGTCAAACATATAACCCTCTCCGTAGTCGGGTAAAAAACAAAACAAGCCTGTGAGCCCTATCCAGCCAATGTAAGGCGCGCAAACTAACTCAAACTTTAATCTTAATTGCTTGTTTTATTGTTAACTTGTTAAATATTCGTTTGCTCTAGAATGCTAGCAATGGGCGCCAACCCAAACGCGACGTGCCGACTGACCCACGTCTCCGCCTGCCATATTGCAGCCATGCACAACCACGGTGCTCTAGGCTTGCTGGTCAGCGCAGGCGCTGAGAGCTTGAGGGCCGACAAGCTTGGCAGAACGCCCCTCCATTTAGCCGCCTGGGCAGGAAACGCAAAGCAAATCGCTATTCTACTAAACTTGCCGGAAGGTAAATTAAGTCAAATGGCTTTTAAGCATCGCATCGTTGATAAAAATATATGAAGGTTGATAACGAAATCCTTATATTAATAGCGTCATTCCCTTTTATTAAGTACTGTACATATAGGTATCGGATACGTCAAATGTATCCAACGAACCCCAAGCTTTCTAAAATTTCAATCTCTGACCAGTAAATCTGCCGTTAAATCTCATGCTAGCCGTTGCGATTTGTTTAGCAAACAATAATAGTGGACGGTTATTTTATCATGATTAAAATTTAACCGGACACAATATTAAACTGGGACAAGCACGAGTTTTTTTAACGTTATACGTTAACGTAAGAAATTTTGGATCAATCTTCAATCTTGGCCTACGGTAGGCCAAGCACGAATGTTTTAGCCATAAGCAAAGAAAGGCCTACTCTCAACAGTGGGTGGGTAGATTCAGGTTGTATATGATGTTGATAATGAAAATTGAAGATTATCCTTATAGTTTTAGCAATAGTGAAAACAGAAATAAAATAATAATAATATACCCAACAACGTTTTAAAATTACAGAATAGATAGACAGAGACGGCACTGTAGTGCCATGACGTCATATCCGTATGTTCTAAACTTAATATCAGTCTTGTGGTAAAGGACAGAGAATAGTCTTCCAGAAACTTTAATGGGTTCTACTCTACCAAATATTTACCGATTATTTTCAGCTGTTGTTTTTTTTTAAGTAGGCAACTACCCTATTCAATAACCTACCAAAAAAGACTGAGATCTCCACCCAAATTAATAAATAATAACTAATACCCATAATAACACATTTTCAGCTCTGCAAGAGAGTGTCATGTCACCTGCAAATGTGGAAGAAGTTAAGCGGCATAATTCAGTTGTGCATCAGTTGACGAACACTCCGTGCGAGCTGAACTTACAGTCTACCTTCCCGGATGCTTGGAGCGATGGCATGGAGCATAACTGTAGACACATTAAGGAAATGGTAACAGAAACAGATATAATTCTTCGTAACGTTAGTTTAACACGTTACTTTAACGTTAATTTACACAGTGATACCCTAGCAGTTGAACGCTTGCCTTCCATGCAGGAGGGTCTGAGTTCGAATGCGGCCCGCACCCCTGACTATTCGAATTTATCAGGATAACATCGTGAGGAATCCTGCACATACACTGCCATCACAGTACATTTTGGAGAATATTATGTTCGTCCGAAGAAACCTGCATATGTTTAGTATCAATAGCGATATTCATAAAATGAATACTAGAAATAAGTACAAAATAGTGGTCCCTAAATTTAGATTGACCAAAACAAACAAATCATTTCTAGGTAACGGTGTACGCTTTTATAATAAACTCCCAAAAAGTATTACCGAGCTTACTGATAAAAAGTTTAAAACTCGTGTTAAGCTTATCCTCATAAGGAAGGCCTATTACAGGATCAAAGACTATGTTGACGATAGAGATGTATGGAAGTGATTATCTTCTGCACATGCGGCTTCCCTGGTGACCCACTGCTTCCTGTCTTCACACACTAATTTTAACGCTTCCCTTGTACCTTTTTGGTAGGTACCTATTCTTAATTGGGTGACTGACTTGAGTGTTAAGTACGCACCTACTAGTATTGTATAATTATAATATTATAGTGGTACTTATGATCTTTGCTGTTCTTTTTTTATTTTTTTTATTGTAATATTGTGTAAATTGAGGTCGAATTTTAGCCGGGGCCGCTCCTGCGGCCCCACATTTGTTGTGTAGTACCTAAGCTTGATTTATGAAAAGAGTATCCATGGAGTTTCTTGCCGGTATCTTCTCCAGGACCAACCCACTTGGAACCGTGCGCCTAGAATCACGACGTTTTGAAAGTGCCTGCAAAGGCCCAGTTGAAATAAAAATCTTTGACTTTGACTTTGACTTTGACATCTGAGATGGCCTCATAAAGTTCTCAATAGTGTGTTTAGTCCGCCTACCCGCATCAGGCCAGCATGGAAGGCTTAACTCTACTCATTCTGAGAAGAGGCCTGTACCCAGCAGAGGGCTAGTAATGGGCCAGATTTATTATATTATTTATAACGGTAATTACCTGCTCACGCATCTGAAATAAGCTCTTCGCGCAATATTCTTGTTGGACCAATTATAACAACCGAATTGCCTATCGGTTCATGTAACTGGCATCAAAACAACAATTATCAAATATGGATACATTAATGTCCCTATGAGTTCCGAGTTGCACATGACTCTGAAATCAGTTTACCGACTTAAAGGAGGAAGTTTTCGCTTACCACGGACACTTCAGACATTACCATTTACTATTCATTACTCAGTGACCAACATTGTTTTTGTTGGATTCAACACGAGCATAGTTTTGAATCCAGCATTCGATTGCAGTAGATTGAAGGAGTTCATTTTATTAAATGAAAATATTTTGGTGTTGTCAGTTGCCGCTCTTCCAGCCGGGTTGGACAGCATTACACGCAGCAAGCGCCCGTGCGCAGCACCACTGCGTGCAGCTGCTACTCGCCGCAGGTGCAGATGTATGCGCGCAAGACCTTCTTTGCAGGACCCCACTTGACGTTACCGGCTGTGCTTATTATATGAAGCACAAGTTTGAAGTATCAAAGTAAGTCAGCATCATTAGGTCACACTTATGCTGTTTAGGCTGGAAGCTAGAAGTACCCCAAGTTATATAAAGTTATAATGATAATTTAAGTACAAAAGACTGGGCTTCAACTGAAGGAGAATAAGCAATAATAAAACTATTAAATGTTTGCTTTTTGCAGTTTTCAGGAAACAATAAGGATACTATTGAAAGCAGGTAGCAAGTTCCAGAGTCGTAATGCCAGTAGAGTGAACACTGCACTCCACACAGCAGTGGAGCTTGAGAGCGAGGAGGTCGCAGAGGAGCTACTCAATGGTGGTGCGTCTGCCACAAATTGGAATAGCCAGGGTCTCACGGCGATGCATATTTGTGTGAAGAAACGGTGCAAGGAACTGTTGCAGGTATTTTTCAATATATCCACTCCCATCCACTTAGTGTTACTGTTAGCATGCATCATCCCACTACTGGGCAAAGGCCAGGCTGGTCCAGCCAGTCAGTCAGCCAGCCCATCCATAAAACAAATATAATTTAAGACAAACGAAGTGACTCAGACTATTAAATAGTCTCTGTTATATCTAAGGGGTGATAGCAAAATGCGAGGACTCCATAGACGAAACTCTAGAGCTGGGTAATAAATGGTGGACCGCGGTCCGGATCCGGACCGCCGCGCCTACCTATTTTGTGCGGACCTTATGTAAACAGTACAATATAGTATGTATAAACGGACCGTGACGTTCATAATTATTTTAAAAAACGAACCTCAAATAAAACTAATTGGTGATCCCTGTTCTAGAGGGTGTCATCACAGTAATCGTGTAAATCCCTTATACCACGCACTTTACTGTTCATATAGACTCATCTTAGATAAAAGATTTTTCGATTCAGTACTTAAAAAAAATATTCAAATACGAATTATCCTTTTTTTATTCTCTTTCATCTTCTTTTCTTTCTCATGTGTATAAAAACAATAAATAAATAAATCTGCTTCCAGTGCTCCGCGCGGGATCGTACTTATCGCTCGATTTACCGCAGTTCGAGAACTTGCGCGGAGTGCTGGATATAATACAAATAACGGTCAAGCGAGGCCAGCAAATGAATCATTTCCAATATATTTCGAATCCAATATGCCTCCGTCCAGGATGGTTCTATATAAGCAGTACGAGATTTACACGATTTTTTAATTTATTTTTGTAGCTACCTACAAGTGTAGATTTAACTGCGGTGAAAAAGAATAATAACATGCGGTGGTGGGTGGTAAACTGGGAAAACTGATTTGAATACAAATGATAATAATTATGTAATTTTCTGTAAAGTTTTTTGTTTCCAGCTATTAACGAATTATGAATACAGCAAAGAAGATCCGAACGTAGCTGTGGTGGACGCAAAAGACCAGTGGGGCTTCACTGTACTTCGTGCGGCAGTCAAAGCGGGGTGGACTCAAGGCGTCTGCATAGCTTTAGGGGCAGGAGCTAGCGTCACTATGAAGGTACTTCAAAATTATATTTAAACAAGTGTTAAAAACGTCCTTTACTAAAAGTTCGTTGATTTATCTCAAGTACATCTTATTTATAGAAGTAGTAATCGTGTCCAATAGTATTCCATATGAATTACTTAGGAATTTTGACAATATCACACAACAAAAACAATCAACATAATATGTGTGGAATTCTGAATGTTTTTTTTGTTTTTCATAATAAAGATTGAACATATCTATTTTATCAAAATTACTCGTATAATGTGTTTCAGGCGAATGATGGAGATACTCCCATACATGCCGCAGCAGCATTAGGAAACATGGATATTCTTGAAGAAATATTAACTGTCGCCAAATTTAATTCCGCCATTGACTTTCGCAACGAAAAAGGAGAGACAGCGCTTTTCATAGCAATCAAACACAATAAAATAAATGTTGTAAAACGGTTACTCGAAGTTGGTGCAAATATTAAAGAAGTTTCACTGAAACATGAAAACGTGTTTCATATAGCTGCTCTTTATGGCAATAAAGATATACTGGAATATTTACTTGAATATAATAGCAACACCACAGCAGAAATGATTAATAGTCCTGACCACAAAACTTTCACTCCATTAGTTCACGCCGTATCAAATAACCACCCAGAATCAGTAATATTGCTCATTTCCAAAGGCGCTGTTGTAGATTTTAAAGTAATATACAATGATGATATCAATGACGCAGAAATATGGACTACACCTTTGCACATAGCAGCAAGTAAGAACCATTTTGAGATAGCAAGAATCATTATGGATTATGACATAAGCACCATTCACGTCGTCAATTCTGTGCGCCGTTTGCCCTTACACGAAGCTTGCCGTCATGGAAATAGAAGTATAATTACACTTCTTTTGAACAAAGGAGCTGACTTATCCGGACAAAACGAAAGTTGTAAGACAAAACTTGCACCTATAGATATGTTAATGAATCACTTATCCAAACCGACTGAATTCGTGGAAGAAATGTTTGACTCATGTATATCGAGCCAAGGTATGAATCTTCAAGAATCTAATTGTGAAGTTACCGTCAACTATAGGATATTAGTGCCAAATGATTCTGACAGGAAACAAATGAGGGTTATCAAGGCTCTTGTTAATACCGGGAACAGATACGACCAGAACAGGCTCCTTCTCCATCCTTTGGTACAAAGCTTCCTTTATCTGAAATGGAAGGCGTTATTACCATTTTTCTACACTATATTGGCATTGCACGGGTGCTTCGTATTGGCCCTTAACATCTACGTTTTTTCTGTGTTCTATTACAAAGATACAACTGAAAAAATGCCACGTTATTTTCAACCGCATATATGGAAAAACGTCGTGTTTGTCACGATCTGCTTAATCGCAACACAGGTAATTCGATTAACTAAATTTCTAATATAAATGTATCCTTGGTTGCACCTTTAAATACATTGAGCTTTTGAACTTGAGTGTATGAACTTCGACAGATTTCGTTTTTAGCTTATCTACATTATTATAAAGACAGGTTGCCAACGGATCGCTCTCCTACATATACAGTTGTAGTCGTTTCAACATTATTTGATAAATAGTGATCATAATGCAATTTTTTTAACAATTATTCTTTTTTACATATTTCAGGAGATCATCTTCATAAAAATTAAGAACAGAAGGTACTTACTCTGCTTGGAAACCTGGTTGAAATTCGGGGCTATTGCGCTAGCGATATTGTTGCCCCAATCCGTATTGTGGGAGCATAAGAACCAGGAATGGGCGCGACTCATAGCTACATTCGCTCTGCTGTTTTCCTGGTTCAAAATGATGTTTCTACTGTCGAGGTTTCCAGAATGGGGATTTTATGTACTTATGTTTGGAAAGGTTGCGAATAAAGTATTCAAGGTGAATTTGCATGATTGAGTTAAATAACAGTCCTTTAAAAAATATTTGTGTATTTAAGTTCTTCTCCAGACTCTCCATTTATTAGGAATTCAATTACTTTTTGACATCTCTCACTTTGTATTATCTGTTTTTCAGATCCTATTATCATTCGTTTTCCTCATTTTTGGCTTCTCCATCTGCTTCATGATACAATTCCGTGCACACCCTCCATTTGAAGGCCCTTGGGCGTCGTTTGTCAAAACCATGGTCATGATGACATCAGAGTATGATTACCAAGGAAATATAAATATACTTACCGCCAAAGAAGTATCGGCAAACATCATCATACTTCGCATTATATTTTTGACATTTCTCATTCTAGTTTCAATTGTTCTAATGAATCTTATAGTTGGCGTTGCGGTGAATAACGTGAACTATTTAGAAATGATTGGTAATATAAAGAGATTGGAGAAACAGGTAGAATTTATAACGTCACTTGAAGATATCGTTTGTCACAAATTCATCAGGAAAATCCTCCCAAGCTGGTTATACAGAAGATGGTCAACAAACCAAAAATTTAATTATGTTATTGTTTTACGGCCTCGTGAAGCTACGTGCACTTACTATAAATGTTTACCAGCGCGTATACGAGAAGCCATTTTCGAAAAGGCTCACTTACAAAAGAAGCAAATGGACGAAGAGCTTGGATCAATGGTGTTCAAAATGAAACTTGATGAAATCCATAACGCCATTGTTGGAAAAGACGAAAATGAACCTGAGAAATCAGATAGGACGCCGGACAAGGCTATGGATAAAATAATTGAAGAAATTGACGGTATCCGTTCTGATATAGAATTTATTAAAAATTACATGATTACAAATAAGCGACGTACAATTAGTACTAATAACTCGAGTTTCTTATAATTCAAATCCGATCATCAAATTTTATAAGTACCTATACCCATAAACTTCAAATTTAATGGTACAGAACAGTATTAATAAACCTCAACATCGAGAATAAAACACTTTATTTTTGTGCTTTGTTTGTCTTAAAACAAAGCTTCCACAAACAGTTTAATCAAGTCCAGATTATGGACTTCATCAGTAAAAATCAAAGCTGTTCGAATTTCTCGGTGAGTTATATTCGGAAATACTTCCGAAAATGTTCTTATAATTATTTCTAGAATTGAGGCAAACAAAATCACGAGCGTAGGATCAGTCAGAGGGCCTTGAAACTATCCTGAACGAACATGGATATTTACAGGTAAATATTGAGAAGCATCGAAATCTCATAAGGAGTTCTATCCGCAGCACATACAAAGAAGAAAGACTAGTTTAAGACGTGATCAAAGGGCTTGATGATGAACTGTAGATTTTGAGAAAACATGTGTAAAATGCATGTGAAGATAAAATTTCTATGGAATAAGGATTCTGGCGGTCGATGCGCAAACTCGTGGACTTGTACGCGTTTAGAAAATTACCGTATACCTGTGATAACAGTTTAAGCTCACACTAGACACACCGTTAGCATAATTGAGTTCTTTCTTATCAATTAAATTCATTAAACTGTTGTCAGACATATAACGTGAGTGGCTTATAACAGGGTTGTTCCCATCTGATCGCGCGATCCGTTGCTTGTTGCATCTGATATCGGAGAAAGTTCCCATCGGATCGCGCGATCAGATGCAACTCCAAAAATAATTAAATATTGTCCCATCAGATCGCGCGATCCGATGCAACTCCAAAATTAATTAAACATTGGCCCATCTGATCGCGGTCCCCTTCTTTAGGAATTTTACACACGTCTTATTCAATAATTTAAAGTAGAGTATGTACTAATTTATGTTACCTACAGTGTGGGTGATGTGTAGTTGCGTATTAGGGTCTAAGCAAAAAGAAAATGTTACTATCAAGAAAAAAACTAAATAAATAATAAATGTTTTAGGGTTATATATTACGAGGAACAGTGGCATATTATTACATGTTAAAATATTTTTTAAATAATCCAACATCATTTGAATTGTTTTGGAATTGTCCTAGAACAAGTCACGGGATATAATTGTATTTAGGCAATTTAGTACTGCTTTCACCAGATTTTAAACGTGATCTATAGACACGGAAAACTCATGGTAGAGGTACTGCAATCATCTGAAATATGATCTTTTGGGAGCAGTAGTAAAAGAGCACTAAGCGCTTATGCGTCTAGTAATCTAGTTTCACTGGACTTATGAAGTCCTAGCTCCTTTCTTCTCTTCCAAATAACTTTGAGTTCTTTCATTATGGGTGAACTTAGCGATGCTGACGCATGCGTCATGCTCGTGAACGGGTGCCGACTGTCGGGCCTGGTCAGCTTGTAACTGCCATGGTATTCTTATTTAAAGGCAAATCATTATTATTATCCTATTCTAATATATTTTTATTCACATTAAATCTGGGGGCACTACCGTGCCCCCGCCAAGACGAGCCAAGCGAAGCGCAAGGGCACTACCTACCTTTTCTCGAAGTGCTTCGTCGTTTTTCTGAACCCTTATAACTTGGGTTTGGATTATTTCAGATAAACAATATTCTCGGGATATGTTTTTAATAGCGGACTTATAAAACATATAAAGTTTTAATTGCATAGCTCTTATACTTTAGATTTTATTAATATCTAAAAAACCTTGACTTCGTCACTGACTCACTAATGATCATCAAAATTCTTAGGGTATTTCCTAATGTCCTAGAAAGCTGAAATTTGGTACGTAAGCTATTATTAGTACACAAACAATAAAAAAATTATAAAACTTGCAACTTTTATCCTCCAATCCCTTAAACTAGGGGATGGAAGTTTGTATGATACACAATACATGAGATCGGATAACTTTTTGATAGTGCGAGTCATAATTATGGATGGTCTCGTCTAGGCTACATTTTACATGAAAATGTTGTTGGTGGGATTACATTATTCTCGTTGCTATTACCACAACATTGTACTAATTAAGATTGTAATCTATTATTTTAAAAATAGTTTCTGTGGAGTTTCTTGCCGGTTATTCTCCATAAGACCTGCTATTTGGAACCGCGCACCTAGAGTCTCGACATTTCATAAGTGCCTGTATTTGGTTTTACATGAGATAAAGATCTATTCTACTCTATTCTACACTGCGAAAATTGGACTTTGTCTAGAAAAGTTATGAAAGAGATAATTATATTTACAATTTTTTTTAACATATAATAATATGCCACTGTTCCAGGTAATAATCCTAAAACATTTATTATTTATTTAGTTTTTTTCTTGATAGTAACATTTTCTTTTTGCTTAGTAATACGCAACTACACATCACCCACACTGTAGGTAACATAAATTAGTACATACTCTACTTTAAATTATTGAATAAGACGTGTGTAAAATTCCTAAAGAAGGGGACCGCGATCAGATGGGCCAATGTTTAATTAATTTTGGAGTTGCATCGGATCGCGCGATCTGATGGGACAATATTTAATTATTTTTGGAGTTGCATCTGATCGCGCGATCCGATGGGAACTTTCTCCGATATCAGATGCAACAAGCAACGGATCGCGCGATCCGATGGGAATAACCCTTATAACAACATAACATACATCAACATTATATACATATCGGTAAAGATGATTAACAAAACATGGATCAAACGAACCAGAGTTATAGGGGACCTCTATGTGCTCATTACACCCCATGTACGAGACGAGGCAGCAGGGCTAACATGGGAGTAGACAAATCCGTTTTCTCCAGCTTTAGTCTCCTTGACAGAAGACAAAATAGAAAATCGAGAGAAAATGCAGTAAATTAATTTTAGATTTTTTTAGTTCATACGCTGTATTTAACAATGATAGTTACGCGATATGGGATTATAAAGGACGAAACGCAACAGGTGAACTATCAGTATTTCTTACACCCACTGTCGTGACACATTCAATTGTATTTTATTATATGTAAAATGAGAATTATGAATTATTATTATTAGTAGGTATGTCAGTAATAGTATGTAGTTGGTAATTATAAGTCTCCAAACGAGAACACGTGTTTCATAATAAAATACAATTGAAAATGTCAAGACCATAGCTGGTAACGAATACGTACACTTCACCACGAAGTTATTTATGTTTGTTCATCAACCAATAACCAGATTTATGCTTAGTTACACTATGTCAGAGTATTTTCATGTGAAGGCTTCACATATATTTGCTTAATGTTTAAATCTGAGGCCGGTATACTGAAATTAGCCATATTTTTCTTAAACTAGCCAATATTGCTGAGATGGTGATTGTACACTAGATATATCGCCTATTCCACTCTGCTTCGTTTGATCAATTTCCGCGTCTGTCTGTCTGTCTGTACTCCCAACCTCCAAGTCAACTCCAACTCCTCCTAAACCATGTAACGGACTTTTATGCCGTTTTCACCATCAATTAGATAATTTTTCACGGAAGATTTTTATGTTAATTTGATATTGATTGTAAGGATAGTAGAAAAATTTCACCCGTGCGAAGCCGGGGACGGGTCACTAGTACTGTATATTTATCATAATTGTATTACTGTAACATTAATAAAACTGCTCAATATTATAAGATTATGATTAAGAAAAAAAAAAATTGTGTAATTTTAAACTATACAACGGCTCTGATTTGTTGAGCTTATTTATATAGTGTTTAAAATAAATAATGTTTGAAAAAGACTATTTTCGTTTGATCTGCTACAAAAATCTTATTTATTATTTATTACCCGCTGCAATCGTAGATATTATTCACTTGCACCCTAAGGGAAGTAGTGACAACAAACAATGCATCCCTTTCTAGCTTATAAAAGTTTTCATAAGAGGATACGGAATAGGACGTTTATTTGCGACAGCAACTGTCATATATTTATCATACGTAATCAGGCGGCCGGATAAAGGGCGTGTCAAATTTCATCCAAATTCGTTCAGCCGTTTATACATCATTGAGTGACAAACATCCAAACATCTAAACATCTTCATAAACTGTCACATTTATAATATTAGTAAGATATCAAGATTTTCATATCTATAATGTGTTTATTATTTATTTATTTATTCTTAGGACTATTGTGGCTGGGCTGGTATTTGCCAAAATATTACATGTTATAGCCACGACCGGTCCGGGGGTCACGGGGGCCATGACTGCCCCCAAAATCATCCACACTACTGGCGGGATACCCATACTAACAACATCCGGCTAAAAAACTGTCTTGATGTCTTTTCGTGAAAAAATCTTACTATGATTATTTTGAACTGTTCTTGGGAAAAGTTAACCCGTCCAAAGTCTTGGGCTGGGACCATGCCTGATGTTACTCTGGTCACTGTCCCTAGTAATGTCACATAAATTCTTTTTTTTTTTATACCCCCTCACTATGGTTTCTCCTGTACCGAGGGTACAGTTTACAAACATACATGTCACATGCATGCACACACAACCAGACCCGAAACAACTAGGTATCTGTAGATCATACAAATATTTGTTGCGTGCGGGGATCGAACCCGCGGCACGTAACGCAGAAAGCTAATCGCTTAGCCACTGCGCCAACCGTGTCGTCAATATTGTGCGCATAAGTGGTCCGGATATCTTGGTCTATTTTAAAATAATAATTTATAATTTCTTATTAAAACTAGAGTAGGTACGTGCCAGGCCGTCACAAAAGTAATAAAATCAATTAAACACGGGTACCTACTTATAAGTGCTCAGAAATGACGGAACAAATTAAATCGGTAAGCAGTCGACAATGGCAGGATGATTAAAAGTGAGTACCTATTATAATATTTTATTCGTTTAGGGCTTAATTGCCATCGTTAGTATTATTAGCCCTTTTATCGACAAAACAATCCATTGAAAAATCCAAGAGCCAAGTTAAAAATAAAACGAAATGTGTGCTGGGACACATAGTAGAAGTGAAACTTCAACGGATATATCGAATACCCCGTCCACGCGGCCCGTAACGCTTTTTCGTGACAGAAAAATCCTAATACCCCCGTCTATATAGAAGTTTCACTTCAAAACCAACCCTTTAGATGTCTTTTACTAAGGCTTACATTCAGAGACGACAGAAACGAGTCTAAGCGTGAACTTACGCTTCCATCTGTCAAAATTTGTTCGTAAGTTTGACAGATGGAAGCATAAGTTCACGCTTAGACTCGTTTCTGTCATCTCTGAATGTACCTAAGCCTGAGTGTAGGCGTCTATAATTTTCTGAGAATTTAGGGGCATATAATTTGCATAATATGTACGAAACTCGGAATAAATACCTAGGTACTTCTCCAGTTTCCGAGTAACTAGTTGGCAACAAATTTCAAAGACATGTGTATATTCAACGTTGAGCCAGCTTTCGTTACGAGACGGTTGTAAATGAATAAAGTTTACATAAAAGCCGGATTTCTGCGAAGTTGAGACGCTTGTATTTATATTAAAAATATATATTTGTAAGCTTCGTTCGCACGTTAAGGAAAATGATTACCGTTGGTCCCAAATTAGGCTAGTTTCTTGGGTACCATAATAGGATAGCATTACAATAAGTACATACGAGTGGATCATTGATACAACAATTAGTCGATGGTAAGTTCAGTGAATGATAGAAAAACGCAATGAATTACAAAAGAAACCTACTAAAATATATCTTTTTTAACCCCCGACAAAAAAGAGTGTTATCCTTTGTGTTTTTTGTGTTCCTTTTATCTGTGTGTGTCCTTTTTGTCTTTTACCTTCTTGTATGATGTATCTCCTTGCTACCTATGTAATTTGAAAGACAAATAAAAATCTTCTATTCTATTCTATTTCTAAGTTTGTAGTGTGTATCTGTGTGTCTGTCTGTGGCATCATAACTCCCAAACGGATGGACCTAATTCAATGTAGCGTTTTTTATTCTTCGTTTCGTTCGTTTGTTTATTCTTGCCGTGGAAGGCATTGAATTTGTTCTAAGCTAAGTACCTAGTTACCTACACAAAAGAATTAAATTAAAATTATAACAAAATCATGGATAATCTCCACATATCAAAACAATACTTATTAATTACAATAATGTAAACATTCGATTCAATAAAAAACGGATCTTATAAACCATAAACAATGAATTAACGACTTAATAAACTCTTTGTTCACATTTTGCAATAGGCACAAAAGCAAACCAATAAGAATATCCTATTTATTTTTCAAAACTGTCTTTTGTAGACGTTTGTAGATGATTTTTTATACATATTTTAAACTTTATTTTATATATTTTTAGTTTATTGCAGCGTTTACATTTTTATATTTTTTAATAATATTGTATTATTTTGAATTATTTACAAAGAAACATGTCTGGAATCCAGTTGAAACATTTTAAGAGATCCAAGTTGGTTGATATGCCAAAAGTAAGTTTTATATAGATTTTTATCATGTAAGCCCAGCCAATGATATTATGTAAGTGCAGTACCTACGTCGCCGAGATGAATTAGGTATAGTACACGCAAATCTTTATGAGCCCTGAACTGAGCTATGAACTCTCTCTAGCACATATAATAATAATAAATAGCACCTATAATAAGCGTACTATTATAGGTGCCAGAGGGAGAGTTCAAGGGCTCATAAAGATTTCTGCAAAATTGTTTACACTTGCTCATGTAATATTGCCTATATGTAAACATACTCTAAAAAATCTATCCAAAGCTCAATTAAGTACATGCCAACTTTCAGTTGCTTCGTCAACAAAATAACTTTATATTCGCGAAAAATTGCAATTTAAATACAAAGTATGAAGAAATAATTTACATCAGAACAGCATGAGAGCATAAACAAGATATTTTTCATCTATATAGGTACTTGTTGAAACGAATCGTTTTGCGCGCCAATAAAATGTGTAGGTAGGTACTGCCGAGTCTAAGTTGGTAGATATCTATCATTTTCATTTCACTAAATTATTACTTGACTATCCGTACTAGCGACTTTGTCCGTATATGAATGAAAGAACAAAAACTTAGCGTTGTTTTCAGGAATTCTCAGAGGATACTATAAGGACTTTAGATCGTATTGAACAACACATGAATGTCATTGGCGTCCTGTACTTTAGAGAAGGTAAGTTACGTAAATGTGTCTGTCGTGAAGGTAACAACAAAAGAATGGTGTGGATTCTCTTGTGAATTTTGACAGTACTTCCAAACTATAGGCCTACCGCTTGACCAACCCACTTGGAACCGTGTGCCTAGAATCACGACGTTTTGAAAGTGCCTGCAAAGGCCCAGTTGAAATAAAAATCTTTGACTTTGACTTTGACTTGACTTTGCTTAACTGAGACGTTGGGGCCGAAGTTTATGAAGAAGTAATGCGAGGTGCGGGTCGTGACGCGAGATATGAGTCACAGGCTCATGATAAGCACCATAAATCGTAGCTTAGCCAATAGTAGGCGTAGGCACTCCCGCACCTCACAACTACGTCAAATTCAGAAACCAACCGTCTGAGTTAAGCGGTAGGCCTGTAAACGTAAACGCATCTGTCACTGGTGTGAGATTTTGTTGCGCACATTGACAGGACTAAACTAAACTAGGGCGTTTGTCTCTTTCTGTATCAATAGACAAAGAAAGAGACAGATAGGTACGTTTAGTGCAGTTTAGGTTAGTACTGTCAAAATGCGCAACAGAATCGACACCATTTTCTTGTTCTATTGAGTGAGGGTTCAATCGCCAGATAACTTTATCCGACGAAATAAATTTGAATTTTTGACAGCTTTCCTGTACAAAATCTGTCAAACATCTATTCGCTGGATACACATTATCTGGCGATTGAAAAATTAGCCCTAAAACAGAAAGAGATCAACGCCCTTATTATAATATTATGTCCTGTCAAAGTGCGCTATACAATCGGTACCATTATAATTTCAATTTCTTTTTCGTATCTGTCACTGATGTGATATGACGCGAATTTTTCCTTCCACGAAAATGATTAAAGTACACACACATTACCTAAATCGTTGGTCTAGTTTTGACGACACCGTTGGCGCAGTAAGCGATTAGCTTTCTGCATTCCGTGCCGAGGGTTCGATCCCCGCACGAAACAAATATTTGTATGATCTACAGATATTTTCGGGTCTGGGTGTGAGTGCATGTGAGATGTATCTATGTTTGTAAACTGTACCCTCGATACAAGAGAAATCCTAGTGACAATGTATAAAAAACAGAAGGGAAGAAAATATGGGTTATATAGACTGCCACACAGTGGCGGATTTACCAGCAGGCTGGGTAGGCTAGAGCCTAGGGCGGCAGATTTCAGGGGCGGCAAATTTGGTGCCAAAATTTAGGCATACCTTACCCTGCCTTATTAGCAGTAAATGATTGAGCTTTTATTAGCTCAGAAATATACACAAAAACAATTTCTTGTGCAATCGTAACTAAATCGTTGGATTGTAAAAATAATCTAGAAACTGACACATCGATCAGCACCTAGTTCAAAATCATACTAATTACGGGAAAAAGGTGGGTCAACAGTGCACAAATCATAAAGTTACAATTTCATTGACAATTTTTTTTAATTAATATTATTGTGAACTAGGGTAGCGAATTGTAAAAGTCGGTAGGGGCGGCAAAATTTGAATAGCCTACTGGCGGCAAATGTGTAAATCCGCCACTGCTGCCACATTCAAGTGCTTCGGCCATCTAGCGCAGTCGTCAGATCCTCGACGCTATAAGCCCAAAACCGAATGTACAATTTTTTCTCCCATAAAGCTGATATTACATGGTTCAATTTCGGATAAATATTGCTTTCAATTTGATTGCTTCAATGGCATTGAGACATATAAATACATTTAAATGATTTCATGTGTATAGTAAAGTCGTTCAATGTGCAATGTCCAATGCTTTTCAATGGAATTGCTTCAATTTGGTTGATCCGTGTATTATCGGCCTTAGAAGAGTAAAAATAAAGCTGTGTTAACAATGGCAGACCAAGCGGTGATGTACACAGTCCCAAGAGCAGAGGAGGCGGTGCTCACCAAGAAATTACCAGCATTCAATGATCTCGTGCGACGTGCACTTACGGAAGTGGTAAGTTCGACAGATATTTTTTTTGAGATCACTTCGGCTTCTTTGCTAACCGTTAGGAATAGAAGATTTCATAGAAATTCAAATTTTTCGAAGAAACGTAATTTTTTTTTTCACGAAAATGATAACTCCTAACTCTTTATTTTATAGAAGTAAAAATTGGTATGGACGCATTTTTCTAAAGTTGAGTTTTTATACAAATTACACATTAATTTATATTGGAAGAACGCATTACGTTTACGCCTGCATAGCAAAAATAACAGTGGCGCGCACAGACTTTTTTTAAGCCGGCTACAGACCTTCCGTTTTAACTGCACAGTTAAAACGGAACAGTTAATACAGTCGAACTGTTCAGTTAAAACGTACGTGTGTAGGCCACTGAAGTATGAAACCTAAGTCAATGGTGTAGGCAGAACTGGAAACTGTACACCTATACGTACGAACAGTTCGACTGTTCAGTTAAAACTGAAGGTCTGTACCCGGCTTTACAGGGTAGGCAACAACTGAGTGTTGTATTTTCAATTTAAATAATGTTTGTAATTAGCGTCTTCACCCTCAGACTTAAATTAACTAATAAAGACATAATAATGTTTTTATTATTTAATACCTAGGTACTTAATTTATTAGGGTAGGCAGTGTCTTTTTGTCTTTATGGAATGCACGCCACTGAAAAACAATTTTTGTGGAAAGACATTTGACCTCGAGCAGCGGGTCTACCGCGTAACTAAAATAGTAATGAACATCGACACTGGTAATAAACTTCAATACGATCGTGAGAGGCTAAACTTCGAGCTACCTTGTAAAAAAAATACCAATCATGAAGTTGGACTCCTATCTTCATGATCGGTAAAAAAATTACAAGGTAGCTCGAAGTTTCGTCTCTCACGATCGTATTAAAGTTTATTACCAGTGTCGATGTTCATTACCATTTTAGTTACGCAGTAGACCCGCAGTACTCAACCATGCGACCTTCAGCTGGTTCAGTACACTGGTTAACCAGAAGGTCGTAGGTTCGAGTCCTGCTCCCGATCGAACTTTTCTTTCCACGAAAATGGAAGAAAAAATATAAAATAAAAACAAAAAATGTCTTAATAAATATTTATAATGAATGCATAAATACTTGTTATGACATTTTTAGTTTTATATTTCATGACCAACAGGATGTAACGGACGAGTGGGTCGCTTATAGAATCATTACTAAATCCACGGAATTCATGGTGGCTGGCGACAAAGAATTCTGTGTGTGCGTAATACAAAAGAACAAGAAGAAAACTATACATCACACTTAGCACTACCATAACGAGGTATTTATCTATTACTTAAAATAAATTCGGATCGGCTTCCAGACTAATTCGAATATCAGTAGGTATTGTACGCGGAGTGATTGCCATCTGACCTCCGCGACTATGGCTACCATTTCCAAATTTTAAAAGTCCTGGGGCCTTACTACGGGCTCTTATAGCAGGACTGAAATTGAACAATACAATTGAAATTGAAATCCGGATACCTACCTTTGTCCGCACAAATTCAACTTTACTGATATTTCCAATTGATAGGTAGTTCTGTTAAAATTGATAGACCACTTTTTTTTGCCAACTGGTACCTATGGTGCAAAACTAAAAGTAAAAAATGAACTGAAAATCCTGTGATCACACTTTTGGTCGTCTTTGGATCATAAGAGGGGGAGGTCCACGTTTGCAATGTTTACGATACATCTATGTAATAACGCACGGAGGAGTGTGATTTTTGGCAAAGTTAAAGTTTATACGGAGAACGGGTACAGAAAGTTAAAATTTAGATAGGTATATATCGAATTTCAACCACTGGGCAACCACTAGTTATAAATAATATACATAGCACGTCGTTGAATATTACCACGTTTTTATTTATGTTACTGGCGATCATAGAGATAATACATAGTACCTAATACTATCGCCAGCATAGAAATAGTACTTGTACTATTTCTATGCTGGCGATACATACCTAGGTACTTAATTTTTTTGTTAATACATTGAGCATTTGGCATCCGCCACGATAAAAAAGACCGCCCTTTGTACATCTCTTTGAATGTATCTTTTCTTCTATTTCTGCTGTGCAATAAAGTGTAGAAATTATATTGTATTGAGTATGATTTGTTTCAGAAAATTCAAATACATTAGGCACATAATGAAAATAATAACCAACTTATTGAAAGACACTAGAGATGAGTGGCTGGTTAGAACCGTAAGTAATAGCAAAAGTTATTATGAACTAAAAACAGCAAAAGTAGCAGATTACTCACCAACATTTTCTAGACATCGATCACAAACTATATAGGGATGCCAGGGATGCTAACATCGATGTTCAAACCACAGATTAGATAATAGTACCCAGTTCAAGCAGGATGCACCGAATACTATTACAGCATTAAATATGGAGCACTTTTATTGAATTTTATTTTAAATAAATGGTAAATAATCATAACTGTAATAAAAAATTACATATTTAACGTTACAAAATGTTAATTTATATACGACGCTAATTTGCAGGAACGGGCGGGATTTTCGTGGTAATGTTGGTATGAGCAATTTAAAAATTCATTCCAAGACTTTTTTTTTATTCATAGAACTATATGACTACTACACGGCCCCTAGTTCACAAACCGAATATAGTGCCACAAACTAAGAGAAAGTAATAGGCCACAAACTTATCTGACCCGGTCGTGGCGTCGCTGCCGTCGCTTTTACCAATGTCATCTCCGTACAAAAATGACACTTTGATGCACGCTTTGATGTCATTTTTGTTCCGTAGCGACGTTAGTTCCAATTTTCGTCACCGGGTCAGATAAGTATGTGGCACTATAATTACAGGGCTTAGAAAGATGGCACCACAGAACACAGAAAACCTCTTTTTGTTCTGTGAATAGCACCAACATTTTCTGCTGGTTTAAAAATTTATTTTACTGATCTATCGATTTTCGATTGTCGTTCCCAATGCCAAAAAATTAAATTCATTCTGAACAGTTGCTTTGGTACCTGGTTACTAAAGGGCATATAATACACTATGCGATAACTAGGGTCCCATATTGATAGGATAGGTCAGTGTAAAAGAGACCCAACCATTACGGAGCAGGCGTCCCGAATCCCGATCGATCTATGATCGAAATGTCCATCAAATTATATCAATTGCAACGGAGATGAAAAAGAAAAAATATTCTCGTAGAAAGTACCTAATTCCAGACAAATAACAATCTATAATTATCTTCTTTCAGACAGCTACAATAAACGCGGCAAATCCAATTGTGGATAGAATAATGGACGATGACTCAGTTGAAGGGGTAATAATGACCAACAAAGAAGGTTAGATACCTACTTCATCCGTGTATATTTTAAGCGTACTTTCATACAAGGTGATTTTTCAGAAGCGGTCAGTCGTTGTGCGGCTTATTCAGATTAAATATTTAAACAGGAACCTTTACAATGGGTACAACAAAACTGAAATCACGAAAAAAAAATCCGCTGTTCCATACATTTAGTCCAGTAATATTGAAATAATTGTATGGAATTATAAGAGATATATTTTTTCATCATTTCTTTTATGTTGAAAAATGACATGTTACCTCTATTACTCCAAACTATAATACCTAATACATTAGTAAGAAATATTATGCTACTCATGTAGTAACTTATTCTTTACATTAATATGTAATTTAATTTTCTTTTGAGTTATTATTCCCATGGAGCCTATACTTATACATGTCAGAATTCCATTCTGACGTCTTATAATTTTCCTTTTCTAACCTAAACTCGAAGTAATATCTTTGGATATGAACGAAAACGATGACATTTTACTTATTCACTTCACCCAGACATTCAGTCCTTGAGTCACATTTCACAGAAGGAGATATCATACCGAAATCAGACAGAATAAACATTCACCGAATATTAATATTAATATTAATATCAAGTGCTTTCTACCAGGGGCACCGATATTGACAAATGTTAGCGTCACAAGCGCTACGAATTATGGAAGAGCTCTACATAAGTTTGGTATGCTGTCGCAAATGTACATCAAGGAATTGGTATGATAATTTTCTTTTTATTTGTAGCTCTTGTCGTTTTCTGGCCTAATTAGAAAAGTAGGTACCTACCAAAAAACAAAACGACAAGGTTGACGACACGGTTGGTGCAGTGGCTAAGCGGATAACTTTCTACGCTACGTGCTGCGGGTTCGATCCCGCACGGAGCAATTATTTGTATGATGATCTATACATAGTTGTTCCGAGTCTGGGAGTGTGTGTGCATGTGACATGTATGTTTTGTAAACTGTACCCTCGATAAAGAAATACAAGCGAGGGGAAAAGTTTAAAAAAATAAAAAGAAGCATGTAACAAATATAACTTATCTCTTATCTCGACAATTATAACTTCAGACTTGGCGTCTCACTTTCCCTAAGTCCCGCTCGCGCCCTACATCAAATAGCTACTAGTAAGATAGGTGATAGCACACTGTAACCATTTAGCACGCAACAGACAGCCGTCCACGGCCGACGGAGATGGACGCTAGCTGATGGATGATAGAGCGCTGAATGTTACACTTTCTATAAATAACATAGAAGGTATCAAAGGGAGTTAGTTACCAGATCCTACAAGTCCCCCCCTCTTGTTGCCCCCCAGCAACGTCCTAAGCCGAGACCCAAATCCCAATAGGGGGCGCCCTTGGCCGTGTTGTTGCTTATAAATTAATTCTTGCCTGGCTAGAGGTCCTCTGTCCTTGCCGCTTGATCGATTAAGCAGAGATAAGGCTCCTTGAACAGCCTACGAGGGACATGCGATAATGTGAGATGTGACGCATCTTATTCATACATTAACTTTAATAAATGCGGTCGCCAAACGTCTTGAGTTGTAAGTGGTAGTCGGTTTATTCAGAAACTTGGCGTATTATTACGCTATGAATGAAGGAATGAGCTTTTTGTAATGAGACTATAATCAGTTTCATTCAAAACTAACGTGTACCTATTCGTATTAGGAGATCCATCAAATTCGGTCCAGTCAAGGTATAACGAACTCATCAATAATCTTATATTTAACAGAATCCAATGGAGGAAATAATGATAATACGAATCAATACGAAAAAGAACGAGATTATAGTGGCGCCGGAAACTGAGTTTAGCATTATAGTTATACAACACGCTCGGGCTCGTCATAAAATGAAGGACAAGAAAGGAAAAGAAAAATAAATAAAATACGATTGTACACTTTATATTATATTATTGTATTACTTTTCTAAGAAATATTTATTCTGATTCAATTTCTTTTTTCTTGTTATCTTTTAATATAAACAATAATAAATAAACTATGTGGGTAGTCAAAGACCGTCCTATAGTCCTACTGCGACAATAAGGTGTTGTCCTAGCTGTAGTGTATGCACACGTTCGCTGTGCAAAAACTTGTGGCTTTCTTTTACCATTAGCATTACCCTTTGAGTATAAGGCATTACCCTTACCACTAGTGTTTATGCTTTCTTTGAAACCAAAGGAGGAAAAAAAAAATGGGTTTCTCGCTTAGATTAAGTAAAGGTTTCTCGGGTTTCTGTCTATGTAGTTTGTCATCTAAATCTTGGTGCTCGTAGACTGAGTTGGTGCTACTACCCACTCTATAAACCACATAGACATATGTTATACCATCAATGACGTAAGAAGCCTCTTGGTTTCCTAACGTCACTGTCTCTTGAGTATATTGTTCTGTGGTCACTGTATACCATAACACCATACCATGATAACATGACTATAGATATAGACCTATAGACGAACTAGCAATGCTACCAACGTAATGAATATTTCAGCCAATCACAGTGTCCGATATTACCGGATACCGGTGAAACCATAGAGTATAAATGTATTGTTTATTACCGGGCGTAGCGCTAGTGCGACGGCCATTGATTTTTTCTCTTGATGGTAATTTGGCATGGTAAACGCAACGCTGTTATTGTGTGATTGAATAAAGTTTTCTTTTACGAGTATAATTAGTGATAAAGTTTACAGTTATTTAAAAATGGCTGATAAATATGATAAAAATGGATACAACAGTAGTGATTTCAAGCGGAATGCACCGCAAGATGCAAACAACGAAAACGATCACGAACAAGATGGCGAAGATAATCCTAAAGTAAATGAAAAAGCCGGTGAATACATGAGAGAGCTGTTGAGCGAGAAGATTAAAATTAATAATTCTAAGTTTCCCATTATCACAAAGCTCATTGACCAAGGTAAATTTGTATTGTTATTAATTAGTTAATAAGGTACTATTTTCGACAACTTTGGAGCTAAATTGTGGGATGATGCACTAACCATCTCGGTTTTAATTATTTTAGTATTTTAAAACATTATAGCTGTTGGTGGATGTAGTGAACTTCATTCCAAGAACTTTTTATTTTTCATTCTCTACTTTTCTCTGGGTCAAGCAACAGGAATTAGGTACTAGTCATGCATTTTTGTAAAATTACCATGAGTTATGTACTACAAAACAATACAGACCAAATCACTAGTAGAATATCAAGCAGATTAGCATATTATTGATATTGTGCTGTATTATAATGTATTCGCGGTCATTGAACCCACATTGTTATGTTGCCAAATTATGTGGCAATTTAGTAGGTATGTATACCAAGTTTCACTTGTTCACTATCTCTAGTGATAAAATGGCAGGCCTTGTATGATAATTGCCATTTATTGTTTGAGTCGTCACATATTACTGGCACTATACCTACTTCTTAATAATTTTTACTTTCCAAAACCAGTTTCATTCAAAAGGTCATTGACTCTTGTGATCTTAATACCTAATGTTTTTGGTATACTGACTCTGACCCATTATCCTCTTGAATGCTGGATAAACTTATCTCATGAATAACGGCATAATGAGTACAATAAACCCTTAAAGGGATCAGGACTAGAAAAGTAGGACCTTATAGAGACTGGCAGAAGGGATCTAGCTCTAAAAGCCACATTAACTTCATCTCTTGTGTAACAATTAAATATTGAATATTATTTTTATTAACCTCTACATTTATTAACTTTATTCAATGTTTATTCATGGACAAGTACCTATAACTTTTATAGTAGTGACCATGTATAAAGCATTTTACAATTTTTCAAGCTGGTTCTAATTTCCATGATGAAGATTTTCTTTTGTTCTTCTCTGAGTTTCAAGCTACCCCTTTACCAAATTTCAACCAAATCTGTGGCTCTACCTGTAACTAAAATGGTAATGATAATTGACTGGTAATAAATTACATTACTGATTCCTTTTGTCAATTTAGAAACCGGGTCTATTTCTCAAATTTCGATTATGGTAGAAAAATACTCAATTCAGAAACAAAAAATTGGTGAGTTCATACTTATGTAGACATTTGAGATGAGACGTTTTCAACTTCAAATTCTCAATTCAGAAACCGGGTGTCAGAATAAAGATGGGACTCCCAACCTCATGATGGGTATTTTTTTACGAGGTAGCTCAAAGTTGTCTCTCATGATCATAATGTAAGTTTATGTTCATAACCAATTTAGTTACGTGGTAAACCCCCTGTAGAGTAGTTTAGAAATGAGGATACAACTAGCAGACAGACTTAAATCGGATATCACCTAAACTACCCGTCAAAAACCCCACTCTAACTAGAATTTGTATCTCTTCATCAACTAGAAAAGAGGTAATGATATTCAAATGGCTGAGTAGATTTTCTCAAAATATAGCTTAGAACACTCGAGTAAGACACCATTCAAATGAAGAAAACCTAATCAAAATTGGATTATCTATTCAGGAGCTATGATGGCACAGATACACACTACAAATATATAATACCTCTCTTTTTCTATAACTAATACTAAAACTCAGACTAAATTGTTACAGAGGTCACAAAAGTCCAGGCAACTGGTCGGATACCAGGCAAGGACTTCAAATATCTGGATGTCTTCCGTGACAAACCTGCCAAGGTGACGGTGAAGGTGTTGGTGCCCGTTAAAGAGCACCCCAAGGTAAGAACATTGTTTGAGAAGATTCTCTTTGCGTAACAGGTATTTATCATTATAGTAGTTGAAATCTGAGGCCCAATTCTCGTAATTAAAAATGTTCAAAATATAGTTCGGATCTCATTCCGATCTACTACCAATGTCATAAATGTCACAAATGGTATTCTCCTACCCTCACAAACAACGTCAAACGTGACATTATATTGTAATGAGATCGAAAGTTGAATAAAAGGCAAATCGGTATTCTGCTAACATTTTGAACTGACACAGATAATAAAATTGACACTCTCGTCTATACACAAACGTCAAAAATGAGATTGAAATGAGTTTGTAAGAAGATTGAATCCAAATCATACTGGAATCGGACTGAACTTTAAGAGGAGTAGAATACATGACTTTTTGTCAATTCATAATATAATCTCAGTTCGGTCAACTTTCAGTCATATTATAAATTAATTACGAGAATTGGGCTTCTGACCATAATTTTAGCTTTCTGCACTCCTTCTCCATATAAACTTTAACTATGCCAAATCTCACACTCCTCCGTGCGCGCAATATGCTTAAAAAGGGGTACCTACAAAGTTTTCTCTTCACATATTAATATATTGTTATGTAAAAGTTGTTGAAGTTGATGAGTTAAAAAATTATAATTAACTACTCATTGTTGGCTATGTGTCAAAAAAGGCCTTGCCACAGTAAATTGTCAGTGTAATGTGACATTTTTATGCACTTATTCATTTTCAGTTTAGATCGTAGTTCCGCGGGTCTACCGCGTAACTAAAATTGTAATGAACATCGACATCGGTATTAAACTTCAATACGATCGTGAGAGCCTAAACTTTGAGCTAACTTGTAAAAAAAATACCTATCATATAGTTGGGACTATTATCTTCATGATCGGTAAAAAAAATACAAGTTAGCTCAACGTTTAGGCTCTCACGATCGTATTGAAGTTTAATACCGATGTCGATGTTCATTACAATTTTAGTTACGCGGTAGACCCGCCGAATAGGCTATCTAAAGGCTTACTATAGATATACCCCCCAGCTGTTGTCCGAGCACTTCAAGAATTTACTACTGTAATTAAGCAAAGGCACCAGCGAAATGTGTGCATATGACATATATGTTTGTAAACTGTACCCTCGATACAGAAGAAATATCAGAGTGGGCCAAGGTTTTAAAAAAATTTACAAATGTCTATTGTAGGCAATGCCTCAGGGGTGGCAGCCTGGGTCCAAGGGGCTGGCCCTTTGCCCTCCTATCTGTATGGCCATGTTAGATATTAGTAAAGAGGATAGTAAAGCATTTTTCTGTGTGATAATAATCACTTCTGATGATGAAAATATTACCCTTACAACTGCTGATTGAAGCAGTCTATTAGAGCCTCATGTTCAGCATGTTTTTTCTTTAGTTTTTTGTGCCACTCATTCTTTCTTCAATGGATATTTATACACTTGCATGTTATCAATTTTTATTTTTAACCTGACAAAAATTATGGTTTTTGTGTATCTATCTGTGGCATTGTAGCTCCAAAAGATGGATGGACAGATTTCAATGCAGTTTGTTTTAAGTTGAAAGCTAGTTTAATCGGAAATCGTCTTACCTATATTTCATGTAGCTCTTTTTCAAGTTGGAGTCAGGGGTTTTTGATGATTAGGTTATTATTTAATTAATTCAGGCATAAATTTTATGAACTACGAACCTGTGTGGGTATTAAAGACCCATTATTAATGTTTTAACTTTTTGCAAACTTTCAATACTCTTTTATTACAGTTTAATTTTGTGGGCAAACTGCTTGGACCCAAAGGAAACACAATGAAGCATTTACAAGAAGAGACCATGTGCAAAATGGCCGTGTTGGGCAGGGGATCTATGAGGGACAGGTAATTAATATATTATAATCTATACATAAAACTGCCTCGTAGCTACCATGTAGATCAGTCGATCAGCTAGGGTTAAGCAGCGCTTGCCGCGGTATATTTGGATGGGTGACCGTTTCTTTAATAATCGAGACTCCTCCATGCCTCAGAAAGCACATTAAGCAGTTGGTGCCAGTGTCAAATAAATACCTATGACAGTCGTTACGGGACTTGGCAGCCCAAAAAGAGACAACTGGTCTAACCTTAGGGTATCTGTGACTTCCAATAATTGGGTTGCGGAGATCAGGTGGCAGTTGCTTTGTGTAAAATGTTGATATTCAGTCGCATCTGGTTAGACTGGGAGCTGACTCCAACGTAGTTAAGAAAAGGCAATGCAGATGATGGAATGTTTATATCAAAGTACTTCACAATAGTCTATTAGATGCTATAAGTCTGTAGCGACATCTATCGCTACATAGAAGAACTAGCAAGGCAGCAAGCTAACTACAGTGGCGTGTAAATATGAATTCGACCAATCAGATTACGAGGCCTGCATCGCGCAACGAAAAAGAAAATTGTATCTAACACATATACAACTGACCGACATCAACCATCGGGCTTTGGCTCGCCAGGCAATATCTTGCCTGGTTGGAGGATCCTCCCTTTTCAATGGAGGAACACCATACGTCATTCCCCCACAAGTCTATAACCCCACTTTTTTGTATAACAGACAAAAAGAAGAGGAGCTTCGCAACTCATTGGACCCGAAGTACGCACACTTATCAGACGAGCTCCACGTCGAGATCAGTGCGCTCGCGTCGCCTGCCGAGGCTCATGCGCGCATCGCGTACGCTCTCGCCGAAGTCAAGAAGTATCTTGTGCCTGATACTAACGATATGATCTGGCAGACACAGATGCGGGATATTGAGAGAGGTGGTAAGTGTCCTTTTACACAGCCATTACACAGCTTTTACATTACCAGAGTCGATGTTCATTACCATTTTTATTACGCGGTAGACTCGCAGGCGTGCGGGTCATGTCCACTTGTATGAATATGTTATCGCCCAAAGTTGTATTGTATCACCGAGACGAGCGCGGGTGGGTCACCGATGCAAATTTGCACAATATGTACTCCGACAAGTCGGAGCCAGTGTCGGATTTACCAGCAGGCTGAGTGGGCTGGAGCCTAAGGTGGCAGATTTTAGGGGCGGCAAATTTGGGGGTTGTAAAATAATCTAGGAACTGACACATCGATACCCTAGTTCACAATAATTATACTAATTACGGGAAAAAGGTGGTGTAATTAGGATGATAGTGCATAATTCATAAAGTTGCAATTTAATTGACAAAAGAAATTTAATTAATAAGATTGTGAACTAGGGAATTGCAGAGGTCGGTAGGGGCGGCAAAATTTGAATAGCGTATTGGCAGCAAATGTGTAAATCCGCCACTGGTCGGAGCGCAACCTATAATGTACTGTAACGCGCCCCCCGCAGGTGTGCCTCCCCGCGGCGGCCGCCCTCCGCCCCGCATGCCGCCCGCGCCCCCTATGCAGCGACCCATGCCACCCAAGAACAAGGTCATCAGCATACTGGACCGCGCTCGCAACGCTATGGAGACGTACTCCTATGATGATGTGTACGCGCAGCCGCCGGAGCCTCCGGTTAGTATCATTTGAATTACCTTATACTATGTAGTTTAGTATTACCTATATTTATTTTTGTATCGTGGTTGCCCATGCCATCACTGCAACGTTCCCATCAGAATACCAGCGCTGTGACATTTTCTATTTCTAAATGTCACTGCACTATGCTGAGATGGGGGCCATTTTTGGTCTCGTCCAGGTTGCTTTAACCCTTAAACAGGCAAGACTAAAAATATAGTTAAATCTTTTGTTTTGTGCATTTTCCTGCATTATAATTACCTCTGAATATTAAGAAAAATATTTAAAAAATTGTAGGATTTTCCGTTTTCGAGAAAATTTACGGGTCCCACAGGGTACGACGTCGATTACGCTGAGATTCTATAACGGGTACCGTAGTGTACGTTGCCGAGTAGTCAAAGAAACAGTTTATAGTAAAAAATAATGTAATATGAACTAAAAAAACATTAATTCGATATGGAATAGGCGGAAACTATTTCGGTAACGTTCCTCAAGTACCACAAAACACAAAATAACATAAAATTTTATGAAAAAAGAAAAAAACAGCTGTTTTGAATGTCGGTGTCAGTGGCACGGTTTTATAGTTTTCAACAAATGTGGTCTCCGTCATTTCCCAAAATATAAAGATTTTCATATGAAGAATCCAGTGAAGATTGATCTGAGCTTATAATAAAAAAGTGGTCCTAAAATTGTGCTCATTCACTACCAGAAATAACACTCATCTTCGGAACTAGCATTTTGTATGGGTACCAAGTTCAAAAAAATTTGCAAGCTTTTAGAGTCAAGCACTTAAGCAAAAATAAGGTATATGTCAGTATAAAAAATGCATATGCAAGCTACATAAAAAAATACAAGAAAAATTTAAAAAAACAAGTTTGAATGAACTGGCAACGTACCTCGTGGTACCCGTTACTTATATTCGGTAATTTGCTATACACTTGGCAAGGGGAACCACGAGGCACATACACATTTCTCACACTTTATTATTATTATTCTGAGTTGATGATCAAAATATGATATTGCAATCTAATAAGTAGCATTTACTCTTTCAATCTACAGCGAAATAAACAGATGGTTAGTGCAAAATTTGAAAGAAATAAATTTAAATCTTATCAGTGTCGGTCTTAGATTATATAAACCTAAAGATCAAGCTACACGCACACATCGTTAGTGTGAGAGGGTGGCGAACCTATACATTAGTCTGTAGAAAGAGCGAGAAAGACTATAATGAACGTCGTGTAACAACTTTTTTGCCGTCTTCACCTTGTCATTTTGACAACCGGGAGACAAAATTGACGTAGCATTGTTATTGTTCGACGAAAATTAATAAAATAATTAATTTTAGCAGCTTGTATTATTGTTTGTGGGTGTTATTCTGTTAATATAATCGTAGAAATAAATTATCATTGTGAATATGGCGGTCTGCAGTGTGAGGGGTTGCAAAAACCATACAAAAAGAGCTGCCGGGAATGTTACGTTTCACAGGTACGTTTTACTGTAATTATATGCTAAAATTGCTTTGTTTGTGATTAGGTGAATGTCCGTTATACACATAAAATTACTAATACAATTCAATTATGTCGATATTACCAATTAATAAGAAATAATAGGTAATAATTGATTCCATAACCTCTAGATCAAAAGTCATTCAGTGTGCTCAGTTTATCGCCTTTGAAATACCCCTAAATACGGGAAATCTGTATTTTTTATCTTTTTCTTTCTTTTTTTTTGCCCTATTAAGAACACATAATGAATAAGTACAACTATTTAGGGAAATCTGAATTGACTTTCGAATTTTTTATTAAATAAAAAACTATAATCTTTAGTCAGAATTGTTAACAAAATACAGTAATTTTTTCATTTTATAGATTTCCCTTTTAAATCGATTTTTTTCCGGCCCTGAAAAATGTATCTTATGCAAAAACTTAATTGTCTATGCTTTCAACAGCTCTCTAATGGATCCTGCAGTCGGGCCCAGCAGCGCCCTGTTGTCTGCGTAGTTAAAGCTGATAATACAAACACCACCAACCCGACATCGAACACTCATGCTGCTAAGATCGACTATGAGGTCATTAACATATAGGTTGAAGAGCCTGAAGACTTAAAAGTTTATAATGCATAAAATTGATGAATATTAAAAAATAAACTATTCGATACATCTCAGTTTTATTTATGGGTAAATTGGGTTCAATCTGGTAACATTCACACACACATGCACAAATTAAACACCGATATAAAACCTGTTACACTGTCACTTCATCCAGAGGTTTACTTTATCTATGGTGTCGGTGCAATAGTTATCACCTTGACGGAATCATGACGGAATTGTGACTTTGACGGATAGATTTTTGTGTAGCGAGCTCAAATTATTTTTTATACCAATCTCAAATAAATAAAGTATATTTCTAAAGTGCAAAAAATACTTTCAATTAATTATTTATTCGTATAAAAGACAACTAATGTGTTATATCAAGACAATTATCAGCTGCCGTGTTCTCCTGAGGGGTAATTCACGTAACTTTATGACGCGCCGATCATATTGCAGTGACGCTCGAACTTAACGCGAGCATATCTCACTGAAGCTAAGAGAAATACCAAATGTGTTGTTTTGATCTTATGCCCGTTTTCACCGACATCCCCTAAGTTTAGGGGATCCCCTAAGCATGGTTAGGGGCCCGTTAGGGGATGGTTTCTGTTTCACCAACATTTAGGGGTCACATAAACGTTAAAAGTTCCCCTAAATTTAGGTGGTCGAAATTTGGGCCCTTAAACCGCCACATAAGTAAGTGATCTCTTAAGCAACGAAGATGGATTCTGACTTATACGAACTTTTAGAAAATTTAGAAGCAGTTTCTACTATATTCGACATAAATAACAGCCGTAGACCAAAAATATATCGGAAACGACCAAATTATTTCGAAAGTTATGATGAAACGGACTTTTTTCGGAGATATAGGTTATGTAAATCTTCAGTGTTGTATTTATTGGAAATGATTGAACACACCTTAGAATTTCCTGATAATAGGTAAGTACTCATCGTATTAAAACTTTTAAAAGTAGCCCTTAAAATAAATTAAACCTATGAACAAATGGTATTTTTTCTTTGTTTAGTCGACGATGCTTAACGATGTTTTTAAGATAAATGAGATAACCATAACTTGTGAGGTACCTATTAGGTATGAATGCTGTCCTTGTTGTAGGTATTCGCATCATTAAATTAAAGCATTTTTTTATTTTATTTCAGAAATAATTCTGTATCTCCAATAAATCAATTATTAATAGCATTGAGGTTTTATGCTACGGGTAACCATCTGTTGGCTGTGGCAGACATGGGTGGGATCAGTGTGGCTACTTGCAGTCGAATAGTAAAAAGAGTGTCTGCAGCAATTGTGACTCTACGTCCGCATTTTGTGAAATTTCCTGAAACAAGTGAGGAGCAAGGAAAAGTGAAGAGGGAATTTTATAATATTGCCAGGTTCCCTAATATTCTTGGATGCATTGATTGTACACATGTGAAAATACAATCGCCAGGTGAAACATCAATACCTTAAATTAGTTTAAAATATTTGTCAAAATTCTGAAATTAATCTGTAGGTACTATCTATTTAATTATTACGAACTTAATAATTACATAAATAAAATATTTTCCAAGGTGGAGATGATGCAGAGCTGTTTAGAAACAGGAAGGGATACATGTCCATAAATGTTCAAACAGTAGCATCAGCCAATTTATTAATAAGAGATGTTGTGGCACGTTGGCCTGGTTCAACACACGACTCTGCTATTTATCAAAATAGCAATACCTTTAGAAAATTTGAAAGAGGAGACTATGCCGACAGCTATTTACTGGGTGACAGCGGATATCCATTGAAGGTAATTAGTTAGTGCTAAAAATATGTGTAATCCTCCTAGACATTCAGGTAAAAATATAGCTTTAAGTGCGAGTTCATCCTGTCAGTTTGTTATTTTACAGTAAAAGTATATACAAGATATAAATAATATTACTATTTAGGTATCATAACTCATTTATTTATTTAAAAATTACAATTTCTGTCATCTAATCACTCTTCGGCACACCAAATAAATTCTTCAGATTGAAGTTTCCACCTGTAAAAGAAATTATAATGTTATGCACTAATCAAGCAGCAGTGATAAATAAGTTTCTTTTTCAGCCTCATCTGTTGACTCCATATTTAAACGCCATAACAAGAGGGCAGCAAAAATACAATGAGGCTCATATAAAAACTAGGAATGTGGTGGAAAGGCAATATGGAGTCTTAAAACGACGTTTTCCTGTCTTAGCCATTGGTATAAGATTAAAATTAAAAAATGCTATCAATGTAATTATTGCATGCTGTGTCTTACACAACATGTGTATTTTAAGAAATGAAGAAGAACCAGTCAATGAAAATATTGTTCCCAATATAGAGGAACTAATTTCAAATGGGCAAATAACTGATGTCACAATGAACATTACATCCCGGAATACATATGGGCTTCGAAGATTACAAATTACTAATTATTTCAATAACTTGTAACATTTAATAAAATAATGTAATAGGTTAATAAGGTTGATAATAAATGTTTTTATGTAATGATGATATATCTACCTTTTATTTGATTGAAGACTTCTATTTTTATTTCTAGGTCCTTTCTTGCCGATTCCAGTTGTAATTCATACAACTTTCTTTTGAACTCTATTTCTTCTTCCAACAATTTCTTTTTTAGGTCTTCAAGTTCAATTTTTCTGTTGTTCACCCCTTGAAATCCTGTACTTATGGTGGCTACAACTTCAGACTGTGGATGGTTTTGTTCCCTAAGTATAGGTCTACGCCTTTTCCAAAGAGGAGTTGTAGATGTATTCAAAAGTGGTGTGTTTGTGTCTGCAACTTCCTTTACTTCATTTATTGACTGGTCCTGAAAACAAACAAATTGATTTAACATACAAAATAAACTTCTTGTTGTAAATGAAGTAATGGTGATCTAAACATTTATTTTTTAACTGTACTATGCTTTATAATTGCTAATAATAAATAGTACTTACTAGTTCAGCATCCAAAATAATTGTTTGCGATTCTTCACCGACTATTTCTATATCAGTTATTGCTGTATACGGTATGACTGAGTCAGAGTCAGCAATATCAGCAATACCACTGCATCCTCGACCCATTAAATCGCAGACTTGTTCCAGTATTGGGTCTGTTTTTGAAGTGGATGGTCCTCCACCCGTTCCAGTAGTACAACTCCTGTTTCTTGAATTGTACATTTTTGCTTCCATTTTCAATTTCTCCCAGACTCTTATGAGAGCATCTTTAGTTCTAAAATAAAAAATAGATATAGTTTCACACGTGGTAATATCCATATTGATAAAATATGGCATGCTGGTTTGTATTTTGATAACTAACCTGTACATGTTTCCCGTTGAATTATACTGGGTACAGAGGTCTACCCAAGCTTCGTTCTTGGCTTGATTGGTGATACCATCTGTTCTTTTATTTAAAATAACTTTTCTGTAAGCATACACCAATTTCACCAACTTGTCTTTCTCATCCAATGTGAAATTTTGGCTACGCTTCCTTTTTTCTGCCATTTTATTACAGCGTAACGATAATTTATGAAGCAAAAGATTGAATAATTAACCTCTAGATTTAGTTATATGAAACAAATGGTAAATTATCACGATACAAACAATCAAATTTCACGTCTCACGAAGTGTCGAGTGTCAAATCAAAATCTCGTCAAACAAAATCAACAAAATACAAATATGACCACAGATAATACGCGAGATTTTGTAATGTATACACAGAGTAAATATGCCCGAAAATATGAAATTAATTAAAAATACGAATGAAATCATATTTAATATTGCTATCAAAATATGATTTATTAATAACTGTATCCATATATGTGAATACTTTAGAGAATTTGATAAAAAACTATCTTGTTTCAAAGTATCGATAACTTCAAAGACGAATCAGTCACTATGTCGAAAATTGAACGTCACATAGTTATGTGTCCCCTAGTTAGGTGTTAAAAATGATGGTGAAACGAAATTTAGTTTAGGGGCTAGTTTGGGGGAGCTTTTAAGCTATGGGTCCCATAAGTAGGTGGTAGTTTAGGGGATGTTGGTGAAAACGGGCATTAGTGTCCGAGTTTGTTACTCCTACGAAACTGGTGTACAATTTAAGTATTTTTATTATATCCTCAGATCCGTGGCCCAGTTCGAGGCGCAGGCTCTGAACAGGAGTTCTACTACGACCGCGGCCACGAACGCTACTACGAAGACGAGGGCTACGGGTACAAGGAGGACAACCGCAACGAGTACAAGACGGCGCGCGCGGTGGGCACGCGGCGCCAGAACCCGATGCACGCGCCGCCGCAGCACCACCAGCAGCGCCACTACGCGCGCCCGGAGCCCTACGCGCGCCCGCCCAAGTAGTCCCACTTGCCGTTCGTACTTGTTTTAGTGCACGATGGCGCTCGCTCCAATACTGCTACAAGATGCTTATATTGCTCAAACTAATTTGTATATGAAATTTGGTACAAATGTTGGCAGGATGTACGACTTCTTTTATTAATTTTTCTTTTAAAAATCTTCACTAGTATTTCTTCTGTATGGATAGTACAGTTTACGGACAAACATCTTATATGCACACACACCCATACCCGAAATCAAATATCTGTAGATCATAAAAATATTTGTTACGTGGGGGGGTCGAACCCGCGACAAGTAGCGCAGAAAGCTGATCGCTTAGCCAGTGCGCCAACTGTGTCGTCGTCGAATTTAATGTCGGCATGAGCTCTCACATGGGAAAAGCTTATGGGGAGGTGGAAAGATTAGCAAGGTTCGTAACGGATCTGACAGCTTAGGCCCTAGGACTAGGATATGCAGGGCAACTGCTGGGGGCTCTGAGCATATGCGAACGAATCCAGCGCCCAGCCATGGTCGTTTTGCACCACACGGCTGTGTTAGATTTTTATTATTTTGATTTACTGTTAAATAGCCTGTCACATCCCACTGCTGGGCACAGGTCTCCACTAAATTCCGAGTTTATGTGTTAATGTTAACAAACAATAAGTCTGTAGATTCAGTTCATCCTGCCATCTCTCCTATGATTTGTTGATTTGAGTCTGAAAGTTGAAGCAAAATTGGCATCTTGTAGTTCAGTCACACACACATTGTTCACATTAAGTCTTCGTTATATTCACCACCATCCAGCTACCAGTATTTAGTATGTAGATCACCGACATTTAGTTACGTCTATCATCAATTTATCGCATTTAAAATAACCAACTCAAATGGAAAAAGCGTCCGTGCACACCTTTTAAGTTTTGCTTTTTAATCACTAACTATGTATTCGTTAAATTCATCTTATTTATTATTTGCATGTATCTTTTATTTCAATTGCCACAAATTTTAAATATTTCTCAGTATGAATTTAAGGTATTTGTTTAAATTTTCAGGACGGTAAAGAAACGCTCCCAATAAACCGGTGAGTAATTAAGTTGTATTGGATCTAAAACACAGGAAAATTTAAAAAAAAATTACAGGATAAATAAAAAATCCAGAAGAAAAACAATACAACTTCCAAGTACACAAAATGTTTAATAATTTACTAAAATTAATTATAATTATTTTATGGACCAAACTTAACACTGATTGTGTATTTTCTACTTGAAAAATTACCAATATGGTAGAAAACGTAAAAATATTTTGTTGACAAAAGAATAACTTTTTGTTTGTTTTGTAATATAAACAGCATTTAAGCATGAAAGTGCTGCCAACTTAAAAATGTAAAATGCGTACTCGCATTCAAACAGGTGGATCGTCATAAAAGTCTTTTATATGTAAATTCAAAAACAATTTTATAAAAAAAATCTTTGTTAGTAAGTAATTTTTAATAATACTAGTATTTTAAAACGATTTCAACATGTTTTGAATTAGTAAAAGTAAATGCACATAGATTTTAGCTAACAAGAGAAAGTTGCTAGCCATAAAAGCTACAAAAAAGTATCTAAAAGGTGTTGCACTTTCTTAAATAATTAAGGTAATTATGTTGAAACATGTTGAACAACAGAAAATATAAATGTATTCAATTTTTGTGTGACTATGAAATAAATAAAATAAACAAAAATATTAATCTTTAATTTGTATAGTGAGTATACAATTGGTATAGCAACCCAAAAATGATTAATCGCAGCTCTAAACGAAAAATTGCAGCTTTAGAAAATATAAATATTCTAGAAAAAACAAATAGCGAATAACTGTTTATAAGCAGAAAAAATAGTTTGCTTGTAAGAAGGTTTTACTTCTCACTCGACAAATAAAAACTAAATTCGAGGAGTAATAGTCAGGGAGCTGACTGTCCAAAAATGCGACAGTTTTAAAACTAGTATTTTATTAGGTCATATTTAGGATCAATGTCCTACCGTTAGGATGTCAGATCGACCGACATATAATTAAATTTTAAATAGGTACTCAAAACTATATACAAAATTTTTGATGTTATAAATAAAACACTTTCAACCAACCACATTTTTTTTATCAATTTAGCGCGCTGCTTATGCCTCGCGTTGCAATATTTTGCAGACTAACCATGTCCACATAGTTTGTTTGTTACATTACTATACACAAGCCGATTTTCTAAAAGAATTGAGACTTTTTTCTACAACTTTGACGCCTTGCCTTCTCTTAATAAAACTGACTGACTGACGGCAGAGTTATATACATCCTAATTATGACATAATATTAAAATGCCAGCTTGTCTAAAACTTGCATTTTTGGTTCCTCAGCTCCCGGTCTATCACCGGTTAAACGTTAACAAGCTTTCGTTACCTGCACTAGAGCTACTTATAACATTAATATAAATAAACATATTAGGGCCAAAATTACAAAAACAATGTTTAAGTGTTGAAATAATCATGACAGATAAAAAAACTTGAGACAACTTGCGACTGCTAGAACATTGAAGACTGTTATGGATAAGTTTAAAATAATTGTAAGACCTAAATTAATGTAAGCAGGCACTACACAAGTCTAATAAATGCAGGCAAAAACTCGATTTAAATTGATGTAAAAATGTAAATAGTTTTTCTTATTCGGATCTATAATATAGAATCTTGTAGTTAATGAAGACACCACCTGCAGATTATAAGACTGGAGTGGAATGATTATAAACTAAGTCTACCTATTATTAAAATAATAATATATAACTAAAGCAGGATAATAATGTAGTATGTAGTAAATTCTTCGAGGAAACTAAACAAAACAACGAAATATGATCTACAAATACATAATAGAGAAGCTGATAAAACCAAATTGTCTGGAAATCAACTCGAGGATCGACTACGAAAAAGTAAGTACTATCCACACAAAAAAAGGCCACGTAGGTAATTAGGAAATTGTGGAATCAACTTCCATCTGCAGCTTTTCCGAACACATTCGACATGGGGGGGAGGGCCTTCAAAAAAGAGCGTATGTATCCCTTATAGGTCGACTTCTGGTGCTGCGGATTTTCATGGGCGTCGGTCGGGGTATTTGGCCGACAGCATAATTATCGGCTTACATAGTATTATGTGGAAACTGTTGCAGTAAAATTGCTTCTTAAAACTATAAATTGCATACAATTTTTCCAACGTTGACGCGCGTTTGCTTCCCGGCTGGCGCGAATTCCAACGCGCGACGATGTCTCTGCGGACGTCTGCTTATGATTTATAATGTGGCTTTTTCAGGATTACAATAAAAAATATACACAATACCTTTATTGGTTTTATTTTGGATACCTTTGAATTTACTTTTCTGAGTCAGTAACAGTACACAAAACACCGATTTTGTACTAGACCGTGGAGTCACTTTACCTGATTGGTACCTACCTACAAACGTAGCCCTCAAACTGGATAAGCGTATTGGTCACCGCAGCCAGACTTCTTGCACCGACAACGCTGCACGCAATTTTTTTTTATTAGGGGCACTTTTACGGCAAATGTCGCTCTAATTATTCGTTCTAGAAGAGATTTTCCTGCTGGAGTAACTTACACCCATCTAATTGGTTTTAGTTTAGCACTGGATGATTTTACAGTCTAATCGGCACCATCATCATACTTAGATGGTAGTGCCTATGCTTTTGATGTACGTAGTCTCTGTTTACGACAGCCACAGTAGGATGAGTGGGTGAGTGGATGTGTGCAGTGTGGACAGAACATAACTGAGCAACTCCACAGTCACTGGAGCCAGCTATAGTTACAAGTTGGTTCGAAGGTCTATATCCACGTCATTTTATTATTTATACCACTAAGGTATATGGAAATCAAGGGGGGAGGCCTTTGCCCAGCAGTGGGATGATACAGGCTAAAGTACCTAACTAAGGTGGCAAACTAGCATACAACCCCATGTCCGTTTCGACCGCGCGGCCACGGCGAAATTAAAAAAAAAAAACAATGCCAAGATTTTGTAAAAATTTGTAGAAGTTGATTCCCAAAACCATAAATTTGTCAAAGTTATGGTTAAAAAGTTATAAGGGTTTGAACGTGGCCGCGCCATTGAAACGCGGCGAACCGCGCGGCCACGGAGATCTTTAAAACTAAGCGTTGCAGAGATCTGAAATTCAGGTAAATAACAGATTGAATTTGTAAAAAATTTGTAAAAATATAGAAAAATATCCTAGGTTTATATTTTGGGAGCTATAAGACTAAAACTCCATGGCCGCGCCATCGAAACGATGAAAAATACGTTATCGCCGATATCTCGCTGAAAAAGCATCGCAGGGGTCTGAAGTTTTTTGTAAAACGTAGATTTGAATTTGTCGAAACTTGTAAAAATACTACAAAAAATCCTAGGTTTATGTTTCAGGAGCTGTAAGACTAAAACCTCATGGCCGCGCCATTGAAACGGTAAAAAAACACGTTATCGCCGATATCTCGCTGAAAAAGCATCGTATTGGTCTGAAGTTTTTTGTAAAACCTAGATTTGAATTTGTCGAAACTTGTAAAAATACTACAAAAAATCCTAGGCTAATATTTCAGGAGCTGTAGTACGGTATCGCGTAGAAATAAGTCGTGATTATTTATCGAAGAAAGTAATTGTAAAGCGAGTTTTTTTTTGTAAACAACACATATTAATATGTAAAACTACCGATACTAGGCAAAAAACATGTATTTTTCGGTATTTATAACTTTCAATACTTTCAATTACTTTCAATTTTATAGCTCCCAAAATATAAACCTAGGATATTTTTCTATATTTTTACAAATTCAATCTGTTATTTACCTGAATTTCAGATCTCTGCAACGCTTAGTTTTAAAGATCTCCGTGGCCGCGCGGTTCGCCGCGTTTCAATGGCGCGGCCACGTTCAAACCCTTATAACTTTTTAACCATAACTTTGACAAATTTATGGTTTTGGGAATCAACTTCTATAAATTTTTACAAAATCTTGGCGTGGTTTTTTTTTTTAAATTTCGCCGTGGCCCACAGTGGGCCCATACTGAAAATTAGTGGACTTAGGCAACAAAGTTACCATATCGATGCGATTTTTTTTTATATGACGTGTTATAATATTCCTGACAACTTTTATTCTTATAAAATTTCTTCTAAACTTGATAGTTTGTCTTGAAAAAAATTTATTAGATTTTTTTGTATGGAGCGAATCACGTTTAATTTTTTTTCTTCAATTGTACTAATATGTTGGGTGTGTGGCGTGAGTATATGATAGCTAGGGTCATTCTCTATCCACGAAAAAAAAAATCAGCGCCGGCCATCTGCGGCAGCGCGAGTAATCATTCGGTAAAAAAATAATAATTTGGAAGATTTTTTTTGTCATTTAAAATAAATTCAAAGCATATTTTTTGTCTCATTTGGCTGTTTTCACCTTCTTTTTAGTTAAATAAATAGTTTTAATAGCGCATACGTACTTAGAACTAGTAATTCTGGTAGAGATTTAGTTATTATTGCATGTTATCGGTACAAATGAGTCATCAATCACAATGCAGGTGCTCTGCATTGTGATTGATGACTCATTTGTTTGTGCGCGCATAACTAATGAGTCATCGAAAAATGCTCGTCTCTGATTGGCTGTGTTATTTTTTAACTGCACGTTATCTATTGTTGAATAAATATATCGTAATGTTTCAGGTTATACTAATTTTGTTAATGATAGGTGAAATAATTTAAATTTGTACGGGCAAGTCGTTGATAATTATCTACATAATCACGATGCTTATCATGACTACTGATGAATCATCGAACTCTGTAGCTGTGTTTGACGTTTTCTGTTTATAGTTACTCTGCGACGAAGAACCATCAAGTCCCCATTTCCAGGTCAACTTGAGATCTTCATTTTGAGACCTATCAACAGTATTTATATCAAGTAATATCCTCTCCACAGTGTGGTCCAATAGCGCTTGCAATTTAATGTGAGCTCCGTTTTCGGTAATCTCCATACTCTCTTGTGGTGGGTAACATCTTTTCTTGGCATTTACAAGCTTTGGATAAGATGGAAAGGCAGCACAGTTTTCTTCTTTCAGAAATTGTCGAAGAGCTAAGTACTACCATTTCGAGAGCGCAACTGATGTATAAAGAGCTAAACACTTATCTTCAGAGACAGTACTTAAGCTCTGCTTTTTGAATAGTCTCTCTTCTACTTCGGATAGCGCATCTGGATTACTGGAAAGGTATTCGACCACTTTTGCCAGATTCGTTTTGCCGTTGTCTTTCAATTTTGTTATGTACCAGTGCTGCAACTCTTCCTCGGAATTTTCTTCTACTATGGAAGTAGAACGTCTTTTCTTTTGCTTATTACTTAACTCTTCGAACGGTTTTCTGTGCTCCTTTTCTGTAGATGTTCCCGCTTCCGCAGTACATACTGCAAGAGTAGGAACATGGCAATCTATATCCACAAGCTCAGATAAGGCTGCGTCCGAAAAGCCCATCACACTTCTCAGATCAACACTGTCACAAACAGGCCAGTTGATGTTTTTTTCCAACCACTTGCGATTAATTACACGATTCATAAAAGTTTTTTGATTTCTACTTGACTCTATCCACTTTTGATTTAAATTTACACAAAAAAGTCGACAGAACTCCTTGATTCGGTTCTTGTCTTCTTCAGAAACTTCGGTAGTCAAGAAAGAAATGATACTTTCATACAGAAACATATGATTTTTCAGATCACCGCCACTTCTTAATTTCACAAAAAGATCTAGGTTGGTACAAAATCCAGCCATAGTTCTAATGTAAATATAAAAATACAAGTATTTCACTGTGTTCACAAACAAGCGACAAGAGCGAAACTAGATGGACTTAATGAATGTCTTTATATTTATAGTTAGTGTTAATTACTAAGTAGTGGACATAACAGTGAGTGAAAATTATTCAGCCAATTAGAGACGAGCATTTTTCGATGACTCATTAGTTATGCGCTTAGCCGAGTGCACAAACAAATGAGTCATCAATCACAATGCAGGTGCTACCGATAACATGCAATAATAACTAAATCTCTACCAGAATTACTAGTTCTAAGTACGTATGCGCTATTAAAACTATTTATTTAACTAAAAAGAAGGTGAAAACAGCCAAATGAGACAAAAAATATGCTTTGAATTTATTTTAAATGACAAAAAAATTCTTCCAAATCATTTTTTTTTTACCGAATGATTACTCGCGCTGCCGCAGATGGCCGGCGCTGATTTTTTTTTCATGGATAGAGAATGACCCTAGCTATCATATACTCACGCCACACACTCAACATATTAGTACAATTGAAGAAAAAAAAAAAAACGTGATTCGCTCCATACAAAAAAATCTAATTAATTTTTTTCAAGACAAACTATCAACTTTAGAAGAAATTTTATAAGAATAAAAGTTGTCAGGAATAATATAACACGTCATATAAAAAAAAATCGCATCGATATAGGAACTTTGTTGCCTAAGTCCACTAATTTTCAGTATGGGCCCACTGTGTGGCCGCGCGGTCGAAACGGACACACAACCCCGCCCGATGATAAACGGTTACCGTAACCTATGCACGCTTGCAACACCAGGGGCATCACTGCGATGCCGACCCTGCTACAAGCATCGCAACACGACGCTTCCCAAAGAACCATTGGTGTGCCCTTACCGTAACATGCAAAAGCAGTATTATTTGGCTACGATATTCTGCAACGTGGAGGTTAATTTTCAAAAACATACATCTACTTTTCGAGTTCTATAGTGGCTCCCCAGTTCAAACGTCTGGATTGAAGGAGCCACCTTTAACGTCATATAAAATTTCCACTAACTATAGATAGAATCCGCGTTTTAAAATCACATGTGGCTCCTCAATCCATACGGACACCTCCAGGCGGGCAGTTTCATTTTTGAGCGGAAAGTCCCGCTCCCTACCTACTAGAATATTAGCAATGGGCTCAAGTAGACGTGTGCACCGTCCTCAGTATTATATTCCTTGGTCCTCTCCATATAGCAAAAGTGATCCATTGATAAGTGACGAATGGTCATCAGATCAGATCCCTTATTTAGAAACGATTTTATTATAAGTATAGATATTGCTGATAGGCTGATTCCACTACGGCATTAGTAAATCTGATGTGATAACTCTTGCACTCTACAGAAGAAAAAAAATTAGTGGTGTACAAATATTTATTAGTGTTCTTACATATTCATAAATAAAAAATAATAATTGCAGACAACGATCGATATGGTTAAGGGCCATTTTTCACCAAAGCGTAGAGGAGTAGAGATGTGTCGTCACAACCAATAAAGCTAAGCTAAAAGATTTAAAAATTACGAAATCCTATTGGACACATTGCTCCTTCGCTTTGATGGAATAAACGCCCTTAGGCCCGATATTGCTTAGCTTCTCGGATCTCCACTCCTCTCCGCTTTGGTGGAACTTTTATGACGACTTGACTCAATAATAATAATGTGAGCTTACAATTTTACAACCAAACCAATGCTAGTGCAAGACGGTTAGGTACGTAATTTTATGAAATAGCAATACCCACCTAAAGTTATTCCTACTACTATGTAATACAAAATTGCAACTTAGTCCATTGAACAACTGATTTTCATATTTAAAAAAAATTAAGGTACTTTCGCCCTGCTCACATGTGGTCGTTCAATTAAGACATTCTTAGAAGTCTATTATGTTTTTAAGACGATGGCCATTTATGGAGTTGGTCCTATAATCACGTAAGCCTTTTTAGGCCACTTTATTACCGATTACGCTCTTCGAACATCTCGTACAGCTATTTTTTTATTGAAAGATAATTTAATATTTTATCGATCTGTTTATTGAAAAATTAAATTATCTTAAGATCAGATTCTGAAAACCATAAGTACCTACCTACTTATTTAATAAAATTGTGAAGATCGCACACGGGACACCTGTCCGAGAGCTTTGTTGCTTTTTGAGTGCAAATTCGCTCGCTCGTAATTTCAGGTGGTCGCACGAAAACATGTAGGTACACGTGATTGACACGACATCCCCTACCCCCATCGTGATGAGTCGTCATGTTATTTTAACATGCCCTAAATCGAACCTCGCGTGATTAAAGGACTGACCATAAACAAGCATGATTACAAAATACATTTAACAATGGCGCTTTTAAAGACATGAGAAGTTTCTCTAAGCCTTATTAGTTGTGTATGAATAAGTTATCCTTAACATACTCTTGAAAGCTTAAAATTATAATAACTAAATTAATCTTATAATGTAAGTGCAATGGTTATTTTTGTGATGGGCCAAAAGTCACGGGGTTGTTATTTCAAGTGATATTGTGGACAATTTTTCATTTTTACAATAATAGTAATTTTTTTTAATAAAAATGACTGAACTTTTGATGCTTTTGAAATTGTCTACATTCAAATTCCCCTAAATTAATAACCAGTGGCTAGGTGCTCAAATACCAGAATTAATCTGCAGTGTTCTGTATGACAATAAGTATGAATTCACGATCCGGTGCAATCAAAATCTCGTGTCTCCTGCTCCTCACACGAAGGAATGTCAGCTCATTTGTGGTATCCTGAAAACATAATGGAAAAACAATCTCACAAGTTTGTTATTTTTTCTTCAATAAAAAAAGTTCATAGAAGACATGGTGGGACGAACTTGATAAAACTAATAATGAATGGTTCACACTGGTTCTAAACTGAAAGGCCTGGAAATCATGGGGGCAGGCCTTTACCCAGCAGTGGGATGATGTGTGCTAACAGTAACGGTAAAAAAATTTCAGAGTGCTTCTCCAATATTCTACCAATTTATTGACCACCAAACCCAAGATGCAAAGAGAGCCTATTTAGGTAATCATCATAGCAGCATAAACAATAATATGTTTCGTATAATTGTGCGAAAGCTGAAAGGAGATTATTGTACTCATCATACATTTATTTGAGTAATATTGCATTGTTTTTATGGTACAGCAGATATTTTTTGTGATTTCACAGTAATTGGTCCCATATTAAGTTGTTCATAATGATGGGGACAATAACCTCCATTCAGCTTTCGGATACACTGTATATGGATATCCATCGCTGAACAAATTTCTGCAACTAATAGTGTTTGGAAGTTTGCCTTGTATGTTGCATTGCTAAGACGGGAAACTAAGACATAACATCAAAGGATTTGTGAATCAAAGAACTGAATGTACAGTACACTATACCCAATCATCAGGTGTTTACAGGCTGGAAGACTTGAATGTTACATGTATAGTAGATGTAATTACCCACAATCTGACCTTTACGACATTATAATTTTTCAAGTGGTATACAGTAAAATTAAAGACATCTTTACCATTTCCCGCACAACATTCTTTGCTTTTTCAGTGAGCTGACCGATCAGGCCAGAGTAGAGCACAGATGTTGCATTGTCCAACGAACTTTTGATAGGTATGCCTGAAAAGAATTAGAAAGTAAAATAACAAACTTGAAAATTCAATTTATGGGTATCTCATAATAAATGTAGTAGATTCATGGTATTGATCGGGGCGTATACGGGGGTGGAAGCTTCCAGATTAGATTATTAAGCCAATGTAACCATGGAAATAAGAGAAAATCGACCAAACCTTCGTGGTTGACTATGATTACACCCATTACGCCCTTATGGGCTTGAATTCGCTTGATTGTATCCTCCACTTCAGTCGCCTGCAATATATATCAAACATTATAGTAATTGTAACACTTAATTATCACAAATTATACGATAAAGTAAATAAATACCATTTTTCTAAATATTCACTGTGAAATCACTATTCACTTGACAAACTCTGCGAACGAAATGAATGAATGATTGAAATTTGAATGTCTGTCTGACTCTGACTCATTTAACAGCTGTCAAATTGAAAACAGAAAATATCGATTTATTGTTCAAAATGTTAATAATATGTTCAAGTTCCAATTTTGAATACAAAAATCAAAAAAATGGGAACTGAATCTAACGCACATAAAGCTGGATCTACAATAAACTGCAAATCGACTACCTTATATATTATATAATCTTTAAATTGACAATCTGTTTTATAATCTGTGTTCAGTTCACTGAGTCAGAGTCAGTCAGTGGCAGCGGTAATCTGTGGGCAGCGGGCGGTATTGATGAGACTAGGACTTGGAAGAAATACAAATTATTTCTTTTCTTTTTGTTTTCAGCGATGTTAGTGTTTATTTTACAAAAGAACAAAAGTAATAACAAGAGAAAAGGTTCTATTGAATTTAACTTATGGTAAAATGGCTTCGGTTTGAGGAAACAATGAACGATAGCGCCGCCGAATGTTCGGAAGCTTTGGATCCTCGCGTTCAGGTAAAGATAATCGATATTTTCAATGGTATTTTGGCAAAAAGATGACTATATTACTGCCTAATACATCCTAGTTTCAGTTATCGTGATCACATAATGATAATTCACTAAGAATGTGTATGTTTTATATCACAAAAGTATTTTCTAGCGAGTTTCTAATTAGATTCGCTGAATCAATCATATGTTTTTGTTATGCAACAGAATTGAAGACAATTAATAAACAATGAAACAGTATAATATTGACCCATTGGGAATGAAGAATAATTGAGTAGTCAAATGTGAAGGATAAATCAATAATTGTTGAATATTTTTATTGATAACTAGCTATACTCGCGACTCCGACCGCGTGAACTTCCTGGGAAACTGAATTATTTTCTAGGATAAGATTTTCTTCTCCAGATTGTAGATAAGTTGTATGCCAAATTTTGTTGACATTTGTTCAGCCGTTAAGGCATGATTGATTAATGAACATCTAAATGTTTACAATAATAAAGTAGTATATAAGTTTAAGTAAACTTTCAATCATGTCTATAGTATAGATAATTTGTCTTGAATTTATTTTTCTATATAATTCAAATGGACTTTAGAGTGTGGTAAGCAAACTAAACTAGTACTAAAACATGCATACAATGGTGTGCATTCCTTATAGACAAAAAGACACTGCCTACTCTTATAAATTAAGTGTTAAATACTAAACATTTATATGTCTCTAATATCAGTTAAACTAAGTCTTATGCTCACGCCTACCAGTACCATGGCTGAGCCCACTATTTTATATTCCACCATGCTTTGTGTATTACCCATGTTTGCAAAATAAAAATATCTTTTTCTTTAGGGTGAGGTGGCCAGTCACAAACATCATTTAACTTGACAATACAACAATAAGTTGTTTTCGCCTACCCTTTAAGAAATGTCTCTGCATGCATGATATAAAACTCAATTGATAGTTTTATAGTTCACTTAAAGTATTAAAGTATATTTTTTTAAGTTAATTAAGTACCTATAGAAATTGTTTTCAAACATGAAACAAAAATAGGAATTGTACATACAACAACACATATATACAACATCTTATTTGCTTTATTTTAAAACTAAAAGTAAGTACACTACATCACACATTATCATCAAACAGATAAACACATTTATTGGTAATATAGATTACAAGTCAATACAAACAAGCCAAACAGTCGAGTCAAGTCAAACAGTTTAGTAATAGAAAATTGGAATCAAATCCAATTCAATTGCAGAAATACAAAAATAAAAAGTCTAAGATAAATACAAGAAATCACATCAAGATTATAAAAAATACTCCAAAGTGTAAACTTATAATTTTTAAACACTTAATAAATTATACCAGTCCTGAGAGATGATAATAGACTTACAAGCTAATTTGGTTAAATATTGTTTAATCATTATTTATTAGTATGGTGGTCATTGTAAGAAGAAGAACCCTAGATTTGACGAGATGGTAAAAAAGTTTACATCCAAATTACACTTATTTAATGGTCAACAAAACAATATTTTTCCTTCCATTTTGCTATTATAAACATACAATTGTAGAGGTAAGGACAGCAAAAATTTCACAGCCTATACTTGGAAAGTGTATATTTCCGAGACTGGTGTGATGCTATGTTATGTAATTTCTTTACAGATCGAGCTAGAGCGTCTAAACACATCTACAGATGAGATCAACAGGCTCGAGGTTGAGTTGGACGAGGCTCGGCTGGCGTTCCGTCGCCTGCTCGCTGAGGGGCACCTGCGGATACAGCAGCTCACCAAGAAGTTGGGAACTAGTGTGCATAAAGCCAGGCCTTACTATGAAGCCCGGTTTAGAGCCAATATTGTAAGTAAACCAGTAATTTAATAGACTTCTGAGAGAACTATCATCAACCATTTAAAAAACATGTACAATCGGCAATTTTTCCGATTGACCATCCTTAAGCCTAAAATCGATTGAGCCCGGTGTCTAAACGCAGAGTTACTAACTCTAAGCAGACTGCAATCGTTCAAAGCATTTTGATTGTGAAATGTACCGTAATGTATTGTGACTGTACACTGCATTATTATGTATACATTTTAAAGTTCAGATAAAACTTTTGTGTCACTTGAACACTGTACCATGATTTACTGACGCTTTTCAACTCATTATCATCCACAGCCTGAACCTACCCGTTTTATTGCTTCCTTTAAATACCAGAGGGCCTACCAGCGTCTTTTATTGCAGTAGTTATGTTTAGGGCTTGAATTTAATAGTTCTGCTAACTGTCTCAGTTTTTTTAAGTTGATGTAGAAACTGCATTAGCGCTGCTATTGTGAAGTAGAATACATTAATTAAAATTTTCGTCGTGCAAATAACTCTTTGTACTGTTGTACACTTTTGTGATGTTGACATAAAATCGTTTTTGACTGGTTTCTGCCTAGAATGGTTACCGCACATATCGATGTAGAAGTTGGTCACTCTTAACCTAACCATAAATAAATAAATCCAGCCCATTACTATTCCACTGTTGGGCACGGGCCTATTCTCAGAATGAGAAGCTAGGTTGGACCTTAGTCCACCACGCTTGCCTAGCGCGGGTTAGCGGACTATACAAACCATAGAGGACTTTACGATACTCTCTCTGATGTACAGGTTCCCTCACGATGTTTTCCTTCACCATTATCGCAAGAAAAAACCATAACAATTGTTAATTTACTAATGAACTCAAAAATGTCTTGCATGCTGTCTCAAATGTAACTTTTATTTCCAGACATCACAAGACCTACAAACAGCAACCATCGCATACGACAAAGCGAACAGCGCGCACGCAGCTGCCCGGGAAATGGTGTACCTTGCGGAACAGGGGCTGGCACGGCTGGCGGAGGGCAACGCGGGGCTCACGCTCGACCCCGCCTGGCAGGAGATGCTCAACCATGCCACGCACAGAGTCAACCAGGTCAGACTCACCTGTTCGTAGTGTTTCACTGTCTACTGCTGCTCATCTTTATCAACCTGTTAATGTTCCCGTTGCTGCTCAGGCCTCCTCTCTAAAACAGACAGTAATTAGGCAGTAATTAGTGGTATGCACTCCATAAAGACAAAAAGACACTGCCTATCCCACGGATATCGAGGGATATGGCTTGTAGGCGTGACACTTGTCGCCTCCATCAGCTCGGATTGACCCAAAATACGTGTGACGTCAATGAGCATCTATTAGTCATATGTTTGCATCCGAACGTGTAGTGTGATTTCGTATTTTTACAAAATGCCGAATTGTTCCGTTCATATTTGCAAAAATAGGACAATATCAACAAACCTTAAGACAAGTGGCGTGTCCTACCACCGGTATGTTGAAAATCACTGCATTAATTATATTATTTAAAGATTTTACAAATATCTAGTTGTGAATTATTTTTGACATGCGTCAGGCTAATCATTTATTGAGTGACTCATGTCAAAATTGTCAAATCAATTTTTTTAATGTATCCCTGCGGTCCGAATTTCGATACAAGTGATAATATCGCGAATCCGACCAAATTGAATAGTCACAAAATATAAGGGCTATTGAGTAATAATAATAATTTTGACTTTTGTCGGATTCGCGATATTATCACTTTAGCGCAATTCGGACCGCAGGGTACTAGTGTTGCACAGCGCTGAGGGATATCGATATAATTAATTGATAGTTGTTCTTACGGAATTATTTCATTATTATTAACATTTGTTTAATAATAAAAAATAATGTTATCTATTATTTTTGTAGTATTTGCTTATTAGGCTAAATTAATAGATTTTATAGTTTTCTTTTTATTTTACTAATCCTTGTAGTTATATGGTTTGAAAAGGATTTAAATAAGTAATTATACTTGAGAACCCTGTTTTACAAGAATGAATACATTTTATTTCAGTTTCCTGAAAGATGCAGAAATAAAAAATAAATGGATGATAGATGAATTCGACCAATCAGATTACGAGGCCTGCATCGCGCTAGTAAAAATATTATGGTATCTAAGACAATTGCGCTCTAGCTCACGCCATCATAGATAATGTGCGGGGCTGCTAAAAAAATTTATATGAAAACTTCTTGGAAGAACCGAAATGTACTTTATTTATTTATTTATTAAAAGAAAAGAAAAGAAAAAAATAAAAAATAAAATAAAATAAATAAATTAAAAAAAGAAAGAGAAAATAAATAAGGAAGAATAAATAAGGAAGAGTAAATAATTTAATAGAAAAGAAGTTATTTTATGGCATAATTTAAAAAAAAACACTGTGTCATTATAAAACTTTTTAATTTTATTATATGTAGGTAGTTGCATGTGCATAAAGTCTGTCAATAAAGTACTATTTATGAATTCATAATTAGAACTTTACGATATGAGTGTAGATAAAAAAAAATAATGTCTACTATTCTGTACTTTTTTAAATTATTATTTATGTAATATTTAAACATATTTATAGACTAATAAACACAAATTGAGGTAAGTACTTTGTCACAAATTAGAATTCCCTGCATTATCTGTCTTCCTTTTACAAATTCTTTACAATATAGGTACCAAAATCGGTAGTCTTTGTTTAGCCTCTCATATAGTATCTATATAGCGATATTTTATTAAACAATCTAAAATATGCCAACAAATCACTTCTCTTTTTTGCAGTCAGTTTTCATCGATATTTCTATCGATAAAATATTTATACCAACCCGTCATCCGTTTCAGGAGTGGGGAAAAAGTGGCGACACTTGAAATTGAACAAATATAGAGTGAAGGCATATCTCCGGATATCTATGGCCTATCCTAATAAATTATATAATACAAACGTTAATAATTGTCTGTAATATCAGTAATTTATTTATTGCACAATGTACACAAACACATAAGTTGTTTTAAACTAACCTGCGGGTCTACCGCGTAACTAAAATTGTATGAACATCGACATCGGTATTAAACTTCAATACGATCGTGAGAGCCTAAACTTTGAGCTAACTTGTATTTTTTTTACCGATCATGAAGATAAGTGTCCCAACTATATGATAGGTAATTTTTTTACAAGTTAGCTCAAAGTTTAGGCTCTCACTATCGTATTGAAGTTTAATACCGATGTCAATGTTCATACAATTTTAGTTACGCGGTAGGGGTGCCGGTACATGACCCTGTTAGGCTGGGTTCACACGGCAATGTCCTGCACGTTTTTTTGCAGTATACGTCTTAACGAATAAATAGTGGCACATACATTGTACATAGAACCATTCACATGTCGTTTGTACTGCAAAAAATCGTACACAGTTTATGCGTTTAAACGAATACTCAACGGACTTGTCAAGCAAATCGAATGAACTTTAACGTATTCGGCTTGCAGTGGCACATAGTATAGCTCTGTCTCGTTCACACGACACGATGTTCATACGTTTTTCATCGAATAGCAACCGAACAAGCATTTAGTCTCTTGGCGTCTTTTGGAGAGGTTGCGCTTATTTGTGTTTGTTGTTTCAAAATGGTTCACGAATCTTCTATAGATAACGAATTATTAATTTCTTTAGTGGAACAAAAGCCCATTTTGTGGGATAAGACTATGGAACTTTATAAAAATCGCGTCGCAACTCAAGCTGCTTGGAAGGAAATCATGACTAATTATCATGAAACTTTCAATAGACATCCGAAAGTAATTAAAAAACTTCTTTTCATCGTTTCTAAGTTTATCATATAACTTCTCAAATAGTTTAGTACGCCCTGATTCTTCATTAATAGGATGTACCCAATACCTTCTGCTCTGACGGCGACGAAATCGTTGGCGCCTTCGATTATACCAATATAAAAGTACAACCAAGCGTGGATCCATCACAGACGTCTACTCAACTGTGACAACTGTGTGAACACTGCTGCTATTCGTTTTTTACACGAATGAAATTTTACCGTATGAACACCCGGGTGATTGTACGTTAAAAAAACGAATACAAAGAAAACGTGCAGGACAATGCCGTGTGAATCTAGCCTTAGGGTGCTGCAAGGATTAGAAGAGGCGGTAACATTAATATTATATTTAAGTTATGTTAAAATGTTTATATCTAATATTCTATCTATAATTATTTATACTATATAATGTTATAATTAATAGTTATATAATTTTACCATCTTACATATTTATTATAATAATTATTTTACTTAATACAATATTATTATTATTCTATTATCAATTCTATATTATATAAATTATTTACCAGAGTTAATTTAAGTCTTAGGGTGAGATGGCCAATCACACACATTATTTAACTTATAACACTAAGTTAATTATGAATAACTTCTTAAAGTTACTAATGTAACATTGGCAGGCGGAATGCGACCGGGCCAGTGCTACGGTGACGCAGCGCAACAAGGCGGCAGCACACCGAGCTGCAACCACGCTGGTCCAACAGTTGCAGAACGGACTCAAGAGGCATATCGCTAAGTCCAGGTCAGTGGAATATTGGACTAAACCCAGACTGAAATTGGACTAAACCCAGACTGAAATTGGACTACTTAATCCAGTTGGAAGTTTTTGGATGACTTGATGACCAGTTTACTGACTTTTTGTTATTTAAAAGAGCATTATACATGGTTAGGATTAACGGAAATGGGTTTATTGTACTCATCATTATGGACAACTTTTACTATAGAAACCAACAGAAATTACATAAAAAAAAATCTGCTGTTCCATACAAATAATAAAATATTACTCGACTAAATGTATTGGAAAGCAGATTATTTTTTCTGATGTCAAAGTTGGTCCCGTAATTAAAGTTGTTCATAATGATGAGTACAATAAAAACATGTAATTTTTTAACACTGATTAAATTATACCTGACCCATTTATTTTGCTTTACTATTTATTACAATACTACGATTAAAGATAAGCGCCTCAGCAATCTTCGTGTTTTAGAGTAGAATAGAATGGATCTTTAGAATAGAATAGATCATTCTTTCATGTAAACGAACTTTCGCGATTACGATGTTGGTCCTATAGAGAAAGTTGTTCAGTTTGATGGTCTAATCCACACCCTTAAATATGACCACACGTGTCTGATACACGTTGTATATTAAACGTTATTATGTTATTAACGTTATTACGTTCGTATTTCCGAAGTTAGACGAAGGTTGCCGAAGCGCATAACATTAATCGTAGTTACTATACATGATCTAGATTGCTTTAAACTTATTTGTTACCCTCTTAGTTAATTCAGCTAACTTGTAGTTCTATTTTTAATATTTCCAACCTTATTGCTCTATTCATAAGGTCTTTATTTGAGTAATTGCTTCGTTTAATGCTTGTAATGCATTGTAGTTTTCCATTACTTGCAAGTTCTTCTATTTCCATACTATGTAGACAATGCAAGCTTAGATTTAATTATCTTAACATTAACACAAGTAGTTTGTATTAATGCTGTACAGTGAAATGCTTGGCGAATATTTTTTTTTGTCTATTTAACGACCTACTTTAATAGCGGAAGTCCTTTTAACGAGTTATTGTACTCATCATTAAGAACTACTTTTACTATGGGACCAAACCTGGGGGTCTACCGCGTAACTAAAATGGTAATGAACATCGAGTCTGTTAATTAACTTCAATACGACCGCGAGAGACTAAAGTTTGAGCTACCTTGTAAAAAATTACGGATCAATAAGTTGGGACTCCCATATTCCTCGACACCAGAGGCATTAGGTTGGATGTATGTCGTCGCTGCCAGGGTAAAATTACTAAGGCGACAATTTGTTGGTAAGCTATCTTAAACTTTACTGGGCACATTTTAAAGTTTAAGTTGGTTTGCCAGCGAAGTTAGTCATTTTACCTTGGTAGTGACGATATACATCCGACCTAATGCCTCTGATGCCGATCATTATGATCGGTATTTTTTTTACAAGGTAGCTCAAAGTTTATTCTCTCACGATCGTATTGAAGTTTACTGTCGATGTTCATTACCATTTTAGTTACGCGGTAGACCCGCGGGGCTATAAAGGTAGTACTTATATAGATTCCAAACGTGCCTCACAGGCTATTGGATGCAACAGTTATCCTGTCTAGCGTCTAAGAAATAATCTTAAGTCTATAACATTAAGCATTTGACTGTACGGCACATAACTAACTGCGCACTTTACCTGCTTAACTAGTCGCACAGTGCTCTTTGTTTCACAGGCCGCGCGTCGTCCGCAGCAAAGCTCACAGTGGTACAGCATTTCATTATTATGCATGTTTTTACTTAATTATTAGCACAGATTACAGAAAAAAAGGCAGATGGAGTGCGCCGAACAAGCACTATGCGATCGGCATTTGGCAATGTGTGCGTGACAACGCTGCTGTAGAAATACGGGCGCCAGTACACAGTTTCATACGGATTATACTGATTTACCAAATTTACTTGAGAGTCATAAATAATAAATAAAATGACATCTCATGTGACGTTCTAACAACATGACGCTTCGTTTCGTACTGACAGGAGTTTGTATTTGGTTATGAATTTGTATTTGCTTTGTTGGCCGCACTCCCGTGTTCCACGCGCAATATCCGCCTTTTGTTCTGTAATCTCTGATTATTAGATTCAAAAAATTATACATGGTGTAATAATTGAATAAACGTAAAACCTGGATAAAGTTTGTTCATAATCGACTTCTGAATCGATTTCAGTAACTTTAAATATAGGTATTTTAAAATTAAATTCTCTACACCGACTCACTATTGAGCCAAAGTAAATTAAACTTTATTTGAAGACGATAAGACTCAATTTTAAATGCAGTAAGTAATGCTAGGCTCATTTCAATTTTCTTAAAAATAATAGTTAACTTTAAAAATTATAAGTTTTGGTTATTGCATTACGCTTTTAACTATATATTCGATTGGGGTGTATGAGGTTCTGCGTTAATTAAATTACACGTTGTATATTCTACCTGTATTCTAGTCCCGATCCCTTCAAGTTTTAATTTATTTATATTGATCATGAGGCGATAATTAAAACAACCAAACACTTTGATGACTTTCAATGACGACACGGTTGGCGCAGTGGCTAAACGATAAGGTTAGGTTAGGTTCTGCGCTACGTGCTGCGGGTTCGATCCCCGCACGGAACAAATATTTGTATGATCTACAGATAGTTGTTCCGGGTCTGAGTGTGTGTGCATGTGACATGTATGTTTGTAAACTGTACCCTCGATACAGGAGAAATCCTAGTGAGGGGCAATGTTTAAAAAAAAAACTTTTACTGAATTATATTTTCACTTTTATTTTCACTAGGAAGACTATACGTCCTTTGTCTTAGCAGTGCAAACAAGAAGAAAAATCAAATAAACGAAATAAATATGGCAATTCAACCGGATACGGACGACGAATCAAATTTTAAAAATAGGGTATGACCGGAAGTAATAAAAAAAATATATTCAACATAATCATTGACATTCATTTTTGTAAATCTAAATAAATCAACAATTTATTCATTTGTTTAACATTGGTGCGATATATTTAGTCGAGAAATATTGAATTATTTGTATGGAGAAGCCGTTTTTCTTGCGATTTTGGTTTGGTCCCATAGTAAAAGTCGTTCAAAATTATTAGTACGATAACCCCTTGAAGGGATCGGGACTGGAGAGATAGGTCCTTGTATTTGCATGCTGTTTTGTACAATATACTAATACTTTTATACCTCTTATAAAGATTTTTAAGCATGTGTTTGATTATGATTGACGAAAGAAAACAGCATGGCGTTTCTTATTTTTATGCGGATCGACTGTTTACTTACCTAAAACGACCTTTTGAAATCTTGGAGTTTCCAGGATTATATAATAAACTAGCTACTGCCCGTGGTTTCACTCGCATCCCAAGGGAACTACTTCATGTACCTACCCGGATAAAAAAAAACTTGTTTTAATCCAGGACATGGTTTATCTGTGTGCCAAATTTCATCCAAATCGGTTCAGTCGTTTATGCGTGATGGAATAACAAACATCCCAATATCGATATCGAAACATCCTACTTAACCGACTTCAAAAAAGGAGGAGGTTCTCCAGTCGACTTTTTTACTCCGCCAATTGCTGACCGATTTTGAAAATTCTTTTTTGTTTGAAAGGATATACTCTCGAGGTGGTCCCATTTAAATTTGGTGAAGATCTGATGATGACCTTCGGAGATAGACAATGGAACTGTTGAATGAATAACAGCACATCACTCGCGATTACTGTAATCGCATGTTTTTGGTATTGTTTATGCCACTCAAAATAAAAAAATAAAATAAACTTTTAAAATAAATATAAACCGACTTCAAAATACTAAAAAGTATAAAATAATTGTCTTAAAAAACTTAAAGCTTCTGAAGTCGGGGCCAACTCTTCAATGCACCTAGCTTGGCAGTTGCAGTTGCTTCATCGTCATGAAGCAGCGCTGGTAATCTGCTAAAACCACAAGTGAAATCTCGGTCAGTTAAAAGTAAAAAAAAAAAAAAAGTTTAAATAAAAAATATAATCATATTGTAACCTGTTTGTTTGAGTTTCTTTTTTGTATTTATATTTATAGAAAAATACAGGTAGTAATCATGTTATAAAATTTATTTATCTCTTTCCGATACGAATATCCCACAACTCTTTAATTGCAGACCTTACTTTGAAGAGAAAGCTCGCATCAACAATGCGTTAGAAGGCCAGAAGGCGAGGATCCAGACCTTGGAGGAACAGGTGGCTGATGCCAAGCAGCAGTACTCCTCAGCATTGAGGAATTTGGAGAGGATCTCTGATGAAATACACAAGCATAGATCCAGGAGGCAGTCAACAAGGCAAGGTGAGATTTCTTCTCCATTCTAACTTAAACATTCAATATTTTTATTTGTATGTCATACTAGCGGCCCGTCCCGGCTTCGCACTGGTCGACATTTATTTCTATGAAACTTTTATAGGTTATTCAATAAATTCGTGAATTACAACTAAATATGTACACAGCCTAATTATTATTTAATAAATAAAACATACAATATAAATATAAAACTGAGCATCTAGGCGTCAAAGACCTCCTCGTCATCGCTGTCAATTGGTAGCGTGCCCAGAAGACTGGCAGCATTGCCACGTTGAATGGTTTTCATTAATATCACTTATAATAACATTATAACCAATAAATGAGAAAAAAAACATGTCATCAGTTCGTAAGCCCTTATAGCAATCATAGATAATAAATTAATGAACAATTCTATTCGTTCCCAGACATAGACCGCTCAACAATCACAGACACGGCGAGCGACACAAATACTACCAGCAGCGATAAACTAGAAGAACTGTGTGAAACAAGTACAGATGCCAGCGTCAGAGAGTGGCTGCGACGAGCGGCGGACGCGCAGCGGCCTCGCTGTCTGCCCGACAACGACACCTGGACTGAGATAGACCTGGACTACTCCAGCCCCGAGGAGGTAGGTGATGATATGTAAGAGCAGTACGTCAGAAATTCAGAACAGGTGTAAGGTAGGACCTGTTTACAGTCTCTCTCTCCCCCCCCCCCCCTCCTCTCCAGATGTGCCCTAACAGGTGTGGCACCGAGGTAGGCTTGCGGCGCGGTCTTCAAGAGTTCCTGAAGTCTACAATCCAGTGCCGAAAGTTGACGACCATAGTGAGCTTAGCCGGCAGAAGTACGGCACCGCAATTTTTTATTTGGTTTTTATATGGATGCTCGACGGCATATTTAGGTATGAATCAATGTAATTTTTATTATTATTTATGTGTAATTTTGTCCCATGTAGGATAAAATTATTTTTCTTTCTTTCTTGATGTCTATGGTCGGTATCGCATCATCAATGACTAGATTGCGGATGTAACAAATCAGATATATTTTTATTCGTGTAAACCAATTCAGGCACTATGAATAGTCAGACAGAGTCAGGCTCTACTTGTCTCTTTCCTGTGTTGACTTTCAATGGAGAAGAACGGGCATGAAACTCCACGGTTACTGTTTTTATCTCAGAATGTTGTATACAATATTAACAAGAACAATGTAGGACAAAAGATTTGAAACTCGAAGGTTTCTAAATTAAAGAAAGAATATGAATAAATAAGATAAATTGTCGTGCCAGCTATGAGCTGTTTACGGGCTGTTTTTGTCCTATTTCTATCCTCAACTTGTATTGTCCTATTTCTGGACAAAGGCCCTCCAGCCCTTCCACTTTTCATGAAGTTATTGCTATATCTATGTATGTACAGAAGTGTTGCTATCTTATTTATCTGTCTGTTGACGCAACAGGTGAGCTTCGAGAAGTGTTCGCTCCGCGGGCGCTCGACGCCGGAGAAGTGGTCGCCGCCCAGCCCCGTGGAGACGCGCGCGTCGGCAGCCGAGCCGCGCCGCATCATCCGCGCGGCGCCGCGCGCGCACGGGCTGCGCGAGGAGCTGGCGCGCGCGCACGGGCTGCGCGGGGAGCTGGAGCGCCCGCGCAGGCAGAGTCTGGACGCGCTGCTGCACGACACCGGCGAGAAGGTCAAGGAGATGTTTCAAGGTAGGCTCGATACTGGATTTCAGCTTTTCTTCATAGACAGGGAAGTAGCTAAGGTGATTGCTAAATTCTTTTATCTTTACTCACAATATCATTTCATTTTGTTTAGGCTCATCTGAATCATTGTAATTGTCTGACGACTTCGTGCTAATAGTTATTTTTTTTTTCAATTATGTATACTGTGACTTTATACAGGGTGTATATTTAAACAGGACACTTGCTTTAAGGGATTACTGTAGGTACTTATCATTATGAACAACTTTTACTATGGGACCAACTCTAAAATCGCGGAAAAAAGATCTAGTATTCTATACAAACAATAAATGTATGGATCAGCAGACATTTTATCTTTTTGTCGAGTAATATTGAATTTTATTATGTAGTTGTTTATTTCGCGATTCCAGGGTTGTCCTATAGGAACAGTTGTTCATAGTATTGTGGTTTTCATTGGTGAGCATGTACCCAGGGTTGTCGCTGTTCGGCGAGCGGCGCGGCTCGGCGTCGGCGCCGCGCACGCCGCGCCGCGCCTGCTCGCCGCGCGCGTCGTCCGCCAGCGACGAGCGGTACTCCGACACCGACAGCCGAGCCAGGTACACCAACACCTTACACACGAAAACACTGATGGCGCTGTTGGCTGACGTCTCAGACAGACGGACCGCATTTCAACTGCAATCCATGCAGTTTGAATGGAGTTGACACGACTGCAATAGAACTGCAATAGAAATCCAACCGCAAATTGCAGTTCGGATGCAGTTGCGGTTGGATTGCAGTTGAAATGCGGTCCGTCTGTCTAGAGCCTTACATAACCTAACCGTCAAAAATCCCCGACTCCAACTAGAAAAAAAAATAAGTTCAAAAACTAAAACCCGACGACTTTATACCTGACCTTTGATTTTGATTTTGACCTTTGATACCATTACCCAACACGGCATAATTGAACAAAAAAAATATTTTATTACATTACTTTATGTCCTATAAAGGGCACCATATTAAATTTAATGTTACGTCACATATCCTATAACCAGCGGACAATTAAGACGCTTCCAACGATACCTCATTTGTTGAATTATGATAAGTTGTTCAGAAGTTATGAGGGAACAGATGAACATACATACATACCGGTCAAACATATAACCATCTCCGTAGTCGGGTAAAAAGAGCTGTAACTTTTGAACAGCTGAACAGATTTTCATGAAACAGCTAAGATAGAAAAGCTGCCAAGCTCAAGTGGGATTGGGCTGGACACGTCTGCCGCTTGTCTGACGAGCTTTGGGCTAAAAGAAGAACTACTACTACTAAGCTACTAATACTCGATTAAACTAGCTTTCAATTAAAAACACTGCATTGAAATAGGTCCTTCCGTTTTGGAGCTACGATGCCCCAGACATACAACAGATGCACAGATACACACTACAAACTTATAATACCCCCCTCTTTTTTGTCGGGAGTTAATAAATACATTTTTAACAAGACTTCAACTGTCAAATCGTTTGAATTTGTTGTACAGTACCACCATAGAAATAGTACAAGTACTGGAACGCTTAATAGTGCCGTAAAGCCGGTCTGAGGGAGAATACTTTGTGGTAACCGTGTCCTTGTCTAATAGGGTAACCATACATTTTAGTTAAAAGTAGGACATGATAGAAATATTTAATTATGTTATGAGAATAGTTATCAGGTAATTAACTACTGATATCGAATAGTAAGAATTGTTTTTTTCCTAGTAAATAGTGAAATATATGGTCCATACAGTGTATCTAAACGTTCTTACAAATATACATACACCCTTTTGGTTATAATTAGAGTCACAGGCAAGGCATAATATATAAATAGGTATATGCAAGGTTACTATATAATAAAAAAGAAAATTTAGAGAAAATTTCGGACATTGCGGAAAAATCCGGACATTTTCTTATACACAGATTACGTGTATAATAAAATGTCATGCGTGAATATTCCGGACATCTGGCAGCTCTAGTCATAGGAAACATTAGATTTTAACATTTTAAGATACAAATTTAATTCCTCTTCTACTTTTTCTTTCTTTTTTCTTTTTCTCTTTTAGCTTTGCGACCATCCTACGACCTTTCTTTATGAGATCTTTCCTATTATAGCAGAAAGGGTAACCCATGCTTAGTGCTGCAGAATCGAATATCACTTATTATAATATTCTTGTTTGGCAAACTCAAGTATAATCATCATTCACAACATTAAGCAATAAAACACAATGAATGAAAGTCAAAGCAAAACTTTTTTTAATTTCAAAACGGCATAAAAAGGTCGTCGTCGTTTCGTCAAAACGTTGAGATTCTAGATTCACGGTTCCAAAGTGGGCCGGGTTCTATGGAGAAGAGACCGGCTAGAAACTTAATGGTTGATTGTAATTTTAATTGTGTTGGCATTATAGTTGTATTTTGGGTTTATGTGCTTGTTTCCTCTTGCTTTACTTTCTTATTTGGTGGTTAACTGGAAACTGCAACATCTTCCCATTTACTACAAGATCCTACATGCCCTGATTCACCAGATGTTCCTGCACGTACAATTTATTTTGCACGTACAGTTTTTTTTCTTTTTGTGGCTATCTGTAATGTCAAAAATGATCTTCATTATGGCACAATATCTAAGTACAATATCCAATCCAGTAAAAGTTTAATCCATCTAACTATACTAATAGGAAAATATTAAACACAAATAAACAATAAGCAAAGTGTGTGAATCTTAAGTTTGTGCAATGTGTTATACTTTATATTAGTATAAACTATTACAGACCAGACAATTACACACAACATTATACAACAGACACATACAACAACTGATAATTATTAAACATATTACAATAGTACCTATGGTAATATTGAAGGAACTGCTTCAGGTTTTAATTTTATTTTTGCTGCTGTTAAATAATTCATTATCTTTAAAATTTACGCCACAAACACATGCGAACTTTTACACACTAATGTCAAGGTTCGTGGCTGTTATCCATAACACCCTCTGCTTATTATCAGCTGGAATCCTGAAAAAAACAAACATGGAATTTTAATAAAGTCTATAATTTTATAAGAGATACAAAAAAACATTATTATCTATTCGGCACAACAAACAACAAATGATTTCAACAAATTAACTTAAACTATATACAGGGTTATTTGTAAAACACCGGCAATGCTTTAAGGGGTGAAACTACTCATCAATATGAACAACTTTTACTACGGGACCAACCATGAAATCGCGAAAAAAAATTCAAACTTTTCATACATTTTGATGGAGCAAGGTTAATCTTTTGTATGAAAAGTTTGATTTTTTTTTCGCGATTTCATGGTTGTTCCCATAGTAAAAGTTGTTCATATTGATGAGTAGTTTCACCCCTTAAAGCGTTGCCGGTGTTTTACAAATAACCCTGTATGTATACTTATACTATACTTGGAATCACTCAAATTATACAAAACAATAAATGCATCGAAAATATGCTACGCATTACAGATTATGGAAAACAAATCCAAATTTATTAAAGTACGTAAATTATTTAACTTAGTGGACTGTATGTTATGTGAAACGATCTAAAATAAGTACTTGGAGCAACTATATCCCACAAAATAAAAATATATTGTCACACTACTCAATGAAACTTACCTATGGAACGATATTCCACAACCAGGATAATATTCTCGCTTGCACCCAATCATAACTCAAGTATTTACCATCTTGTCGCCAAAAAAATATTCTAGGCACAAAAATAATGTTTGATCACGTTTATTTCTTAACTATGAAAACCACGAATGTTGACAATAGGTTGACAACTAAGTTGACAATGTAAGCCATTTTGAATGATGTAGTGTTTCCCGCATGCAAACTTCTTTAACTACTGGTATCCAAATATTGTAATAATCAATCTTATTGAATAACGTATGGAAATAATAATATTTAATATAATATTTAAAGCACGTCAATTATAATTTTTATTATGTTTATTTTAATAGCCGTGGGTAGAAGTTTCATTAGTTCTAATATGTATGTAAAAACGATTCTGAAAATACCAATTTAGTAGATTACTAAGTTGATGAGTAATGGCCATGTGTGCGAGAGGGACACCGCTAAATCTCGGGTGACTTTCATGTGGGCACAAAATTTCGTACAACTAATTATAGCAGTAAGCTCTCTAGTTATAGGTACTATGTATTATCTCTATGAGTACCACAAACTTATCTGACATTGTCATGGCGTCGCTGCCGTCGCTTTTACCAATGTCATCTCTATACAAAAAATACATTTTAAAGTCAGTTTTGTTCCGTAGCGACGTTTGTTCCAGTTTTGGTCACCGGGTGAGATAAGTTTGTGACTGTGCCACACAGTGTGACAGTAAGTGATGTCCCGAAACCTAAGAAAATAATAGTCCCAGAAAAAAATGTTGTAAGGAAGTCTCCACTTTTTGTCTCTGTGCCTCGAAGTTTAAGTGAATTAGCACCACCCATCACTGTTTATAACACAGCAAAGTAATTTTCGTGTGTTTGCAGTGTGGAGATGTTGACTGACGACCAGATAGCTTCGTTGATGTTGGACGCGCAGCTGGAAGCGGTGTGCGAGCGACTAGCCGGCGTGGCCGTGCGACAGCCGCGCTCGCCGCACTCGCCGGAGCTCAGATATTGACACGGTAATGTACCCCCATTTGACCATACTGGGAGGCTAAAAAGGCCGCTTTAGATGAATCACAATATGATTCATAATACAAATGTCAAAATATCTACATAATAAACCACTCTTAATGTCATCCGCATAAGGTTCATATTCAGTAATCATCTGTTTGACAGTTACTATGCAGATCAGTAGATGAATTGCTCAATGTGGTCTTTTTAGGCCCCCTGGTTAAACTTCGGAAACCATATAAGGTACCTTTTCGACCATTTTTATTTTATTTTTATATTTCTTTATAGGGCAGTGAGTAGTTTCGCTTTTATATAAGCTCCTACCTTTCTAGTCCCAATCCCTTTATGGGATCTTGTACTTATCATTATGAACAACTTTACTATGGGGACAAAAAAAAACAACTGTTCCTTACATTTAGTCGAGTAATACTGAATTCATTTTAGGGAACAGCTGATGTTTTTTTTTACGACTTCGGGGTTGGTCCCATAATAAAAAAAAACATAATGATGAATACAATAACTAAGGTAGGACTTTGCATATCGACTGCATGCGACCAATACCTGCTATCTAACATTTTTCTCAAAATTGATTTTAGTGTCATGTGCTGTAAAATTCTCTTAGAATAACTAAATGTTTCAATAATTTTATTAGCCGATAATATGTCAAAAAATATTAAATTTGGACTTTCAGTATCTGAATACAAGTTAAATTTAAAAAAAAAAAACAATTATATTATTTTTTTCCTTTAAAATCTTATCCGTCAAGAGGTATTGGACACATGTGGTCGATATGGTGATTATCTACACTATACTAAGCAGGTACATAAATAAAATAAATAAATAAAAAAGCCTCTTTATTCTACCATAAACATTGTTACCAAGCAGGTACATAGCTAAGTATAATTTTGTTTAAATTACAGGTCGTCCTCCGCTTCGAATACAATGATAGTTTGTATCATAGATAATCATACAGTGAATCACGTGAACAAATACGCTTACTATAGTAAAACTTATAGTACATCGAGTAATGCATTCCATTAATAAAACTATAATTATGGCACTAACACTTAAAGTACCAAAGTACCATTCAGAACTGTCATGGCGATAATTATACAACATGTAACATAATAAACGCAAGTCCTGAAATTATTTAGTTCATAATTGACTATTGAATCCAATTCAGTAATTTTTTAGAAAGTTAATTTTTCAAAAATTGTGAATTTCGACAAATTGACGGTCTATTGGGCCAAAGAAAATTGAATCTTATTTCAAAGATCAAGTCAATTTTACTCAACACGGTTTACTTAAAAATAATAATTAGGTTTTAATTTCTAAAGTTTTGGTTATTATATTATGCTTTTAACTTAATATTTTAATTGGGGGTCTTGGGTTAATTAAGTTACACATTGTATATTCATACGTCTACTTCTGCGCCTTGTCACCAAACTCGTCAAAGTGTGTGCGGTGCCTTAAGTACCCTTATCCCTTGTCCCACCTTGGCAGCACGTAAAATTGCGTTTCCAAAAAACAAAATCGCACTGCCCAGCTAACACATGACTTATTCCACCGTGAAAATGAATCAGACATATTAACAGTGACTTAAAGTATTAGTGCCATAACTAGAATAGTACCTTAATCATAGACAAATAACGCCCACTTGTGAGCAAGTAACATAGTAGCAATAAACTACGATAACATGGCGCGCCCCTCCAAAATTCAAAACGTTTGGAAGTATTTACAAAGCGCCATCAAGACTCACAACGCATGTGTGCGTACTGAGACGACCGTCAAACAAAAATAAATCCCAGGATTTGTTGCTCAGTAAGGATGTGACTAGAAATATTGAAACAGTAATTTGGAGGGGCGCGCCATGTTATCGTAATTTATCTCTAACACTAACACAAATTGAACTAGTCTGTAATTATCATTTACGAATATTCTGCATCATTCAGGATATACTTGACAACTATAACGAGTCCTCTCGCGTCTCTCATGTCCACATTCATCTCCCGATAAACAGTAAACCTTAACTATTATATTAATATGTGAAGAGAAAACTTTGTATCCCTTTTTAAGCATATTGCGCGCACGGAGGAGTGTGAGATTTGGCATAGTTAAAGTTTATATGGAGAAGGAGTGCAGAAAGCTAAATCATTACTTAAATCAATGTAAATTGTATCAAATTCTTATGAATTTAAAACGGCAACTTCCAAAAACAAAATACAAACCGCTTCATTTGGCATCAATTTGTTATTCGTAATAACATGTTGGTGCCATCTACTCTGAACACTCCTGTAGGGCGCGAGAGGGTGGATGGAGAAGTGGGAGGTGTGACGCCAAGTGACACGTTATAGTTGTCCAGGTACCGCGTAACTAAAATGGTAATGAATATTGACGCTGGTTGAGCTTTAATACGATCGTGAGAGACTTAACTAAGACCTATTATGTAAAAAAAAATACCGATCATGATATTGAGACTCCTTCTATATGATCGGTAATTTTTTTACAAGCTAGGTCTAAGTTTAGTGTCTCACGATCATATTGACTGTGTTGTTTATCACCAGAGTCTGATATTCATTACTATTTAGTTACACGGTAGACCCGCAGTAGTAAATACTTCGTTTTGGCGAATTTCTACAGAAATCTATGAGTAAGTACATTTTTATATAAATATGTTTATATTTATCAATTTATTATTAAATAAATTAATTTATTTATTGTGTTAAGAATATCGTTATAAATACACGATTAGTCGGTAATAGTACATTTCTAAAGGGGTTTATGCACTCATAATTATGAACATATTTTACTACGGGATTAACCATGAAATCGCGAAAAAAAAAATCTGCTGTTCCATGAAAATAATTCAATATTACTCGTCTCAATGTATGGAACAGCAGATTTTTTCGCGATTTCTGTGTTGTTTCTATAGTAAAAGTTGTTCATAATAATGAGTAGAATAACGGTTTCGACTTTATGTACCATTTACGATCAATCGTGTTAAGTGGAAAATTCAATATGCAATCTGATCATGCCACACCATGACACTAAATATTATTTATATTAATTTTACTTTTAGGAAAAACAAAAAGCCTATCTTTTTATATTTAATATTATGAAACAAAGATCTGATTTTTATTATAATTTAGGCATAAATTTAAATTAATACTTTTAATTTTAATTTATTTAAATTTAAACCGTGATAAATACTTAGCTAGCCTGTAGAAATACGTGCAAAAGAAGTCTCATTTAACTAGAAGATCGATATTTTTCAATAAAATTTAAGAAAGCTACTCAAAATAAACGCTTATTCGTCGATTAGTACACATATCAGCAGTAAGCCGTGTTCACTTGGCGACAAATGCATGGCAATATTCCCATATACATGGATAATATTACCAATTTAGCCAATCATAGCAAATACAAGAGTTTAAAGACAATATGACAACATTTTCTAACATAAAAAGAAAAATGTTGCAATTTTTGATACATCTTTTATAGGTCCAGTGAGCCGCTCGCTGTATTTCAAAAATATACAGCATATTTTTTTATGTAGTTCGCATAATTTGCAGAGTAATTCAGTGTCTGTTCCTAAATAGAACCGCAACATTGGGACTCTAAAACAAAACGAAAATGCGACTTACTATGGAGGACAGGCATAATTTACTAGCGCAAGCTATACAAAATCATTTTTTTATTTTGTTTTAAATTTTTTTAGTACTTCGTTTGCACTTGGGCATGGACACTGAATCATTCTGCAAACTATGCTCATTATATAAAAAATTATCCTGTATTGAACATAAACTGATTTCTGGTGAAGTCGTCGTAATGTCGTCTAGTGAAAACACGGCTTTAAATTCTCATTTCTTACAAAACTACATTTAATTTAGATGACAAAATATAATTAATGTTTGTGTCGAGTTATTGCTAAGTGGCAACACTACAGTGTTAACTGGCAACACTAAGTAAGATGGCGTCACACTGGAACACCGTACAAGTGAGCTCTGTACATATCCAACGCCTTCTGTAGTGTAAGGTTGTTAATTTCTAGAAGTTTTCTCTGCAATTTCTTATCGTGAACTCCAAGAACGATTCGGTCTCTGATCATTCTTTCTTGTAGTTCTTTGTAATTGCAATTCTTGACCAATTTTCTTATTTCGGTGTAAAATATGTCAAAGTTCTCACCTTCTTCTTGGTTTCTTTTATGAAAGTTGTAAGTACCCTAACAAAACAAAGTTTACCAGTAGTAAGCGATCATAAGCTTTAGGGTAGGTGGCATACGACCACGGCTATCCTCTGAACATCACTATGAATACCTATGTATTAATATTTTCTTGTTTCATACTTTTCAGTAGACGGGTTTTAATTTTTGAACTTAATTTTTTTTTATCAGTTCATTCTGCCTCGGCTCAAAATATTCATCGAAAACTTTTATAATTTGCTCATATTTCGCCAGTTCTTCAGTTTTTAATACGTTATAATATAATTCATGAACGTCGTGACCCACGCTATTAAAGAAAATGGCCGCTTTCCGCACTTCTGAGACTCGGTCAAGTCCAGCCGCGGTCAGAAATATTTGAAACTGCAACTTGAATTTTACCCACTGCGGTAGCAGGTCTCCCTTTGTGTCCAGCCGCATTGGATCCGGCATTCTATATTCAACGCCCGCCATGTTTTCTTGTTCGCTTTGTTCGTCAGAGTCAAACAATGGCGGCTTGGTCATTACCAATAAATTCGCAGCAAGTTTGAGAAATATTCTTCTTATTATTATTATTATGGCTCTTCCGTCGACTGCGCCATGTATTGTTCTTTATTAAAACAATATTGATATTCTGGGAAACACATTTATTACTTAATTAATATATAGATTACAGAGCTCACTTGTACCGTATTCCTGTGTGACGCCATCTGACTTAGTGTTGCCAGTTAACACTGCTACAATATGTTACAATAATTAAATGTTCCACTAGTGTTTCAAACACGAGGAGATGTTGAATAATGTGATAAAAATACTTGATTCATATTTCTTCCTTCTCGAGCGATTCTGGAATTAAAATTGCCACTAAAGAAATAGCGAACTTATGCATTCATTGGTGAACTGCATAGCTATATCTCGATCTCGATTCGAAACTCACTCTTATTGTCGGTTAATATTTGACGAATTGATACACGATAATAAACGTGTCACTTCATAACAGAGGGCTAATTCACGGAATTTTAAGACGCGCCGATCGTATTGCAGTGACTCTCGAACTTGACGCGAGCGTATCTCACTGAAGCTCAGAGGATACCAAATGGCAGAATAGTCGACATCGGCTCAATTGCCATAACGAAAGGAGAAGAAGATTATTACCAAATGTGTTGTTTTGATCAATATTTTATTGCAACTGCGCGGCAACTGCACTTCAGTTACGTGAATTAGCCTACAGGAGCTGTGAACATGACTAGAGCATTTTTACAGCTCCGTCATTATGTTATCGTATCAAAATTCGTCACATATTCAACCGACAATAACATTGAAATTCGAATCGAGATCGTGATGTTCTTACAAAACAGCTATGTTGAAATGCCAGAGGTTGATTATCCAAAAAATCTATTAAATACATCATTACCGTCACCTGAAAGTTAACAATGCAGAAGTTTAAATCACGTAATGGTTTTATTAAAAACCGAACTACGTTACTGCCATGACATAAGAATAATCACAATCCAAACATCAATTACAACAGAAGGAAGGATGGCATGATTTATGACGATGAATGAAGGTTTTTTGGAGAATCACCCCAGAGATAGTGAGAAATTAACCCCCTTAATACAAAAGATGGTTTAAACCAAGTCTAGTAAAACCGAGGTTTTAAATATATCCGTCACTTTCTAACGTCATATGACAAAAAGAGACGGGGCTATCTTAAAACCATAGAGGTTATATGTCCAGAGGGAGTGTCGCCTTACAAAACGTACTTCTGTTTTGAAGCCAATTCAGCCGCGTGATGACATGCGCGCGCATGTGGGCGTGGCTTACAGGGATACCATCGAAAAAGAATTACCCTACGATGTGGGGAAAACATTTTAACAGAGTACAGCTTTTATTTGTAAATAGGAAAACGTAAGGGTTCATAAATTAGGTAGTAATACATTATTTTTATTATTTATGTACAGTCGGATGCAAAAATTTATATGTATGTATATTTTTGTATCGAAATTAAAAGTGGAATTTAAAAGAATTTATTTAAATAAATCTCTACATTACTGTTACTGTTAGCCTGTCTCATCCCACTGCTGGGCAAAGGCCTCCCCTTTTATTTGTGGGAACTGCTATATGATCACGTGACAATTTTTTTTCTAAAATTCAAAATGCGGTTAACGAAAAACGCCTTGCAATTGCAACAGTTTTCTATACTATTCTACAGGGTGGATCAAAATTTTGGGGCATTAAAGGTGGCTAGGGTTTTCTGTTATTAACATTAATGAAAACCATTCCTGTTGAGAAATAGAATCGAATGAATGAACTCCACTAAAGTTATTCGGGAAATGTAACCATCCTCGCTGACCTTTTTACAAAAACTTATGATGTGGCATTTAATATCTTCAAAATTGACCTAAAGTTTTTATAGTTTATAGAGGAAGAACAGTCGGACGACGCTTTGATCTCGTCATAAATGCTGACAACGTCTAGACAATGTTGCATTTGTGCATGGAGGGTTGTCAGAAGTAAACAATATTTATTCATTTATTTTCGATCAACATCGTCATCAACATTAATATTATAAACAATAATTATGAAGAATTATCAATTATGTAGGTATTATCAATCAATTATATAAATAACTCTGAGTTTTGCTCAAGGGTCTATGAGGTTACAGTCTATGTGAATAGATATCACTAAAACATGAAGTTTGAGTACCATCATGATGGGGCTGTGTCAAATAGTGCCGGAGATACAAGCTTCCAAAAATTTTGTCACGTGGTCACATAGAAATCACTAAAACATGAAGTTTGAGTACCATCATGATGGGGCTGTACCAAATAGTGCCGGAGATACAAGCTTCCAAAAACTTGGTCACGTGGTCACATAGAAATCACTAAAATATGAAGTGCGGCTTCGTATTATTCAATACCCGTGTTTTTTTCCTTAACCTGTGCCAGAACTCTCTTATCAAGTTTCTCAAAGGCTGATCAAATTTAACCAGCCGTTAAATCACATTTGAATTGATTGTTGACGTTGGTCAAACAATCACAACAGGTAACATGATTTGGCCAGCCTTTCAGAAATCGGGGTTGAGTAGGTATAACAGATAAGGTAGCCACTCTTAATAACCCAAAATTTTGCGCCACCCTGTATAGCTGTCGTTTTGAAATTGTATTTCTTAACAAGTTTTCAGTTTAAATATGACAACGCGTACCTATTGCTACGTGTTATATGGGATATTTAATTTCATTTTATGGCAACACTTACAGAACATGGCGCCATGGCCGATCAACAAAAATATTAAATTGTAAAAATTATTTAAGTGATATAAAGTAAAGGAATCGCTATAATTACACATGGAAAGTAATCATTTTCACTTTTTCTTTATTATAAGCATAATTTTTACAACTTTTGGATGCATAAAACGATATTAATTAAATATAAATCGGGAGCGAATTACATGTTTTCACGAGCTTGCGCCAAAACGTACTGACAGGCGATATACGTAGTACATTAACTTTTAATGCCGATTTATTACATTCATTTTCAAGTATCGAACAAGGTCTCTAGACATATGAATACTCTAAGCTTAAAACCTGAATTTTACAAAACTTGCTTTAAACCATCTTTTGTAATAAGACGGTATTTCTCTACACTACCATCCAGTTTATCAAAAGCTGATCTGATTTAATCAGCCGTCAAATCTCATGCCAAGTGATATGATTGATTGTCTAATGGATCGTTAATGTTGGTCAACCAATCACAACAGGTATTATGAAATTTATCATAATCAGAGATTCGACCAGCCTTTCAGAAACCAGGAGTAAATATTTCTTGCCATAAAATAGCCTCTATATTTTAGAGGCTAATAGACTATAATAATGAATACTACATATTAAATTAACATAATTTAAAGCATTAATAAAATACATATAAAATGCTAACTTAATAAATTGATCTCAATAATAAAAATACTTTAAATCGATATCAAACAAAATGTCATAAGGTAACCAACCACAAACTATTTTATTTTTTTAATGTATAGAATTATAGGCCAACCGCTTAACTAAGACGGTCGGTGCCTGAGCTTAAGAAGAAGTTGCGCGGTGCGGGAGGGCTGTGACGCGAGATGTCAGTCACGGGCTCATGATACGCACCATAAAGCTTAGTTTAGCCAATAGTAGGCGTGTGTCACACCTCCCCCCGCATCGCGCGACTACCTCAAATTCAGACTTTAGTCTGAGTTAAGCAGTTGGCCTATACATCTCCTCCCATCATCTTAGTATAATAATAAAATGTTAATAATTCGCAATAAGTACGGATAATAATAATTACTGTTAACATAAGCGTTCGCCTAACATTTGCCTATGAATTTGGTGTCGTAGAACATTTAGACGTGGTAGTCATTGAATGTTTGTGGAATCATGGAATGAGGAGAAAGGACTTGCTACTGTGTTTCTTTAATTTTCTTTTTCTTTCTTTCTTTTAAACAAACATTGCCCCTCACAATCAATTATCTGTAGATTATACAAATATTTGTTCCGTGCGGGGATCGAACCCGCGGCACGTAGCGCAGAAGGCTAATCGCTTAGCCAGTGCGCCAACCGTGTCGTCAATTTTATTGATGGAGACACGCCTGACTTGTATCGGGGCCACATAGCTATTCTGTAAGAACAGCTTCTCGATTCCAATGTCACTTATTGTTGGTTGATATTTGATTAATTTAGCTCATTGGTTGTTACTTAATGTATTTCTGAGGACTGGGTATTGCCGTTGGGATTCTCAATTCGATGCCTGGACAAAAGGTGACATCTCTCGGTCTTTTTTCCCATTCCAGATGCGATATCCGTCGTCGTTATCGTATCCGATATGTCTGCCCTTGACAGCCTTTTTATTTACTTTCTTCCTCTTTGGCTTAGGAGTGTGAAAAAAACATTCACTACCTACTACACGCAAGTGTGAGATCTTTGGCTATTTCCTATGCTACAGCTCACGCTGTACTTTCCCTTCTTCTCTTGTGGGTCCCGTGTGGTTAAGAACTTAAGCAGCTGTATTAATAAGCTCTGCCCACAAGGCTTATGGGAACTCCTCTCCTGAGTGCAAGATCGAACGGTTTCTACTTGTAGAAACAACACAGGAACAGGACTCTTGAGTCTTGTTTTCTCTTTCTGCACACCCATTCTGCTCAGGGGTGTATGGCATCGTGAGTCACTGGATTATTCCCCGTCTGTTTAGCATATCTCGAACGGCTTCATTGTCAAACTCATTATCACTCAATAACGTTTTGAAAGCATGACCGGCAATTTTGGCTTTTTTCAAAACTTTAATTACATAGCTTGTTCTTTACTTCACTTTTGTTGCGGATGAAATAAACTTGACGAACGCGGAGAAGTCATCCTTGAAAAGGACAAAGTAGCGATATTATAAGTACCTTTCAGGAAATGGTTTGCGAACATCGGCGTGTACCAGCTCTCCAGACATAGACGCTCTCTTTTGCCGAATTTGAGTCGCTGTGCTTTCCCATAAATACAGCCTTCGCACTGTATATCATCTTCAAGATTCAGAGTAACCCCCAGTTTCCTCTTAAAAAGATCATTGACATATCTCTTATTCTGGTGGCCAAATCTTTCTTGATCTAACTGTAGCAGGCTTGATGGACTTACAGCATTTATTTGGTAGAACTGTCTTCATATTCAGCTTGTACAGTCCTTCATTCTGCTTCCTGTTCCCAACTGCTATAACCTGACCATTTAATTCCTACCTGCACTCTTTTGTAGTGGAAATAAATGTACTGTTTTTCAGTTTATCTTGTGCAGCTAACACGGAAAGTAGGTTCTTGGTAAGTTTTGGAACATACCAGACTTCACTCAAGGTCAATTTCATAATTTTGCCACTGACTTGGTTTGGACTACCAAGGACCCCTTTTCTTAAAGATGTAAAGCTATACTTATATTACCATCTTCCTGATGAATTTATCTATCATTGTCGTGTGAGCAGATGTATGTCCGCTTGACATCTGGAAGTTTTCTCCTATCAACTTGTTCATTTTGGCGTAGCTGATGGATGCATAGTACAAGTCGGGGTAGTTTGCTTGGTTCAGGCGCGGGTGACTGTTGGGGTCCCGGACTCGGCTGTACATATAGTCTTCTTCTTGCTTTGTGTCCTCCCAGGCGTCATGGAGTAGTACCGCCTGGTCCAGGACGGCGGGTATCTCTAATGCCCGGCAATGAGACTTGATAAACAAGTCCATTAGCTGTACGGACTTTAGGGAGGCGTGTGACCAAACTAGTTTGATCTGAGCATGGATTGCTCCCTCTGCTCCAATCTTTTGAATCTCGAGCATTCGATTTACTATCTCTACTCGCAGATCAGGTCTTCTTGTGACAATCTTGTGGAAGACCATGGCAAGCTTCGTGATTTTGTCCCAGGAGGAGGTGGATATCAGGTCGGTGATATTCTGGCCTGACAGTGCTGATTGCCATCTTTTCAAGAATGCAGCCACATTTCTGGTTGTGACAGGCTTGGCCATTTTCATGTATGAGGCAAGTGTTAAGGCCAGGATCTCCTGCCCTACTAACTCTTCAGACTTCAGAGTGGAGGGGTTTTGCAGGAACTATAGTCCCATCTGCCGTCGTACCAGTTTGGTTCGGTCCAAAGTCCTCAAAATATGTGAAAACTTCTCCTGTTGGTGACGAGAGTCGTAGCACCATTATCTACATACCAATTTTCTGCATCTTTTTGCTGCTGCTTGGATGAAGACTGAAAGTTTCTTCGGTCTGCCATCATTAATCCACTGCTTGCAGTTTTTAATGCGGTGGCCTTGTTCCGAGCAGTACCTGCATCTTAAGTTCTCATCTCGTGGTTTTGGTTTAGGCTGCACTTTAGAGGTAAAAGGAGCACTTCCTGAGTCTCCTCAATATGACCACCTAGTGGCCTCTCATACCCGCACAGTTGTGCCGTCAGTGATTTGATTGCCCTCTCTTGTTTGTTTAGCAGCATCCAACTTGATTTGAAACTGAAAACCTTTTCAGTGAAATAATCTAAAATTTTACAAATCAAGAACATTTCTGGCAACTTCATGTTAGGATCAGTCTTCAAAATTTCGGCATTAAAATTATTCCAAATATTTTTTAATTTTGACATCATGGTTGATACATTATCCTCGGAATTCTTTTTGAAGCGGAAGAATTGCATGCATAGGATTTATGCTCTGTCTTCGGACTCACCGTATTGTTCGTAGCGGTGTTTCCGTCTTACTGTTGTCTGAAGTGAGTGCGAAGGTGAGAGGTTTGTGGTCGGTGTATACAGTTATCTCTCTCCCCTCGAACATCAGACGAAAATGCCGAATAGCTAGGTAGATCGCTAGTAGTTCGCGATCAAATGTGCTTCTTTTGTGCATCGTTAAGCTTCTTAGAGAAAAAAGCAAGTGGCTCCCATCTTCCACGTACGTGCTGCTGTAGGACGGCACCGACACATGTGTTTGACGCGTCGCACATTATTGACATCGATGCATGCGTTGCTGGGTGAGACAGAGTGACGGCATCCATTATGCTTTTCCTGCACGCTTCAAACGATTCCTTTTCGTCCGTTGTCAGCTGTATTTTTGTTCCGTCGTTCTTTTTCGATCTACTAAGATATTTAAACAGTTTTTCTTGAGTGTGCACCGCGTGCGGAATACTTCCTTTGTAAAAGTTGATTATGCCAAGGAAACGTCGCAGTTCTTGTATTGTTTTTGGTTCTGGATACGTTATTATGGTTTCTACGCTTTCTTCTGTGGGTTGTATGGTAACTAAGCAACCGACAATGAAGGTTACAAGTGGATAAAGCTCTTGCCATACTTCATGTGCTGTTTCAAAAGTCATGACTTTCGTAATTGTTTCTTCAGTCATATTGCTCGTCATAATAAGTAGGGCGTTACTATCTGCCTTTCTATACTTCAGCGATTCTGTATTATAGGCCATCAGTGCACTAAAAACTGATTTGCGAAGCTTTCCTTCAGCTGTCTCCATGGCACCTGTGCCTCGCAGCATGGTGGAAACTTCATACTTCTAAGTAACCCAATTCTCGCTACCTTTGAGCTAACCGATTTGAATCTTAGTGGTAAAATTTTCCATCTTGACAGTTAAGATTTTTAGCTGGCCCGTAACCTAATGCAGGTACCTTGATTAGTGGAATAAAGTTCTGTAACAGTCAAATGACTATAATACGCAGAAAGTCCTTCAAGAGAGTTCAATAATATTGTTGGCATACACAAAACTAATTTACTTTAGTTTGTCACTAACTTGACACACCATGACACACTACAGTCATTGTCACTATACTTTTTCTACTATCAATTTAGTCCAGACGTATCACTAAAAAGTCTACAATAACACATTTGACTCTCTTGAGTAACTTAACTGACTCTTTGTCGCATGGAAAGTATGCCGCGGTGGAAATATTAGCCCGTAAAATAGGTTTCGTTTCTAGGCTGTTCTACTCAGGGTGCGCCGGCGCTGGAAGTATGTGAGATTATTATCAATCGCCGAGGCAATATCCGTGCCATGTTTTATGTAAAATGTGCCCAATATAAGTTATTGTCTACGCCATAAGGAAATCAAATAAGTTGGCATAATTTATTATAATTAATAATTATGATTTAAAAATTAACAGTATTATATTTATTTCTCAATAATCACGTCAATATTATGTCAATACTAGCCATGTACGTAGTACAATTTCCCGCCAATTTAATTTATAAGAAGGTTAAATATTATTATATAAAAATAATAGTGATATTATTCATATTTTAATTGTAATAAATACTCCATAACCATGACAAAATTTGAATATTCTTTTTTTTTACTTTTTTTATAACATGTGTTGTATGTGTATTGTATGTATACAAATATAGTAGTTATTTAAAATCATATAAAATATTTATTTGAACAAAATACGTAAAATTGTAAAGCTATAAGTAATAATATGTTTGTGTTTTGTAATTGTATCTCTATTGTTACATTTATGTGAAGTTATATCACTTCTATATTTTCAATCTTAACATCACTGAAAACATAATTATCTATAATCTCCTAGAACAATGTCTCAATAAACAGCTAAAATGTACCTATTTTAATTTTTTTTAAACCAGTGATAACTTGTTTTTTAAAACGCTTTTATTAGCTTCACTTGTAACTAACTATGTAAAAAAATCTTGGAAGTTAAATTTGACACACTTCCCGGTTTCGGATTGAGCTGAAATTTTGCATACACGTTTAGTTTGGATGAAAAAAGCTTTTTTTTTTTAAACTGATATTTATTGTTACATAACTCTCGCATAGCCCAAGGAGCATAACTTCCCATAAATGAAGCAACCGTCTTCCACACATTATATAATAATATGCTATTGTTAATAATTTACATTACGTTGAACAGATCACAAGAATATAGAAAGGAATGGAGGAGTTAGTAATATAAATAATGTTGTTAATTAATGTAAGGTTGTATTTCAAATGCGCGTAGGAATAGTTTGCGACTCAGTTGATAAGTTGATAATAACAGTCGTATTAGCATTGCGTAACTCAAAATGAGAAAGGAATTCTCATAAAAAGTACACTTTACAGGAAAGTCACTTGGTCTCGTTATAATAAACCGTTCTCAAAATACAGTGGTCGAAGCACTATTTTTTTTCACTTCTCGTAACGATAACGTAAACTTTTGAATTATATTTTTTTTGTATGTTATAATTTAAATGGAAATAGTTATAACTAATTTCGGGACTGCCGTTTTAATGTAATAATTTCTAGATTTAAAATTGCAAAATATGTGACGTCACACTAGGGAGGAGGAGTCTCACAAATTTGATAAGCTGTGACAAGGACGGGGGTGGGGTAAAATAATCACGAAATTAGTGTGACGTACTTTATGGATGACCCCTTAGGTATTGAAGAGGGTTGGTTCCACTTTATAGTTAACTTTGTGTTCACGATCACGACCATGGGACATCGGACAAGCTGTCGCTACATCAATGGAGTTTTCAGTTTGGCTTACGCATTGCTAAAAATACGACAAACTATTAAAAAAATCGCAATAATATATTAAGCTAACTAGGGTCGCAATTTAGACGCTTATAGCTAAAGAGACGCATAATTTAATGTTAGCACAAACACTTGCAAGCGCAGCGTGTATTATAAGACAATGCATTGTACAGCCACTATATTTTTAAAGAATTATCAATTTAAGTGAATGATAAGGCAGAGAAAATGTATGTAAAAGCTATTATCATATTTTTATTAACCGCTTAGTGATACTCGCAGTTATATTTGTTGAAAAGGAATTTCAATGCTCTATTAAAACACATCAAATATTATAAAATTGTGAAGTGAATATCCACGTTGTAATAAGTATCTTATCTAGGAAATGAAAATAAAAAGGTTAAATTTTCCGGCTAGGGCTGGATAAAGATTAACTACGATTACATGGCGCGCCCCACCAAAATTCAAAACGTTTGAAAGTATTTACAAAGCGCCACCAAGACTCACAACTCATGTGTGCGTACTGAGACGGCCGTCAAACAAAAATAAATCCAAGGATTTTGTTGCTCTGTAAGGTTGTGACTGCTCACATTGAAACAGTAATTTGGCGGGTTGCGCCATGTTATCGTAGTTTACCTCTAACAAACAAAACAAAAACGTCTTCCGTTGCGTTGACCAAGATTCATGTTGGGTGCCAATTGGCGCGCTCCGCCGTTCAACAATCGGACCGCCGAACGCGGTAAACGCGTCGAAACACGTTTTCGTAAACAATTTTATAAAAACTTACACTCATGGTACTAGGCACGAATTGGAAATTTTATGACTAAATTTCAATTCGGTGGACTAGCGGATTTACCGCGTAACTAAAATGGTAATGAACATGGACTGATAATAAAGTTTTTACGATCTTGAGAGACTAAATTCCGAGCTAGCTTGTAAAATTACCGAACATGAAGTTGGGATGTTCGTTACCATTTAAGTTAGGCGGTAAACCCGCTGGCCTAGAAGATACTTACCGACATGGATTGTTCATAAAAATAGTGCTCAATAGAATATTTTCCAAAGAAAGAGATTAAAAAAAAAAAAAAGATTTTTGCGCCTCCCCTTGGCTTGTATATTTATTCACGGCACTAGATTCTTCTTCGTGTGCCAATGGTGCTACCGCTATGCACCGCAGCTTCCTTTATATGCCTACATAGCTTTTATCTATAATATTTTTTAATAGGTTTTATACAGGGTGGAACCGAAACGATAAGTGTTACCGCCAATTATTAGCATATTATATGGCACAAGTTCAGCGACAACATAACAGACGATTAAAGTAAAATCAGCCGTTTAAACATGAATTTTTGTATGGATATTTGGTCAATTTTATTTTAAACATCTGCTATGTTGTCGGGGAATATGGCCCTAAGAGATATTAAAAAATCTTTGAATAACATAACAAAAGCCAAAACTTATATTTGTGTTTTTATTATACAAAAATTGGATACATAACGTTTCTTTTTAGTTTTTTTTTTGTATATCTTAAGTAAGCGACGTAGCTGTCATATCCGGAAATTTAAGCTTTTATAAATTACGAAACAATGGTCCATTAACATTTATGGTTTCCGCCCTGTATATTACGTTCCTTCAACTATTGAGCAGCTAAAAACTAAATAGAAATATTTGTGTAATATTTTTTAAATAAAATGTTAGAAAATGTGTGTGCAAGTATAACGGAAAATGTTCCAGCATAATATTATATTGCAGTGTTTTGTTCACGAATCGACAGTAGATAGAAGTGACATAATTATACGTTTATAGAAAATGATTTACTGTATTATCAAGTTCTTTGTAGTATATCCGTTTTAGATTGAAATTGCATTATTTGTAGTGCAATTTGTACAGAAACTAGGACCGGAAAATATACTTCTTGTATTTTTTTCACAAAACTGTAAAACCAGGGCACATGGACCAGTAATGAGAAATAGATCAAACTTTTTGGTTAATTATCAGCAGTTTGATAGTTACCGCAGGCCGGTGGTTGACCATGCCTTTTTTTAATGAAAGAAAGAAAAGAAAGAAAGAAACAAGTATTTATTTGACACAGCACAAAAACAATTTTAAAGATAATATAACAAAAATAAAAGAATAAAACATGTAAAAGAAAAAAAATATATAATAATCATAGTTGTCTTCTAAATACTGTCGATCCGTGCAATAGCTTTAGCGATTATGTTGTCAGTTGTGATAAAGTGTACAAACGTTAGCGGTTACGAGTTTAAACGGTGTACGTTGTACATACGAGGTCGCCTTCACGTTATTATAATAAATATTAATAAGTAACTAGAGATTTTTTATTTCATACCTACCCTTTTGCCCAAGACTCAGATTCCGGATTTTTTCCATACTAACTTTAATACCCCGTACTCCTGGGTTTGATTTATAACAAATTTATTTAGCCTATATTATAACGGGGACTATAGTTTTATAGAATTTCCAAAATCGGTTTTGTAGTTATAATGAGATTAGGTACTCTCAAAATCACAAAAATTCAAACCTATATAAGTATAGATTAGGCAGGTCCATAAATATTCCTAATACTTCTATCCGTTTATTCCGTCGGAATTACAATCGTAAGTAAATCCAGCCCATTACTGTCCCACTGCTGGGCACGGGCCTCTTCTCAGAATGAGAAGGGTTAGGCCTCAGTCCACCAGCATCAGTTGTTTCTACAGTGAATCCTGCATAGAAATAGTACAAGTACACTATGTATTATCTCTATGGAATCCTGTCAGTATTTTTTACACAGAGTACGAGAATATTTACGAATATCTCAGATGAAGTACCAGGAAGACATAAACAAATAATCTAAGAGCTACCCACTTTTAATTAAAATAAATAGGTACGTCAATGTCATTCTGGTGCTATTATCCACCTGAGAGTGACCGAGACAGCAAGAGATTTAATAGCTCAAACCTAAAATGCGTTATTGGTCAATATCTTACAGTTTATGATTGCCTGGTACTTCTACTTACATTATGTTTCATAATTGTTTTAAATGGAAGAAAACGCCTCATCTCACACTACTCTCATAACTCATTACGGTCTCTTTCTGACATATTTCCTGTTTTATTTGTATTACAAGAAGTGGTAATTTTGGGAAATATGAACAGCTCTATTAACTGTAGATACATTTTGGGAAAATGGTGAATTAGAAGACACAGTATTCGCTAAGAGATGTCTTCAGGCCTCACTCTGATTACTCCCAGTATGGCCCAGCCAGCACCACTATGTATAGGCCATACAAATATTTGCTCCGTGCGGGAATTGAACCCACAGCTCATAGCGCAGAAAGCCAATCGCTTAGCTACTACGCCAACAGTGCCGATTAGTAGTTCTAGATAGGTAGTGATTACTATCCTGTTTCTTCGCCAACTTCTTAACTATACAACTGATTTTGATGCGGTTTTCGACATTATTCTGAGCATTTCTTACGTATGGTTTATATATTGTATAATAATGTATAATGTAGGGATAGAAATACCCATGCGAAGCCGAAATCTAGGAACAAATAAATAAAACATGTAATTTCAATAATGACTTTATTTAATACAAGAACAACAGAACTAAACTCACAGGACGGAAAGTACACTGAACGATAAAGAAACCAGTCATAAACACAAAACATTCAATAGATACCAATATACACAAATTACATCAGTTATAAAAATACATCTTTTTGGTTATATTTTGGCTCTAAGAACTATGGATCTGTTTCTGTTGATAATATCTATGACAGTCTTTACACGTGTTTTTAAATCAAGCGCAACTTAAAAGCTGTTAGCTACAGGAAAATTCGAAAAAATACATTCAATAGATTAAAAATGCGAAAGTAACTCTGCCTCTGTGTTTGTTACGTTTTCTTAACTAAACGGCTTATCTGATCTTGATAAAATTTCATAAGGAAATAGTGTACAGAATGTACAGACACGATACTTCGCGATGATATTTTGTTATAGGGTTTATTTTGTATGTTACTTTAATTTTCACCATCCACGCCGATGACGCCGACAAATTTGACGTCAGACGCCGCGCCGTCGCCGCCGGTAAAAAAGGTATCGGCGCACATCTAGTACGCAGTGTTCGCACACATGCGTTGTGAGTCTTGGTGGCGCTTTGTAAATACTTTCAAACGTTTTGAATTCTGGAGGGGCGCGCCATGTTATCCTTGTTAATCTCTACGCGGTATGGGAAAATCAACGACGATATTGATAAATGAAGCGACACCCTAATTAATTAACCTTTCTAATTACAACCGGTCGCCTGCAGTCGAGAATAATACTGTTCGCGTTCACAAATATTTTCAACAGAAATAGATCCCACATCTATTAAGATAAACAATCGCTCATATAAATATAGTTAATAAATGTGAAATCGAGCGCATAATATAAATTAAGAAGTAATAGTTACAACAGCTACAAGTTTTGTTTACATTTGGTTAACATATTAAAACTTACTAATCGACTATTTACTTATTACTAAAACTTTCCATATGCCTAGCTAAATACTTTTCGTAGGCGCGCTTTGGGTGACAAACTTGATACTCACAAATAAATATTTAAATATAATGACATAATAACTCAAGACTAGATGAAGATTAATATCTAACAATTTATACAATTTATAACTTTCAAACAAAAGTAGCGAAATAATTAAAATTATATTTTTTTATGGAAGACAATTTCAGTCCAGTTTAGTAATTTAAAACAATTTAAACTTGTGTTTAAAACACTTTAAAAATACTGAAATATGAATAAAATAGTATTGAAACTATCACTGATTTTGACGAACCTAACAATGCTCGATCCAGAATTCGAACCGAGAAAAGTCGCATTCGTGCAAAGCCCGGGACAGATCGCTAGTTACGTAATATTTACAGAAACAGAAAATAAAATCTTCGGACCAAGTTTGTCACCCACCTCGCGTACCCTGTCCCTCTAAAGTCTAATATAAACACTACATAATTACAACAATTGGAATGCACTGAACGACGTGTCACTATCACAATAATTCACTATTTGAGCATAAAAGTCAACGATAAGCTAATACAGGTCTAAAGTTTAAGTACAAAGTCGTTTGCTGAAGCCTGTTTGAGATGCAGCCTCTAAATGAAATCTTCTTCAAATATAAAAAAAATACCCTTTACACACCTGTGAAAACCAGCCAAAAGTTATAATTTTTTTATTTAAAGTAGGTACTATAGTGAAAAAGTAATATACAAGGCTAGATTTAATTTATGAGGCGATGGTGATGTAAGAACGAACTAAAGAATTATACAGGATGTAACAACAATGTAATTATGAACAACTTTTACTATGGAAACCATATTGACATTGTAAAAAAAGAAAAATATCTGCTGTTCCATACAAATAATTGAATATTATTCGACTAAATGTATGGAACATCTTCTTAGTAGTAGGCTCAAAACTACGCTTCAGCAAACATAACATTAAAAATTTAAAAGTCTCTTTACATAATATAAACAAGGCAATAAATTAGCTAAAATAACATAATAATAACAATGTAAGCTTAACTATTACCTTTCGTCTTTACAATAATTTACGTGAATTGAAGATCTATCTCGTTAATGCTAGCGTATTCGATACTGGCAGTGATAGCCTTGTGGTTGAATGCTCGCCTTCCATGCAGTAGGGTATAACCGAAACCGACCATCTGACTTTCCGAATTAATGTGTAGATCGCAATTCATTATCACTGGCGTTAATTAACGGTGAAGGAAAACATCGTGAGGAAACCTGCACACCTGAAAGGGCCTCATAAAGTCCTCAATGATGTGTGTTATAGTCCGCCAACCCGCACTAGGCCAGCGTGGTGGACTAAGGCCGGACCCTTCTCATTCTGAGAAGAGGCCCATGCCCAGCAGTGGGACAGTAATGGGCTGGATTTATTTATTTTGTGATGCTAAGAATGCAGAATTTAATTTTTAATCCAAAACCAACTGGACACGTACATCCGGACAATGGATCAGATTTATAAAACACGAAATTATATTTATACGTGAAAACAGCGAAGAAATAATGTTTTTAGCTATAAATAAATGTCTTTAATTTGTTAGCTTGAGCCAACGACAAGGCTAGTCCACCCAAGATGGTAATATAATTTTTTAGCGCCATCTGTTAGACGCAAATGGGACACAACTCGCTCACAGCGCTAGCGAGAGGCGAACGACAACTCTAGCCAGCGGCAACACTGCGCTGCAGCCATTAAGAAGAAATCGACTCGCCAACAAGATCAACAAAGTTTTTAAACTGTCATGGTCACTAACATTAGTATTAGAGTTCAAAACGGGGTATTTACCATGTTCATATCTTGTTTTGAGCTCCCGATATTTCGGCACTGTTGCAAGCGCCATGGTCACGGATAAACTAAAAGTATTTGCGGGTGGATGTTTGGGTGTGATAGTGGTACCGGACCCGAGCGTACAAAACGTAACAGAAGGAGGGTAGATCGTTTTGTCTGCCAATAAACATCCACCCGCAAATACTTTTAGTTTATCCGTGACCATGGCGCTTGCAACAGTGCCGAAATATCGGGAACTCAACACAAGATATGAACATGGTAAATACCCCGTTTTGAACTCTAATACTAAGATTATCAAATTCATAAACGTGCCTACATTTTTGATAATACGTTAAAACTGCAATTAACCGTCTTAGGAAATCACAAGTTTCATTTGGCCTGCAACCTGAATGCGAACATACAACATTAATAAATAAGTAAATATATCGAATGCGCTAACAAGAGATAGTACTTTTACGTGTACCAGTAGGCTAATTCACCTAACTAAAGAAGTGCAGTTGCCGCGCAGTTGCAGTAAAATTTTGATCAAAACAACACATTTGGTAATCTTCTTCTTCTTCTTTCATTATGGCAATTGAGCCGATGTCGACTCTTCTGCCATTTGGTATCCTCTGAGCTCCAGTGAGATACGCTCGCGTCAAGTTCGAGAGTCACTGCAATACGATCGGCGCGTCTTAAAATTACGTGAATTAGCCCTCAGGTCAATCGATAGTTGCACAAAACCCTGTGCAGCAGCGGCGAAGAGGATATAGTTATATATAGGATATGGTTAGACCAACGTAATATAATATTATTTACTCATCCAACTGACAAAAAAACGCTTGTTATTCAGTTAGATCGAACTCTTCCAGGCATGAGTTTAAATAGATTACAAGAGACGGGATGGATTTTTGTCTTGCAGCATTAATTGCAAAAAAAATTAGAGGGCATTTTTGGGACGGCTTCCCCTTTCAAAACTGTCACCCTTCGCCACTGCTGTGTAGTATATAATCTTTGTATAAATAAGTTTTAATTAAGACTAAAGGCTAAGTCTAAAGTATTTGGAATCAATTGTACGGGAATTACGTTTGACGACCAAACATAAGCTACGTATTTCAGTTTTCTGGTATAAAAAAGTACCAAATTTAAATTAAGTTAAATTAAAAATTCATGAAGGAAAAAAATATAAGGGTAAACTGGTTGTGCGCTTTTTTAACACGCTTTTATTAGCGTCACCTGTAACTAACTATGTAAGAAAATCTTGGAAGTTAAATTTGACCCACTTCCCGGTTTCCGATTGAGCTGAAATTTTGCATACACGTTCAGTTTGGATGACTAAAGCGTGTTCTATAGTTTTTTTCAAACTATAATATTTTATTTAACTAAAGAAACCTCTACTGTGGGCCGAGATAATAGTAGGGTAAGAATATATTTTGTAAGCTTTTTTGTAAACCGACCTAATGTGTTCTTTGACTGCCAGCGCAGCAGACATAACAGATTGTAGGAAGATCATATGCACCTACCTTCTTAATCCCGACCCTTTCAAGGGGTTATTGTACTCATAATTATGAACAACCTTTACTATGGAAACAACCATGAAATCGTGAAATAAAAATCTGCTGTTCCATACCAATATTTCTATATTACTTGACTAAATATATGGAACAGCTGATTATATTTTTCGAATATATATATATAATTTCGATAATAAGAAAGGTAGAACCTTATAGTGTAGAATGTTTTTTTTAATTATGGATAAAAAGCCTCTAGTCTTTTTTCGTGTGACGTAACTTATGGATGATCCCTTATAACCTTACAAAGCTTTTGAACACTTAACATTAAATTCAAAGTTACAAAAACGACATAATACGTAATAATTTCAATTTATACACATTAAACATTTATAAATAATAATTGATTTTTAATTAGCTTATGATCTAAAACAATACAATTTTTATAATAAATTAATTTTATATATTATTTTTTATTTTAATACATTGAGTCAAAATATTGGAATGCATGTTCTTTTTTTAAATTGGCACGAATTTAATACTTTTTTTTTACAAAGTCTACTATTTATTGTAATGTTACCAATACTATTCGTTCTTCTACAATTTAAATCATGTCAAAATACTAGTTTTAAATTTATTTCATATTGTCTTTTTTTATGTATTTAAAATATGGTTATTAATGACGTTTGTGCGCCACCACCAATTGCATTTTACCCCCACCCGACTCGTCGGAACATTTAGAAAATTTGACATTTCATTCAAAAGATTAATAATTGTTGCAAATTCTTAGCGTTCGTTCACACTCGATACTTTTAGCAGCAGAATAGCGCGTTCGCATTCGCATGCGCGTTCACATTCGTTGGCTGCCTTTTTGCTTACAAAAAGTGAATAACGACCGCGAAAACGCGCGATTCTGTTAAAAGGTGTGGATGGACCCTTATAGATCCCACTAGAGACAGGCTACGGCCGCAAAGAAGATGACTATAGTCCGCGCGGAACTAGTTGGCCGCGCCTTAGGTGGAGACGGGGGTGAGGGCGGCGGGGTTGACTAGTGTTGACGGCGCCGGCACCGTACCGAGCGGGGGTGAGGGCGGCGGGGTTGCCTAGTGTTGACGGCGCCGTACTGAGTAATGACAACAAGCGCCCCGCCCCTCCGTTCACATACCTAAGGCGCGGCCAACTAGTTCCGCGCGGACTATAGTGATGTGCCTTCCCGATCGGAATAATACATTGCTCGTACGTTAGACTAGCTTAAAGTAAGTAGCACGGCTGTAGCTTAGCTAGCTAGGGTGTGGGTTCCATTATTTTGAAATTAATTTCTTGAGATCAATAACGCATTTCATGTTCATTGCAAAAGTTCCATTATAACCATATTACATACACTAACAATTCAACATTTAGTCCGTCAATCAATCAATCTTTCAATCAAATTGATGATTGATACCACTTATCACTTGGTCCTGTAATTATTTAATATACGAACCGCTTCAATCTTAATACAAAACTCCAATATCCGCTTCTCCACCAATCACATTGACATCAATTCCACTGAAAATACCATATTTTCTGTTCCAATCAATCAATAACTCACTTTATCGACACTGTTTATCAATCAATCACACGCATCAATCATGTTGTCGGTTGACAGCTGGCCCCTTCAATGCATCGTACACAGTTTGTCAATCGAATCAATCAATGTTTATCTGTGCCTCGTCTTCATTTATATTATCACTTCCTGTAAGAGAAAATTAATTAATAGAAAACAAGTTGTTGTCCGCGGTTTCGTCCGCGTATTTAATATTTGTAAAAATTAAATATAGCCAATCACCCAGGGATATTGTAGCTTTACCCCAAACATATAAACAAATTGTAGCTCTTTAAATATTAGTATAGACACATATAATCAAATACTATTGATAGATAAGTAAAATGATGTTTGGTGTTGAAAGTATCTAATTTTTTTCTTCTGCTTTCCTATACAAAATCTGTCGGTGTAGCGCACTATTACCTGCCTACGTGAGCGTGGTCAGATGTCAGGGTGTGTGCGCGGGCTGCAGGCTGCACGTGTCGCAGCTGCGCATGCGCGCGGTGTAGCGCACTATTACCTGCCTACGTGAGCGTGGTCAGATGTCAGGGTGTGTGCGCGGGCTGCAGGCTGCACGTGTCGCAGCTGCGCATGCGCGCGGTGTAGCGCACTATTACCTGCCTACGTGAGCGTGGTCAGATGTCAGGGTGTGTGCGCGGGCTGCAGGCTGCACGTGTCGCAGCTGCGCATGCGCGCGGTGTAGCGCACTATTACCTGCCTACGTGAGCGTGGTCAGATGTCAGGGTGTGTGCGCGGGCTGCAGGCTGCACGTGTCGCAGCTGCGCATGCGCGCGGTGTAGCGCACTATTACCTGCCTACGTGAGCGTGGTCAGATGTCAGGGTGTGTGCGCGGGCTGCAGGTTGCACGTGTCGCAGCTGCGCATGCGCGCGGTGTAGCGCACTATTACCTGCCTACGTGAGCGTGGTCAGATGTCAGGGTGTGTGCGCGGGCTGCAGGCTGCACGTGTCGCAGCTGCGCATGCGCGCGGTGTAGCGCACTATTACCTGCCTACGTGAGCGTGGTCAGATGTCAGGGTGTGTGCGCGGGCTGCAGGCTGCACGTGTCGCAGCTGCGCATGCGCGCGGTGTAGCGCACTATTACCTGCCTACGTGAGCGTGGTCAGATGTCAGGGTGTGTGCGCGGGCTGCAGGCTGCACGTGTCGCAGCTGCGCATGCGCGCGGTGTAGCGCACTATTACCTGCCTACGTGAGCGTGGTCAGATGTCAGGGTGTGTGCGCGGGCTGCAGGCTGCACGTGTCGCAGCTGCGCATGCGCGCGGTGTAGCGCACTATTACCTGCCTACGTGAGCGTGGTCAGATGTCAGGGTGTGTGCGCGGGCTGCAGGCTGCACGTGTCGCAGCTGCGCATGCGCGCGGTGTAGCGCACTATTACCTGCCTACGTGAGCGTGGTCAGATGTCAGGGTGTGTGCGCGGGCTGCAGGCTGCACGTGTCGCAGCTGCGCATGCGCGCGGTGTAGCGCACTATTACCTGCCTACGTGAGCGTGGTCAGATGTCAGGGTGTGCGCGGGCTGCAGGCTGCACGTGTCGCAGCTGCGCATGCGCGCGGTGTAGCGCACTATTACCTGCCTACGTGAGCGTGGTCAGATGTCAGGGTGTGTGCGCGGGCTGCAGGCTGCACGTGTCGCAGCTGCGCATGCGCGCGGTGTAGCGCACTATTACCTGCCTACGTGAGCGTGGTCAGATGTCAGGGTGTGTGCGCGGGCTGCAGGCTGCACGTGTCGCAGCTGCGCATGCGCGCGGTGTAGCGCACTATTACCTGCCTACGTGAGCGTGGTCAGATGTCAGGGTGTGTGCGCGGGCTGCAGGCTGCACGTGTCGCAGCTGCGCATGCGCGCGGTGTAGCGCTCTATCTGGAAGGTGGCGGAGGCCACGCCCCACTCACTGCGCGCCAGCTGCTGGCACGCGCGGAGCACCACCTCAGGGTCGGTCAGCTCGTCTGAGGAAGGGGCAGAAGTAGATGAAAAAAGGAAAATTTTCGTTCTTTTAAAAAAACGTTTCTCCTCACTAGGATTTCTCCTGTATCGAGGGTACAGTTTACAAAAATACATCTCAGATATACACACACCCAGACCTACAACAACTGTGTGCGGGGATCGAACCCGCGGCACGTAATGCAGAAAGCTTATCTACTGCGCCAACCGTGTCGTCAAATTTTCAATTCAATATTTAAAAAGGGCTGATCAAGTAGAGACAATCAGGGGTTACGGTAGCCTGGCACCGCGTGTGTGCTGCGTTGTCACCTCCGCAGCTGTCTCCGAGCACGATCAGCCTTCTCCCGATCGCTCGGCAACCTCCTGAACCATAAATATTTCGCAGAAGGACTACTATGTTAGGATATGACTATCGTTGGCAGAGAGAGAAAAAGCAGTAGCAGGTACTGACCGATGGCGACGTGCGCGCTGAGCACGACGTGGTGCGTGGACAGCGCCCACGCGTGCAGCGAGTGCACGTGCCGCACGCCGCCCAGCGACGACAGCGACGACACGCACTCGCGGTATCTACGCAACACAACACACATGGATGTGTGGAGAAACAAATGGAACATCATCTATCGTCGGTGCGCTTGCCAAATCTGAGATCTTCATTTGAAGAACTTTTCATTGAAATATGGCAAAAAATATCTAATTTAGCCTAAGATAATAAAAAAATTATTACATTTGTGTATGAGAGCAATTATTACATTTGTGTATGAGAGCAATTATTACATTTGTGTATGAGAGCAATTATTACATTTGTGTATGAGAGCAATTATTACATTTGTGTATGAGAGCAATTATTACATTTCTGTATGAGAGCAATTATTACATTTGTGTATGAGAGCAATTATTACATTTGTGTATAAGAGCAATTATTACATTTGTGTATGAGAGCAGTTATTACATTTGTGTATGAGAGCAATTATTACAATTGTGTATGAGAGCAATTATTACATTTGTGTATGAGAGCAATTATTACATTTGTGTATGAGAGCAATTATTACATTTGTGTATGAGAGCAATTATTACATTTGTGTATGAGAGCAATTTTTTTTTATTATCTTAGACTAAATTAGATATTTTTTGCCATATTTTGTTGTTTTTTTGTTGTCCTGAAAAGTTCTTTAAACACACATGTCAGATTTGGCAAGCGCACCGACGCTATACAGGATTATTTTTTATGTATAATATTTCGTGTCCGTTCCCAAATGCAACCGCAGTAGGTACTAAAATTCACTCCAAAACAAAATTAAAATTTGATTTTGTATGGCTACAAATTATTTATTTATTTATTTATTTAGATCATGGAAAACTTACAGCTAATTTAACTTAAATAACAACAATTTAGTCAATAGAAAGCCAATAACAAGTTTTCACTTCTAGTAATAGACTAAAAAATTTTAATGTGAGGGAATGAAGTACACCTTACCATAACAATAACAATTGCTTACCTACTAAAAACAGAGCATGCAGTCTTTTTATTTGAAAAAGTTAAGGCTCAAACACCTCCTCACTGAGGGCACACTGCTTGTGAATGGATCAATATCATGCTGTTTACATAGTTTATTAAAGTTTCTGCTCGCACGCACCATATAACTATTTTGCCTATAATTCGTTGATGCATTTGGTATACATATGGGTGGATTGTATCGAATTGATTTATGTGGGACATTAAAATAGACTTTAGATAAAAGCTCAGTGCACTCAATATCGCGCACTACATAAAAAGTTATCCCGTATGTCGCCGGCAATTTGTATGATTCCGCTTTTTACAATATTCGTATATATTATACAAAACAGCTGATAGTTCGCAAGGATCTACTCGGGGTGCCCTAATCTAATAACTGCGACCATTATTTCAATTTGCCGCAATATTTTGTAAACGGCATTTGAAAAGCAGCTAGGCGTTGACCGGCATTTTGTAAAAAGCCGAATCATACAAATTGCCTGCCACAAATATACCACGTGTGGAAAAGCGTGGTCATATTTAAGAGTGTGGATCAGACCATCAAACTGAACAAGTTTCTCATAGGACCAACATTGTAATCTCGAACAACTTAGAGAAGTTTTGTATGGTCTAATCCACACCCTTAAATATGACCACGCATTTCTGATACACGTTGTAGAGTAATCAATTTAACTTGACCAAAATTGATACAAAATTCATAGAACAAAGCAAAAAACACACGGGGCGGTGCGAGGCTGTTTGCCATCGCCGCTCCTTGTGTTTTATCGCCTTACATCTCCATATAACCACCTTGAGATTACTAGCAATTTAAAAATCACAACATAATCGATTTTCTTTTTGAACAAATAGATTATATCCACAACCGGTTCGGTATACACCTCTCCTGTAAAAATTAAGTTACAAACCTAAACTGCTTGGGCACAGCTTGCATGAGCATAGCGAGCGCATCTCTCACGACGCGCGCTGACGTCAGCAGCACCAGGAAACTGAACACGAATGTACAGATTGGGTCCACGAACTTGGCTTCCGGCTGTTGACAAATGTGATAGTGTAAGATACGACGCAACTTATATGTCTCACCGATGTACCTGCGCAGTTGACACAATTAAATACGCGGGAAATTGATCAGACCAATCAGAAAACATCGTCACTGCTACATCGATGTGACCTTCAGTCAGTGAGCGAAATAGAAATAGACGGCACGGCAGTCAATTTTTACACCTTAAGGGCATTACATAACGTTCATCAAGGCTTTTGGGCTTGTATGGAGGTACCGCCACTGAAAGATACTCACATAGAACTTAATAAGTATAGAAGCGAGCAGTACTCCGCAGCTCTGTATGAGGTCACCGATTACATGGATCAGGGCTGCCCGGAGGTTGATGTTCCTGTAACAATAACAATTATTTAATAGGGATTAGTAAAATTATATTTTTTTAACAATAAGTATGGCAACAAAGAAGTTTTAGAGAATCCATATATTAATATGTGAAGAGAAAACTTTGTACCCCTTTTTAAGCATATTGCGCGCACGGAGGAGTGTGAGGTTTGTGCATAGTTAAAGTTTATAATTGGAGAAGGAGTGCAGAAAGTTAAAATTGTGATCGAAATTCGACCACTAGATTTTATAATAATCTTCTACTTATTTAATAATTTATGTATACACATGAACAGACAGAAAACATAAAATATGAGAACAACGTTAGAAGACACGGTTGGTGCAGTGGCTAAGCGATTAACTTTCTACGCTACGTGCCGCGGGTTCGATCCCCGCACGGAGCAATTATTTTTACGATCTACAGATAGTTGTTTCGGGGCTGGGTGTGTGTGCATGTGACATGTATGTTTGTAAACTGTACCCTCGATACAGGAGAAATCATATAGGGGAAAGGTAAAAAAAAAATATACTAATGTACTGCTAAGTGGTGGATTTACCAGTAGGCTGGGTAGGCTGGAGCCTAGGGCGGCAAATGTAGAGCCAAAATTTAGGCATATACCTTACCCCGCCTTATTAGTAATACATGATTGAGCTTTTATTAGCTCAGAAATACACCCAAAAACCATTTCTTTTGCAATCTTAACTAAATCGTTTGGTCGTAAAAATAATCTAGGAACTGACACTTCGATCCCCTATTTCACAATCATACTTATTACGGGAAAAAGGTGGAGTAATTAGGACGATAGTGCACAAATCATAAAGTTACAATTAGCGATGGGTTAACAGCCAATTGTGTTACCTGTTATCTCTGTTATTGTTACACAAAAATAACAGAATGAATAATCTATTACTAAATAACAATGTTATTTTCATACTACCACACTATAACCTACTAAGTACTTATATCTGTATAAGTATTAAATACTAGGTGACTCTCTTTCTAGCAAGGGTCAATCCAGTTAGTAAGAATGAGAGCAAAACTGTTATTTAACAAAATAACAAGCAAGGTTTGATGTGAATGAAAGTGTCTGTTATTTTTTATAACAGATAATTGACATTGGCAGGAACAATTGTTATCTGATGTCTTTAAATACCTGTTATTTTTATCTGTGACGATAAATACGCCTCACCGCTAATTACAATTTTATTGATAAAAAAATTGTAGTTAATACGATTGTGAACAGCAAATTGAGTAGCAATGATTGCCTAGCGGTCGAACGTTTGCCTTTCATGCAGGAGCGTCTGAGATCGAATCCGGCCCGCACCTTAGTCTTTTCGAATTTATATGCGGATCAGAATTTGATTCGATTTGATTGAATAGTTCTCGATGGTGTGTGTAGTCCGCCAACCCGCACCAGGCCATTGTGGTGGACTAAGGCCTAACCCTTCTCATTCTGAGAATAGGCCCGTGCCTAGCAGTGGGACAGTAATGGGCAGAATTTATTTATTTATTTATGATTGTGAACTAAGGTATCGAATTGTAGAGGTCGGTAGGGGCGGTAAAATTTGAATACCTAGCTTACTGGCGGCAAATGCTTAAAGCCGCTACTGGCAGTGCTTATTTCACTAAAGAAATCTCTACCAACCTTGGCTGTGACCCCACAACGCTGGCCTCCACAGCTGCGAGGTCCTTCATGGTATAGTCCCCGTTGACCAGGCCGTTGCTCTGCTTGTGTTCCCGCGACCTTCGGAACAGCCTCCATCCACGAGAGGCGGAACCAGAGCCGTGCGTGTGTGCGTGCGAGCAGGCCGCGCCGCCGTGTGTGTGGTGGTGAGCTGGACGGATAGATTTAGATCCAAATTAAATTAAATACGGTGTTACTTGACCCAGCACACAAGTTTTATACAATATTCATCCATGTCTTCAGCCGGGCTTCCACAGCGAAAGGGTAGTGAGTAAGTAATAGCTGTGGCTAGTGGCTCCCGCTGAAAACCAGCGCTGTCGGGCTGCTCGCAGCGCGGCAGCTTAAGCTGAGCGGAAGCCTTTTTGACACAAGTGCAACGGCAATCAGCGCTGGGTGTTCGTATGCCCACCAAATGCTGAGTTGGCAACCCATTTGGTACTGGCATTCCGACAGCACGTTGTTTTTATTGTTACCTTTTGCTTTTTTATTTTTACCTACTTTTTTATGTTTGTGCACTGTGTTGTCTGATGTCTAGTCCAAATAAATGATTTTTCTTTCTTTCTTTCAACGTACAATCCATTTTTTATTTAAGATAAATATTTTTATTTTTGTTTTACATGTTTTTATTCTTTTATTTTTCTGTGTTATCTTTAAAATCATTTTTGTGCTGTGTCCATTAAATACTTTTTCTTTCTTTCTAGCTGGACGGAACGGACCCCAGTTTTGACAATTGTTTTCTACTGCAAAACAGAAATGAAGAACGAGTTCGTTATTAACTATTTCTACTCGTTCAGTCCTCTCCGCTAGACTCTTTGTTGGTGGAAGCACTTCTATGAAATTTACTGTCTGCTGCCAGTGGAAGCCGGTTTATTTTAATTTTATAATCACCTATTGCGCTATTCATTTCAAAAGTTGGAGTACAGAACTCTTTGCTGACCCTTCGGCTGTACCAGGGAAAATAATTATACATGTTTGCAATTTAGATGACAGATAGACACGCGGGAAGACCGCATCGCCGGTGTATTTTAGGTGTAATGACGCGTTTACATTAGCTTTCCAAATCGCAACTGGCCGCATGAGGCATTGAATAATTTTGATGTCTGCGTTCCGTCATTTGATAAGTTATGTCCGAATGCGAACGCATTTAGAAACCGAATGCGTTTCCTTCGGTTTGTGACCTAATAACAATTTACATTGGTCGGTCACCTCAAACAGGCTGTGATCGAATATGGCCACGTAATAATGTAAACGTGCTATAATCACAGGGAAAGCACGTGTTCTGCAAGTAGAGGTGAAGAATTCCAGGAAAGTTTCCTTTTCTGCGGAAGTTTTCCTGAAAACTTCCAAAACTTTGGAAGTTTTCAAAAATATTTTTCTATTTATAAAATCATCAAATTCGTTGCTTTGGGAAAACTTAGAATCAGTAACGTCAAATGACAATGATAGTTATATTTTCTTTCATTATTTAATACCTATTAAAGCAAATTGATGACATCATGTTTTTTATTCAATCAGATTAAATATACGAAGGCAACGGGCATAATGTAACACCGAGCGGTATGACGGAAGTTTTGGAAACATTCATTTTTAACCTGCACCTACCCCGAGTCCAGTGCTCGCTGTTCGAATATCTAAAATTTAGAAAGTCCCCAATTGTTGTTATTATAAATAAAAAGTAATTTTTAAAAACTTCCAAAACTTCCGAAGTTTTGGAAGTTTTCGGGAATATTTCCGGAAAACTTCCTGTTTCTGCAAGATATTGTGAGCCGATCTTATGAAGTATATTATTTACCTATATCAGACGCGCAGCCGTGTAGTACCAGCGCCAGTATCACGTTGAAGCCGACCCCACACCCGGATACCAGCATCATCATATCCGGCTCGATATTATACTCGCCCGTGTGCAGGCGCACCACGGCCACGTACACGAATATACCGGTTAGGATCCAGATTAGGAGGACTGACAGCATGGCGCCGAGGACCTCTGAAACAAGCAAACGTTTTTAATGTCAATGGTATTTTTACTTAGTGGCTAAGTAAATTCCTGATTCCAGCAATAAATCAGCTTAATGTATGGGATGGCCCTGGCCTGCCCCCCCCCCCCCCCCCCCCGTACAATGCAATTCAATTCAATAAATTATTGATAAGATAGAAAACTTACATGTCATACAGTTGGTAGCAATTAAGTATCTGTGCATTCAGATAACGGTAAATTATAATTATACATTCAGAGCAATACATCAAAATGATAATAATAATTAGTTTAAAAATACTTAATCAATTGAATTACGTCATGCCTGCATACGACAAGCCTGCTTCTAACTGACAAGGCTCGGGAGGCTACATAGTTAAACTGCAAAGACATTGCATTATCCTTGCACGCCTGTTAATAACTATGGCTTGCAAAGATCTATTGTGTCATGTGTGCCTTTCATTCCCTCTCTATTCTAACGTGCTGAACTTGAAGAGCTGCGGTAACCAGAAGTGGTGCGCTAATCAGAACTTACCAGCGCGCTTGTAACCATACGACATGGCGACGTCGGGGCGTCGCTTGGCACAGTGGAACGCGAGCAGCGCCAGCGCGAAGCCGCCACAGTCGCTCAGCATGTGCGCTGCATCGCTCATCACTGACAAACTGCCGGCGAGGTAGCCGCCGATCAGCTCGCATACCTTGACAAAGTAGAGTTAGTTAATTATAGACTGAAAACTACTGCTATTAGTAGGAGAGAGAGATGAGTCCTATTGGGAGATAACTGAACAAACTTTCCAAAATAATCAATTCAAAAGTAAAATCTCTTTCTCTCCTCTTGCTCAGCGACCCGAAGTGAGGGCTCAATTATGGAGAGGCGGAAAGTTGCCTGGCGCGCAAATCGGCGTGTCGCTCTCTCGCTCGCTCTTCATGAACGGAGATACGCGCCTTTCTCTGCATTGCGCTCCGCGCGACATTCCGCCTCTCCGTAATTGGCCTCCGAAACGAGAGCTTTCTGCTTTGCGCGATCTTGCGTCGTTTCTCGCCAATTACTGGCTTGAATCTCTCGCAGAATTGCCTCCACAATATCACACCAGCGGTATCTGGAGCGGCCAACCGCTGCACCGGTCTGCGCCCGATCGGTCGACCCATAATGTGACTTGTTTGCGGATGGATGGGCGGATATATTGTCGAAGTGTCTGCTTTTTTGTGAGAGAGTTGTATGACTGTGTTGTTTTGTTTATATGTGTAATAAATTACCTATGTGCCTATCTTTTATTATTGTAATTGGTTTCGTACTGTTTTAATAAACGTAAATAAATAAATATTTATACTTTCTTGACTCCGTAAAATTAAAGTAAAATCTAAACTAGTTAAAAAGTCTTCGACGCCTCTTAGCTTGGCAGAGGTACCCTACATTTACCTGATGAGGGTATTTGTATTTACTTACAATGAGAATAACAAAGAGGACCTTATAGTAATTCTTATGAGAAATGAAGATACACGTGCATTATTAGATAGGTCGATCTCACGGGCGTGACTACATCTTTCCGTAGAGAAGACTGTAGTTTTGTTTGGTAAACTAAACTGAATATTATGCTTTGAGATTACTAAACCAATGAATAACAGTAGGTATAGTTATTATTTAAATATAGACGAGCAGAAAGCTTCCCGATGCGCCCTCAACACTTTCGCGTTCGCCTACATAACATGGCCTCCATTCGCCTCTATCCACCGTACATGTAGAGGGCCAGAAATAAAAGTCAAGGGTCCGTTTTGAGGCATTCATCCTAGCGTAAAAAAATATTTGATACATACCATAAAAATTGCACATAGTATTAGCGCCGTGAACAACTGTGGGATTGCGCTGGGAGGCTCCGCTTGAGGCTTCCAGTGGCAGTGTTCCACGTCAGTGGAGGGGGTCACCGGCACATCCGTGTAGGTTTCCTGGTGACAAAACATAGGGCGTGTAGCTTCTATTAACTCAGAATAAAAATACATATTATAAGCAAATATTATAATTCAAAAATCCCTAGACTTATAGGGTTTTTTGAATTATAATATTTTGATTATTTTTTCGCGATTACGATATTGGTAGCATAGAGAAAGTTTTGTTCAGTTTGATGGTCTGCGGGTCTACCGCATAACTAAAATGGTAATGAACATCAACTCTGGTAATAAACTTCAATACGATCGTGAGAGGCTAAACTTTGAGGTACCTTGTAAAAATTTTACCTATCATGAAGCTTCATGATCGGTAATTTTTTACAAGGTAGCTCAAAGTTTAGCCTCTCACGATCGTATTGAAGTTTATTACCAGAGTCGATGTTCATTACCATTTTAGTTACGCGTTAGATCCCCTGATCCACACCCTTAAATATAACCACGCATTTCTGATACACGTTGTATAGTGCAATAGCACCTTTTCTCTTGGACCATTCATCAAATAACAAGCATAGAATGAATATAGGCGCTCGACAATTATTTTTTCCACAATAAGTATTAAAACAACTTCTACACAATTCAATTTATTATAAATCTAGGTCGTTATTTTAAAAGATATTGGCAACGGAAACAAGCTTACGTCTAGTTTATCCATTTTGGCAACACACTTATACAATCACGAGAGCTTTTAACAGCTGAACGAATTGTCCAAGACTAATAATTCACTTCTTCGAAGGAGGAGGTAAGTACCATGTTGACTTATAAAGTTATAAGTTATATCACAATGTGGGTAGGAAATAGAGCGGGCCATTGACGCCGCGTTTTTGTGTCAAGTCTTGCGACAGTGACAACAAGGCTGCTTTTTCATTGTGATCAATAAAACAATGGGGTTTTGTTTCGTCACATGATCGGTAGAAATATAATTTATTATATATTTTTTTATTAGATATTACATATTTTATCGCAAACGTATGTCAGATGAAATGTATGGATATGTAGGTAATCTGTAATTGACCTTTCTATTCATTCTATTTTAGTATTCTATGTATCTATTTTCTATTAATTTCCATTCACAATTAGTTAACTACAGACGCGACAACTCAATTTTTATATTTTTTTACATACGTGGTATTTAAATAGTTTCTGTTTTCTGTGTTCTGTGGTCACGCGGGACTATCAACGACTATATTATTAAGCAGAATATACAATGTAGATATTGCGTCAACCTCAACACCCGCATTTTATTACAAATCCCATGTATGAAACAGTTTTCACACGACAATTGTAAAGCCCATTCATATAGTTTAATGGACTTACTCAGATTAATAGTGTACATATTATATCTATGACCCAGATAAAGTCGCACCGTGAATGCCACGTTTATTTTACCACACAGACAAGAATTTTATAAATTGTTGATATTATAAAATGTTCGTGGGTAGGAATTTTCTTCCCACTTTTGGCTTTCAGAGGGTAGACTATTATTTCTGTGCAAAAAATACTTGATTAAATTGCGGTATGATGAAACACTGGTTTAATTTTTAGTTTGTTACAAACGTTTTCAAACAAACATTATCTTTGTGTTTGAAGATTTTTTTCATCTCGGCTTTTTCCGGGTCAACCGCGTAACAAAATGGTAATGAACATCAGACTCTGGTAATAACCTTCAATACGATCGTGAGAGCCTAAGCTTCGACCTACCTTGTAAAAAAATTAACTTCATGATCATTTGATATGTCTCCATCATCATGTTATTTTTTTACAAGACCTATCATGGGATGAACATCACAGCTAAGAATAAAAAAAAATGATTATTTAAACTTAGCTGTTGCGCGCGGTCACATATTTTTAACCCCCGACAAAAAAGACGAGTGTTATAAGTTTATAGCGTGTATCTGAGTGTCTGTCTGTGGCATCATAGCTCCTGAACGGATGGACCGATTTCAATGCAGTTTTTTTTTATTCAAATCTAGTTTAATCGGGTATCATCTTAGCTATGTTTCATGAAGATCAATTTAACGTATCCGTAGTTTAACCCTTCAAAAGTTACAGCTCTTTTTCTAGTTGGAATCGGAGGTTTGTCCAGATTGCAGTGAGAACCATTCTGCACATAATTATTCGCAATAATGTAAGTATCTAAAATGTAATAAAATACAAACTATAACAGAGGAGATTAGTGCTCTTTTAAACTCAGTGTGGTAGCACCTTTAGTGTGGGGTAACCACAGAACACAGAAAGAGATCAACACAGAAAGAAACTTCTTTTCTGTGTTCTGTGGGGGTAACGTTAATAACAAAACAACTATGTATAACTACAGGCAGGACAATGGCTATCCGCAAGCGACGACGCACAAACACACGAGAAACACGGGACATAATGTACTGTGACATGAACAAAGACAGGACTCTAATGACCGCACGACCCGACCTTGTCATGGGGAAGAAAATGATACTAGGATAAAGAAAACATTAGCCAACAAAAACGTAACGACACATTCAGTGAATAAGGCAGTTCATTTATTACGTAAGAGGTTTTAGGGAGGATAGAATTGGCTAGCATTTTATTTTTATATTTCGTTACATATATTAAAATGATGAAAAGTTAGCGAGATTTTTGTTATGGGTATGAGAGATAAAGATGCATTCACTACGTGTACGGCCACACCTTTCAACAGGCTTTATTTTTAACCCCTAACAAAAAAGAGGGGTGTTATAATGTTTGTAGTCTGTATTTGTATGTGTGGCTCCGTAGCTCCAAAACGGATGGCCCTATTACAATGCAGTTTTTTATTGAAAGCTAGTTTAATCGCGAATTATCTTAGCTATGTTTCATGGAAATCTGTTCAGCTGTTCAAAAGTAACAGCTCTTTTTCTAGTTGGAGTCGGGGGTTTTTGACGTTTAGGTTGTAACAACTACCTCTTCTTCAAAAAAAAAAAAAGTTTCTAAAATAAACATTTCTCTATAGAGAAATATTTATTTTTGTTAGTATGTAGGGGATAATTACTGGAACTACGGAACCGATTCTAAAAATTCTTTCACTAATAGAAAGCTTCTTCAACCCGGAGGCTATAATATTTAAGCCGACTTCAAAAAAAAAGGAGGAGGTTCTCAATTCGACGCGTATATTTTTTTTATTATTTTTTATTATGGAAAAATAACACGCGGGTGATACCACGGGCTACAGCCAATGTTTAATAGTTCCTTTCCAGGTGGACGAAGATGCAGGCAAGACTTAGTATAATTAATTTCTTTAAGTAATTCGAAGGATGATTGGGACGCGACCATTTTTGTAAGCTTCTGTTTCATTAAAATTGCGAGGAGTAGGCCAATAAGCTGAATTGTAAATTCAAATTGAGCCTCAGCTTCAGCCGGCTTCGAATATGAAGCAAAGAGAATTTTAAACCATTAGGGGCATATTCCATAGCTTTTAAGGAGAGCCTTATTACAATAGCCCTAAGGATCGTTATGTATACCTAGCATAAGACAGAATATTCTTTTGGGACGGAAAATTACTGTAGCGTAAAAATAGGGTGACGAGATATTTATAAAATGATGTCTCTGAGGTGGAATGGGATGAACATCAGATGGATCGTGGATGCTGTAGATATGTATCGAGATTTTGTAAAATATCCTATAAGGTCCCGATCCCTTAAAGGGGTTTTTGTACTCATCATTACGAACAACTTTTAGTATAGTGAAACCCCCCTGTCCCTCTCATCGCAATAAAACAGCTGTTCCAATACTAATTATTAAACTAATTTATTCATGAATCTATATACTTATAATAAAATCGTAACGAGGCGAAAACTGTACATTGAATATTTTTTTTAAAAAGTAATTGATACGTGTACTATTATCGACACTGATGCCAAAAACATAATTTTTATAATTTTTGTCTGTTTGTCCGTTTGTCTGTTTGTCTGTTTGTCTGTATCTATGTCCGAGCTTCACGGCAAAACCGCTGAACAGAATTTCATGAAAATTTATATGAATGTTCGTTATAAGGCTGGTCAACATATAGGCTACAAATTATTACGCTTTTGCCAAAGGGGGGTAAGCAATAGATCATCATGTCTGTGTAAAATTATAATTCACGGTAGAACTAGGCGACTCCTTTTGAAATATTTTATTGTTGTAGTTGATAGGTCCGGTCAACATTATTTTATGTTATAGAAATCATTACGCTATTTCTGTTGGGAGCTGAGCAAAATAATTGTTCGTAATGTCTCCGTAAATTTAAACTCCTTAATAGAACCAGTAAAGGCGGGTTCCAGTAACACACAATACCTAGGGTAATGGTATTACATACTAACTAAAACTAACAACCTACTAGAAGTTCGCTCATTGGCATCTTACTTTTAGAAAATTACCTAGGTACGTATTTCACTCACTGTCCTGTTCCATAAATACAAAGCGTGATGAAATTAGTTTTCTCAGGTTGTTCCTAAACCATTAGAGATAAGTTTTTGAAACGGATTACGAGCTTTTTCTATTCAGTTCTAACCATTTAATTTTTAATTTCGACTTTTTGAAACAAGATGGCGTTAGTAGTAATTTTAAAGTGAGTTTGTAGTATTTAAAAATGAAAAAAGGTGACTTTTTGTTTGATATTGCATCCAAACAGACACCTGAAGGCAGGGTTTTAACCATAGATCCGTGGTTTTAACAATTTATTACATTTATATGTAATTTAAGTCAAAAGGTTTTCTAAACCAGTCTTAATAGTAGTAGTGGGTAGACTTAATGACGACGGCTAGCTTGCTGTTTTAATTGGTCGCGGTTCATGACTAAAATAACTTGGAAAGTGATCAAGATTGAGCAATGGTTATACCTCAGCCATGACAGAATGTTAACATAAAAACGATTTTTTGAAAATCAACAAATAATCCACGCATGCAAAAGTAGTAATCGTCGCCATCGGTCACGGTTACACCATGTCGGTCTATCCCCGACTGCTTCAAAGCGACCTCGCCCAATATAGTTTATCCTACGGCTAGCACAGCACCTCTATAAATTCATAGCGACGCCGACATTGCAGTCCAACAACAGAAATCCACTGTTAGGCGCTTAATTACCAATGCAGTGTTCAAAAAGACGGCACAGCACCTTTCCTTAAAAGAACAGAGGCAAAGGTTCCTTAGCCAAGGACCGTTAAACCGACTCCGGGCCCAAGTCCCTCTATATCGTCGAAACAGCGACAGGATATAGATGTGGCGTTGTCCCACAAACAATGTCATCTACTTCCCTGCTCATTGTGTTTCTACTCCTTTTCTATTAACTTGAATAACAATAAAATGCCGTATATATTTTAAAACCAAAGTGTTCCTTCATTATTATCTTTATAAGCGGTAAATATCCGAGAACCTACTAAAATACCGTGAAAGCTGTAGTCTTAGCGGTGCACCGTACAATTAATTAGCGTTAAGGTTCTGTAAATAAAACATAATTATTAGAGTTCTCTTGCGGTGATTTCGAGCGGTAGATGTCTAATGTTATGGTTACACTAGGGCCCAAAGATAGGTTATGCTTCACATACAGTTTGTGCTTGATAAAGTGATGCAAGCTAGAGACAGAAACACGATCGGCACGGCGCGGCGTGGCATCCAGGCGACTCTGCCTATGTCTCTTGGTGGTAAATCATTCGCTGATGAGTTTCTCTTACTAAAATAGGTACAAGCCATTAGGTAGGTACTGGGTTAAATGTAGGAACAAATAATTTTACAGCACATAATACGAACAAAGTTTTAGGTTTCAAAAGTCTCACAACCGGTTGACCGGTTGTGAGACTTTTGCCTTTCTGATCGACTAACTATTACAATTATCATTTATCATGTATTCTTTTTTAACTGTCGTGAATGCGAGCTATCGTGGTCTTTGAGGTCCGGACGGATTCCAAGGAGAGTAAAAAACTCCCATCTAAGCAACGCGTGTTTTTACTTCGCATAGGAAAATTCTATGTTATTATTTTGGATAATAAGTAAAAAATACAGCATTTAATTACATCGATCTCATGTTTTTTGTAAGTTTTTGACAATATGAATGATGAATTTTTTATGGAGGTCAAGTTAAATGTTGTGAAACTTTCGCGACTCTTACAATGTGGAGTCACTTAACTTACATTAATCGAAATATTGACACGTGGGCAAAGCCGCGGGTACAGCTAGTATACTATAAATAGGAACGTCGAGATGGTTCTGCCAATTTGGTGCGAAGGTGTACGAACTTTTAGTGGAATAGCGAAACAGATTAAAAATAAAACAATTCAAGTATAATTAATTTTTCATCCCACCATCTCGGAAAGAGTATTTTTAATCTTCAATATCTGAGTGGAAAAGCCGTTTTTATTCTCTAGAGGATAAAGTAAATTGAATTTAGAACATCGTGTGCACTAAGTTTGTGAATTAAACGTTTTTTTTTGCATTTAGTCATTTCCTCGCTGAGGTGGAATGAAAAGTTACGTGTTGCACTCGAGTGCAAAGATTTTTCACCTCGTGCTCTTTTGATTCCCTCGCTAACGCTCAGGATTCTAATTTTGAATCACTCGCTGCGCTCGTGATTCAATTTTAGAATCCTTCGCTTGCTCGGTCATCAAAATTGAACACGCGGTTAAAAAGCAACTTTGCACTCTTGTATAACAAATAACTATTATTTTTTTAATTATGATATTATATTGGTATTGTTTTATTATTAAATTCAAATTCTATGTTTTGAACGCAATATTATGCATGTACACTGTTGACGTATAATATAATCTATAATTATGAATACAGTGCTTAATCTATTTATTCGATTAGCTGTGTAATTAATACACAATTAATTAATACGTGATGAGAAAACTGCATATTACGCGCTCGGAGGAGTCTAATATTTGGCATAGGTAAAGTTTATATGGAGAAGGGGTGCAGAAAGCAGAAGAATTTAATGAATTACGGTCGAATTTCGACCACTGGGCGACCGCTAGTACTTTTAATTTGGTGTAACAATTTACCAAATAAATGAAGTTATAATTAAAGTTTACGTTCTTGTATAAAAATAGTTTTGCGCACTATAAAATCACTATCTACGCAACGGAAGTAAAAATCCTGTCGCTGAAAAATGTAGTGCGCTGTTTTCATGGCATATATTTGTCAAAAGTTGATAACGCGACTGCTCGGTTTATTTCCATGGATTCACTACTGTGCGGGCTATTTGCATGGGTAGATAACTTTGTATTGTTTGTCTATTAAGTAGGACATAATACAGTTACCTAGTTATTTATTTTTATTTATTTATTTAGTATTTATCTAACATATAGGATAATATTTTATGTAGTGCGCATAATTTGTCACATTCAGTCTCTGTTCCTAAATGCAACCGTAGTATTGGAATACACTTTAAAACAAAACGAAAATTCGACTTAGTATGGGGGGCACGCATAATTTACTAGCGCAAGCCATACAAAATCATATTTTTATTTTGTTTTGGAGTCAATTTTAGTACTGTGGTTGCATTTAGGAACGAACACTGAATCACCGCAAATTTTGCGCACTACATAAAAATTTATCCTGTATTTTGCTATCCATATTTATCATCATATCAAGGACTAACGGGACACTTACGGGCAAGTGTCTTCGCAGATAATTAACCTCCTAATGACTGCAGACTGCAACGACGATGCAAGTACGAGAAGAGATAAGAGCGAATTACGGTAAGCGATGACAAGAAGGAATTTGGTTTAATATTTTAATACTTCAGATAAAACAGCATTATAACTGAAAATATTGGAATAACGTGAGTCAGTTTAAACAGCTGATATTTATGTTAATATTTCAATCATAACATAAATAGAATTACGATTTTCATACATTCAATTAAAATTGTAATCAGTATTCAGAGCGTGTGACACGGCACTATAAACGTGCTACTTTAGAACGACCTTGAAAGAAGACCGCAAGTCGGCAAACGTAGGATGGGACAGGACTTTGAGTAATTTAGAACTACTCAAAGGCAGGGACCGACGCGACACCGGCATGACCAATACCTGTATTTCTCGGTTACAACCTTTATTTTTACAGGTATTTTTAAAGTTAATTTTTAAAGTAGTTTCATCAAATTGAATACAACCGGTATTAATACCGGTTACCGAAATAAAAATTTCCTCTATTTTACACGTGCCGTCGCCGTCAGCATAAAGTCAAAGAGCGGACAGCGCCTGTGTGTGTAAGTATGTGTATATCGCTGGTAATTTTTAGGTTACCGGTATTAAAATAGTTACCTAAATTTAGAGGTAACACGTTAATTTATCTTGTGTCAGATAGCGATAACCGTATTCTTAGAAGTAAGCATAATTCTTCAATACCTGTACCCTAATTTATAGCGGTTTTCGGTGCCTGCTCAAAGGACACGGATTTATGACCTGAAGAAACATCTAGTATTTATATATTCAATATTAATTACACGAAATTATGTCCTGAATATAGGACATGACTTCGTGAAGTAATTGATATAAATTAGTAATTAAGTAAGTAGTAGTAATTAGTTATTGATATATTGTATTTTTAGTATTTGTAGTGTAGCTGTAGTGTTTGTAGTATTTGAGTTCAATTTAGCCAATGATTGTATACATCATCTGGCACCAAATAACTTATCAAAAACGATCTTGAATTCTTAACCTTGCAAATCGCTAAAATTTAAGAATACCAGGAGTAATGTCCTTGTGTTTTATGTACACAAACACATTCAACCCTTTCCAAGAACGCTAAAGTTCAAATACCCCAAATACACACCCTGAATATTAAGATAGAAGACGAACACAATTTATTTACTCGCTTCAAAGGATCAAAACAAAGTGAACAAATTCATACATGTCTCATAAAATCTATACTGCTCAGTTGTTTTCTTCGCAACATGTACAATATTCGATATAATACAGTCAACAACGGCAAATGGATTATTGCGGTACCCCTAGGCTATTCGATACAGTATATGGCGGGAATGGATTATTCAGATATCCATCCGTAAAAGGTTGAGCACATCTGTATCTAGTTGGGTGGATACTTTAGAATTTAGATAGTGGAGCTCAGTAACCTTTATTAAGCGATATCTAAGTAATTTGTAGGGTATAGTTGTATAGCTAGATATAGGTTTAAGTTTACGATTGCATAACAATTAGAATTTTTTTTGGAACCGCGCATCTAGTTTTACCATTTAATAACGCGTAATGTTTGGTTTATTTGAAATATTCTCTATAATATTATAGTCTAGTCTTGTTTTTTTCACTTTGACTTTTGACTTTTTATTCTACATATTATTATATTCTAACGTGTCGATATGAATAAGAATTGATCATGTCGTAGTGGAAATATTAGCTAGTCAAGTTTGTAACGGAACTGACTGCCTAGGGTTGCCGGACTTACTAAGATAACGTCACTTCGTTACTCTGGAACAATGGCGTAGCTAGAATGGGTGACACCCAATGCGAATAGGAAGGCTATCATTCTTAAAATAAAATGTTTTTTTATTTTTGTATTTAAACTCATGTTTTATCCACGAAGGAGATGGCGATGGCGGGACGAATTGGATGCCTTCCTTAAAGACTGGCCCTATACAGTGCGGGATTGCGAGAAGTGGACGAAAGTGAGGGAGGCCTTTGCCCAGGATTGGGACAGCAAGGCTTTTAATAATAATTATGTTTTATTGCAACAGTTTTCTTTGCATTCTTCTTCGATGGACAAAATGTTAAGTTTACCTTTGCGCGGGTGACACCCTTGTGAGGGTGACACCCGGGGCGGGCCGCCCTCACCGCTACCCTCTAGCGACGCCACTGCTCTAAAAGACTTTTCTGTACACGTTACTGAAAGGACTGGCAACCTGCCAACTTAACTAGTATGAACAGTATCATCATTCTCCTGTCCTTATCCCAGTTTATTTGTGGTCGCTGCAATAATATGTCTTCTCCTTCCATTCATCTATCATCCAAATTTTAATTAAATAAACCCTGCCTAAATTCATTTTGGTCCACAGAGCAAGTTGTTGTCTGTTACTTTTTTCATTTATTTTCTCATATTTATAAAGAGCGGATAAAATGTAATGAAAAATTTTAATCAACTTCTTTTAGATAATAAACCGAAAATACAACCTGGGGACGAAATAACTCCAACTTTGGGTCGAGATTAATTTTTTTTGTCGAGAAATAAGTGACGATAGACCAAATGCGTGTTGTCGTGGATTCAAATCCTGCCTCACTCGAACTATTGGGATGGACCCATTCTTTACATAATATTCAATCAATAATGATGATTAAAACTGGTTTTGATGACACCGTCAGGCTTACATTCAGAGACGACAGAAACGAGTCTAAGCGTGAACTTACGCTTCCATCTGTCAAAATTTGTTCGTAAAATTGACATATGGAAGCGTAAGTTCACGCTTAGACTCGTTTCTGTCGTCTCTGAATGTAAGCCTTAGCGTAGTGGCTAAGCGATTAGCTTTCTACGCTACGTGCCGCGGGTTGGATGATGGTATTTTTTTTACAATGTAGCTCAAAGTTTAATCTCTCATGATCGTATTGAAGTTTATTACCAGAGTCGATGTTCATTACCATTTTAGTTACGCGGTAGACCCGCGAGTGTACTGTGACGACACTCGAAACTGCATAGACCTTAATTTTTTTGGTACGATATAAAAAATCATGCTTCTTATATTAAGCCGTTTTAAGATTTTATTTATATTTATAATACACAGTTACATGATACACGATAATTATTACATAATTTTATGATTTTGGTCAAAAAACATTGATTTAAAGATTTAAATCAATCAACCCTGAGAAGAGGTCAATGGTTTTGAATAAAAAAGGTTTTTTCAGTTTACCTAGTGAGTTGTTACTACACCCTACACGAATACCCTAAACAAAAAACAAACAAAAATATTCTCACTGCTATTATTAGAATGATAAGTATTTATTATTCCGCTATAAATTATGTTATAACAAGACACGAACCTAACCCATTATCATAATGGTTTGTTTATATATTTATGTCTTCATTTAGGAATAAACATTTATTTGTACCTAATTGTTTATTATTTTCCATTCATTCATTTATTAAATCCACGTGTTGTGAGTTCAGACGTAGGTATTATCAAGGTCGATATATCTATGATAAGATCGTGGGCATACCCAGTGGCGTGAACAGACATTTCTTACAGGGTAAGGAAAAACAACTTTACTTTCAAGTTAAATGGTGTTTGTGATTGGTTATCTTAGCCTAAGACATAACTGATATTACAGACATATTAACGTTTGTATTATTATTATTTGTTTGAAGAGGTAGGGTACTAAGCCCCTTTGTCACTGCGACCTGCGAAGATCTATTGTGACGCCTCTTGTATTATTACAGCACTCCCTCTAGCCGTAAGTCAATAATAAAATTGACTATATTCTTGGGGTGGAGGGATTTAATCTCATCTGGTGAGATTAGGTGGCCCCCCAGGTGCTGGCTTCTAGTGTGGTGTACTACGTCACACTCGCATAGGATATGTATGGGCGTCTCATCCTTCTCGCGACAGAATCTGCAAATTGTGGTGTCACTAAGGCCCATTTTTTGTAGATGTTTGTTTAGTTTGCAGTGCCCAGTGAGGGTTCTTGTCAAGATCCTAATTCGGCTCCTGTTCATGGAAAGCGCTTGTTCCGTAAACTTTCTGTTGAAGCCTGTGAGAAGCGCTTTGGAGTGTGCTTGGCCTGAGGACTTTTCCCAGAGCTTGATACTCTGTTTATAGCCCCAGGACCTGAGGTAGGTGGAGGTTGTGCACTTAGGAATTCCACAAATGGGTTCAGGGCCCATTGTGGTGCTTTCCGCTCCAGTTCTTGCTAGCTCATCGGCAGTTTCATTGCCACCGATGCCACTGTGTCCAGGTACCCATCCTATCGCTACCGAGTTCGATGTTCCTAGTAAGTTCAGCAGCTGGACACACTCCTTGATGAGTTTAGAGTTGATCTCCTCCGAGTTAAGGGCTTTAATTACAGCTTGACTATCAGAGAAGATAAAGATGTGCCTGTTTAGGTAGGCTTTTTGCAGACTCTCACGAACACAGCCTATGATGGCGAGTAGTTCTGCTTGAAATACAGTGGCGTATTGCCCAAGGTTAGCAAATTTCTGCACCCTTGGTTGTCCTCCGTGGTATCCAGCTCCTGCTAGACCCTCTTTCTTTGATCCATCGGTGAACCAAACAATATCACAGGTCCGGGGTTCGCAAGGCATATTGTCCTTCCATTCGGACCTCTGAGGTATGAATGTCCTAAACAGCTTATTGAAGCTGTATTCTTTTAGCTGAACATCAGAGGGCATGGCTGTGATGCTTTGATTCATGAGGTTTTCGTGCAGAACTCTCATGATTTTTGATCTCCATCTTATCCTTCCTGCATGGTTAGCCCTTAGCATGGCTGCTCTAGCGTCCATTTGCACCTGCACATGTAGTGGAACGAGGTTGAGCAGCGCTTCCAGGGCGGAGGTCGGAGTCGATGAGAGAGCTCCCGTTGTGGTGATACACGCGAGTCGTTGGAGGCTTGTAAGATTATCCCTGCTGGTTACTTGGTCAACTTTTTTGTGCCATACCACACAGCCATATGTTATTATGGGCCTTGCTATAGCTGTATACAGCCACAGCGCTGCCCTTGGTCTGAGTCCCCATCTTGAGTTGACCAGTCTGCAGGAGGCCCCTAAAGCGATTTTAGCTTTTCTAGTCACGATTCCAGGTGAGTTTTTGATCGAGGATGATCCCTAGATACTTGACTTCACTGGAGAATTTGACTGTTTTTCCGAAGAGAGTAGGCTGTTTTAAAGCCTCCAGTTTTCTCTTTTTCGTAAAGGGTATAATAACCGTCTTATCGGCATTCACCGAGAGTTGGGTGTCTTTGCACCACCTTTCTATCTTCCTGAAGGCTGTTTGCATTAGGTCAGAGATGGTTGATTGGCATTTGCCAACGGTAACCACCACTAGATCATCTGCGTAGCCTTGTGTGTAAAAGCCAGCGTTGTTGAGCTCGCTTAGCAGTCCATCAACAACCAGTGACCATTCCAGGGGGGATAGGACACCGCCTTGTGGACATCCCCTGTTAAGTCTTACATTGGAGTCTAAGAGGGTTGTTGATGCTACCCTGTTGCGTAACATGGCTTCGATCCATTTAGTGGTCGTTCGGTCGATGTTGCGTGTTTCCATGCTTTGGACTATGACGTTTGTCGAGGTGTTATCAAATGCCCCCTCGATATCCAAGAATGCGCAGAGGGCAATCTCTTTGTCTTCGATGGCTTTTTCTATAAGATCTACCAAGTCCATCAATGCAGACTCAGTTGATTTGCCTTTTTGATAGGCATGTTGTTTTGCATGCAGGGGTCTATCAATCATGTAGGTGGCCCTGATGTGTTGGTCCAATACCTTCTCCATGGTTTTTAGCACTACGTTACGTTTGTATTACTTAATACTTAATTTATTAGGGTAGGCAGTGAGTTTTTCTCTTTATGGATCCACGCCACTGGGCGTACCCAGCTTTTGGTCTAGGGAGGGGGGCAGTGGGTCTCCCCTGCCACCCTCTGGGTACGCCCATGAGTAATGAGCTATGACAAGCATCTTCTATGTAAAGCTATCAGATGCAGAATCGTCGTGGCAGAATATAAAAATAAAATAACAAAGCTAGTTCGGGTGCGGGCGAGGGTCACCTGAGGCGAGCGAGGGTCGACGAGGCAAAGTAATCCCTACCAGATGAGATTAAATCCCTCCACCCCAAGAACATAGTCAACTTCATCATTGACTTACGGCTAGTGGAAGTGCTGTAATGAAACGAGAGGCGTAACAATAGATCTTCGCAGGTCGCAGTAACAAAGGGGCCTAGTACCCTACCTCTTCTATTAAATAAATAAATAATAAATCCCTGCCTCCCGCCTGAAAATTCTTGAAATATTCTCATTTTCCCTGATTTCCGGAAAGAGACTAAATTCCTGACATGTCAGGAAAATTTATGTCATGTGGTAACCCTATTTGTATGAAGAGCACGGCACTAAAGTAGACAGGGGTTAGATTGGGACACCTTGACAGTAATTTGCAAGACAATTGATATCAGGAGACCTTCCAAGCACATAAAACGGTGCCAACAGCGATAACGACATCGGTGGCTAATTGGCTATAGAATCTCATAATTTAATAATAACTCTTTTCACAATGTCGTCGCCGACACCGATATTTTCGTGAATGCCGCCGATATATCGTGTCGGTCTCGACCTAAAGAGTTGCTTCCTAAGATGGAACTATTGAATATTGAAATCAGATCATCCGTTTTGGAGCTACGATGCACAGACCGATACACCGATACACACTACAAACTTTAACACCCCTATTTTTTTGTTGAAAACTAACTGTGCTGATCCTGGGAACCCATCTAACCACAAAACATGAAGGTGGGTCTTAATTTTTTTATAGGTATTTCGGTAGAATATTAGAAATATCTGGATAAAAACTCCACACTAATGTTATAAAAGCGAAACTCTGTCTTTGTCTGTTTGTTACTTTTTAACGACTAAACGGCTGAACCGATCTTGATGTTTGACAAGGAAATAGTGAGTATCATAAGGCAAGACAAAGATTTTTTTTTTCTTGTTTGCAATTCCTGTCATACGAATTCCACGTTGACGGAGTCGCGAGCACGACTAGTCGATTATAAATTATGCGTTATCATAATAAAGTTTGTAATATCTAGCACGCGGTCATGATAACATTGAATAATCTAACAAAATAGGCAACTATCGAAGATTATGGTACAACACCCAGACATGGTTTAAGATAATAATATGGCCATGAGAGAATAAATTACTTTAATCACTATGCTTTGTATTGGTGACTACAGATCTTCTTGGTTAAGAACCATTATAAGAGGGGATGGCCTTTTCTTATCCAAGAACCATTCAGTAATACACCATTTAGACCATACCATACCATTACCATAGGTACCATTTTAATTTATTTAGTAACTTATGGCGCTAATTGCGCAATATTTAAAAAGATAACTTAACTGTCAAAAACCCCGACTCCAACAACAAAAAGAACTGTATCTTTTGAACGGCTGAACAGATTTTCATGAAAGATAGTTAAGAACCATCTTGCTCAAACTAGCTTTCAATTTAAATAAACCGCATTGTAATCGGTCCACCCATTTAGGAGCTACGATGTCACAGACAGATGCACAAACACCCCTGGACTTATCCTGCATCTCATACATTTAGCTGGTTAATTATGTACTTAAACCTAAGTTTACATAGTAACTTATCTTATGCTAATGCATAAGAATAAGAAATAATACTCATATTATTTGTTATTATAATGCTATTAGTTAATCTATGCTTAAGTATGTCCTGTTGAAATTGTTGTCATTAAGTTGACCGTCAATGGTTGTATATCTGTATCTAATCTTTAGTCAATTAATTTCGTAAGCTTGCCTGCATGTGTTTACTTTAATCAAAAATTATATTGTTTTGATAATAATTATGTTACTGACATTATACTATACATAATGCTAATGCATAAGAATAAGAAGTAATACTCATATTATTTGTTATTTATGTTATTAGTTAATCTATGCTTATGTACATACTGGTGAAATTGTTGTCATTAAGTTGACCGTCAATGGCTGTATATCTGTATCTAATCATTAGTCAATTAATAAATCGTAAGTTTGCCTGCATGTGTTTACTAATCAAAATTTAAAATTATATTGCTTTGATAATAATTCTGTTACTGACATTATATTATATTATGACAGCAATATTATAATAAAATTTATAAAATATTGCTAACCTAATTTATACTATTGGCCTTCAAGATAAATGGAAATCATTATGAAGGATGGCCTCCAAAATCTGTTTATGAGTTGAAGCTTTTTTGGATTGAGAATATTTTGTTTACCATAGGTACAAATTGTCCTAAATATACTAGCTGTAAAAATAAAATGTATGGGTGAAAATGCAGACAATACAGATAGACCATACTGGATTATCACATAATATACTTTTCATCCAGGTACATGAAGTAGTTCTCCTAGGATGCGAGTGAAACCGCAGGCAACAGCTAGTTCATTTAATAAATTAAACATTTATCAGGAAATGTTACTCTATTGCAGATTTATATCATGAACTTATATGTTATGGTAATGATATAAAACTGCATATTGGATTGTTCGCAGTTCACTACATGACATAGATCTCTCCCAACACAAAATGAAGATCAGACACTTGACTCAGTCCTCCACATGTGACAGCTCTGATTTATGCTGTAAATATCTTCTAAACATTGCATAGAATAAAAAGTTTATTTAAAATTGAGGCCTCATTTTGACCTTTTTAAACAGAAAAATAAACTAAATTAAATATACAAAATAACGAAACTCATTGTAAAACAACTCCATTTTTTTTTAGTACAATAAAATATTATTACAATAAATTTTATTACGTCTATTGGACCATAAAAATTAATAACATTTTCTCACCTCAGACAACAAAGGAGCTCTGTCCAATTGTTCTGACGAGGCGAAGGCAGACTCGAAGTAAGGCCCACGGCTGGACTCGTACCGGGACCCATCGTCCCACATCCGAGCTTCAAGCTCATCAGACATACTGGCGCCGACACTCGCAAAAAAAAACAAGCAAAAATCTTTCACTCTAATATAACCATTTTTTTCTCAAACTACACATAAAACTCGCGACTGTGTGACAGAGCACCGAAGGCTGTATGAATTTTAAAATATATTATCATAAAATTAGTGTTACTTAAGAGCGTACGAGATAATACAGCGATAAATATTAGCAGAGCCTGGAGTCTGTTCGCGTATTCTCTGACCGACGGAACTTGCGTTCTGAAACTCGCAGTGGATGGCAGTCTAAACGTACGTCACGTAACAACAAAATTGTTTTCTGAGATTTCTTTGATTAATTTGCAATAGAACCAATTAATTTATATTTCGTTTGTCTGTTATAATCGTGATTTAATTATTTATTGGTGACCAAACAGCTAAATACAGTTTCGCGTTGATCATTTAAACTTAAAAATTTGCCCCATTTAGGTTTCGGAACAGCCGTAGACAGAGTGGTGACAGTTTGACTGACAGCAATCGATATGAATGCGTTCATGTAATGACACATTCGAAAGGAATACATTTGAATAAAAAATCATTCATTAGCATTTATTGTTTTTGTTACTTTTTTTATGACTGGAGTTTATTGACTTTGTATATTTATAAATGGTAGAGCCCAGTGACCTTGGCGTCAGTTGTCGAGTTAAAGGTCAAATCCAGGCGGGCGACCTATGGGGCAGATTCATAGTCAGAATTATTCATGACTTAATACGCATTATTCATTACAACCAGCGCCATCTCTAGCCCGTGTAGCGTTCGGGTGCAAACACTATGGCACCCCCATCCTTGTTGGTGACTGGGGAGTAGGTAGATGTCTATTAGATACATCCTACTTATACAATAATCATAGAGGTTAACAATAATATACATTTATCTTTCTTTGTCAGATCCTTCCCTTTGTCTGAGTGGCCGCGTACATTAATTCCGCCTAGGTAGCTACTTTGTGCCTAATGTCCTGTGGAGGCCCAGCGGCGCCTTCCAAGACAATTGCACCCTGGGTAGAGCCGGCACTGATTACAAACAGTCTAATGCTGAAGGAAAACATCACGAGGAAACCGGTGTATTCTAGAACGGCTAGAACCAAAATATTATATATTATATACTAGAAACAAAACAACCATCAATCCGCTTTGGGCCCGAGTCCAGTCCCTCTCTCTGGCTGTGATCTATAGAGCGAAGACTTTGCTATGGAATTAGGTACTATCTTTATTAATTAAACCGAGATGTGTATACTTTTGCTGCAAGTCGCCCTTACTGTTTATTAAATTCTTCGGTCTTAGCGTATGCTCAGCACAATTTCAGCGTCTTATGACTAGGTTTAAATTCTAAATCGGTGTTGAACATAAGGATATAATTAAACTAAGCAAAGTTAGTTATTAGCCTCAGAAGGCAGGCCAGAGTTCTAACTGTAATATTAATTTGGTTTTTGCTGACCCTGATATTCGTGATAATTTAATATTTGCAGTCGAACTTGAGGTTTTTAACCCCCGACAAAAAGAGGGGTGTTTTATGTTTGTAGTGTATCTGTGTATCCGTTTATCTGCGTATCTGTCTGTGGCATCGTAGCTCCAAAACGAATCGACCGATTTGAATGCAGTTTTTTTTAATCTAAAGCTAGTTTAATCGACTATTCTCTGAGCTATGTTTCATTAAAATCTGTTCAGTTGTTTAAAATTTTCAGCTCTTTTTCTAGTTGGAGTCGGGGGTTTTTGATGGTTAGGTTATTATATCAGGGGACAGACACAAGTAAAACAAAAGTTTGATTCATTGTTTATTGAAATATCTTCTCCATAAAAATTACAAGATTAAAATTATTAAATTACACAAGATGACAAAATATAACAATTATTATAAGTATCATAACACGCCATTTGAAATAACATTGCGAAAATAAAATATATTTTCAAGTTTCATATTTACCGTATAAGTTCATTGCGATAGCAATAGTCGCTACAGAGGTAGACAGACAAGTATTTAATTAATATTTAGGGCTCATCTTTGAGTATGGCTCATATATTGTATAGTATAGAATCACTGTAGTTAAAATAACATAGATATATCTACATAGAATATGTATGCTACCACCTCGCAGGAACAAACTAACGGCACGTAACTTTCCTCACAAAAAAATTAACTAAAAAATAACAAATATACATAATTAACGTCAAATATTACACTACCAGAGGAAAAGTTTTAAATGCAATAAAGATTTATATTCGCAATGTTATTTCTAAGGCTATGGAGAACCGGCCGCCTCGAGTCGTCGTAAGGATTCTGTACTGAGAACTGAACTGTACATGAGCGTTTGGGGGTTTAATGTTTAAATAATATAAAATGTATGTTCCTATTCTAATAAGTATGACAAATTAATTATATTGTACACCTTATAGGTATGTTATAGCAGCACTTTACATAATTATTTTATCATATGCACTAGTGTACATTTTACCTGTGACATACAATAAACGAATTTAGATTTTTTTGAATTTTGGTTGTTCTTATGCTTTGCCACTGATGGTAACTCTACTTTTTATCTCAGCACCCTTAGCATGACCATATTTCTTTTCTTCCAAGAATAGACAAAGCTCTTTCTATTCGCCTCTACATTAAACTCTCTTTTCTACATAGACAAAGACAAAATATTCTTTCCATAATAACGGGGAAGTAATTAGTGATTCTGCCAAATTCTACCGAAAAGTGGGAATATTTTTACAATCTGTCATTTTGTCTGTTCTTCTGGAGACAAAACTCGTTTCTATGGTGGTCATGCTACGCCTGCAGGGATGTACAATTTGTATCAGAACTGCGTGGACATGGGTGGAGATCAACTGAACAACTCTCTCGCGAAAAAATAATTCCAAAGAAAACTTAAATACATTTTATTACGAGTCGTACATGTCGACATATTCCACGATTATTTTAGTACTATAAATCGCTCAATGAACGACAAATATATATGAACATCAAAAACAAAGCCTTATTATGTCTCTTTTTAAATGCTAATCAGAGCAGAGCCTTGTTCAAGGCAATGTCGATGGCCTGCCTTGTGCCGAGTGACGAACAATGCAAGGGTCAATGCCTCAAACAGATCAATTGATTTGTTTTTGCAAGATCGCAATCTTGTTTGTGAAATATAAGTATCTCTTAAATTCTTTTCGTACTGATTTGTGGACAATTCGTTGGAATAGATCTACTAAAAAACATGTGTATCATCTTCACGTGAGCATTATATGACTCAGAGGGCGCCACCATCATAATCTGGGGGTCTACCGTGTAACAAAATGGTAATGTACATCGACTCTGGTAATAAACTTCAATACGATCGTGAAAGACTACTTACACTTCGAGCTACCTTGTAAAAAATTACCGATCATAAAGTAGGGACTCCCATCGTCATGATCGGTAATTTTGTTACAAGGCTGTTCGAAGTGTAGTCTCTCACGATCGTATTGAAGTTTATTACCAGAGCCTGATGTTCATTACCATTTTATTACGCGGTAGGCCTGCTGTTAATTAAAAAGTTCTTTTCAAATGTTTACACAGAACATTTTTTGATTGTGGATATATTTTATTGCCTTTATTATCAGAAAAAAATAAACTTTTTAACATTTTTTATCCGTCACTAGCTTTTCCGTTTGAAAGAAAGCTAAGAATTCTAAGATAAACTAGCGTCCATATTATAAACCAAAATATGCGCGCTTAATCGAGGGAAACATTGTCGCCAAAAAAGGATAAAATTGTTTTAAAGAAATTCTACTACTGTTTAATACCCCAAACGCTCATGTAACCACACACACAAACTGTCAATTCCTGACCAGGAACATGATATTGGACCACAGCGACACCATTACCTAATAGAATACAGAAGCTAACTACGCGCATAACGACTTTAATACCAATTAGTTTTGTTCAGTCGCAGTGCGCAGGAAGCCGTGCGATTTGTCGGACCTAGTGAAAAGTTACTTTAAAAAAACGAAATGTGTGCTGGGACACATAGTAGCAGGGACCGGATTACCGATATTTATTTATACCGATATAAAAATATCGATATAATACCGATATACTGGTATTTTCTTATCGATATCGGTACCGATATTTAATTTCAGTACATAAATATCGATACTTTAATTTGTCTATATTTGTATCAATACCGATATTAAAATCGGTATTGAGTATCGATATAAATATCGATAACTTAATACCGGTACTTTAAAAAGCGATATTTTGTATCGATATTTTACCGATACTTGAATATACCGATATATTTGTAAAATATCGGTATTTTACAGCCGATTATCGATATTTCTAAAATATCGGTATCCGTCCCTGCATAGTAGCAGTGAAACTTCAACGGATATATCGTCTACCTCCTCCACGCGGCCGTAACGCTCTTTTTTGTGTCAGAAAAATCCTAATACCCCCCGTCTTTATAGAAGTCTCACTTCAATAACTAACTTTAGAATTACATAATTATACAGGGTATCCCTGAAAGTATGGATCAAGTCGAATAGGGGCGTGGGCAAGGTCATTTCCGAACTTGCAAATTTTGTCGAAAAAAATTTATTCAAAATATCCTCAAAAGGATTTCTTCATAAACTTTTACTGTATTTATGTGATTTTTATTTATAGGACTTTGAAGAATTGTAGGTACTGTGTAGTGTAGACATCTGACCACGTACGTAAAAACCCCTTAAAAAAAGGCGCGCTCGCAATCTTCATCTTTGTCCTATCCGGGTACTGAATCCAAAACCATACAGTTATATAACTCTTTGAAAATGAGGTCCAACAAATCGCGTACATCATCAATGGAATGCTAAATAAATATTCGTTAAATATGTATACAAGTGCCAATTTGAATCCACGCAAACTTACAAGCTACAAACAAACAGACAAAAAATTACGTCATTTAATATTTGACCGTCATTGGTGAATAGTGTATACGACTCTTCTCACTTGCAAGTCAAAAGGCGTAAGATGCGCATGCGCAACAAGCGGCGAATTGCCTTAAAAACATTTACTAACAATGTAGGTTGCACATTTCTAGTACTCCTGCACCTGTAGCATGAACATTTCTATTCTTCCAAGAATAGACAAAGCTCTTTCTAGCCTTCTTGACATCTAGACTTACGTTTCTACGTAGACAAAAACAAAATATTATCTCCATAGCAACGGGGTAGTAGTTAGTGATGTACTTATTCTACCAAATCCTACCGAAGAGTAGAAATATTTCTACAGTCTGACATTTTGTTTATTCCTCCGTAGACAAAACGCGTTTCTAAGGTGGTCAAGCGACGCCTGCTTTTGACTCCTCAACTAATGCTTGTGGTAGAAATTGGTCAAAAGTGCGATGGATGTGGTTCGACCTTCGGACCTCTCGCTCGCTAGTGCGACACCTTAACCGTTGGGCTATTGCTTCTAAATAAAATGTATTAATAAATATAACCTTACCTGGATTCAAACACACACCTAATAAATATTCATATTGATAGAATCACACTAAGCAAAAATAGCAACAAGATTGGTCTAACGAATAATTTATGGAAATTATTTAAAATGTCAGCTTAATGAATTATTTGAATATATCCGTCTCTTTCTAACGTCATATAACAAAAAGAGACGGTTATCTTAAAACCTGGGTTTTACAACATTTGATTTTAATCATCATTTGTAATAAGACAGTTTGAATTTAAACCCCTCCGTTTATCCGCAAGATGAATAATAATAGTGGAAGCAGAATTTAAAAACATCTGTACTTTGATTTTGACAAGTAAAAATGTCAAATCAGACGGTAAATTTCTCTTTTTCAACAAAATAATTAGAAATTTCTTATTTTCATGACATTTAATCTAATATTTTGTCAAGTAATATGACGGTGTACGCTTTTTCTTTGCTCTTATAACACCATGCATTTCTAGAGTGTATTGGCTACGTTCAGCAATTCATTTTTCGGTGTGAAAGTCCCTCGTGCGAATGTCACTCGCTCATCGGGAATAATTGAACGGCTTCGGGCGATCCACAGCTGCGTTACGCAAGTGACCAATCGATCGACCTCAAAATATTTGTTGGATCTTATAACTACAGTCATTGGTCGGTTGACAGCAGTGCGACTTTCACCCTACTATTTTTCGGGGTGACCGGAGCGATCGCCCGACGACGCCCGCTCAAATAACTGAACGGATTAGTGTGATCGCCCGGACGATCAAGCGTCGTCCGCCGTAATACCTGAACACATCCATTGAGCACCAATATTTAAAAAAAAAATAATTACTTACTTAGTTACTGTTATTTGCGTCACGAGAAATGTTACAAGTATGTTCCCCACTTTATTTTATTAGTTCACTGAAGAATTCTATGCGTGTCTTGTATTCGTGTTTTTGCTGAACATTCATCCATTTAGCTGACATTTAAATAATCCCCATATCATTTAAATGTTTCAATATTTGTACAATTAGGCATTTGATATCTTCGTTGAAGACAAAATGAACTCTATGTTAAAGGAATAAAGTACAATTTAAACTGTGGTAGACTTTGATTTAAGTGTCATAATAGTTTGAAGGGAAAGTTCTAGAGGCGTATGTTGTAGACTAGTGTTGTTATATTTGAAAAATCATCAATTTATTTCTACCGAAAATATACTTTTCAAAATACATAGTATGTTTCAATCACAAAAATATAATACCAGTAGCAGACCAAACATTCGCTGAAAATTACGTAGCCATTACGCAAACATAGGGACTTACTTATGAAAGGTCAATCCCAGTTTTGTCGTAGCTACCACTGTCACACCGGTACGCACAGCACTTCACCATTTTATTATAATATTCTACTATCTATTACATCCCAAACAAGTAATATATTTCATTTAAACGCGATGTAATCTATAAAATGCGATTGAACTTATGTGTCTTATTATTATGACGGCGCGGGATAAACAAGCTACGTGTCAAATTTTGTCTATGAGTGAGTCAGTGTGACAACAGGTAAAAGAACGAGATACTATTATCCAGTTGTCGCTTAGTACAAAAGGGATAAAGAATCCTACCCAACTAATGGATTCATGTTTGGTCTGCTACTGGTATTATATGTCTGTGGTTTCAATACATTATTTGGCCAATAGCTTTTTAATAACAATAACCTATATTTTGTTATTCAAATCATAATTTTCTATACAACTTTTCTAGACATAACAATTCATAGTAGTGGCGGTAATGCTCCACTTCGGTACCTATATGCTTGCTCCAATAAAACATTTTGTGAATATAATTTCTTTAAAAATTGAGTTACCATATTGTTACAAAATTTAAAAAAAAAATACAAACGGGGTTTTGCAGGGTCATCGCGACATATTATTATTAGCGCACAAGAAGATATTGGTACCGGTCAACATTATATAAGTATCTATATTTGACAAAGGAAAATGATTGCTTCATTGATTTTTTAGGCAGACCATACCTTTCTTAGTATGTATTTGCGTCTAAGGCAAAAAAAAATACATGATTATCAATACTGTAATATTATAATTTGTCTTTGTAAAGAAGACTTTATTGGAATGAGAACATTGTTAAAGGTACATTTTTCATCCCAGGACAGATCAGCATCGTCTCAACTCAAGCATACTACTACGGACACTTATCAGCACCGTATCGGCATCGGCAAAAACAAGTGACTGGGGTTTACGGCGAGTCGATGAGGTGAAGCGGGGCCGATTCGTTGCCGGGGCGATATGTGTGCTTTAACCCGAAAGTGGAGCAATATCGGCTCTGTGACGTCAAGTTTGTCAAAGATTAAACTACCTTCTTCCAATACATTTCAAATTAAGAACCACCTTACTCAAAAAATACACCGATAGCAGAAGAATATAGATATAAAACTCTCTTTTCAAAAATAAATAATTAAGGAACTACCTTCCCCAACAACACTAGTCTAAACGCACGCGCCTGAAACCTATCTGTCCCGCTCCCTCTCGTCACTCGAGCAGTGTGCGAGTGAGAGGGCGAGCGCTAGAGGGCTAGACGACGACTACGAGCGGCAGGTCGGCGATCATAACGACGACGGCGGCGGCAGCGCGCGCGCCGCGGCTAGTCCGCCCGCGTCCAGCCGGGGCCAGTCCACGAACTCCTTGCCGTGTCTGCAACAGTACCCAAGGGATAACTAACGGTGATCCATCAAGATGGCTCAGTATGCTCAGGCAACGTCACCCGCTCAAGGTCGCGCGTTAAATGCCTACCGCGGCCGCTTGTCCACGCTAAGAAATTTCACCGTGTCTGCTGCAGATAGGACCAATTCATTATGTACACGACAAGAATTTTGTCTGATCTAGACACGAAAACTTCTCGTGTCTACTGCAGACAAGACGAAAAGGAACGTGTAAACATTAAGATTGTTAAACATTGTGATAATGACTAGTGCATCTACCATGTGCTTGTCTCTGCATCACCCTAAGGTTGTCTGACAGAGAATGCCTTAGGTATTAAGACCGCCTTTGTACATATTTGTATGAAAAGCATTAAATAAAAAAATGTCATTGATTTAAGAGTTAAGGAAAATTGCATTAACGATTTAAAAACGGGTCTCGTTTTCATGGTTTTCAGGGAAGCTGATACCGGAAATGAGATCAGTACCTGAATATGAATGTAAGTGTTGCAGTAACAGCGGCTCCCCAGAACATGAGGTACATCAACACTTCGCTCGTGTAGCGCTGCGGGAGAGTTGCGCTCGCGCAGAACATTGACATCGCCACCAAGAGGACTGACGGGAACTAAAACACACAAAATATATTGCATGTAATAAATATTATAGTTTTAAAAAATAAATTAATAAAACGCTTTTGTCATCTAAACTAAACGTGTATGCAAAATTTCAGCTCAATCGGAAACCGGGAAGTGGGTCAAATTTAACTTCCAAGATTTTTTTACATAGTTAGTTACAGGTGAAGCTAATAAAAGCGTGTTAAAAAGAGCGCGGACTTTGCGTCTGCGGAACATAATATAATGGCAGGAGGTTCAGGTTTAAGTCAGTACGAGTCTCCCACTACCCAGACTGGCTCACAAGTGAGGCAGTCTGGGTGTCCATGATGACACCTTCCTGCCAAAAAAGAAAAACCTCGCATTGTCTAGTCATTCGTACAATAAGAGGTCAGCTTATACTGGAAATGTATAGCTTGATTTATGTAGCCGTACTTACAGCATAGCTACAGCACTGATCAACACTATTATTCAATCCAAGACTAAACAGTTTCTTAAACGATTCTTGTACAAGGAGAAGTATAAAATTGGTGTGTTGGACTTACCGTGATGTACTTCCAGTCCCGGTCCCGGCGCAGCGGACACGGCAGCGTGTTGCCCTCGCCGTCCGGGATCACGTACTTACCCAGGAACAGGTCGATGGAGTCCTGGCGACAATATTGGACAATATTGGTTAAAGGGATGTATTGCGTATCTTATATATTTATAAAAAAATAAATAAAAAAATAGTTTATTTCAGTAACTAAGTTTATTTATTATACCTATACTTTATTGTACAATTTTGTAAGTAAAGGAGATTACAATATTAAAGTACAATGGGCGGCCTTATCGCATAAAGTGATTTCTTCCGGGCAATCATTGGATGGAATAAAGTGACAAATAAGTTATGGGGCAGACTGTGGTGCACATAGATATTTTGAACTGATAATACTTCCAAAAATAATTAATGCATATGAGGGAATATAGCACAAATACATTATAAATATAATCCGATATTTTGGTATTAGGATCGCGACTTTGCGAACTTCATTCATAATAACGTCAAAAATCGGCTGTACGGTTAGCATAAATAGATGTGAATGGAAAAGAAAGAAAGAATGAATGTAGTACCATGCGCGAACGGTGTGCGAACGGTGCGCGAACGGTGTGCGAACGGTGCGCGAACGGTGTGCGAACGGTGTGCGAACGGTGTGCGACCGGTGCGCGAACGGTGTGCGACCGGTGCGCGAACGGTGTGCGACCGGTGCGCGAACGGTGTGCGACCGGTGCGCGAAAGGCGCGCGAGCGGCGCATTCGCCAGATCTGGACGTACCCTAAGATGCCTCTGAGACGAGTGACGAAATCTAAGATCATTTTGTGCACCCTGGGCAGTCCGCCTGGACATTACTGGCTGGCTAGTCTTTCCACTATGGCAACTCGTTCCGATACAACAACAAAAACAAGACTATAAATAATATCTCTATGACCAATAATGTAAATGTTAATTAATTTTCTCAATACATACTTATAAATGGGTTATAACGGGTAAATAATGGGTTTAATTTTTATTCAAACTTTAATTAATGTAGTATATTTTGAATTTTAATTAATGTTTTTTTTTTTTTTTGAATTTAATGAATATATTTTATTTTATTGTTATTTGTGCTGCATGTGATGGATCTCTGTTGTCTCTAAAATTTTTTTTATTCTGACATATCTGACTTCTAAGAACGCTAAGTGCGATAAGACCGCCCTTTGTACATTTATTTTTCTAATTATTGTATCTTTTCTTCTATTACTGGTGTGCAATAAAGTGTATTGTATTGTACTGACCTGTCTGAACCCGTCGCTGAAGTTGTTCTTGTAGTAGCGCGTGAGCGAGTTGACGCCGTCGCGCAGCAGCCCGAGGTGCGTGCGCGTGCCGGTGCGCGTGAAGTCCGTCTTCAGCGCGCCCGTGCCCGAGTACTGCGTCGAGATCAGGTCCGCGTGGTCCGCCCACACCTGACGGAAATAACGCAGGTATTTGTGTCATCTATAATACTAAATAGTGGTCGCCCTGTGGTCGAAACACTCATACTCCTCCGTGCCCGCAATATGCTTAAATAATATATAAAAAATATTATAGTTTAAAAAAACTATAGAACACGCTTTAGCCATCCAAACTGAACGTGTATGCAAAATTTCAGATCAATCGGAAACCGGGAAGTGGGTCAAATTTACTTCCAAGATTTTCTTACATAGTTAGTTACAGGTGAAGCTAATAAAAGCGTGTTAAAAAGGGTACAAAGTTTTCTCTTCACGTATTAATAAATCGATATTATTATAAAGAGAAAAGATTTTTTTTTTATGTTTGTTTGTTTGAAATGAATAAACACAAAAATTACGGGAGCGATTTTAAAACTTTTTTCACCAGCAATATAATTTTTTTATCACTGAGTAACATAGGCTATAATTTATAAAGAAATCACGCGGGCGAAGCCGCTGGCGGAAGCTAGTGTGTCCTTAAACTTAAACTTACATTGTTGAACAGCTTATCAAGACTCGGGTGCTGTTCATTATCACTGGAGGTGACCGCCAGCAGCCTGAGAGCTGCGTTGAGCTGCAGCCTGGCCAGCAGGCTCTGCACCACGTTGGTCCGGTCCAAGCAGTCCACGCAGTTGGTCCGGAACACTCCGCTCTGACGTAGTAAGACGGTGCCTCCTCGAGATAGGAAGTACCCGAATTCTGTCTGTTCGACAAATTTTAGTATAATTATTTATTGCATAGTTCGCGTCAGATAGCTTGGAAAGGATGACTGGTACAACGAGGGAATCATTGAAGGAGGGTATTGTACTCATCTACTCAACTTTTAATATGGGAACAAACATGAAATCGCGAAAAAAAATCTGTTGTTCCATAAATTTAGTCGAAAAATATTGAATTAATTATATGGAACAGCAGATTATTTTTCGCGATTAGTCCCACTCTTTCGTTACCACTGCAATGCACCTATGCATTGAAGAGTTATAGGACCCGACTTCCGGTGTAGTTTTTTAAGACAATTATTTTACAATTTTTAGTTTTTTGAAGTCGGATTTTAATCAAATCAAATCAAATCTTTATTGCATTCCATAATGTAAAGTTAAAACAGATGGTAGGCTTAATCTATGGATCAATTATGGACCCTGTCGGGCACAGCATGGTTTGGTAGGAGAGAGGAAACTTTACTTTTTTAAAGACTTTTTTTTTCATGACCATCATCAAATCATCTCTTTTTATAACTGTTCTACGTTTTCATGTGGTCGGGTTACTTCTTCGGTGTTGTGTTACCTGCTCGTGTGCTATCCGGTCTATGAGCACGTTGAGCCTGTAGTAGCGCATGGAGCGGCACTCGGCGTGGAAGTCGAAGGGCTCGTAGCGGACCCCCGGCAGCGCGGCCGCGGCGACGGCGGCGCGGAAGCCTCGCTCTAGAGACTCTTCTTTGCCGTGCTGGTCGATCTACAAATAACAAAGTCGTTAGAAAACTTGAAATCAGTTTAATCACGAGAAGTAAGGAAAAAGTCTTCAAATTAAAAATATATTGTTTTATTCTTAGAAATAGAATGGCTACAGATGATTTAAAAAAACCACCATTGCCGTTGATTTGATCTGATTCAGTGATTATAAGTGTGTATTTTTTTTGTTTGGATTTTGGTTGTTTTTTATTATGATATGTATATTATTTACTGAGTGTATTGTTTATTCATTTATTTATTTACATTGCAAACTTTACAGCTTATAAATTCTAAAGATAATCTTACAACTATTAACTTATATAGCCCATTACAATTTTGGCACATTACAAGCCATATAAGGCGATTACATCGCATTGGCATACAAAAAAAGAACAAAAAAACAATAGTTACATGCATTCAAGCGATAGTATTTGGTGAAAAGTATTCGTGTGTTGGCAGGATGTGTGAGGGAGGGGTATGTGTGTGATGTGCGTAAATCTGTGGTTTGTTTGTTAATTCTGGGGGCGTAAAAAGGCCACATTGAGCAATTCATCTACTGATCTGCATAGTAACTGTCAAACAGATGATTACTGAATATGAACCTTATGCGGATGACATTAAGTGTCGTCAATTAAGAAGATATTTTGACATTCATAATATGAATCATATTGTGATTCATCTAAAGCGGCCTTTTTAGCCGCCCTGGTCCGTATCGACATGGCGGGGTAGACTCCTCAACACCAAATTGGGTGAATTTAATGAGGCTAAGGAAAAATATATCAATTTGTTTAAATATTGTTGGGTCGCAGTGACAAAGGGGCTTAGTACCCTACCTCTGCGAATAAATAATAATTAAATATTGTTTCATACGTGTGCACAATTAGCGTGTTTTGTCAAATTGTGTGATCTCAAATTGTGTTTAAAAAATCGAGTTTCATTCATTCACTCACCAGGTTCACGAGCACTTGATTGCCGTATCTCTGCTGCTGGTCCCTCAGGTGCTTGGTATACGCGGACACGTGGTCCTCGTGCGACAGCGCCATGGCCGGCTTGTACTTGATGTTGGGGTACTGGCTCCAGTACAGCGGGATGGAGCCTCGCGTCTGAATGAACGAGGACTTCTCGCCGCCTCGCTCGATTATTTGTTCAGTTTCCACGAAGTTCGCTACGTTGCCCTGTGTAGGAAATATGAGTTGTCTTCAATACTTTCTCAATATTGATGAATGGCATTATCGATGGAAATAACGTAACCGTTAAAAACCCCCGACTCCAACTAGAAAAAGAGCTATGAGTGTGTAGTGATTATCCTTGCACTATGGCTTTTACAGCCATGAGCTACGCATGCCATGTTATTGTCAGTGTATTATATTTTCGTAAACACACTATTTTAAAATGATCAGCCTGAGATTTACAATATTTTACTGTTCTAGGCTTGTCATATTTCTATGAGCGCAGTGGTACAGGCGCGAATATAGGATTTCGTTAGGGGGGGGGGGGGGGGGCAATATTTGTGTGATTTTACCTATCTTCCAGAAAATTCATTCTTAACAAAAAATGTAATAAACTGTTACTTGTTTTTGTATGGCGAAAAATAAGCGCCCCTAGCAAAGATGGTGATAATGTGTTTGGTCTGAGTCAGGGGGGGGCAAGTGCACTCATTGCCCTCCTCTGTATCCGCGCCAGGCGTGGTGTCTCCGGACAATACCTACCATTTATAAAATTCCAATAGATATATGGATGCTAGAGGACTGCTATAGACTGCAAAACGCAAGAAAAGCTAAGAAGTCTCACCTGGGCATCGACTCCCCTCATGAAGAACCTCGTGCCGGCCCGGTCGACGCTGCGCCGCGACACCAGCGACCACGTCAGCTGGTTGCCGTTCACCATGACGTGGTTTATAGACACGACTGGGTACGAGTTAAGGATTTAGAAATACCTACAATAAGTATTTATTTTTTCTGGTTTGTTTTATGAATTAGTACACCTTTGCCTAAGAACAGACATTCTTCCAAATGATTTCTATACTATATTGATGTAAAGACATTTACTATTTTATAGGTGTATAGTACGCGCAAATCTTAATGAGCCCTCTGAACTCTCTCCCTCTACCACCTATAATAGTACGCTTATTATAGGTGCTAGAGGGAGAGAGAGAGAGTTCAGAGCTCAGCTCAGGGTTGATAAAGATTTGCGCGTACAAGCAAGAACGTTTCTCGACTTTTCTCAAACACATTAATTGTCAAAACCTGTGGAAAAATATTATAATATTATAATTCCACTTTTTGGAGCTACGTTGCTACAGACAGACACATAGATATACAGATACACACTACAAACTGTAAGTTTGTAGTGTGTATCTGTACACCCCTCTTTTTTGTCGGAGGTTAAAAAGGATACATCCTTCTATGATAGGCAGCGTGAACCTCGCGTACTGCTGGTGCGAGTAGTCCCGAAGAAGGTATCCGTTCCACAAGAACCGAGGATCCGCCCGGTTCGTGATGGACATCTAGAATATTAATATTACATTTAGTGCAAGGACAAAGCTAAATGACGTAACATGAGATCATCCGGAGGTCTTAAAAGGCCGCTTTAAATGAATCATAACTTGATTCACTTTGTTGATTCATATCACAAATGTCAAAATGTCCCCTTATTTAATGACTCATAATATCATACACGTAAGGTTCATATTCAGCAATCATCTGTTTCACAGTTACCATGGAGATTTGTAGGTGAATTGCTAAATGTGGCCTTTTTAGGCCCGCTGATCAGTCTGAGGTGCAGTTGTCCATTTCGCTTACGCTCGGTAAACGACATGCGCCAGCGATAGTTCTTAAAAATACCGTTACTTCAAATGTCTCGGGGACCACATTACCTCTTAAGGGAGCGCCACATTCGTATCGAGAGCGAAGCGCACCATGCGCTCATATGTTACTATAGCGTGCCATATGACACGTTACCTTATGGAAGTCTGGCGTGACAGAGTGCAGCCTCTGCAGCGAGTGCGTCAGATCGTAGCCGTATGAGAAGTAGATGCCGGGCGTATTGAGGGCGAAGCGCACCATGCGCTCATATGTTACTATAGCGTGCCATATGACACGTTACCTTATGGAAGTCTGGCGTGACAGAGTGCAGCCTCTGCAGCGAGTGCGTCAGATCGTAGCCGTATGAGAAGTAGATGCCGGGCGTATTGAGGGCGAAGCGCACCATGCGCTCATATGTTACTATAGCGTGCCATATGACACGTTACCTTATGGAAGTCTGGCGTGACAGAGTGCAGCCTCTGCAGCGAGTGCGTCAGATCGTAGCCGTATGAGAAGTAGATGCCGGGCGTATTGAGGGCGAAGCGCACCATGCGCTCATATGTTACTATAGCGTGCCATATGACACGTTACCTTATGGAAGTCTGGCGTGACAGAGTGCAGCCTCTGCAGCGAGTGCGTCAGATCGTAGCCGTATGAGAAGTAGATGCCGGGCGTACTGAGGGCGAAGCGCACCATGCGCTCATATGTGCTATTGTCTTCTATCTGCAAACAATTATTTTGATAAACTGGATCCTACGTGACATAGATACAGCGGGTCTACCGCGTAACTAAAATGGTAATGAGCATCGATAATGGTAATAAGGGGTAATAATAAACTTAAATGCGATCGTGAGAAATTAAACTTTGAGCTAACTTGTAATTTTTTTACCGATCATGAAGATATGAGTCCCAACTTCATGATCGGTATTTTTTTTACAAAGTAGCTCGAAGTTCAGTCTCTCACGATTGTATTGAAGTTTATTACCAGAGTCGATGTTCATTACCATTATGTTACGCGGTAGACCCGCTGGTCATGGATAAAATAAGCTCCAGTAACCACTTGCCAGTACTGTTTTATTTTCGGCCTGTAAAATACCTATCAGGTAATCATTTTTTGTAATAACTACTGTTGTTATTTCACCATCGCTTAATATGTCTCATTTTTCTATCTATATCTGCAAGTGTCTGCTATATCTATATTTAAATATTGCCCACCTGTTTGTTGGTGAGGTGTGTGTTGGAGCGGGCGTACGGTATGATGTCTGCGCCCGCCAACTGGTATATGTCGTGACCATTCAGCTTGCCGATCTGAAGACAAATCATAATATTATGGTGACATGCGACTATTTTACAAGAATAGTTATTTGTTATACAAGAGTGCAAAGTTGCTTTTTAACCGCGTGTTCAATTTTGATGACCGAGCAAGCGAAGGATTCTAAAATTGAATCACGAGCGCAGCGAGTGATTCAAAATTAGAATCCCGAGCGTTAGCGAGGGAATCAAAAGAGCACGAGGTGAAAAATCTTTGCACTCGAGTGCAACACGTAACTTTTCATTCCACCTCAGCGAGGAAATGACTAAATGCAAAAAAAAAACGTTTAATTCACAAACTTAGTGCACACGATGTTCTAAATTCAATTTACTTTATCCTCTAGAGAATAAAAACGGCTTTTCCACTCAGATATTGAAGATTAAAAATACTCTTTCCGAGATGGTGGGATGAAAATTTACTTTATCCTCTAGAGAATAAAAACGGCTTTTCCACTCAGATATTGAAGATTAAAAATACTCTTTCCGAGATGGTGGGATGAAAATAATATTTTAAAAAACATACAAACATACATAGGCTGATAAACACATTAGCCTCCTTTTCGTCGAACAGTCAGAAAAAAAACATTTTAAACACAGTCATAAAAAACTGTTTTAATTGCACTGCCAGGCAAAGAAATCCCCCAAGTTGTTCAATACATCTTTTTCCTGCGCAGTTATCTTTTATGTTTTCTTATACACGCTGAAATTTAAATGGTTGTTTTCCCGTAGCGAAATGGTTTTGTCTATGTAATACAATCGTTTCGTAGTTATATAAAATATTAGAAACAAAAACTGGCATATTTAACATTGTGAAAAACTAAACTCGAAAGCAATCACGAACCAATAGTCATACCTCCCGATATCTACGGCCGAACGACGGGCGGGGCGTTGACCCGGGTCGACAGGATTAGGTTCGAAGGCGGCTCCGATTGATAATGTTGCGCGCGGGCTAGTTTATGCCGTATAACTACACGCGAGAGCTTATTTTATTTTAAACATTTAATAAATCGGTCTTTGCTTTGTCGGATTCTTGTATTTTTGCGTGCAAACTTATCACAACGTGCGAGAGCTTATTTTACTTTGAACATTTAATCGGTCTTTCCTTTGTCGGCTTCGCGGTGATTTTTTGTATTGTTCCGTGGAAACTATTTTATGCCGTATCACTACGTGCGAGAGTTTATTTTGGTTTGAACATTTGTGCATCGCTTTTCTTTGTCGGTGGTGACGCGTGTAGTACCTAGTACCTACAAGTTACGTCTAGTGTTACTATTGTTACTCACTTTTTCGAGTTGATGAATATTTTTTTAAAACAAAAACGTCGTTATTTTTTTACTTTAACTCTATGCTTCGAAAGTACTCCTTAAGGCAAGTCGTTCTGCCGCGGGAAAACAACCAATTAAATTTCAGCGTGTATAGGTACATAATATATTTGAAAACTCACCAATATTCTATATTTGGCTACAACTAGATATGGTCCAGATAGAAGCTTGATGGAGCCGAGGAAACCACACACTGGTTTATATGCATTCGCTGGAATTGGAATTTTTACTGCACCATATTCTGTAACAAAAAATATTATTACTTTACATATTGACAAAGAAGATGGTGGTGGGATAAGCTAGCAAAAACAAATAACGCATGTTTGACACCAGCCCTAGACCTCTAGACCAGAAGGTCTGGGTATTATGGAGGGAGGCCCTTTGCTCAGCAGTGGGGCTATGGACAGATATGGGTTGACAGTATCAGTGTCATGCCGCTACTGTTATTATAGGGAAACAATGACAGTGGCGTGCACAGAAATTTCTTACAGGGTATTGTTGTATTGTGAAGTTAAATGATGTGTGTGACTGGCCACCTCACCCTAACGCGATGTCCTGCGTGAGCGTCGAATACACGCGACGCTGCGAACGCGATCAACTCAACGGCATACCCTGCTTGCGACCTATATGGCAGTTTGCGGCGAGACGCGAAGTAACGGGTACTCGTTTTGAGGGCGACCAGACGCGACATACTTTAAATATGAACTTTCAAGCAAAATTGTACTGTACTTCTTCATGATTCGAGAAATAATGACCAAAATCAAGTAGGACATTTGTCGCGTGTAGCAGCGCGTCGCGCGTTGTATTCGTCGCTCACACAGGACACCACGTAAAACTTAAATTAACTGATATTCCAGACATATTAATGTTTGTATTAGATAACACTTAATTTATCAGGGTAGGAAGTATCTTTTTGTCTTTATGGTGTGCACACCAATGAACAATGAGTAGTAAAACATGGACTAACAATATACACTATTTCCCCTCATGTACCTCATAACACTTAGCACTCCATACATCCACTTCTCCATGTGGGAAGATTAATGTATAATAGCCTCCTTAAACAATGGCACATAATAATATATAACATAAGCAAGTGGGGCCACATTGATGAAACAGGGATGGGATACAGATGCGGTATTGCCGTAGAGGTGGCAAAGTTCTGGGCTGGTGAAATTTAGGGATATACCATCGACACAAAGAAGAGGAACTTCAACCTATTGATCTTTAAGGATGGCACTCACATTGTGTATTCATATGAATATTCGCATTATATGGCCAATGCAAAAGAAACCTTTTGTAAACTACACAAATGTGATTTTGCATTGGCCATACTATAATGCAAATATTCATACAAATACATGTTGTGAATTATATTTCTTAGATTTAAATTGTCATGTGGTATACCAAGCATGAAAGGGAAGTGCAAACCATCTACACCAAATTAACGTACCTTACTATCATGCTGTGCGATTACGCTAGGGTTTCAATCTGTTCTAAACCTACATAGAATTACATTCATACTAATCAATTGTTACCTGTTGTAATTGCCTAATAAATAAATAAATAAACATTTGGAGCAGGAGATAAGATAGGAAGAAGAAAAAATGTAGATAAAACACTATACCTTTAACCATAGCCTCCCCGGACACCCGGTCTATGACCATGATCTCTGTGGGGTGTATTGTGGGCTCCAGATAGAACTTATCCGAAGTTGTATATCTGAAAGGTTAAGTTAAATGAAATACAATTAGGAGATAAACAAAATTATTTTAGGTGTAAGTAATATTGTAAACCTCACAAATAAATTATCTTATCTTAACTAAGACATAAGCTTTTTGTAAATGTACTGCTTTGAAATCTAGCATTCCTGAATTTTGAATAAATTTATTGATTTTAAAACTTTAGAAAAAATAAGAAATAATTACAATTGATCTGTCCTATCCTAGATTAATTTTAAATCAAACCAATGTAGATAGGAATGTTATTGTAAATATAGGTGCAAAGGTTGTCTTATATGTACACAAACATGACTTATGTTCTCTGGGTACTATCTCTAGTAAATAGATAGGCAGGTAGGGATTTATTTAACATTTGTAGATCTGGCTTCATAGTTAAAACCCTAATTTACATTTATTTACATTTGCAGTAAACTAATTACAAGATTTGACATAATTATTGGATTCGATTCACTTGAATTTACGACCGTAACTAACATAAACCATGACTTCAGTATTTATCTGGCGACATTGACGGTAATTGAATATCGTAAATATAACATTAAAATCCGCTTATTTATAGTATGATATGGTTATGTATGCTTTTCTTGCAAACTATTGATGATAATTACACAGCATATTGGACTCAAGTTCATACGGCTTCGGAGAAAACACGAATCGAAGACATCCGTGAGGTAACGATATGAACCAACGTTATTTACTCAATATCGCAGATAAACACTTAAGTATTGGAATAAATAACAAACTTACAATTTAATATCATCGTGAATAAACAGCCGATCTGCCATTTTTGATGATTTTTCGGCGAATTAAATTAAATTTTCGATCATACACTTGCAAAAAGTTGACTTGACATGTACCCTATGACATGACACAACTCGCTAGTGATGCGCTAGAAAATATGTCCTATTTTTACATGAAAATCGACTAACTGGTAATTCGTTCGAAAATGTTGAACTTTCTCTTCTTGTCGGGTTTTAAGTTAAAATGTATCAAAAAATGCAAATAAAATGTCATTTGTAGTACTTGTCGAAAATAAGATTTCAAAGTTTCCTGGATCTATCTCTAGAACCTGGCTAGAACCTATCAACTGATTCATAAATATAAGCCTTTGAGTAGGATACGTAGTATCTCTAACTAGTCTGTGGGTATTGAGTAGGTATCTAAAAAGCCTGCCTGCCAGTCCTGAACGACAGAAAATCCATTACACGTAATATCATATTGTGGTCTTTCATATGAATTTCATTTTTTTACGACACAACGTCATCCAGTTTTTATGGAACGGAACGTAGACAGCAACATGCGATTTTGAAGGATAACCTCAAAATAGGTACATTATTTACTAAAATAGTGTAAGCATAATGTGTTAAAATAAATAAACTAAGTAATCATGAAGAAAACTACAAATATACCGGAATTTATCAAAACTATACAAGATGGTGAGGAAGTCGAGGACTTCTCTGAGGAATCAGATGAAGAAATTGAAGTAAGCCGTTGTCCACATTAATTTTAGAAAAAGAAAGAAACAAAGAAAAACGATGTTTTACACAAATTAGGACACATAAAAAGTAAAAAAAAAAAATTTAAACAAATAAAAAAAAGAAGTAAAAAATGAAGACAAAAAATAAAAAGTAAAAAATTAAAAACACGATCCAAAAAGAAAATAAAAGTAACAAAAAGGTTCCCAATTGAGTAAAAAGTTAATTTGGATTGAATTTTCTTTTAAAAGGTTCAAGACTCAAGTTGGAGATGTTGTGTTTAAATGGTTAAAACAGTAGAAATAAACACTGAAGCAAAACATTTCCTTTATTACCGAATTTTAACTAAAAAATGATACTCCCAGCAGTTCACTAAACCTTTTATTTATTTTTAGTATCAACCATCGAAACAGAAAGTGAAACGGAAGGCAGATTTTAATCAAAACTTCCAGTTTGTTGGTTCTGTTGATGAGTACAACAAGGTATGGAAATTATTTAATATTATTTAATTTACTTTAATTATCTTATTTTAATTAATTAATTATTATGCTTACTAAGCTTATTAAGTTATTACTATTATTATGTGTTGTTTTTCATATTAGTTATAAGCAGTAGTAATGAGGCACAAATAACACAGTGAGTGTGGATTTATTAAAAATAATTTAAGATAATTATCTTTTATTGGAAGATATCCCCTTATTATCTTATTACAATGTTGACACATAAATATACTTTGTATGTACATAAATGATTCAATCATTTAATTTACCTACTATTTGGAACCGTGCACCTATATAACGTGTGCGATATTTCATAAGGGACTGTATCTGGTTTACATGAAATAAAGATCTATTCCATTCTATTCTATCATATTCACGAAATCAAACCTAGAGCTACAGAGATCTGAAGCTATCATCACTGCCCATAGACTGATGTGGAATATAATAAATTATACTATTTTTCCAGAACACATGGGATGACCTCCAGAAGTATGTTAGACGCAACGTGAAACGGACTGTAGATGAGAAGATAGAGAGAAGGAGAGCTGCCGTGAAAGTACATGGCAATGCTGGAGATGTGGATACTGACTCTGACGTCGAAAAACAAGGTATGAAGTTTAATTCTGCAGGTTTTTAATAACACTAAACATATAACCTAACTGTCAAAAACCTCAGACTCCAACTAGAAAAAGAGCTGTAACTTTTGAACGGCTGAACAGATTTTCATGAAACATAGTTAAGATGATACCCGACTAAACTAGCTTTCAATTAAAAAATACTGCATTGAAATTGGTCCATCCGTTTTGGAGCTACAATGCCACAGACAGATACACACTACAAACATATAACACCCTCTTTTCTGTGGGGGGTTAAAAGACAAGAGGAAGGGATGTTGATATTTCTTTCTATGCGAACTAATAAATCATTATGATGTTTCCGTAACTCCGCATAATTATGGCTTACTCGCTCCACCTACTTGCATTTTCCTTGTGTTTTATATGCACCTAGAATCACGACGTTTTGAAAGTGCCTGCTAAGGCCCAGTTGAAATAAAATACTTTGACTTTGATTCTATGATCATTTTATTGTTCCTATTTATTATTTAGAAGAGGTAGGGTCCTAAGCCCCTTTGTCACTGCGACCTGCGAAGATCTATTCTATGATCATAACAGTTTCTGAAAGTATTTAGAAATTATGCAGACGTTTGTCATTGCAAAACAAAAATCTAACCATATTTAAATCAAGTCAGGAAACAGGAGGAGGTGATGACGTCAAGTCGCCCAGTGGTCGAAATTCGACCGTAACTTTAGCATTCTGCACTCCTCCACATAAACTTTAACTATGCCAAAGATCATATTCTTCCGTGCGCACAAGTTGCTTAAAAAGGGGTACAAAGTTTACTCTTTACATATTAATATATAGATTGTGTTTCCAGACAGTGATGTCGGTGACATGGAGATATCAGATGATGAACTCAAGAGAGATGAGATCAAGACCAAGCCTAAGAAGCTCACCAAGAAACAGAAGATGCAGGAGGTGAGCTATTGAATACTTTGAAGTGTTAACAGCCCCACGAATCTCTCTCACTCAATAACTAATTAACAGTGATCAGAATAGGGCTAATTTAGTTAATTGAAGTTGGCGACAAATTAAGTGGGTAGAGCTACCAAAATTTTATTCATTTATTTTTATTGAATCCAAGGATCCCGGATTTAGTTCTGCTACTTAGTACAGTACACATGAAATTACTCACAATGTTGGATGTTATAGCAATGCCATTATCCTCATGTAAAAAAATTACAAATAATGTCAAAATTCTAAATACTATGGGGTCGCTGGAATTACTATAAATTAATGTTTGTTCCATGCAGAGCTCTAATCCAGAACACTCGAACATAATACAAAATATATTATTAAAAAAGGTTCCTATCTCAGCATATTTTGGTGGTATTAGTGGTAGTAGTGACTCGCTGGCATGCCAGCTTGAATGGGTCGGCACGACCGGGGAAGCAATACCCTCCAACAGAAAATCGACGTTAAGTAGCAGATGCATACTGTTGCGTTTCCTTCGGTGAGTGTGGAGCGCCGGAGACCAACCTCCCTTAGGCTTACATTCAGAGACGACAGAAACGAGTCTAAGCGTGAACTTACGCTTCCATCTGTCAAAATTTGTTCGTAAATTTGACAGATGGAAGCGTAAGTTCACGTTTAGACTCGTTTCTGCCGTCTCTGAATGTAAGCCTGAGTCCCTTTCCCTCCCTTTTTCCTAACACCATCCTAAAAGGTCGGCAACATATCGGTGACTCTTCTGGTGTTGCGGATGTTCATGGGCAGCGGTGATCACTTACCATCAGGTGAATCGCAAGCTTGTTTGCCCCTTATAGGATAAACAAAAAAGTATGCTGCAAGAGTTAACTTTTGGTAGCCATCAGTGGCGAAGGGTGAAAATTTACAAAGGGGAAGCCATCCCAAAGAAGCCCTCCAAAAAAAGCACACTCTCCAATTAATGCTGCAAGACAAAAATCCATACCGTCTCTTGTTATCTATATACATATAGTCATGTCTGGAAAAGCTCGACCTAACAGAATAACATGCCTTTTTTTTGTCAGTTGGATGAGTATAATATAATATTACGCGCATTAACCAATTCCTAAAGGGAAGCCGATGGGAATCGGGTTGTATGGACTCTTCGCCACTGGTAGCCATGTAGCTACAAGCCGATCTATAATTAAAGATTTTAACATCTTTTCTCCAGGACATGGAAGATGAGGTGGAACAAGGCGCCCGCATCGAATACGACTCGGACTTCTTCGAGGAGCCAGCTCCGTACGATGAACACGCTTCCTTCTACATGATGAACCTGTCCCGGCCGCTGCTGAAGTCCATAGGGGCACTGAACTATGTGCACCCGACGCCCATCCAGGCGGCTACGATACCCGTCGCCTTGCTTGGTAAGTTTACTTAGTAATAACCGGTTGTAACGGATGCGGAGGTTCAGCGGGTCTACCGCGTAACTAAAATTGTAATGAACATCGACATCGGTATTAAACTTCAATACGATCGTGAGAGCCTAAACTTTGAGCTAACTTGTATTTTTTTTACCGATCATGAAGATAGGAGTCCCAACTATATGATAGGTAATTTTTTTACAAGTTAGCTCAAAGTTTAGGCTCTCACGATCGTATTGAAGTTTAATACCGATGTCGATGTTCATTACAATTTTAGTTACGCGGTAGACCCGCAGGGCTTGACATCCGCGGATGCGGAAGTTGATGAAATGTACAAGATCCTACATTTCTAGTCCCAAACATTTTAAGGGAATTCATCATTATGAACAATTCTTACTATGGGACCTAACCGGAAATCGCGAAAAAATAATCAGCTGTTCCATACAAATAGGTAATTCAATATTATTCGACTAAATGTATGGAAACGCCGAAACATTTTTTCGCGTTTACGATGTTGGTCCTATAATAAAAGTTGTTCATAATTATGAGTACAGTAACCTCTTAACGGTATCGGGATCAGAAAGGTAGAACCTTATACAGGATATTTTTTTATGTATAATTCCGCAGGCAAAGACGTGTGCGCATGCGCAGCTACTGGTACTGGCAAGACAGCTGCATACATGCTGCCGATCCTGGAGCGACTGCTGTACAAGACAGCGGGCGGAGAGCGACTCACTCGAGTGCTAGTCCTCGTGCCTACCAGGGAGCTGGGCGCTCAGGTATATACAAATACTTTATTCAGATAGATATAAAAATAACCTAACCGTCAAAACTCCCGACTCTAACTAGTAAAAGAGCTGTAACTTCTGAACGGCTGAACAGATTTTCATGAAACATAGCCAAGACGATACCCAATTAAACTAGCTCCCAATTAAAAAAAACTGCATTGAAACCGGTCCATCCGTTTTTGGAGCTACGATGCCACAGACAGATACACCCTAACTTATAACACCCCTCCTTTTGTTCGGAAATTTAAATACAAAATCTAATTTTTATTTTGTTTTGGAGTGAATTTGCTTGCGCTAGTAAATTATACATGTCCCCATTAAGTCGAATTTTCATTTTGTTTTAAAGTGTATTCAATACTGTGGTTGCATTTATGTACAGAGACTGAATCACACTACAAATTATGCGCACTACATAAAAAATATCCTGTATTGAATTTTCCGCCACAAGCTGGACATTCCCCATAAATTCATAAGCTACATAATGATCCGCAATAGATTTGCGATGTACCATCGACACGGAGAAAATCTATAGATTTTCTATTGTGTCGGTATCGAAGGGTTAAAAATAAGAGGTATTATTTGGATACATGAATAGGTTGATTACTAAAAATATTGAATTTTGTTTTATACCTAGGTACACGCGGTAACAAGGCAACTGTCACAGTTCACGGCTGTTAATGTCGGCTTGTCCGTCGGTGGGTTGGACGTCAAATATCAGGTCAGTTGGTTATACTACTGTTACTGTTAGCCTGTATCATCCTACTGCTGGGCAAAGGCCACCCCCCTTGATTTCCATGCTGTTCTATCCTGTGCCAGTGATGACCAGTCCTTGCTGAATGTGTCTAGTTATACTGATATTAAATTAATAAATATATGGAACTTAAGAGGATTCCATGGCTCAAGTATAGTATGTTAAAAGAGTTTGTTGAGAAACTCTTGAATGCATTAGCCATATAATAGTTATTTGTTATACAAGAGTGCAAAGTTGCTTTTTAACCGCGTGTTCAATTTTGATGACCGAGCAAGCGAAGGATTCTAAAATTGAATCACGAGCGCAGCGAGTGATTCAAAATTAGAATCCTGAGCGTTAGCGAGGGAATCAAAAGAGCACGAGGTGAAAAATCTTTGCACTCGAGTGCAACACGTAACTTTTCATTCCACCTCAGCGAGGAAATGACTAAATGCAAAAAAAAAAAACGTTTAATTCACAAACTTAGTGCACACGATGTTCTAAATTCAATTTACTTTATCCTCTAGAGAATAAAAACGGCTTTTCCACTCAGATATTGAAGATTAAAAATACTCTTTCCGAGATGGTGGGATGAAAATTTACTTTATCCTCTAGAGAATAAAAACGGCTTTTCCACTCAGATATTGAAGATTAAAAATACTCTTTCCGAGATGGTGGGATGAAAAAAATATTGTTATGCTTATGGATATTACGGAATAATTGTATTAATTACATTTTTTTTTAAATAGTCGTCTTTATAAAAAATCATAAAACAGGCAAGTTTTAACCTAAATTAAAAATTCTCTCTATAACAGGTCACTAATTTTACATGAATTCTACACCAAAAAAAATGCAATGTCCTCTTTAATAATTTAAACTAATAAAACGTTCGTTTGTTTTAGGAAACGGTACTCCGTCGCAACCCAGACATAGTGATCGCCACTCCAGGTCGTCTGATCGACCACATTAGGAACACGCCGTCTTTCGGCCTCCAGTCCATCGAAGTGCTGGTGCTCGACGAGGCGGATAGGTAAGAAAGAAAGAAAGAATATACATTTATTCAGCACGGACAATGACAACACACGAGGGAGAAATAAAATAAAATTAACTTAAACCTTTAAACAGTAAAAAAATAAAAAATAAAACAAAAATGGAGAACAAAAAAAAAAGGAAAATAGTCATCCTATTGCATTATGTTGTCAAGCATGCCCATACCGAAAGGGTAGCCAGCTCAGCATTTGCTGGGCGCGGAGAGCCCAGCGCTGATTTTCAGTTGGCACCCCTGACTTGACTAAAATAAATAAATATGATGAATTTAAAAAAAATGAGAAGTATTTTTAAATAAATATACTATATAGATATATATGTTTATTGTTTAGAGATAAAAACACAACAAATAAATTAGAAGGTAAATAAAATGTAGAAGGTAAGATGGTGTACTATCCATATTGATGGGTATTTTCCTCGCGCAACTCTTACCTGCCACGTACAGCTCTGAAGCCCAATTCCCGTAATTAATTTACACTATGACTGAAAGTTGGCCATACTGAAATTATATTATGAATTAACAAAAATCGGTATTCTGCTACTCTTGAAGTTCAGTCCGATTTCAGTATGATTTCAATTCAATCTTCTCACAGACTAAGACTTAAGTTTTTTAAGAAAATTATTTTATACTTTTTAGTTTTTTGGAGTCGGTTTTGACTTTTTTTTAAAAGTTTATTTCATTATATTCTTTACTCTAGGATGTTAGACGAGTACTTCGCAGAGCAGATGAAGGAGATCATTCGCCAGTGCTCGCCCAAGCGGCAGACGATGCTGTTCTCCGCCACCATGAGCGAGCAGGTCAAGGACCTGGCCGCCGTGTCTCTCAAGAAGCCGGTCAAGCTGTTCGTGGACTCCAATAAGGATGTCGCCTTCAACCTCCGGCAGGAGTTTGTGAGGTAAGACAAAGACAAAGATATTTATTCGCCAAAGATATGGACCAAACGTTGTTATGCAAAATAGTTTTCCCAACACATCCGCCACTATTACAAATATTTCCTAATTCTAGGTGACATAAAATATTTAAGTCGATTTATACTATTCTATATTATTTACATATTTAGCATTATTATATTATTAAAACACAGCAGAAATGGATACAATAAACATTATATTATTGTTAATTAAATTACTCATATTCATAGGAGGTACTTACATCAAATTTATTATTTATTAAGCTATCGTTTGATAGCAAATCTGACCTAACGTTATATCCTGCTCTCAGTAACTTGCTGGCAATCCTTGAGATTGGAGATATTTGTGAAATATTGTTACCCTAGGTTTAACTCTGATCTACCTTTGACGACACGGTTGGCGCAGTGGCTAAGCGATTAACTTTCTGCGCTACGTGCCGCGGGTTCGATCCCCGCACGAAACAAATATTTGTATGATCTACAGATAGTTGTTTCGGGTCTGGTTGTGTGTGCATGTGATATGTATGTTTGTAAACTGTACCCTCGATACAGGAGAAATCCTAGTGAGGGGCAAGGTTTAAAAAAAAAAAAAAAAAAAAACCTGTGTGCCAAATTTCATCCAAATTCGTTCAGCCATTAAGGCGTGATTGATTCACAAACATTCAAACTTTCATATTTTTATTATGAGTAGAGATAAACGTCGATAAAATGGCCCCTTCAAAATTCAAAAAGTTTGAAAGTATTTACAAAGCGCCACCAAGACTCACAACTCACAACGGATGTGTGCAACCTGCAAACCCATTTTTTATGTATTATGCCACGTATGTAAATGAATCAGACGTTACGGTCATTCGAACTTCAACCTTCAGTCTTAAACAATAACGTCTATTTCAGGATCCGTCGCGAGCGCGAGTGCGACCGCGAGGCGATGCTAGCGGCGCTGGTGTGCCGCACCTTCAGGGATAGGGCCGTGATCTTCGTACAGACCAAGAAACAAGCACACAGGCTGCACGTCGCGTTGGGCCTGCTGGGAGTTAAGGTAATCTATTTAATGATATCGTCGTTGAGTCTACTGAGTGTAACTATAATTGTAAAATACCGCGCATGTACTAAAAAAAAAAAAAATTGAAGTATCGCGTCTATTAATTGCCATTTAAAATCAGCTACAGACGCGAAAACTCAATTTTTAACGTACTTCAAAAAGGAGGAGGTTCTCGATTCGGATGTTTATATTTTTTTATGTATGTTCGGGTATAACTCCGTCATATAGACGGATTCGTAAAATTATTTTTTTGTTCGGAAGGGGTTTATAGCGAAATGGTCCCATTTAAATTTCATAAAGATGAGATGAGATCTGATAACTAGTTTCGGAGACAGACAACGGAACTCTTGAATGAATAACAGCATATCACTCGCGATTGAATCGCATGTTTATGCCACTGAAAATAGAAAACAAAATAAACTTAAAAAAAAGTCAAAACCGACTTCGAAAATCTAAAAAGTGTATAATAATTTTCTTAAAAACCTTAACACCTTCTGAAGTCGGAGCCTATAACTCTTCAACGCACCGAGCTTGGCAGTGGCACTGACTTCAGAATATGTAAAAAAAAAAATAAGAAAATTATTTTATACTTTTTTGTTTTTTGAATCGTTATTTCCTGTTTCGTGTTAGGTAGCAGAACTCCACGGTGCGCTGAACCAGCCCCAACGTCTGGACTCCCTGAAGCGATTCAAAGAGGAACAAGTTGACGTGCTGGTGGCAACAGATGTCGCTGCCAGGGGCCTGGACATACCCGGCGTGAAGACCGTGCTCAACTTCACGCTGCCGGCCACGCTCGAGCACTACATACACAGAGTGAGTTATATGTGGCCGAGCTAGCCTACCGCAACGTCTAGTCCTTTAAGAAATTTCAAGTAATCTTGTACACTTACGACCATTTTCCTAAACAGACCTATCTATAGGTGGATAGTTTTAATAATTATAAAAAAATTCTCATTACTACTTACACCACAATTATTTTCATTATCAGAAAACAATTAAAGACCTGGGAGTCTAAAAAGGCCGCTTTAAATGAATATATGATTCATATAACAAATATCAAAATGTCCACTTAATTGATGACTCTTAATATCATACGCGTAAGGTTCATATTCAGTAATCATCTGTTTGACAGTTACCATGGAGATTCGTAGGTGAATTGTTAAATGTGGCCCTTTTAGGCTGCTCTGTTTATCATTCTATACATCTTTTGTTTATGGGACCAAATCTGTTATCAAAAAAAAAAGCGTATTTGTATGGAGCAACAGATTTTTTTTTTCGCGATTTCTTTGTTTATCTCATATTAAAAGTTGTTCATAACAATAATAGTACAATAACCTCTTACAGGGATCAGGACTAGAAAGCTAGAACCTTATATAAAAAGATTGTATATCCTAATATTTTTTTAATGAAAATAGTAGTAGAGTCAGGTTTCAGCGTTTTTTGTATTTTCATTGCAAAAGTTGAGGTTTGCAATTCATGAAGAGCTGAACGACCTTTTAAAAATTCCTGGTAATAAAAAAATTAACGGTGTATAGGCCTCGATCACTGAACTGAATTATACAAAGTAGGCGTTTCGATAATTTTTTATTAAAAAAGAAATCTACTTATTGATAAACAAACTTATAAAATAGAAATTCCCTATAGGACCAAGAAAATTTCTGCTTAACAAAAAAAGCAAAACAGCCCTGAAAACGCTAACATGATTGAAAATAAATAAACTATATAGGTAATAATTATATAATCCACAGGTAGGCAGAACTGCGCGAGCGGGTCGTGCCGGTGTGTCAGTATCGTTAGCAGGCGAGGCGGAGCGGAATCTAGTGAAAGCGATCGTGAAGCGAGCGAAGCGACCCGTCAAGTCGCGCGCAGTGCCGCCCGACATCGTCGCCAAGTACAGAGACAGGCTCGCTAGACTTGAGCCAGAGATAGGTAAGAACTATTTAACATTCAATGATTTTTAAAACACTTTTATTAGCTTCATCTGTAACTAGCTATGTAAAAAAACCTTGGAAGTTAAATTTGACCCACTTCCCGGTTTCCGATTGAGCTGAAATTTTACCGAAAGAGAAACGACATGAATTACATGGAGACAGACTTATAGTTATCTTTTTACAGCCGCAATCTTAGACGAAGAATACGCAGAGAAACAAATGAATAAGATGGAGAAACAGACAGCCAAGCTGGAGGGTCACATCAAAACGGAAGGGACGGAACCCACCGGGCCCAAAATCGAGCTGCAGAGGCAGAGGGAGTGGTTCCAGTCGCCCAAGGAGAAGAGAGAGGAGAAAGACAGACTGGCGCTCACCAGACATCCTGGCCTTGGTAGGAGATGTGTTCTGCTGTAGATATTTTCACACACACACACACAGCACAGCTAGTGATTCATGAATGACGATATTATGGCCTGAATCAAATTGTAACTTAACTTATATTATAATACTTTGACAGCTGCGTGGCGTCAGCTATACCAATAATGTTTGTACGGGCGCTACATATTATTAAGCTATGCATTTTCAGTATAAGCTGACCTCTCATTGTCAAGCTATTACTTGTTAGTATATATTTATTGTTGTATTAGCCTATACAATGCGAGAGCAGCTTATACTGGAATTATATAGCTTGATATGTACCCGTGTACAAAATTTGAACTTTGAATTGTGTTTGCAGATAAGCAAAAGAAAGGCGGCAGAGGCAAGAAACGTAAAAACGATGATGATGACGACGCGGGCGATGATGGCGGCCGCAAGAAGAAGAGGCCGAGCAAACACAAACCCAAGGACACGCCCGAGGAGCGAGCCAACTGGGAAATGGAAAAGGTACGATATAACAGACATTTACGAGTAGGTGTCGCATCACATGAGGGACCATCCATAAAGTACATTCGTTAGGGGAGGAGGGGATCGACGCAGTGTGACATTATGTGACAAGGGGTGGGAGGTGTCCTAAGTTTCGTGACGTCACATTTCAAAATCATATTAAAAATTAATTTAAATGGAAATAAAACTAATTTCGAAACTGCTGTGTGAATTTAATAATTAATAGATGTAAAATTGCAAAATATGTGACGTCACACTAGGGAGGGGGGGTCTTACAAATGTTATCAACTGTGACAAGGACGGGGTAGTAATAATTGCAAAAAATGTGCCTGTCCGTAATATTTGAACGGCCCCTTATTACCATCTCCACATTATTACTAATCGACTAAAACCAACAGGTGGCGCTTCTCCAATCCCGCATGGCCAAACGCAATAAGAAGCAACGCAGGATCCGCGCAGTCGACGACAACGACGTGCTCCCAACACAACGACAGAAGAGTTTCAACAAGAGTAAGAAGAAACAGAGCAACTTCGCCAATGACCTTACCGACACCTCTCGGTCGGCGGCCAAGAGACTCCGCTACGACGCTAATAAGGCGCAGAAGGACAAAAGGATGCCGAATAAAGGGAAGCCCTTTAAAGGCAAAGGGAAGCCAGGAGCTAAGCCTAAAACGTTTGGCAAGCCTCAAGCTGGGAAGCAGGGCGGGCGGAGGAAAAACAATAGTAAATAATAATAAATGTGGCTTTGATTAATTTGTGTTTTATTTTAATTATTGGTTAAGAGTTTCTTGTCCATCAAAAGCAGTGAATAGCCTTGCGGTTGAACGCTTATCTTGCATGCAGGACGGTCTGAGTTCTCTGAGTTTTCGAATTTATGTGCCGTTTAGAATTTGATCATCACTTGCCGTAACGGTGAAGGAAAACATAGTGAGGAAACCTGCACACCTGAGGCCTCATAAAATCCTCAATAGTGTGTGTAGTCCGCTAACCCGCACCAGGCCAGCGTGGTGGACTAAGGCCTAACCATTCTCATTCTGAGAAGAAGCCCGTGCTCAGCAGTGGAACAGTAATGGGCTGGATTTATTATTTAAATGATTTCTTGTCCATCATGCACAAGGTTTTAAATGATGCAACACAGGTGAAGGCGAGGTAGCTACAATACGCGCCACAGATCTTATCTGTGAAGTTGCTACGAGTCGCGTCGTGTCCTGACGCATTGGGACCCAGAACGTCCACTCCAAAAAATGAATACATTGGTACCGACTACCGATGCAATTATTATGTCAGATACTATTCACGCTAATTTTAGCGCCTGATCAGAGGCAAATCTGTACAGAGACCGAAAAGAAGCCACAGGGTACTTTTCACGCCATAGAAGGAGGTAATAAGGGTTATAAAAATAAAACAAGAGATTTGTCGGCAACCATTTATTCACAAGTCGCCCCTGCTTACTAGCAAAGTTGTCTTTAACCCTATATAAGTAACCTAATTATACAATAGATCCTGCGTTACCAGCCACTGTCAACAAACTTATACGTTCGCCTCATAAACTTGATTTTATCTCAACAACACGTAGAACATTTTCACATCAAACGATTTCCGACAATACACCTACATTCGTGGATATAAAATTTCATAATATTATACTCAACGGCTTTCACAGTATGTCTTCGCCAACATTGAAATTTCATTACTGCCACCGTATTGGTGTCGTTATTGACTGATGTGATAATGCCCACAGGTGAATACTTGAACATAGAGGCCCATTTACACGACTCCAATCTTCTGTAAACTGTTAGTCTTGAGTAATTAATGGCCTCGAACCGTGTAACCTTCGACTAACTTTTATTATAACTAAATAGGTTGTTTGCACGATTCGCGACGCAGTTTCAGTATTCATAAAAACGTATTTTACTAAAGATAGGAGACGTGTAAATGGGCCTAAAAGCAAGCGTAAACGAGGTGACTTTCTCAATCAGCTAGGCCAACATGCGCGCCGCGACAAAGTTTTGTCGTCAAATAAGACGAGACAATTATGTCGCGGCGTTCATGTTAGCGGCTGGTGAAACAATTTGGCATACTAGAACCGATTTTTCTTTAACCTTTATAGACTTTTCCTGTACGTTGGCGAAGATAATTTTCTAAAATGTGCGACCAGGCAAGAATGCAGACGGCTAATTCACGTAATTTTATGACGCGCCGATCATATTGCAGTGACGCTCGAACTTGAGGCGAGCGTATCTCACTGAAGAGAATACCAAATGTGTTGTTTAGATCAAAATTTTACAGCAACTACGCGGCAACTGCACTTCTTTAGTTACGTGAATTAGCCTACAGGTTGTGTACACATCTAACGCGAGTCAAACTCGCATGTATTTAGTATGTAGATCAAAATACGGTCTATATGTATACGGAACAACGTGAACGAAATCTCCCGGAGCATCCTGCTAATGTTCATTGAAAGTAATGTTGTTTTTAGGTTCAAAATCATGGTCACCTCGCACAAACTTTCTAGTTTTCAAATACCTACACCTTTGCTGTATTGTCACAGATAACACCAAGTCTATTTGCGCTCAACAACATTTTGTAATAAGCAAGTCATTTACATTTTTTACATTAAAACAAACGCCACAGAGTGCGGTCCCGCCAAATAAAACTACAATACAAGAAGCATCAGTAAGAGATTATAAACAATAGACGATATATGTCTAATCGCCGGATACTCAAACGCGTTCTATAAGCCGATTTTTTGCTATTAAGAAAATCAGTTTCAGATTCAATGTTATTCTTTATAATGCGAATTTTCTATAAAAAATATTTATAACATAATTTCCGTCGCATTTGCGACTGTAATTTATTAATTATAGTTTATATTAACTTCCATGAACATTGCATTTTTTAGAACTAGCGTAAATACAAGCGGCAATTTTTTCGGTCGACCATCGTTCAGGCTAAAATCGTTTGCGCGCGGTGTCCAAACGCAGAGTTACTAACTCTAAGCGGGCCGCAGTCGTTCAAAACATTTTATTTGCGAAATGTATTACCGCTACGTATCGTACATGTTAAGTACCAACTAACAGTCTTATCAGCAAAAAATCAGGTTATAACTTTAAGGCGCTCTCAACTGTCATGCTGTCGCTACACAATAGTGACAGCATAACACTAAACAGCTACTTAAAATTTAAATCCTTTTGAGTATTCGGCGGTAAGCGCCGTGTTCACCAACATAATATCTAACAAGTCTAAGAAAGAAACGGCATTTTAGAATGAATTTGTATTGATAAACGGTTGTTATTTTGTTGGTGAAAACGGCCCTAAATTATACTAAAAAGCTATGCTTTGTTTAACACGAGTCATGGTGCTAGAGCTAAAATGTGTCCTTATTTAGTTGCGGCTTCGAAGCAAAGATTACTTACTCATGGTATTTTATTAGGTGATATCGTTAGTTACAGGATATTTTTGGATGTAGTGATTCAGTCTCTGTTCCTAAATACAACCGCAGTATTGGGATACACTTTAAAACAAAACGAGAATTCGACTTAGTATGGGGGACACGCATAATTTACTAGCGCAAACCATACAAAATCAATTTTTTATTTTATTTTGGAGTCAATTTTAGTACTGCGGTTGCATCTGGGAACGGTCACTGAAGCACTCTGAAAATTTGCGCACTACATAAAAAATATTGATGTAAAGTCAAGACTTCAGATGGTTTTCTGTGACAATTACTATTTAAAATATTTATTAATCAAAGGCCACAATCATCAGAACTGAAGAACTCCCGACTGGAAGGTGTATTACCTATAATGTTTCTTGTCTTGTATCTTGGATAATAAAACAGAAGGAAACTATAAAATATATTTATGTTTTGAACCATATTTCGAAGCCGCAACATAAAAAAGGCTGTCTGGGCATAAATTCGCCAGCAAAACTTATGATCCCATACATTGTACTGGCGTTTAAATCCTCTAGCGATCAGAGATTGTCATCTTGTTTGAGGAAGCAGATGGCGCCCCTTACGCTATACAGGATATTTTTGTATGTTGTGCGCAAGATTTGCAATCGCAGTAATAAATTTCACTCCAAAAACAAAATAATAATTTGATTTTGTATGGCTTGTATTAGTAAATTATGCGTGTCCCCCATACTAAGCCGAATTTTCGTTTTGTTTTAAAGTGTATCCCAATACTGCGGTTGCATTTAGGAACAGAGACTGAATCAATCTACCAACAACTACATACAAAATTATCCTGTATTTGCGAGTGTCGTGAGTACTACTCGATAGCGAAAACTTTTCACTTCAAGACTTCTTCCAAATACGTCACCCGCAAAGTGGTATAGTGTGCACTCATACTCACAGCGTCATTTACAGATAAACTACAATAACATGGCCCGCCACTCCACATTACTGTTTCAATGTGTGTAGTCACATCGTTACCGAGCAACAAATCCTTGGATTTATTTTTGTTTGACGGCCGTCTCAGTACGCCCACATGCGTTGTGACTTGTGAGTCTTGGTGGCGCTTTGTAAATACTTACAAACGTTTTGAATTTTGGAGGGGCGCGCCATGTTGTCGTAGTTTATCTCTACGCTCCAATCAGGCGTAGGCGTGCAGGGAAGTGGGATGCCAAGTGTCAAGTTATCGTTACCAAATTACTTGAAGTAGGTCGAGCATATACCGCGTCATATAAACACAACTTACGCGTAGAACACGCCATCGACAACCTCTAACAATTAAAAACGCCACTAAAAAGAAGTTACAGTTAAATGAAGAACCGAATAAAGGAAATACAATTTAGCAAATCATTTAGTTCTGAGATCGTGAATTTGGTTACATTTTGTCTCAGTTGTAATAATTTAGAAGAAAAATAATATACTTATGTATCCCGAAAATAACAGAAATATAGTTTTCATAGCCCACGCGATTCCTATAACCGACTGTACTGCTTGGGCACCTCGTACAAACGAAATACTTAACTCTTTTTGCCTTAGGCGCTCTATTAGTTCATAGGCCTACCATTTAACTGACACGTTCCGTTCGGGAGTTTATGAAGAAGTTGCGCGGTGCGGGAGGGGTGTGACGCGATATGTCAGTCACGGGCTCATGATACGCACCATAAAGCTTAGCTTAGCCAATAGTAGGCGTGTGTCACACCCCTCGCATCACGCAACTACCTCAACTTTGGTCATCAACCGTCCGAGTTAAGCGGTAGGCCTATAGTAAATAATCTTCAAATATACGTCGTTTTATTGCAAACATTACAACACTATAAAAAACTTAAATGTTAAGGAAGTTAAATTTCGACCTTAATTTTGTTAAATATATTTTCCCTTAAATATATTGTTTGTGTCTGTCAATATTATTATGTTCGAGACAACCGAGGCGCCCTCTCGTCACTCAAGCCTTGTACTTCGCATATACAAGTCTAAAAAATAATATATTTAAACATTGCCACATAATTTTACTGCTAATTATATGTATAAACAAAACTTTTGCGTCTACATTTGAACCACACACTCTTATACTAATTAAACCTTGATGTAAGTAATGTACACACAAGCTACTTTTTGCAATGAAAACGTGTTCGTAGCCGTTGGATACATTTTGCTTTCAAAAAAGTGAACAACGGACGTGAAAACATGTTTCTACTGCACAGAATGGCTCGTGTGCTTAGGACCTAAGGCTGACATTCAGAGACGACAGAAACGAGTCTAAGCGTGAACTTACGCTTCCATCTGTCAAAATTTGTTCGTAAGTTTGACAGATGGAAGCGTAAGTTCACGCTTAGACTCGTTTCTGTCGTCTCTGAATGTCAGCCTAAGTGACTTACGAGCCATTTTCACCGACAAAATGGCATAACAGATGTTTAAAATATAATCTGCAGATTATCCATACTAAAATTCATGTTTAAACGGCAGATTTTGCTAATCGTCTGTTTTTGTCTTAGTAAACTTGGGCTTTAAAAACGTTAAAATGCGCGAAGAAATTCCGAGTGATGATAGTTAAAATTTTTGTTCCTAAAATAGTCCCAGGTTCAAATTGATAGAGCACACTTAAGAGCCGCTTCGATCTTACCCTGTCTCTTTCTAGCGAGTGGTTCATATGTAAGCGCATCTTAACAGTTTGAAAGTAGATGAAGGCTTACTTTTTGGCGGTTTGTGAGCGACTTCACCGGCCTTCAAACAGTACGCTACGACATCTTGCACGCCTAACGCACCTTGTAACGTTGTTTCAGAACAAGACTGATTTATCTGACGTCACAACACTTGCAATATTTTACTAAATCTCTTAATTATAGCCTTATTAGTGATTCAGTCTTGATTTTCAACGCTTTTTACATTCAATACACATTCAGGATTCGATGCTTGAGTATGTATTTTTTTCTGTACCAAAAATTTTAATCGTACATTTATGGAATCACTGTTGTGTGTTCTGTGCATTTTTGACAAAAACCAATAAACACAAAACTAATTTTACATATCTGTTAAAATACAAAACCCGTTAGACGTGCAAGAAATTTAAACAAATATTATATTAAAAAAATTACACGCGTTAACTCGATAATCACGCCTTGCTGGTATGATCACATAAAAATCAATTGTAGGCACTGATTATTATTAATCTATCTTAGAGAATATTTACAAGTCTTATGTTAAAACAATTTATATAATGTCTATGGTCGTAGTAAACTAATAACTTCAATCATAATATATTCTAGTACTTCATTTACATGAACAATTGAATTCAACCTTTGTTTGGTGTTTGCAGAGTTCGGTATTACAAAAATATATCTATGTATGTACCAAAAACTATATACAGTGCCACAAACTTATCTGACCCGGTGGTGGCGTCGCTGCCGTCGCTTTTACCAATGTCATCTCCGTACAAAAATGACATTTCGATGTCATTTTTGTTCCGTAGCGACGTTAGTTCCAATTTTGGTCACCGGGTCAGATAAGTTTGTGGCACTATAACTGTATGCGACACCGAATATACGCTTAATGTCAGTAAGCGTTTATTATTGCGTTATAAGACACGTTTTTAGATTCGTTACGTCAAGCAAGTTATGATCACGTCTGTTATTATAGGTAAGCAAGCCGTACGGGTACATTATTTAGCGATGACTATCATAACACGCATCGCCTTGATTATGTAAGAACAATTTGTCAGCCACAGCAACCAACAAACAATGCATCCCTTTCTCGCTTATAGACGTTTTCGTAAGAGGATACGGAATAGGACGTTTATTTGCGACAGCAACTGTCATATTTATCATACGTAATCAGGCGGGTCAATGGACTATGCTGACAATCTATCTAATAATAGAAATTAGTCATTCGTCCACAAAATATGTATACTGTGACAAAAGTCACTAATCGAGTGTTGAACTCGAAATATTCGGCGGTTGCCATTGCTAAATATGAACCTTGTCGGTAGTAACATAATATTCTATGATAAACTTCCCCGTATCGAGTGATATGGTGCATATGGGACATTCGTCATTTTGTAAAACTTGGTGCTGATTCTGTTGTTCACAAAATAAACTACACAATTTTGTCTCATTATGTCTTTTTCTAACAAAAATCGTGAGAAAAGGATGGAAGACATAAATTTATAATATTATTATTTATTTTTCCTGTCAAATTAGTCTATTTGCTTGCTTGTTGTGTCGCATCAATTTTCCCATAAATGACAAGAGCATAGACTACACTGAAAATACCTAAAACCTAGAAATAAACAAGTTATTGCTATTTACAACCGAGTAACTTGGTTCGGATGGAGCCTGCAAACTTTGTTTTTCCCGTGTAATTTGACAGTTCAAACTATTTTCTCCCTTTTCAAAGATGTTTATAAGAAAGAGATAGTGAGATAAATTAGTGGTGTGTGCAGCAGAATCAGGACCATTTCCACAAGTAACAAGTACCTGCTGGTACAATAAACAATGTCATTACTTTATCTACTAATAACTCTTTCAGTTAACCCAGCAACTCGTCGGTGACGTCACAAATGTCACATTAAAAGGTGCCGAGTTAAGTCGAAGCGTTATATTTAACTAAATCAGCTATAACGTGTGTATATACCAACCAAATATATAAAATATAATACGGTCTAAATTTCTAGCCCCGTTCCCTTTAAGGGATGTTTAAAAGTCCAGAACAATAATTTAAATCAAAATCAAAATTCTACAGAAATAAATAATAAAATTAGTTACATAAGTACATACCTATGTGCGGTCGGACAAAAAAGTGGTAATCCAATTTTAAGAGAACTTCCTACCAAATAAAAATATCACTTAAGTTGAAACCTCATTATTTTGCCCAGAGAAACCTTTCTGTTTTATGGTGTGCAAACACATTGCAACCATAGGGTAAAAGACACATTCTTTGGCCGACCGTACATGCCCGACTTCATAGAAACAAGCGAACATCACTTACCGAGAAAGAGAGCGACTGCCAGGGACAGAGCATAATTAAAAAAAACGGGTCAGCATGGAATAACTCTTATGATTTCTGTTAAAGTCAAACCCCCTTATTACAAAAGATGGTTTAGACTAAGTCTAGTAAAACCGAGGTTTTAACATATCCATCACTTTCTAACGTCATATGACAAAAAGAGACGGGACTATCTTAAAACCTGAGTTTTAAAGGACTTGCTTTAAACCATCTTTTGTAATAAGACGAATAGTTTTTTATTTCAACAGAGCCTTTGCACTTCCGGTTCCAAGTGGTTTAGTCCTGGAGAAGATACCGGCAAGAAACTCCATTAAAAGAAAAGTTTATGCTGGTATTCATTTCTCGGTTTGTATAAACCTTTATAACCTATTTAACAGGACCAGGACTAGAAACGGACCTTATATACTACTATAAGTATTTATATTAAAAATCAATACCAATAAAATTATAATTTTTCTATACACGGTGTAAGCGACATGCGATGAAAACACCGACGCATATTTTTTAGTCTGTGGTATCCAGAATCTATGGTATCAGTTTTGATTATGACGTCACTTACACCCTGTATAAGATTTAGTAGTACACTAGCCCCCGCCCTACATATACACATATGTACATAATCACAATATTGATATTATATTCCTCTCTATTTAAAATAACATTTTATTTATTATTTAAATAATTTGTTTTATTAAGGCGTTATTAGTTTTCGTTACTATTTTGCACAATCATTGTAAGCTAACTTATAGACAAGCCCCTTATTCATAAAAACTGGGGGTTTACTGCGTAACTAAAATGGTAATGAACATCGACTCTGGAAATAAACTTCAATACAATCGTGTGAGAACTTTGAGCTATCGTATAAAAAAAAATACCGATCATGAAGTTTCCTATCTTCATGATCGGAAACATTTTTGTACAAGGTAGCTCAAAGTTTAGTCTCTCACGATCGTATTGAAGTTTATTACCAGTGTCGATGTTCATTACCATTTTAGTTACACGGTTGACCCGCTGATGTTCTACCAACTTTTTATAAATTAATTATACCTGTCATTGTCACTTTTATATCAAGGTTTTATTTTATTAGTGGAGGTAATTTTAAGGTGTTATAGTACTCATAATTATGAACAACTTTTATTATAAAATAAAATCAACCAAGAAATCGCGAAAAAATACGTTCCATGTAAATGTGTTCCATCCAAATAATTTAATATAACTCAACTAAATGTACGGAACAGCAGATTTGTTTTCGCGATTTCATGTTTGGTCCCATAGTAAAAGTTGTTCATAATGATGTGTACTATATTCCCTTAAAAGGACTCCCGCTAGTAAGGACCTTATAACAGATTGTCAAGCCATTTTAGTTATTACAGGTTTTTAACGCGATTATGAATAAGGGGATAAACGCGTCCACGTTTAAAATTATTGCATGAATATGACCTTAGAACAGGTAATTTTAACCGCCGTGTGACGTCATCACACCTACAAATATAACATACTAATGGTACGTACTAGCGACTAATTCAGAGGATTTATTATACTACGTGCATCAGAAATGCGTGGTCATATTTAAGAGTATGGATCAGATCTTTTCTGTATTATTCACATTTTATAGTAACAGTAGTTCGCAGTTTTTTGTTTATTACTCGTAGACAGGTTAATAATAATTGATAGTAATAATAGTAATAATTCACTCAGTTTTTGTTTTGTTTGTTTTCATGTAAGCCCACAGATTACTAATGGTAGTTGCAGCAAGCGGTCAGCCCAATGACCAAAGAAGCCTCTGACAGCCATATTGTTTTGAACAGCTGGCTCGGGGCTCGTTTACACGGTCGGACACTGCTTGCTGCAAAATCTTATTATTTTATTGTATATTGTTTGGATCACTTTGTGTAAAATTCCTTTATTTCGAAGTATTTTATTTTATTTTGTTCATATAATATTTTTTAATTAGTATTAAGTACCTATATTTATTTATTTATTTGTATCGTGGTTGCCCGTGGTGGCATCACTACAACGGTCCCATCAGAATACCAGCGCTGTGACATTTTCTATTTCTAAATGCCACAGCATTATGCTGAGATGGGAGCCATTTTTGGTCTCGTTCAGGTGGCTTTGACTATTGTTTTACCATTGTTATTTTTTATGTTTTATTTGTTGTTTTATTTTTTGTACCTTTTACTTTTATTCGTTCCTGGCGAGTCCAGAATAAAAATATTTTCTTTCTTTCTTTCTTTAGATCATCAAACTGAACAACTTTCTCTATGGGACCAACATCGTTTTGGCAAAAACGACTTAGACGACACGGTTGGCGCAGTGGCTAAGCGATTATTTTCTACGCTACGTGCCGCGGGTTCGATCCCCGCACGGAGGAACCATTTGTATGTTCTACAGATAATTGTTCCGGGTCTGGGTGTGCGTGCATGTGACATATATGTTTGTAAACTGTACCCTCGATACAGGACAAATCCTAGAGAGGGGCAAAGTATTAAGAAAAAAAAAAAAAACAGCTCCCCATGCAAAACTTCAGTACCAATCAAAATGTATGGGACAGCTGATTATTTTCTCGCGATTATGATGTTGGTTTCATAGAGAAAGATGTTCAATTTCATGGTCTGATCCACACCCCTAAATATTACCTTGGATTTCTGATAAACGTATTAACTACGGGCGGCTATATATCTCAATATTCCATAATTATACCCAAGCAAGCTTAAACTGCATCCCTTTGATAATTCAATAGTGCATGTTATACTCTCATAGGTCTAGTGATAAAATGGATACGGATTGAGGTCTAAGGTTTGATTTTTGGATCGGGCAGTTCCATTACGTTACAGTACGACACAACTTATATGGCTTACCGATATACCTGCGCAGTCGATACATTTATTAAATACGTGGGAAATTGATCAACCAATCAGAAAGCATTATCGCTGCGCCTTCAATGTGATCTTCAGTCGATGAGCGAAATAGAAATAGACGGCACAGGAATCGATTTTTACACGTTATGGGCATTGCATAAGATTGATTATAAATTGACTTAGCTTCGGATATTGTCGACGCAAACGAAGATTCACGACGTGCCTTATCTTTTGTGTCATACTGTATTCAGTTAATCTAGCCTCTTTGACGAGTGTCATAGATAAGAGCATGGCAGCCGGGGCCGACCATATACGGTTTCCAGTAATGCACGAACACCTATCTAAATTGTCCGCGCTTGATATTCCAACGTCATTAACCCCCGAATGCTCATACGCAACTCAATTTGTAAGACGCTCTCTGACTTCACTCTGCCGCTACACAGCGTGACCTCTCCGCTTGATTAAGGTCCGATTAATTTGCGAACATAATAGATTTCTCAGAATTGGAGCTCAATATAATAACATGACACTAATGAATTTTGAAGTTATTAGTTAAGGCTACACCGTGAACTACCCTCGTTTTTTACATGACTGTCCATCCAAAGGTTGTCTGTAAGAACTCGCCGATTGCCATAACACCTCCCATTGTGTACAAGAATATTTCTATTCTATTTTAAAGGCATTATACACTCAACAGAAACTTATAATGCGTTTGAGCATTCGGCGGATATACTCGCGAATTCGACCAGCGTAATGTCCATTTAGGCCTATATATACTGTTATTCTTTTGGTTGGAATTGTCTCATGACGATAAATTCGTCCACTATTATTTTAAACAGTTATGGTAAACTGTGCCTAACTTTTAGCCTACCATTTCGAGAATTTCGCGGCGTTTATGCACTACTTTATTAGACTTGGGACTTTAATTTTGCTATACGTTATATAAGAATATAATATATATCTACCGATATAATAATAATATGTACATAATAATATGATAAATGTCTACAATTGGCAGTATTTAACGCACGTTATATTAATATGATAATACACTATGTATCTCGTTTAGGAAAGTTTGTTGTATAGCCGGCGTGAACATGGTAAAAAGAACGCTTAGTCTGTGTCGCGGGTACACTGAAGTGAGTTCAGTGGAGGGAGCAGTTCAAATAATGCCCTCTGTCCACTTGTTTTCTTATTAGCAACGCGTCGACATCTAGATTCTGTATATTGGATGGTGTTACATACCGACGCGACGAGCGCGATTGCTACTGGAAGTCTGCTAGCGACTGACGCCACGTGGCGTGGAAGGGGATGCGCAGGAGCTTCAGCTTGGTGTGCGGCATCTGCGCCGACAGCAGGCGCTGCAGCGTCGGCAGCGGCAGGATCTCCACCTGCGGCGGCCCCGCGCCCCCCGCGCCCGCGCCCCCGCCCGCCCCCGCGCCCGCCCCCGCCGCCCCGCCCGCGCGGCAGCCCGGCACCGGCTTCAGCACGGGGATGCACTCGCCCACCGAACGCTTCTGCGGCTCGCCCGCGCGCTCGCACTGGTCGATGAACAGCTCCGTCACGCGCAGCAGCTCGATGGTCACGCCCCACATGAGGTGCGTGAGCGAGTCGCGCAGGCGCAGCACGCCGCTCAGCACCTGCTTGTTGGTGGTGGCGGACTGCGACACGTAGGTGGGGATGATGAGCAGGCGCCGCACGTTGGTGCAGGCGGCCAGCGCGTCGTCGAAGCCCAGCTTGACGTCGATGTTGACGAGCTCGAGGCGCGTGAGCAGCGGCAGCGCACTGAGCGCGCGCAGGATGTCGGGCGCGGCGCAGTGCGGCGTGCCGCGCTCCAGCCGCAGGCGCCGCAGCCGCGTGAGGCGGCCCAGCACGCCCGCGAACTCCGCGCGGAACGTGCACTCGCCCAGCTCCAGCGACTCCAGCGCCACCAGCGTGCCGATCACGTCGCACGCGCACCAGCCCAGCTCCTGTTGACGCACCGCACGCTGCTCAGTTACATTGCTCGCCACACGCGACGGCGCTACCACCCCACTCTCCCACCATACCTTGATAGACGTGAGCGACAGGTGCTGCAGCTTGGTGAGCGCCGCCAGATGGCGCAGGTCCTGCGTGAGCGACAGGCCGGCCATGCTCTTGAGCCGCAGCTCGTGCAGCAGCGGCAGCTCGGCCAGCGGCGTGGGGTCCAGCAGCGCGTCGCGGATGGCCAGCGCGGACAGCGCGCGCAGGCCCGGCAGGCCGCGGCACACCGCCTCCACTGCGCGCGCCGGACAGCGACACATCTCTATCCTGTAAACAGAGTATTATACGTTTATATTGACATGACATGAACAATTCTCATGGAAGACCACAAGCCAGCACAACGGAAGAAAACTCCATTGTTGAGTGTTCAGTTTCCTCAACTTTCCTAAGCCTGACTGTGACTTTATCGTACAAGAGACAGAATAGAATACCTCTTTATTTCATGTAAACCAGATACAAGCACTTCTGAAATGTCGAGACTGTCGAGGTGCGCGGTCCCAAATACTAGGTACTATGGAGAAGAACTTCTATCTACTGCGAGGGACTCGATACGTTACTGTACTGACCTCTCTACCGTGTCGACTGTGGATATGTGTTGCGCGAACTGTTCCCAGAACACGGTGTCGTTTTGTGGCAGCAACATCTTGCGCAGGTCCAGTCTCTTAGTGCCGTGACGTTTGAGTGCCGCACACAACCCGCCCCAATCGCTCACCTGCAGGTATATGTACATAGCTATTGTGGTAACAAGTAAAAGTTTGCTAGATATCAAATTTTCCAAATTATCTCTTAATACTCTACGTTATAAAACGCTTGTACAACGTAATCAATCATAATCAGCTGTCCCATACAAAACTTCAATGGAACAGCTGATAATTTTTTCACGATTACGATGTTGGAACCATAGAGAAAGTTGTTCAATTTGATGGTCTGATCCACACCCATAAATATGACTACACATTTCTGATACACGTTTTATATTAAGATAAATTCTCTTCAATAACAAAAGAAGACATGAATATCAAACACGAATAAGCAGGGTTGCTTGATCAGTTAGTATTTTAATAAATCGGGATATTTATTTATATTTATTTAATTGAATAAATCAGATATTAGGAATTTAAATAATATATTAGTAATTTAAGCTCATTTTAAGTGAACTATTATATTGTTCTTTATGAGTAAATAAATCATTAAACCTAAACCTAATAGATGTTATATAAACATGCCAAACAAAACAAATATAGTCTCTATTCTCAATAGTAAGACAAATGAGTACGCACGTGTGAATTCTTCATCCGCACATGTCTCCAGAGCGCAGGCGTCGCGGCCAGTTGTTGCCATAGCTTGCACGTCCGCGCGCAGTGCGCTAGGTCGCGCATACCTAGGTATTGGAAGATCTGAAACAATAGTAGACTATGTATGAGGAAATAACCTAACCGTCAAAAACCCTCGACTCCAACTAGAAAAAGAGCTGTAACTTTTGAACGACTGAACAGATTTTCATGAAACATAGCTAAGATGATTCCCGATTAAACTAGCTTTCAAGTTAAAAAAGCTGCATTGAAATAGGTCCATCCGTTTTGGAGCTACGATGACACAGACAAATACAAACACAGATACAAACTACAAACTTAGAACAAGTCTTTTTTTCTCAGGGGTTATAAAGGGCAAAATTGTTAAGTATATATTCACCTGTACAACAACGTTATAGTTGCTCTCCTGTGCCTTGTTATAAAACGCTGTAAAATGGTCGGTATCGTCGACTCTCTGTCGGCCTCGACGTCGCGGCGACATCGTCGCAGTCGGCGGCGATGACGCGCCGTTCGCGACGCGACCCCGGCGCTTGTCGTCACTGTAAGGAAAATTATTTATTTACTACAGGGAAATTTGCATGTAGTTTCTAAAAGGCTGATCGAGTCTAACAAGCCGTCAAATCTATCAACTGGAGGCCTAAAAAGTCCACACTTAGCAATTCACCAACGAATCTCCATGGTAACTGTGAAACAAGGGGGCCTAAAAAAGCCACATTGAGCAATTCATCTAATGATCTGCTTAGTAGCTGTCAAACAGATGATTACTGAATACGAACCTTATGCGTATGACATTACGAGTCGTCAATTAAGTAGATATTTTGACATTCTTAATATGAATCATATTATGATTCGTCTAAAGCGGCCTTTTTAGCCCCCCAGATGCTTACTGAATATGAAACTTACGCGTATTACATTAATAGTCGTCAATTAAGTGGATATTTTGACATTTGTAATATGAATCATATTATGATGATTCATTTAAAGCGACCTTTTTAGACCGCCAGATATTACTAGTTTTTGAATTGATTGTTATCGTAAACCAATGATAACAGCCAACATGAGATTTGGCATTATTCGATTTGACCAGCCCTCCAGAAGTTTAGTACTAATTGAAAAACTGCCCGAGTAATGATAGTGTTCTTGTAAAATACTCTCCATTATTACAAAAGATGGTTAAAATCACGTCAGTAAAACCCAGGTTTTAAATATATCCGTCACTTTCTAACGTCATATAACAAAAAGAGATGGAGCTATATTAAAGCTCGAGTTTTATAAGACTGTCTTTATACCATATTTTGTAATAAGAAAGACTATAGTCTATCAATCCGTATGTTTGGTCTATAGACAAGTATTTTCATTAAAGAGAAAAAAGAAGCTTTAAATACATTGTTTGAGCAGAATAATTTTGTTTTGAACTGTTAAGTTTTTTAAGAATTCTGAAAACAAAAAATCAATAATTACATACCTTTTTGCGTGATTAAAAATATTGCCGGTGTAACGTCAAATCAAAAGTTAAGACGCATTACGACTATTTTATTTTGCACTTTTTTAAGTTTGATACATTCCCTTACATTTGTATGGATAAATAATCATTATTAAATAAATTAGGTAAAAATATAATATACAACTGAAGCAGGTTGTCATGTATGTGGTCACTGTTATCATATTGTGGTGAACAAAAAACCCTATCACTGTCAAAAAATATAGAATGACCACACACTCTCAAACACAGAAATGAAGCGTTCCGTTTTTTACCCAAACTTAATGATATTGCTCAAATGTCAACACTTTACATTATGCGAAAACCATATTTATATTATAAAAATTTACAATAAAAAAGAATGTGTATCGAAACATGGGTAATGAGCAGCGACTAAACGCACCATTATCAAAATAAAATACATGATAATTTTTAATGTAGTGCGCAAAATTTGCAGACTGATTGAGAGTCCGTTCCTAATTCAACCGCAGGCGCAATACTAAAATTCACTCCAAAACAAAATACAAAATTGACTTTGTATGGCTTGCGCTAGTAAATTATGCGTGTGCATACTAAGTCGAATTTTCGTTTTGTTTTAAAGTGTATCCCAATACTGCGGTTGCATTTAGGAATAGAGACTGAATCACACAAAAAAAATTGCGCACTACATAAAAAAAATATCCTGTGTAAAAGCTACAGTGACCACTTATAACCACAGAAGTAAGGACTGTGGTCAAATACATAACTTTAACCACAACAAAAATAAATTTGATAAAACATGTACCTATGTATTTATTAGAAAAAATTATAACGAATGATATATACATGTGGTTACGCATAACAGATAGCAAGGCGACCACGACACTTAAAAATGAAAGCCGCGTCCATTGTGCGAGTCCATTGCAAGCAGGTATGACGTCACACACGCCCCGAACCTGTAACGTATATACAAGCTGATGTTACCACTATAGTCTGCGCGCGAGGGCTAGTCACCGCCTGCGGTATGCGAGCGGTGAGGGGGGGGTCAGTCAACGGCAGCCTGTAGGTTAATTTACATAAATAAAGAAGTGCAGTTGTCACGCAGTTGCAGTAAAATTTTGATCTAAACAGCAAATTTGGTATTCTCTTAGCTTCAGTGAGATGCGCTTGCGTCAAGTTAGAGCGTCACTGCAATATGATAGGCGCGTCATGAAATTACGTGAATTAGCCCTCTGGTGGAGTGCACCACTTGCCAACCTCCCCCCCCCCCCCCTCCCAGCCTCGCCTCACATACCGCAGGCGGAGACCAACCCTCGCCCGCGGACTTCAATCAAATCGCAGGCAATTTGCACCTGACATGCAAGATACTTGCATAATGAAAACGCGACTTTACCGATAACTCGGGGTAGATAATATTTTTTAAACAATTTCTTAATAATATACACATAAACACAATCTGTTACAGTATTGTGATGAAAACAAAGACTAAAGTTAATATAAAAATTATACACCATAGAAATTATAAATGGAGTCTTATAATCATTTCTTCTACGGCCGTTACCAACTGAGTGGTCCTTAATGTAAAAATAGGTGGGTATTTCACAATTTTAAGTCTACCAAGATGTTTCTATTATAATAATTGGCTTTATTAAATTTTATATACCACTGCTGAATTACACAAGTTTTTAAATAATAATATTATAGTTTTAAAAAAACTAAATAAAACGCTTTTGTCATGCAATCTAAACGTGTATGCAAAATTTCAGCTCAATCGGAAACCGGGAAGTGGGTCAAATTCAACTTCCCAGATTTTTTTACATAGTTAGTTACAGGTGAAGCTAATAAAAGCGTTTTAATTAAAAAACATTTAATAAAGATAATAGACTAGATATTTTGATATACGTGTCTGTGAATAACAATCGAGCCTTTTCAGTGAGTAAAAATAGTTTCTGTTAATAATTTGTAGTGTAACAATACTCTTAGTACACAAACTGCCGACATTTTTAAATACCATTTAAAATCCAACGTAGGAGTCAGTCAGTATATAAGGTACCTTTCCAAGTCCCAATCCCTTTAAGGGGTTATTGTGCACATCATTATGAACAACTTTTAATATGTGATCAAACATGAAATCTAGAAAATGACAAAAAAAATGTGCTGTTCCGTAAAAATAATTCAATACTTCTAGACTAAATGTATATGGAACAGCCATATTTATTTCGTGATTTCAGGCTTGGTCATTATAGGCGTTGGCGTATAGTAACTATTAAGAAATATGGATGCATACACTTTTAGCACCCGTGTTGTCAACACAGTCGGAAAGTGTATATAAAGCTAAAAGGTTATTGTACTCATAATTATGAATAACTTTTATTATGGGACTAACCCTGAAATTGCGAAAATTCAGTCTGCTGATCCGTACAAATAATTCACCTCCGGGCACAACTTAGGTCCGATCGGACCTCCCTACTACATTTCCAATTTTTCCTTTTAGCAATTTTTTTCGCTCTCTCTAATGAAACCACCCATATGTGTGAGGTAGATGGATATATTTAGTATATTTTTACCTTACAAGTACAACACTTTGCCTACCATAGAGATAAAAAAAAAGTATTTGACGTTTGAAGTTTGACGTGGCGGTTGAGTGGATGTATACATTTTATATATTCTTTATTGTACACCAGTAAAACAAATATACACATAAAACTTGCACAAACATGGGTAAATTGTACAATGGGTGGCCTTATCGCACACGGCGATTTCTTCCAAACATAGTGCGCGCAAGTGTATTTTGCTCTAAAATTAGTGAAAAAGTGTTTTTTCTTGGATAACTGTAAGTTATTTCTGTAGAATAATAGCTTATCTTAGTTATTTAGATATAATTTACATGAATTCTGAAGTTTCAGGGTAAATTCTTTCCATAACAAAATCGTAGTACATTTCGGGGTGTTTTTACCAATCGCGCTACTTTCCAATAAGATTATAATTAATTCAGTGCAGTTTATTAAATAAACTAATAAGATTCCAATTTAAATTTAATAAGGATTACAATTTCACCAGAAATGTTTATTTTATTTTTTTATTTATTATTATTTATTTATATTAAGCCCCCCGCCATTTTCATTTTGAAAAACCGTCCGTGTCAGCAGAAAGTCGGTCCAAATTACCTTGATCCCAGAGGCTTGACTAAATGTATGGATCAGCTGTTTTTATTTTTTCGATTACAGGTTTGGCCCCATAGTCAAAATAAATACAATGGCTTCCGGTTTTTATTCCCTTCTCGACTAGCCGTGTATAGAAGCCTCGTCTATTCTATTCCGTAGAAGCCTGTGGTTTTTAAATCGCCTCTATTCATAAATTAAGCTATGTTTTACAGTCTTAAATTAAATATCACCTATTATCAGGTAAAGTATTTAGCGATGGCAATAAATGACAGCTATAATATTAATATACCCTAATATTTACTGATAATAGAGTTGAATTCCATGTTACGAGCTCGACTAGGGCAGTACTACAGTCCTACCCATTTCCCTGATATCACAATTATACAGGGTGGCGCCAACGGTATCACATTAAATGAAACCGCGTATTTAGTATCAATTTCTGTGACCATACACCTAAAATCAACCAAATCCAATCAGCAATTTAGCCACAGGAACTAATTTAAAATTTCAGAATATTACACATATCACGATCATTAGACGAAGTTTATAAAAAGTCTCCAACATATTCCAACGAATTTTTTGTTGTATTTTTCACTTTTTGTCCTACATATAATTTTCACTTTGATGTCATGAAATATTATGCAAAAAATAACATGAGCGAAAATCACAAAAAAATTTGAGCTTCAGAACATTATATCAAATGCATGCGTTTTATTGTTTTTTATCTGTATGTGCCAATAAACACATTTTTTTTTTCTTTCTTTCTATAATCAACCCATCGCTAAATAATAGACCTGCAGCAGTCTATAATGTAATAATAACACTATTATAACTAATTGTGATATAAGAATGACGTAATTGCTTATATAGTACATAGGCTATTTCTTAATAGTGTTATCTGTGCAAGGAATAGCTATAGGCACTTATAGAGTAAATATAAAATTATTAATATTACTAGTTTTACTAAAACTGCGTTACTTTTGTTTAAAAAGCTAAATGCTACCTACCCCCATACAGGATGACAGGATGAACAATGGACATATTGAAGGCGGTCTTGTACTCATCATTATGAACAACTTTTACCAAAAGTACAACCGCGAAATTGCAAAAAATAAAATCTGCTGTTCCATACAAATAATTCAATATTACCTACTCGATTAAATGTAAGCAACTTACAATCGTTTTTTTTCGCTATTTTTTGGGTTCGTTAGTAAAATTTGTTCATAATGATAAGTACAATGCCCTCTTTCAACAAATCACCCTGTATAAAAAAAGATTAGACGTAAATTAGACCTTTTACGGTTAAAATGATTGTCTTGTTCGCCGCGTGATATTTCAAATTACCGAGAGCAAGACAAAATACAATTTATTTGTATAAAGTTTGTAGGACATGTTATATATTAAGAAGATATATATTTGGATTTTAAAGTCCATGGATAATGTCATTCGGGATTTTTGTTTCTTTTTGGGCTAATCCTGTTTATGAATGACGGTAATATTCCATGTTACGAGCAAATTTTACGTCATCACCGATTAATTTGCATATTTCTTAAACACTGGTTAAAAAGTGAATATAAATAACGATCTAAAACTAATTTGACAAAATAAATTATCGACTGTCTAGTGTCTTTTTACTTCGCACCACTATCTAAGGCCCGTATTAATAAACCAATCTCAGTTCTGAGTAGGCTCTTAAGTAACCACATAAGATACTGAAACTATATAGTTCAGTATCTTATGTGGTTACTTAAGAGCCTACTCAGAACTGAGATTGGTTTATTAATACGGGCCTAAGACCTAGGACAAGGCCTATCGTGTAATAAAGGTACAAGAGATGATGAAATAGATTGTATCATTTAGCGGAATGTTGTGCAGCTGCGTGCACCATGTTCCTCGGCACCACCACGAAGCGCCGGCCGTTCAGCAGCGCCAGCCCCTGCGGCAGCGCGGGGCGGGGGGCGCGGGGGGCACGCGGCGCGGGCGGCGGGGGCGGGGGCGGGGCCGGCGCGGGGGGCGGGGGCGCGCCCGCCACGGCCCACACACGCTCGCCGTCCGGCGTGCCGCCCGCCACCTGCCGGCACACCACTAAGTTACTCATGGACTTTCAATCTACTCGAAACACACGCAGAACATCGCTTTTACACTGTATCAAATCGTATCTATGTATTGATTTAGAATATCGGATATCGTACAGTATAACACAAGAAATAAAGCGCATCGTGCATCTTCGTTCGCGCAGATACGAACACACGATTGCCGACGACAACCCAAGCTAAATCAATTTATAATCAACCTTATGTAATGCCCTAAGATGTAAAAATTGACTGCCGTGCCGTCTATTTCTATTTCGCTCACTGACTGAAGGTGACATCGATGGAGCAGCGACGATGCTTTCTGATTGGTTGATCAATTTCCCGCGTATTTAATTGTGTCAACTGCGCAAGTACATCGGTGAGACATATAAGTTGTGTCGTACTGTACCTATATACTATTATGTTTGTTTCAAATCTGCGGTATTCTGAAACAAGTGTTACTGTGTATACTATTATTTTTTACGGTTCGGTTTTGTTCGATATAGACACTGTATTTTGATATCAGTTGATAATAATTTTGAATCTAGTACTGTACGGTTCATTGACGTACATTTTTCTGGTTACGTTGTAACCTACTTTCGGCCCGCTATGCGCGTCTAAATTAATATTACAACTAATATAAAGCAATAATAACGATTTAATATAGTGTACTTATTACTCTGTGACTATCAACACCGGAGAGAAAGAATTGCCTTTTACTTCATAACTGTAACTTTAACTAATAAACGTAACTTGACATAGATATAAGATACAATATGGTATTATTGTGTTGTTCTGTGACACATACCAACATTACCAACGCTTTATAGATATCGGATATATAAATTTTGTGCCGTCCGATACATAACAATTCAAAGCGAGAGATTGTGTATGAAACTGCCGATGCTTCTACCTATGGGTATTTCAGGCATCACTAACCTTCATCCTAAGCAGCACCCGCTTGTCGCGCGGCACCTTGGCCGGCACCGGCAAGGGACCAGGCACGCGTCTCGGCACCGGCGTGTGTATTGGCACCGGTACCGGTACTGGCACGGGCACCGGTAATGGCACCGGTACGGGCAAGTTAGAGGTCGTCACGCCGGACTTGTGCATCAGAGGTGGAGGCTCTAGCGGCGGTGATGATGATTTGCGACAGTTCTGTAAATAAATTTAATAGTGATACAGCAACACGCACCAAAATCTGTTCATTTGTTTAAAAGTCAAATATATAATATTATGCTCTGTAGGTTACTCTATCACGCACGGCGTATGGACGCGTGGGGCATGTGAGACTAACCATTCCTGAACATTTACGAACATAGCACATCGACGCTGCGGGCGGCAAGCCGTCGTCGATCGCAGGCGGCGTATGAACATAAATCGTAACTACAACAAAGGGTAGCCACCCTTATTGCCCGAAAAATTTACGCCATCCTTTATATTTTCTGTGTTACCTTACAGAGGAAGGGGTCGGGCGGCTGCGCGAGCGTGTAGCCGGCGCACACGGGGTGGTACAGGCACAGGCACGCCGCGCACGACAGCGAGCACGGCTGTATGTTACCTTACAGAGGAAGGGGTCGGGCGGCTGCGCGAGCGTGTAGCCGGCGCACACGGGGTGGTACAGGCACAGGCACGCCGCGCACGACAGCGAGCACGGCTGTATGTTACCTTACAGAGGAAGGGGTCGGGCGGCTGCGCGAGCGTGTAGCCGGCGCACACGGGGTGGTACAGGCACAGGCACGCCGCGCACGACAGCGAGCACGGCTGTATGTTACCTTACAGAGGAAGGGGTCGGGCGGCTGCGCGAGCGTGTAGCCGGCGCACACGGGGTGGTACAGGCACAGGCACGCCGCGCACGACAGCGAGCACGGCTGTATGTTACCTTACAGAGGAAGGGGTCGGGCGGCTGCGCGAGCGTGTAGCCGGCGCACACGGGGTGGTACAGGCACAGGCACGCCGCGCACGACAGCGAGCACGGCTGTATGTTACCTTACAGAGGAAGGGGTCGGGCGGCTGCGCGAGCGTGTAGCCGGCGCACACGGGGTGGTACAGGCACAGGCACGCCGCGCACGACAGCGAGCACGGCTGTATGTTACCTTACAGAGGAAGGGGTCGGGCGGCTGCGCGAGCGTGTAGCCGGCGCACACGGGGTGGTACAGGCACAGGCACGCCGCGCACGACAGCGAGCACGGCTGTATGTTACCTTACAGAGGAAGGGGTCGGGCGGCTGCGCGAGCGTGTAGCCGGCGCACACGGGGTGGTACAGGCACAGGCACGCCGCGCACGACAGCGAGCACGGCTGTATGTTACCTTACAGAGGAAGGGGTCGGGCGGCTGCGCGAGCGTGTAGCCGGCGCACACGGGGTGGTACAGGCACAGGCACGCCGCGCACGACAGCGAGCACGGCTGTATGTTACCTTACAGAGGAAGGGGTCGGGCGGCTGCGCGAGCGTGTAGCCGGCGCACACGGGGTGGTACAGGCACAGGCACGCCGCGCACGACAGCGAGCACGGCTGTATGTTACCTTACAGAGGAAGGGGTCGGGCGGCTGCGCGAGCGTGTAGCCGGCGCACACGGGGTGGTACAGGCACAGGCACGCCGCGCACGACAGCGAGCACGGCTGTATGTTACCTTACAGAGGAAGGGGTCGGGCGGCTGCGCGAGCGTGTAGCCGGCGCACACGGGGTGGTACAGGCACAGGCACGCCGCGCACGACAGCGAGCACGGCTGTATGTTACCTTACAGAGGAAGGGGTCGGGCGGCTGCGCGAGCGTGTAGCCGGCGCACACGGGGTGGTACAGGCACAGGCACGCCGCGCACGACAGCGAGCACGGCTGTATGTTACCTTACAGAGGAAGGGGTCGGGCGGCTGCGCGAGCGTGTAGCCGGCGCACACGGGGTGGTACAGGCACAGGCACGCCGCGCACGACAGCGAGCACGGCTGTATGTTACCTTACAGAGGAAGGGGTCGGGCGGCTGCGCGAGCGTGTAGCCGGCGCACACGGGGTGGTACAGGCACAGGCACGCCGCGCACGACAGCGAGCACGGCTGTATGTTACCTTACAGAGGAAGGGGTCGGGCGGCTGCGCGAGCGTGTAGCCGGCGCACACGGGGTGGTACAGGCACAGGCACGCCGCGCACGACAGCGAGCACGGCTGTATGTTACCTTACAGAGGAAGGGGTCGGGCGGCTGCGCGAGCGTGTAGCCGGCGCACACGGGGTGGTACAGGCACAGGCACGCCGCGCACGACAGCGAGCACGGCTGTATGTTACCTTACAGAGGAAGGGGTCGGGCGGCTGCGCGAGCGTGTAGCCGGCGCACACGGGGTGGTACAGGCACAGGCACGCCGCGCACGACAGCGAGCACGGCTGTATGTTACCTTACAGAGGAAGGGGTCGGGCGGCTGCGCGAGCGTGTAGCCGGCGCACACGGGGTGGTACAGGCACAGGCACGCCGCGCACGACAGCGAGCACGGCTGTATGTTACCTTACAGAGGAAGGGGTCGGGCGGCTGCGCGAGCGTGTAGCCGGCGCACACGGGGTGGTACAGGCACAGGCACGCCGCGCACGACAGCGAGCACGGCTGTATGTTACCTTACAGAGGAAGGGGTCGGGCGGCTGCGCGAGCGTGTAGCCGGCGCACACGGGGTGGTACAGGCACAGGCACGCCGCGCACGACAGCGAGCACGGCTGTATGTTACCTTACAGAGGAAGGGGTCGGGCGGCTGCGCGAGCGTGTAGCCGGCGCACACGGGGTGGTACAGGCACAGGCACGCCGCGCACGACAGCGAGCACGGCTGTATGTTACCTTACAGAGGAAGGGGTCGGGCGGCTGCGCGAGCGTGTAGCCGGCGCACACGGGGTGGTACAGGCACAGGCACGCCGCGCACGACAGCGAGCACGGCTGTATGTTACCTTACAGAGGAAGGGGTCGGGCGGCTGCGCGAGCGTGTAGCCGGCGCACACGGGGTGGTACAGGCACAGGCACGCCGCGCACGACAGCGAGCACGGCTGTATGTTACCTTACAGAGGAAGGGGTCGGGCGGCTGCGCGAGCGTGTAGCCGGCGCACACGGGGTGGTACAGGCACAGGCACGCCGCGCACGACAGCGAGCACGGCTGTATGTTACCTTACAGAGGAAGGGGTCGGGCGGCTGCGCGAGCGTGTAGCCGGCGCACACGGGGTGGTACAGGCACAGGCACGCCGCGCACGACAGCGAGCACGGCTGTATGTTACCTTACAGAGGAAGGGGTCGGGCGGCTGCGCGAGCGTGTAGCCGGCGCACACGGGGTGGTACAGGCACAGGCACGCCGCGCACGACAGCGAGCACGGCTGTATGTTACCTTACAGAGGAAGGGGTCGGGCGGCTGCGCGAGCGTGTAGCCGGCGCACACGGGGTGGTACAGGCACAGGCACGCCGCGCACGACAGCGAGCACGGCTGTATGTTACCTTACAGAGGAAGGGGTCGGGCGGCTGCGCGAGCGTGTAGCCGGCGCACACGGGGTGGTACAGGCACAGGCACGCCGCGCACGACAGCGAGCACGGCTGTATGTTACCTTACAGAGGAAGGGGTCGGGCGGCTGCGCGAGCGTGTAGCCGGCGCACACGGGGTGGTACAGGCACAGGCACGCCGCGCACGACAGCGAGCACGGCTGTATGTTACCTTACAGAGGAAGGGGTCGGGCGGCTGCGCGAGCGTGTAGCCGGCGCACACGGGGTGGTACAGGCACAGGCACGCCGCGCACGACAGCGAGCACGGCTGTATGTTACCTTACAGAGGAAGGGGTCGGGCGGCTGCGCGAGCGTGTAGCCGGCGCACACGGGGTGGTACAGGCACAGGCACGCCGCGCACGACAGCGAGCACGGCTGTATGTTACCTTACAGAGGAAGGGGTCGGGCGGCTGCGCGAGCGTGTAGCCGGCGCACACGGGGTGGTACAGGCACAGGCACGCCGCGCACGACAGCGAGCACGGCTGTATGTTACCTTACAGAGGAAGGGGTCGGGCGGCTGCGCGAGCGTGTAGCCGGCGCACACGGGGTGGTACAGGCACAGGCACGCCGCGCACGACAGCGAGCACGGCTGTATGTTACCTTACAGAGGAAGGGGTCGGGCGGCTGCGCGAGCGTGTAGCCGGCGCACACGGGGTGGTACAGGCACAGGCACGCCGCGCACGACAGCGAGCACGGCTGTATGTTACCTTACAGAGGAAGGGGTCGGGCGGCTGCGCGAGCGTGTAGCCGGCGCACACGGGGTGGTACAGGCACAGGCACGCCGCGCACGACAGCGAGCACGGCTGTATGTTACCTTACAGAGGAAGGGGTCGGGCGGCTGCGCGAGCGTGTAGCCGGCGCACACGGGGTGGTACAGGCACAGGCACGCCGCGCACGACAGCGAGCACGGCTGTATGTTACCTTACAGAGGAAGGGGTCGGGCGGCTGCGCGAGCGTGTAGCCGGCGCACACGGGGTGGTACAGGCACAGGCACGCCGCGCACGACAGCGAGCACGGCTGTATGTTACCTTACAGAGGAAGGGGTCGGGCGGCTGCGCGAGCGTGTAGCCGGCGCACACGGGGTGGTACAGGCACAGGCACGCCGCGCACGACAGCGAGCACGGCTGTATGTTACCTTACAGAGGAAGGGGTCGGGCGGCTGCGCGAGCGTGTAGCCGGCGCACACGGGGTGGTACAGGCACAGGCACGCCGCGCACGACAGCGAGCACGGCTGTATGTTACCTTACAGAGGAAGGGGTCGGGCGGCTGCGCGAGCGTGTAGCCGGCGCACACGGGGTGGTACAGGCACAGGCACGCCGCGCACGACAGCGAGCACGGCTGTATGTTACCTTACAGAGGAAGGGGTCGGGCGGCTGCGCGAGCGTGTAGCCGGCGCACACGGGGTGGTACAGGCACAGGCACGCCGCGCACGACAGCGAGCACGGCTGTATGTTACCTTACAGAGGAAGGGGTCGGGCGGCTGCGCGAGCGTGTAGCCGGCGCACACGGGGTGGTACAGGCACAGGCACGCCGCGCACGACAGCGAGCACGGCTGTATGTTACCTTACAGAGGAAGGGGTCGGGCGGCTGCGCGAGCGTGTAGCCGGCGCACACGGGGTGGTACAGGCACAGGCACGCCGCGCACGACAGCGAGCACGGCTGTATGTTACCTTACAGAGGAAGGGGTCGGGCGGCTGCGCGAGCGTGTAGCCGGCGCACACGGGGTGGTACAGGCACAGGCACGCCGCGCACGACAGCGAGCACGGCTGTATGTTACCTTACAGAGGAAGGGGTCGGGCGGCTGCGCGAGCGTGTAGCCGGCGCACACGGGGTGGTACAGGCACAGGCACGCCGCGCACGACAGCGAGCACGGCTGTATGTTACCTTACAGAGGAAGGGGTCGGGCGGCTGCGCGAGCGTGTAGCCGGCGCACACGGGGTGGTACAGGCACAGGCACGCCGCGCACGACAGCGAGCACGGCTGTATGTTACCTTACAGAGGAAGGGGTCGGGCGGCTGCGCGAGCGTGTAGCCGGCGCACACGGGGTGGTACAGGCACAGGCACGCCGCGCACGACAGCGAGCACGGCTGTATGTTACCTTACAGAGGAAGGGGTCGGGCGGCTGCGCGAGCGTGTAGCCGGCGCACACGGGGTGGTACAGGCACAGGCACGCCGCGCACGACAGCGAGCACGGCTGTATGTTACCTTACAGAGGAAGGGGTCGGGCGGCTGCGCGAGCGTGTAGCCGGCGCACACGGGGTGGTACAGGCACAGGCACGCCGCGCACGACAGCGAGCACGGCTGTATGTTACCTTACAGAGGAAGGGGTCGGGCGGCTGCGCGAGCGTGTAGCCGGCGCACACGGGGTGGTACAGGCACAGGCACGCCGCGCACGACAGCGAGCACGGCTGTATGTTACCTTACAGAGGAAGGGGTCGGGCGGCTGCGCGAGCGTGTAGCCGGCGCACACGGGGTGGTACAGGCACAGGCACGCCGCGCACGACAGCGAGCACGGCTGTATGTTACCTTACAGAGGAAGGGGTCGGGCGGCTGCGCGAGCGTGTAGCCGGCGCACACGGGGTGGTACAGGCACAGGCACGCCGCGCACGACAGCGAGCACGGCTGTATGTTACCTTACAGAGGAAGGGGTCGGGCGGCTGCGCGAGCGTGTAGCCGGCGCACACGGGGTGGTACAGGCACAGGCACGCCGCGCACGACAGCGAGCACGGCTGTATGTTACCTTACAGAGGAAGGGGTCGGGCGGCTGCGCGAGCGTGTAGCCGGCGCACACGGGGTGGTACAGGCACAGGCACGCCGCGCACGACAGCGAGCACGGCTGTATGTTACCTTACAGAGGAAGGGGTCGGGCGGCTGCGCGAGCGTGTAGCCGGCGCACACGGGGTGGTACAGGCACAGGCACGCCGCGCACGACAGCGAGCACGGCTGTATGTTACCTTACAGAGGAAGGGGTCGGGCGGCTGCGCGAGCGTGTAGCCGGCGCACACGGGGTGGTACAGGCACAGGCACGCCACGCACGACAGCGAGCACGGCTGTATGTTACCTTACAGAGGAAGGGGTCGGGCGGCTGCGCGAGCGTGTAGCCGGCGCACACGGGGTGGTACAGGCACAGGCACGCCGCGCACGACAGCGAGCACGGCTGTATGTTACCTTACAGAGGAAGGGGTCGGGCGGCTGCGCGAGCGTGTAGCCGGCGCACACGGGGTGGTACAGGCACAGGCACGCCGCGCACGACAGCGAGCACGGCTGTATGTTACCTTACAGAGGAAGGGGTCGGGCGGCTGCGCGAGCGTGTAGCCGGCGCACACGGGGTGGTACAGGCACAGGCACGCCGCGCACGACAGCGAGCACGGCTGTATGTTACCTTACAGAGGAAGGGGTCGGGCGGCTGCGCGAGCGTGTAGCCGGCGCACACGGGGTGGTACAGGCACAGGCACGCCGCGCACGACAGCGAGCACGGCTGTATGTTACCTTACAGAGGAAGGGGTCGGGCGGCTGCGCGAGCGTGTAGCCGGCGCACACGGGGTGGTACAGGCACAGGCACGCCGCGCACGACAGCGAGCACGGCTGTATGTTACCTTACAGAGGAAGGGGTCGGGCGGCTGCGCGAGCGTGTAGCCGGCGCACACGGGGTGGTACAGGCACAGGCACGCCGCGCACGACAGCGAGCACGGCTGTATGTTACCTTACAGAGGAAGGGGTCGGGCGGCTGCGCGAGCGTGTAGCCGGCGCACACGGGGTGGTACAGGCACAGGCACGCCGCGCACGACAGCGAGCACGGCTGTATGTTACCTTACAGAGGAAGGGGTCGGGCGGCTGCGCGAGCGTGTAGCCGGCGCACACGGGGTGGTACAGGCACAGGCACGCCGCGCACGACAGCGAGCACGGCTGTATGTTACCTTACAGAGGAAGGGGTCGGGCGGCTGCGCGAGCGTGTAGCCGGCGCACACGGGGTGGTACAGGCACAGGCACGCCGCGCACGACAGCGAGCACGGCTGTATGTTACCTTACAGAGGAAGGGGTCGGGCGGCTGCGCGAGCGTGTAGCCGGCGCACACGGGGTGGTACAGGCACAGGCACGCCGCGCACGACAGCGAGCACGGCTGTATGTTACCTTACAGAGGAAGGGGTCGGGCGGCTGCGCGAGCGTGTAGCCGGCGCACACGGGGTGGTACAGGCACAGGCACGCCGCGCACGACAGCGAGCACGGCTGTATGTTACCTTACAGAGGAAGGGGTCGGGCGGCTGCGCGAGCGTGTAGCCGGCGCACACGGGGTGGTACAGGCACAGGCACGCCGCGCACGACAGCGAGCACGGCTGTATGTTACCTTACAGAGGAAGGGGTCGGGCGGCTGCGCGAGCGTGTAGCCGGCGCACACGGGGTGGTACAGGCACAGGCACGCCGCGCACGACAGCGAGCACGGCTGTATGTTACCTTACAGAGGAAGGGGTCGGGCGGCTGCGCGAGCGTGTAGCCGGCGCACACGGGGTGGTACAGGCACAGGCACGCCGCGCACGACAGCGAGCACGGCTGTATGTTACCTTACAGAGGAAGGGGTCGGGCGGCTGCGCGAGCGTGTAGCCGGCGCACACGGGGTGGTACAGGCACAGGCACGCCGCGCACGACAGCGACGGCACCGCACCGCGCCCGCACGACATCGAGCACGGCTGTACTAGTTCACGACTCGGTTGATCCACGTGCTGTCTCGACATTGGGCAGAAACACAGGATTAGCTAAATACGTAAAGCCGGACCACGCAGGTGATAGTAACTCCAGTGATGGCAAAAAAAAACTTACATAAACATTATAAATTGAACTGAATTCTACTTTTGAATGTAAAGTACATATTGATTACTGCGACCGCATTCCATAAGAATTTTATTTTTAACTCACTTCCATGTTTATATTTTAATTGGAGTAAGTTTGCCGTATGATCCGATCTGCGGTCTGAGACGTACCCGGACAATCCCTGTACGTGTGAGTTCGCTGTTGTATGTGAACGAGTGGACGAGCGCGAGTGATACGAGGCGCGTCATGTGTGACACGTACGCAACACTGGCGCACGCGCATCATTTATTTTCATGTTATTTTTGTTTTTAACTGTGCATCGTATTCTTTTTACTGTAATGTTGTACATGTAAAGTTGATTAAATAAATAAATTACCCGCGCTTAACTTACTGTAAGTTTGCGGGCGTGCGGCGAGCGTTTTTACGAACACACATGCCTGGCAGTGTACACTTTTGTGTGTAATTATATTCTTTGAATTTTAGACGGGCGTATATATGATGGTTGAGTCATGTGCTTTTCTTTTCACTTCAGTGTATAATTATATCAATAAATTGCTCGAGATGTAAAAGGACCGAGTAAATGAGTGAATGTAAGTAGCATGTAGTGTACTCACGGGGGCGAGGTGCGCGGGGGCGGGCGGCGCGGGGTGCGGGCGGCCCTGCAGCGGCGGCGGGGGCGGGGGGGGCGGCCTGGCCGACAGCGCACTACACTCGCCTCCGCTCAGTACCCGCCGGGAGGGGCAATTGCGCCAGTCAATTAGCCCTCCAGGTTCAGTGGGTGGACGGTTCACGACCCATGTCACCGACAAATGAAGCAAAAACAGCCGTTTATAAAGAACTTTCATATCGGTAAACGGCTGTTTTACGTTCATCATTTTTAATAATTTGTCGGTTAACATGGTCTTTAGTGATATAATCCAAGCTTACTTATGCATGATATTAATTAATTTTCAAGTGAAGGATATGCATTATTAATTGTATCTTTTCTTTAAAAGTCTACAATAAGCATTACAGCGAAATTAAAATACACACGTACAACTCTTAAAAATTACAATGTGTCATTGTAATTTTTAAGAATTGTATGTGGATAATATTGTTTTCAGATGCGCTTAAGCCGAAAAGGTCGGTTTCTGTATCTAATAGGCTAGCAGTAACAGTATTATCAGCCTATCTACTTATGAGCAAAGGCTAGTTAATAGGCAAAAATTTGATCAAATTTCGCCGGAATGCAGTTAAATTTAATGAAGCATGGATTATATCACATCGATAAATTTTACAACAAAAATCTTTGAAAACTGATTGTCAAATCAGTTATCAGAGCACACAATATAACATAAAAACGGTACATAACAAAAATAACAATAACACCCTAACATGTTTTAGATAGTAAAGGAATGTATCAAACGTTTAAAATCAGTACGAAGATTGGACGTCATAAAAAATCGCGCTTACATACTAACATACAAAATATATACTATAGTCGATTTTGTAATATCTTCCGACAATGTAAACAAAACTATATTGTGGAATTATCCGATAAACACTAACTTTTCATAGGTCGGAAAAAGGGTAAAAATAAATTCAATAGTCAACATTGAGGCCCTCATATACGGGACGATTTAATCTGCCTGAAACGACTGACATAACGACAAATCGTTCCATGAACGCGGGGCATTATGTTTGATCGCAAAAAATAAGTTTTATAACAGAATAATTTCTCAATATTATTTTATTTGCATTATAAACGATTATAAACACATCCACTGCGGAAAAAACACTTTAAGTACTATAATTGTGACAATATCACGAGCGCGCGTCATGCGACTTTATGAGATATGTATTGGCGTATTCAAGACTTTCTAAGGTGTATCTTCACAGTGACTATGTTAAAAGTGTATATAAGTATTGGTACCTCGGTTTCTTCCAGGCGGCGCTGTTGTTGTTGTCTGCGTTGTTGGGAGTGGTCGGCGTTGGTTGTTGTTGCGGCGGTTTCTTCTGTTGTTTGGCGGGCGGGGTGGGCGCGGAAGGCGGCGCGCTGTTGCTTAGACGGGAACCCACTGACTTTACCTGCTCAAGATAAATTTTATATTTTTTATACGTTGAAAGAAAAGGGTATGACAAAACAACAACTTAATTGAGGCTAATTGTATCTGTAACAAGACTACGCTCCTAGCTAAATGTTAGCGGTAGAATTAGACAATTCAGTCAGTCCATTGCAGTTTACTGCTGATGCAATGATTACTTTATTTCAACGGGATAAAGTTTATTTTTCCTAATGGTTTTGTAACAAAGCGGCACCGCCGCTGAATATAAATAGGCCCTTAAACTTACTGTGAATTTAATAGATATTATATCGATATAAAGACAACTTAATGGTTCAGCTACGTTGTCATAGATGGCGTTATTACTAATAAAGCCATCTCGTTCAAAGGGACATAAATGGCGCTGTGCTTCACAACCAGGCTGCGATGGACCGACTTGTCTATTTCTCCCTTTCCACGTACGAACAGTGTTCAAACACTCCGTTCTCCAACTTCCACACCCAGTCTATCCTGATATGTTCAATATTGTCGCACGGGCGTAACTACAATGTCGGGTTAGTACCTTAATTTTGGCAGGCGGTGACTTGTTGGTGACGGCGGACGGCGCGTGCGGGGCGGGCGGCGCGGGGTCGGGGCTGGCGCCCTTGGGCTGCTTGGGCTTGGGCGTGCGCTTGCCCTCCAGCGGCGCCGCCGGGGCCGCCGCGATGGGGGACTCCACGCGACGGATCAGCTTCGCGTCTCTGGGAACCACGGGGCAATGGAAATATAGATTCCATTAATATTTTTGCTGACGTAAGCCAGAATGTTTTTAGTAAAAAAGACCATGATATTTATTAATGAAGCCAGCGACACAAATTGTGATTATTATAGAAAGATTTTTTATGAAATAAACCTTGCAAATATCATTCGTTTTGTAATTATTTCATATAGCGTTAATTTTATCAACTGATGACGTTAAGAGCAATAATTATCTTCTTTAATAAATTGTTTTTAAAATTACAAGAAGTTCATCTACTTCTGTCGTTGACTACAAAATGCTACCTTATGACTTCCTTGTCGGGGTCATCAACACCGAGCGGTTCTTTGAAGAAGGAGAAGTTATCCAACGTGAGTCCAGTACCAGCCAAATGTTCTCCGACCTGGAACAAATAAATACAATATTTTAGACCATAATGATATAAGAAATAAATGGATACACATCAAGTTTACTAGCTTATGTTAATTATGAAGTAAACAGAGTGGGTTTTATATCTATGGGAGATAGATATGTTTTGAATATTGTGAGAAGCTGTGTATCTTAATAAATATATCATCGCGCACCGCTAGTGCGGCACATTTACCAGAGGTACAACTTGCGGGTACCGCGGGCTGCCGCGCGGCCTTAAATTTAAAATGCTGCCATGAAATAGGTCATAGGGATACTACTATGTCCATTACATTGGGTCCGAGCCAAAAGAGATCCAAAACGAAAAAAGAGTTCCAATCGCGCGCCAGTCTTTATTTTGTCAACCGTCAGAATACACGTCAAAAATGCTGTGCTGTATTGTGAAAAAGTTGAACAGGCTATTTGAATGAATTGTCGCAAGTAAAATAAAGCTGTTTACTAATGACGATACGGTTTGAATTAGGATGTTATAGCTTTTATATTTCTTTAAATGTATTCTACGCTTATATAGGTTGACTCGGGACACATTTTTCGTGGGTTTTGTTCTAAACCCACCGTCGATTGTAGTAGCAGGTCAATGAATGCTGCGTAATTTTTAGCACTGAAACTGTTCGCCACTTCGCTGCCATCAGTAAAATTGAACCTCAGAGTTCCTTAGATGATTACCTCTCTAGTGGACCTTAGCTTCTTGCCGAGCGGCGTGTAGTAGTATATGTCGGCGTTGCGCCGCGAGTGCGCGTCGAGGGCGGCGCGGTACACCAGCTCGCGCTTCCAGCCGCGCTCCAGCGGCACGCGCAGCGCGGGCGCCGACATCTCGGTGGTGGCGCGGCGGCCGCCTCGCTGCGCTGGCGACGACGTCGTACTGGCCTGCTTAACAACAAATATTAATGGTATATGCTTTAGAGACCTCAATTACAAAAACTAGTCGACCATTCCCGACTTATTCCGTACGTAAATTATATAAAAAAAAATCATATCTTATATAGAAAGATTTTTTTTAAATTACATAATTTATGTTTTTTTTTATCTTTTTAAGTAATTATCATGCAACCATCTGCCTTTAACTATAATTTATTAGAATTTACGAGACCTAATATCATATTTAACTAATTATATGTGGGTGCATGCATGTCCCTTTCAGATTCAAAGATAATTAAATAATAAATATGAATACTGTTCCCACAACCTACAAAATAGGGAGCTAACGACAAATACCTTTCATTGCTAAAATAAAAAAGTAAGGCTGCCACCTTCTAACCTCAATAAAACATGCATAATTTATTATGATATTTATATTAAAATTATGAGAAAGTTCGAACCTTTTTGAGCTTGTTTTCAACCTCAATGCGAAAGGCTGGCTAGATAAAAAAAATTACGTGTAAGAGAGTTAGTAACAAGCAACTTATTATATTCCAGGCCTATTGCGCATGCTAAGGAACTTTGTGATAATGACGATAGGTAACCAGGTCGATAGTCATCGTACTAATTCGGCCGACCCTCCTACAGTCCGCTTTCTCTTTCTTTATCCTATCAGTTTAAACTCTAGTTAAGTTACAAACTAACATAAATCTGGAATTATTGTCAAGACTTACTCAATAGTCATAGCTAACCATACAAAATACTGCTAATTCTGACACAATTTCTACGCATTAGCAATCGGCCCGGTTTAACACTTATTCAAATATAGCCTATATATTCTCTGCAGCTATGGGCAGCGAAAATCGAGTAGATATTATGCTCTCAACGTAAAATTAGACCGCAAATTCACACCGGAGCGTGCCGGGGGCGGTTCAAGCGTCGTACTGAGCGTGCACAGTCTCGTGCAATGTAAGTAAAAAGTTGTGAAAGAAAAACCAATACTCACATCAGTAGCTCCATCGCCATCAGATCTTGAAGACAGTGCTGATGATGGACGGGATCCATCTGCAACAACATTATTTCAAAATCTTATTTATTATTTATTTATTTTATTTATTTATGTACACACAAGGAAACATGGTAATAAAAATGTTACAGACAAATGAGCACAATGGAACTACTTATTTCTAAAGAAATTTCTTCCAGTAGTCCCGCGATTGGAAATAAGGATGATAGACACGTAGACACATTGTGTAAAAATTACAAAGTAATAATAGTTAATAGTTTATTTTATGAAAAAATTAAAAAAATCGGAATAATTTTACAATAAAAGAACAGATAGATTTATTAGCACAGGAATAAAGAAAGTGGCTCAGACAGAGAGGCCTATAGTCGGCACAGGGTAGATTCAGATTGGGTGGTGATAAATAACATTCTCAAAGTCCGAAATAAGTTGCTAATTCTACTACTAAATACTCAAACACATCTCAAGTTTAAGTTGCCGTTAATTTTAGTGTTGTCACTGTCACTTTAAGGTGGACAGTAGAGACAGAATGACTCTTAAGAGCGTCTTAAAATTAAGTTGTGTTTGGCGGTCAAACTCGGAAATAAGTTGCAAATTCTACTACCAGAGACAAGACTGGGTGATGATGAATAACATTGAATAACAGACTCAAAGCACGAAATAACTTGCAGATTACTAATAAGAGACAAAAGCCAGGAAAAACGTTACAGTATGACTACCACGTGACTGCGATTTTGGGAAGTGGCAAGCTCTTGCGTCTCTAAAAAGGATTCATAATTTAACGGATTCATAATTTAACTGTATGTTAAGCCTTTGGATTTACAACAAAAAGTTCAGTTTAACATTCATAGATTTCTTGCTAGAATAATTTTTCCTTTATTTATAACAAAAAGAAAAAATCTCATGGACATGTGCATTCTCCATAAACTCACCTACGGAATGCAGAATGCGGTTTTCACCATCAGTTAGATAATTTTTCACGGAAGGTTTATATGAATAATACTTTCATATTTAATGTAAGCATAGTGAAGAAATTGCACCCGAGCGAAGCAGGGAGTGGGTCGCTAGTAAAATCTATCTTAAAAAAGTTATTTGAGGGTCAAAGACACTATGATCTTAATTGATACAAATCTTGCGAATCTTAAATTACAAAATGATTAATTTGAAAGCTGTTATAAATAATTACTTTATTCTCGTCAATAGGATGTTTCGACACTTGCAGACAGCGTGCAATTTCTGTTCAAGGTAGTCTGCGGTAGAAGGCTCTTATTACAAACAGCCATTATTTTTAAATGAATAAATAAAAGAAGAAATATAAAGTTTACTTAGGCTGGCCAGTTGCGTATATATCTCAACCTAACACTTAAATTAAATGATATTACCAGTGATCGGAATAGGTGGTGCTAATTCACCTAAACTTCGAGGCACAGAGACAAAAAGTGGAGACTTCCTTACAAAAAAAAAGGGAACAAAAATTGTCCCAGGTTTCGGGACATTACCTAAATACATTCAATAATTAATGTTATTAAGCTGTATTAATAACATTAATTATTGAATGTACTTAAGTAATGTCCCGAAAACGAATTTAATTGAAGTCAGGTTTTTGTTTCCCAGAATTGACAAAAATTATGTAGACATTTGTTATCATTGCTAATTATTAATCAGATTTTCTACATCCTAAGATAAAAAACGAATAAAGTTAGAAATCTAAATTAACGAGTCTTCTATTTTTTTAAATGATACAAAATATGTCTACTTATTTATTGTCAATTCTAGGAAACAAAAACCTATCAGTTAAATGTAAACCCTAATCAGTTAACTCACCGGTGTCTTTGCGGGGTCGTTTGGAAGCTCTAACGGGCGCGTGGGGCGTCGCCATCACGGTCCTCACCGGCACCAGGTCCTTGGTGGCTGCTGTCACCTCAGCCTCCAGCCGCTCTGAACATATAGACATACAATACATGATTACCACACACAGATATTTTCTTTCTTTGGAATGGATATATATTCATCTATCCAACTATACATATCATATTCAAATGAATTTATTATACCTCGTAAGGCCCAAGGCAAAATATAAGTGTTGCAAAGTACAAACCAATGTCCTCAACAGAGAACTAAAACAATTTTTTTTTTTTTTTTTTTTTATTGTCAAATATTTTATACCTCCATTTAAATGTATTTCTGCAAGTATTAACGCGATTTTATTTGTTCTTATGTGATCACATTAGGGTCTTTCTTACACTTTTATATCTATTCCGTTTGTCATCGGGTGATAACATTGATTAGATATAAATAAAATGAAAATTTTTTAATCTTTATTCAATCAAATGAACCGTTTAATCAATCTTAAATTCAATATTACATAATCAAAGAAAGGCCAATTTTAAAGAAAATAAAAACATAATCTTAATAAATATTCAAATGTAAGCAACGAAACATCAAAAAAATACAATGAAAATTCTACAAAATATAATTAACATTCTTAAAGAATTGTTTAATCAGCATTATTTTAGGAATCAATGATAATTTGGTATAAGATCACTACCACAATACCTCAGAAATTGCTACAAAGACTTTCATGCTTGATGAAAGTCTTTGTAGCAGTTGCGCGTACGTTTCATTCCAGCACTTTCCAGTCTTGTTGGACTATTAACTTTTGATTGTATAGTATCCTTACTCATATTTCAAAACTCGCTAGAAAAGGACTAATCACTGACTTAGAAATATTACAAAAAGCGCGCAAATTTTCAAAAATGTGAGCAAAAATTAAGTATGGTATCAGTTGATAACACTGGGCGATAATTCAATAGCAGTATTTTTTTGTGTGGGGCCAGAGTTCCTGAACGATTTTGTTCCCAACTGAGCCTTACGAGGACAAATATACAATATAATTAAATTCCATAAAATGCGTGAGTTTATTACATTTATTAAATTGATAAGTGGGGAAAATAAATAGCAAAATAAGTGATCTCATAATGATATTGTGCTTATTTTAATAGCAGTTAGTATACCTACTATTATAGGTACGTAGGTATTAAATAATCATAACTTAGATTCATAAAGACTACCACTAATAAAACCAAACCAAATAGCTAAGCAATTTGCTGGCTACGTTATGTGTCGCAGGTTCGATTCCCGCACGGAACAAACACAAGATATTTTTTTATTTAGTGCGCATAATTTGTAGTGATTCAGTCTCTGTTCCTAAATGCAACTGCAGTATTGGGATACACTTTAAAACAAAACGAAAATTCGACTTAGTATGGGGGGACGCATAATTTACTAGCGCAAGCCATACAAAATCAATTATTTATTTTGTTTTGGAGTCAATTTCAGTAATGCGGTTGCGTTTGGGAACGGACACTGAATCACATGCAAATTTTGCGCACTATATAAAAAATTATCCTGTATTTATATGACCTACAGATAATTGTTTCAGGTCTGGGTGTGTACATGTGAGATGTATTGTAAACTGTACCCACAATACAGAAGAAATCGTAGTATTCAAATGTTAAAAACAAGTATGTAGTACTTTTCCTCCAACATAGTTGCCGATATTGACCTTAGCTGTTGAAGAACATTAACAAAATCTGGCATATATTAATAGCATCCACCAAATCTTTGAAGATCTAAATCATAAAATCTAATATAGGGACACTGCTGACGCATTAGTTTTGTATACTCAGACGCAGGATTGTATTAGCGCGGCGCAGCAGTCGTCTCGCAACCACATAGATTGGTCGCAATTATTTTCTCAGTAGAGAAATACTTACAACGTAACTCAGAGGTTCCTTTCTCTGCAGGCCTAGCCGCCGGTAGCTTGGACCCTGTTCCCGATGCCGGTGGCCTACTACTCATTTATATTTTTAAATGTTTTTATTATTTACTTGTAAAATTATTTAAATATATGAAAAGTGTATTAAAATTTGAATAAAGGTCATAATAATAATAATAACTCACCCAAAATACGACAGTACTCAGCCGCCTTAATTTCCTGCTTGACTTCTTCAAACCCTTTGAACTCTTCATCAACAACATCGCTAAACGCTGCCGAAGCTCTCCGCTTGATCCCTCTCTTCCCATCTTCCTCTAGATTATGCTCAAATGTCTCTATTTCATCTTTGAAATCATCTTCTTCTTCCTTCTTTAAACCTAGATCGATTTCTAAGGAGTCTGATGGTATATCCAAGTCATCAGAACCTGGTTCTTCCTTCACTTCTGGTTTTTCTTCTATCATCGGTTTCAGTTCAGGGTCTGGAGCATCTGTGGAAGTGAGGTTGATTATTCTAGTGTTTAATTTTGTAATATAACTATTTATACCCTGCAACAATGGTGGAAGGAGGAGTTGTGGAGTCAAAGACTGGCCGATAATGTCAAAGGACTATGGCTGAGATTTATAGGGCATACTTTGACTTTGCTTTGGAATGAGGTATTTTCTTTATTGACTTATAGACTTTTTACTGACTTAGGTATTCTCAACACAATTTTAGCCTATTATGACTATAAATCTACTATAAAAGTATAAGCTTAGTAAAGTTTAAGCAACATCTGAGCAGTCTAAGTACGCTCAGTAGATCTCAGCCTAAAACACAAAGGAGTAGACAAATCATGGGAAGCCTATACTCAATTCAAATATATTTTATTTCATGTAAGTAAATCATTTTCATGCACTTATAAATGGTCAGACTTTAGTTGCAAAATATTGATTTCCAATGGAGAAGAATAGGTAAACAATTTTATTAATCATCAAATAAATCAAACACCTTTGATAATAATGTAGGATATTGATGACTATACACACACACATAAAGAAAGCATTTCTAACATGAAGAATTTTGGATTCACATTTCTCAGTATTTGGTGTTTATAGGCTGATACAAAGATGCACTTTTATTATAATTAAATAATTAAGTAACAATAATTAGCTCTAAAGTGTTTAATTGAGTTTAATGACTTTAGACCACTAAAGGTAACAATAGTGCGTAAGTACGCTGGTAATTATGACTAATGAGCAAATGAACCAAGTTCATAATGTACTGCTTCATAAATTAGAGCAAAACAGGGATGAATGGCGTAAAAGGGAGGAGAGTTATGCCCCGCAGAGCTAGAGCTGACAAAAGTTACAAATGACAATGATAATTTAAAGATTCTAGGGATGGGTGGAGGGATGTGTGGAGATATGTCAGTTGGTCATTCATCTTTGATTAAGAACAGAATAATATTAATTTCAAATCAACATAATATAGGCATTTGATGCATTGGTTAATAAATTAGCTATAAAGGAAATAAGCTTGGATAGCTACAATGTTTCTTTATTGAAAGTAACAAAGACAGCATCCAAAATGCAAGATAACTTATAAAATAACAGAGCTTGTGGAAATACTGACTCATAAGCCAAGTCACAAATACTGCTGGCAAGCATGAAAATGCTTTATTTTATTTCTTCCAATTAAAATGTACAAGATAAAGATATATTTATTTTGTAAAACATGAGTAAAACAGTACAAGTGCATAAGGTGTTAAGTTTGAGGAAGTGCTTACATGTTTTGCCATTAAAGGCATACAAAAACCAAAAAATTGACTTAATATCTAATAATAAATTCTAAGTTCATACAACATAGGAAACGAAATAATGTATAATACAGAGAACTGTCGCAGTCTAACCCAGGTTTAATATTTTAATTTATTAATTGTGATCATTCAAAAATTCTGATAAGCTGTAATAACACTTGGCTATGAGAAGTTTTTTAAGCTGTAGTTTAAAGAGTGTTGTGGGTAATTGTTTAATGGTTTTGGGGATTTTATTATATATTATTGGCACCAAACAAAATCTACAATAATTGATACAGCAAAGGATACAGAAATATTGTAATATTTTTTATTTGAACACTGGAGTGTAAACTATTTTGAGTATTTTATCTATCTTCTTTATTTATCTATCTTTGAGTATTTTATCATTTGAGTATTGATCTTAGACATCAGTCCCTTCCTGTGTGTACTGTATGCATATTTACCGCTTGTTGAATAGAAAGCATTTATTCAATAAATGACATCATACATGGTCAGTACAAAAACAATATAAAATTGAAACAGAGATCACAAAAAAACAAAAATAATAATAAGAAATAATAACAAACACGGATTAAAAATATACAGTTGATTTTACTGCACTGACAAGCACACCCATATCGAAAGGGCAGGGATGAGGGAAGGGAAGAGAAGGGGTGTTGGTTGCAGTAAAACTTGGGATTGCTTCTCAGCAGGCCTAAAAAGGCTACATGGAGCAATTCATATACAAATATCCATAGTAACTGTCAAACAGATGATCGCTGAACCTTACGCAAATGATAAGTTGTCAATTGAGTAGATTTTTTTAATTTGTGATGTGAACTATATTGTCATTTATCTAAAATGGCCTTTTTAGACCTGCTGGTCCGGCGAAGTGCTATTGGCATATTTTTTTTTTAAATATGAGCTCTAATATATCTCAATAGGCTTGTCCTTGTTACATAGGAATTAATAACAGCATTGGTAATATGTGAGTTTACAAAAATACACCTCTGCCTACCCCCTCGGGAAATATAGGCATGATGTACAGTTTGTACAAAGATAGTGAAATTGGTCTTCTTCTGTCAAGTTGGCACGAACCATCACATACAAATTGCTCATGTCGCGGACAGATTAGTCAGTCGGCAATAATGATACCGAGGCTAACTGCTCAGCGTGTACCAGACGATTTCATGTTTAGTCAGTCATGAAGGCTTTTAAATACTAAATACTGTTGAAGTTACAGCACTTCCTCTTTGTCATCTATATTGTTACTTGTATGGAAATACTTTCCTATATATGCATGATGGACCATTGATAATAAAGAAAGAATGCATAATGTTGGTACATCTAGTCATAAGATATATTGACATTAAAATTGTTCATATTATATGAATACATTCAAAAGGTCATATATGCCCTTTAAAAAAGCTCAGCAAGGTTATGATGTCACCCTCGCCTCCATGCAGAAACTGAGCCGATCATGAATTTCAATATAACAAGTGAAATGAGTTCGCTGCAGCATTACAAATACATTAGTGACTGCGTCTGATAATTACTGTCTAATTACCATTAAATTATGCTCTGTTGATATTCTAAATAGATAACTAGCTACAAAGCTTTGAAACGGTGAACTATTTATGTTTTACAAAAATATTCTAACAAAATTCAGATGTTTGACCCCAATCTACTGGGGAAACGTTGCAGCTGCAGTTTATAATGATGAAAAGCAAAAAAATATAGACGGAATGACGAAAAAGTATGTCGTGATGTTGGCACTTAGGTTATGTGAAAGTTTTGAATTACCTTCTGCCAAAGCCGAGGGCTCCTCGACTTCGGGAACTACAGGCTCACTCGGCTCCTCCGGCGCCACCCCCTCGGGCTCCGCTACCGTCGCCGTCGCTGCCTCATCGTTGGTCACTTTAGCTTCGTCTCCAGTTGTGTTATCAGACACCGCCATTTCCTCAGACATTGTCAAATACAACAATTTTTATCACAAGTCCACTGTCAAAATATATATGGCCACATAACAAGGCTGTTACGACACTCCGCCAGTGCTCGCGACGAATTATCACGAATTGTGCGCGTCACAACGTAGATTTCCCGCTATAATGGTCGCGAAAAAAACTTTAGCCTTATTGGCATACACATAACGTTCATACGTCACTTCTTTACGAGTCTTTGAACAGTTTTTATAAACGTATCCAACGCACCCAGATTTTTGTAGAACATGAACTGAATAGACGAAATTTTGATAAAATTTGCGTCCACTATCTAATTTCCAAAAGATTTAGAAAATGTCGATCATAAACAACATCCGCTCGCACGACGCCACAGTGATTGTCTCTGGTTTTTTTACTTTTTTAGTTCATTCTTCTGTTCCAATGACTAAAGAATCCTTCTGTTCATAATCTATGACATGAGCATATGAGAATGAATGTACAATGTAATTTAGTCGATTATGTTATCGAGATATACGAGGTGCATTCAATAAGTACCTAGCCTCATCGCCAGAGGGCGCTGTAGTTTCAAAAGAGTTTTACCACAGTGTAGCACATTCTTTTTAAATTCTTTTTTCAAATTTTCATTCCAATCCCTTCATTCATTTGTTTTATTTTGACAACTGGAAGCCAACGTGTCGATCGGTTTTACAAAAATGGAAAAAGAGCAATATCGTTCGGTGATTCGATTCCTATTTTTGGAAGGGAAAACGCGCATCGAAATCAAAGAGCGCTTGGATGCTGTGTACGGTGACTCTTCTCCATCGATGGCCACCGTCAAGAATTGGTTCAACGAGTTTGCACGTGGCCGTACGTCGGTTTTTGATGAACCACGTCCAGGTGCACCGAAAACAGCTGCTACGGAGGAAAACATTAAAAAAATCCATGATCTCGTATTGGCAGATCGCCGATTGAAGGTTCGGGAGCTAGCTGAGACTGTAGGCATTTCAGAAGGAACAGTGCATCATATTCTTCACGAGGAACTCGGCATGAGAAAGCTGTCGGCGCGATGGGTGCCGCGTTTACTCACACCAGAATAAAGCGCAACCGTGAGACCACATCGGAGACGTGTTTGGCGCTGTTTAAGCGGAATCCAGCGGAGTTTTTGCGTCGTTTTGTGACCGTCGATGAAACCTGGATCCACTGGTACACACCAGAGACCAAGGAGCAATCAAAACAATGGATCCAGACCGGGGAACGTGCTCCAAAGAAGGCGAAAACTGTAAAATCGGCCGGAAAAGTTATGGCCACCGTTTTCTGGGATTCACAAGGTGTGATCTACATCGATTACCTCGAGAAGGGTAAAACAATTACAGGGCTTTACTATGCCGATTTATAGGGCCGATTCGACGCCGAATTAAAGAAAAAACGACCCCATCTGGCGAAGAAAAAAGTGCTGTTTCACCACGACAACGCACCGGTTCACACGTCTGCCGTTGCCATGGCCAAATTGGTCGAATTACGCTACGAATTGCTGCCCCATCCACCGTATTCTCCAGATTTGGCCCCTTGTGACTTCTTTCTGTTTCCTAATCTGAAAAAATCACTCGCCGGGAATAGATATGGATCGAATGAGGAGGTCATCGCCGCCACGGAGGCCTATTTTGCAGAGTTTGACAAAAACTATTTTTCGGACGGATTAAAAAAGTTGGAGCATCGCTGGGCTAAGTGTATCGAACTAAAAGGAGACTATGTTGAAAAATAAATTCCCACTTTTCCAAAATTTTCGTTTACTTTTTGTAGGCTAAGTATTTATTGAATGACCCTCATAGTTTACTAAATTGATACAAAAAAAATTGATTTTGTTTTACTTAAACCCTTAGATTATGAATCTAAGTTTAAACCGATTGTACAATATTATGCAATAATGGCATTAATATGATTATACATAGATATAAATATAAGAAGAAGTTAAGTATGGAATCGGTAATTCGGTATAAAGCTTAGGTATAAAGAGATCTCCAATGGGTTATAAAATGGGAGAGACGGTAGACTAGTCTCTTTTGAGACTAGTCAGACGGCGAACCATCATATATATAACTCTTTGCGGCGGACAGCAGTCGTTCCATGTAAATTAAATGTTACAGAGCTTCGACTTAGAGCACAGTTAAAGCCAAAATTAGAGCAATACTCAAAGTCGCCGAAGACTATGGTCTCCGAGCTCAAAGTAGAAAGATGATGAGTCAGGGCCGACGTTAGGGCATTAAAAAATTGTATTTAATCACGGCTTTTCTAGTATGTGTCATACTACTAAATAGTTAAATATAATATGCACCGGACATAGGCCTCATCTCAACCTGAGAACGCTTTGATCCACGTCCGTTTACTCTATTAAAAGTTAATTGAATCACACACGTAGTGGCGTTAGCATGGTGTAAAAAGACAGTTGCCTATTGCTACTGCCTTTCTGTGTTATATAGAATTTGAGAACTGGCATAGAAAGATGCCGAGGCATCAGGGCCCTGATTCTGCTATTTCAATCGTTTCTCAATCGTGTCAGAATGTTTTCGTAATTGTGGGTTTCTACCATAGTTTCTACAAACTATAGAAAAAAAAAATAAAAAAAAATAGAATAATCTATAGAAAGACACTTAATAACTGGCAAATAACAGACTTTTGCTTCTATTACCTACGCAATAGAAGTGAAAATCGTTTAAACGACATTGTAGAAACCAACAATTACGAGATCATTCTGACACGATTGAGATACGATTAAAATAGCAGAATTAGGGCTTGTGTTAAATGAACAAAATATTGGATTTTCAAGTAAATTTTATTAACAATAATAAATCATCAAATACATACGCTTACATCTAGTGAACATGAAATAAATATCAAGAAATCGACCTTACACACATCGCTACCAAACAAAAAGGTTACAATACATTACAATGATACAAAATAAACGCTACACTATCTGTACGTGGAACGATCTTATTTCGTCTTTTGTATAAAATTAGCAGAGCAACAATATTTTATACAAATTCGGAGTGTTACACACAATTTCTTATTTACTAAGTAAATGAGAAAATTTGTTTACAATTTTGATTGTAGATGAACTTAAAACATATTCTCAAGTTTACTAATAGTAGTGGAAGTTTGTAAGAGTGGAGGCCTGAGTGCCAACAGTGGCAACACTAGGCTGATATTAAAACTTATTAAAAGGGATCTTCGATACATAATCCAAACATTACGCTGACTCCACAATCCTTTGCGTATACAGTTACACATAACTTATAACATGCATCGACTACAGTGCCGAGTGGATATATTATAATTTAATTATAGACGTAGCCAAGAGTACGAGGACACTGGGATCGATTTTGGGCATGTCACTTTATTTTTTTATTGAAACAGAAAGAAACAACCGATTATAGTCTTGTTAAGTGCCTTATTAAACACATAATCATATAAATTTTTTGGTACAATTAGTTCTTCAGCCTAAAAAGTAACTCAAAAAAATCACAACAAAATTACAAGAATTCTCTCCTACAAGTTGGTCCAAAATAGAACATACGAGTGAACACATTTTAATGCAGGACGTGTTGAGACAGGTGCGTTGAATCGATGGAAAATCGAAAATCAATCGTCACCAACTAGAACTGGCAGAGTAACAAATCGGTGGTCTGTGTTATCCACACTGGCTGAACGAGCGCGAACGAAAGCATCTCTTAAACGGGAGCGAAAGAGACGCTACCGTTTGAGTGAAAAAGAGAGATGCCTTCGTACGCGTCGATTAGGGTTTACCTACAGAATAAAAATTAAATTGATGTTTCTTTCGAGTGCCGCCATTTCAAATAAATTCATTGCTTTTGGTGTTGCCTTATTTAAGACAGCCACTTTTTTATTATTTTTTATATTTTAACCTTAATTTCAACTACGTTTGGCCCTGGTTACGTCGACTATGTTGGTGATTAGTTGCAGGTAGCGTCCGGGTGTCTCTCGAGGATCATGGCGACGCCCTGTCCTCCGGCAGCGCAGGCCGAGATGACTCCGAACTGGCCGTCTTCGCGCACCAGGCGGTGAGCTGTGTGCATCGCTAGACGGACCTGTGGAGTGTTATGGATGTTATTTATTTATTATATAGGTACACATAAACACACGCGGCTCGATTCTGATGACGTCATCCGCATTCTGCCCCAACAATTCTGCTATTCAGACCATATTAATCGTTAAGCGCGTTCGGCGCGTGTAAAATTCAAAGATCCGATAGCTCGAAGTGTAGGCTCTCACGATCGTGTTGAAGTTTATTACCAGAGTCTGGTGTTCATTACCATTTTGTAGCGCGGTAGACCCGCAGGGTGAACTTTTGGAGTGTTGAGACTTACCCCGGTGGCGGCGAAGGGATGTCCAATAGAGAGCGAGCCGCCCCACTTGTTCCACTTGTCCAGGTCGGGAGCACCCACCTGCACACAAATCATTACTTGTAAATTAAAAGACTTCTTACCTCTTATGCTAGACAGTGTTCAGAACGATCTAGAAGTTTGCCGCCAATTATACTATTAAGGGAATTTGCATGTATTTCTCTAGGTATATTTAGTTTATCGTAAACGAATTAAAAAAATTTGCACGAATAATTAAAAAAATATGACTTTCAAGTGTTCGTGCCAAAATAGTCCAGTGACATGACGTCATTGCATCGCTCGTTCATAGCGTGTGAATATGATTACCAAGGAAACGCGAAGGAGTGACTTCATAAACTCGATGATGGTGTTTTTTTTACATCCCTTTTCCCCACTACGATTTCTCCTGTATCGAGGGTGCGGTTTACAAACATACATCTCACATGCACACACACCCAGACCCGAAACTATCTGTAGATCATACAAATATTTGTTCCGTGGGGAAGAAAGCTAACCGCTTAGCCACTGCGCCAACCGTTTCGTCGAAATAACGTTCAGTTTTGCGTATAATTTTTTAATAAATCTTTAATTATAGCACTTTTCCCAATTTGTATTACCGATTTTTTTACACAATGTTGTATTATTATTTAGATGCATGTTCCCTACAAAAATGTTCCCTTACCTTAGTCTGACGGCCCAGGTATGTCTGGGCGAACCAGTCGGAGTCCATCGCCTTCAAGTTAGCCAGGATTTGACCCTGAAATGTTTCATATTGATAAAATATTCTCTTTGGAAGTTTACATGAATAAATAACATCGTTATCATATTCTGCCTAGGCGTTTTTCTCAACTGCGTTGGGATCGGCTCCCAGTCTAACCAGATGCGGCTGAATATTAGTATTTTACACGGAGCGACTGCTATCTGACCTCCGCCACCCAAAAGTCCCGTCAAAAACTCCCGACTCCAACTAGAAAAAGAGCTGTAACTTTTGAACGGCTGAATATTCATGAAACATAGCTAAGATGATACCCGATTAAACTAGCTTTCAATTTAAAAAACTGCATTGAAATTAGTCCATCTGTTTTGGAGCTACGATACCACAGACAGATATACACCAAAAACTTATAAGTAACACCTCTCTTTTTTGTCGGGGGTTAAAAATGGTATCGTTGACGTCACATTGACGTGTAGTTGCTCGCTCACCCACATAAACACAGACACACGATTAGTCTATGTTTTCGCGTTTTAGTCTACATTTGGCGCGAACCTTTTTAAGCGCTGAGCCGAAGTCCATTGTGTATTTGTGTTGTATGTCTATGGTTATAATGGGTAATATACGCGTTTTTATTACAGCGGGCTCTGAGCAAAAAGCGAGAATAATAACAAAGTCAAAGTCATAGAGATATCTTTGGGTACTCACAGCAAAAGCCTCGTGGATCTCCCAAGTGTCGATGTCGCTCATCTTGAGTCCAGCTTTGTCCAGGATCTTGGGGATGCCGTACGTGGGTCCCAACAGCAGCTGGTCAACGGGGTCCTATGGACGTGGAGCTGATATTAGTCGCGTGATCAAAGGACTCTCCTTCTAGTGCCCTTTGCACTTGGCACGTGAAATTGTGACACTTAGGTAGCAGTAGTGAAGAGTCCATACAACCCGATTCCCATCGGTTTCCCTTTAGGAATTGGTTAGTGCATAGACCAACGTAATATTATATTAATTATTCATCCAACTGACAAAAAAAGGCTTGTTATTCAGTTAGGTCGAGCTCTTCCAGACATGACTATATATACATTACAAGAGACGGTATGGATTTTTGTCTAGATACCTACGTAAAAAGTGATTAATTAATTATCAAAGACAGTTAAAAAATCACTTTCATATTTTTAAATGAAGTTTTTTTGTTAAAAAGACATGTGAAAATTGTTTTCTAATTAAGACATGTAAGAAAAACAGAGTAGGTATATATCATTGTCTCACCTGAGCGACGTACGTGAAGTCCCGCAGATACGCCTTGGGCTTCAGGCCGAGCTCCTTGGCCTTGGCCTCCGACATCACCAGGCAGGCCGACGCACCGTCAGTCTGTGGGGAGACACAGTTTTTAACATAAGGGGCCAGGGTCCAAAAATCACGAAATAACACGAGGGGCGAGGGGGGTGTAGTAAGATATCACGTGTATTTATTTTTTCGTCAAACGTGGCTTGATGAAACTTGTATTTAATTAAAAATAATATTCTAAAAATTTTAAGATTCTTTGTAGGTACTAAGAAATACACGTGATTTTGGGTGGGGTGGGGGGGGAGGTTAGTCTCAAACCTCACCACGTATCACCAGGAGGGGGGTGGGGGGTGTTATAAATACTAAAAAAACATCACGTGATTAATGGACGGCCCCTAAGTATAAGTAAAACGATACAATATAACGTTCTAGAGATAAACTACGATAACATGGCGCGCCCCTCCGAATTACTGTTTCAATGTGTGTAGTCACATCCTTACCGAGCAACAAATCCTTGGATTCATTTTTGTTTGACGACCGTCTCAGTACGCACACATGCGTTGTGTGTAGGGATGTGCCGACTAAGACTTTGGCCGACTAGCCGATTAGTCGGTTGTAAAGAGACCGACTAGTCGGCTGAGCTGATCACGGTTTCGGGGGTATTCGGAAATTTTCGTGACGCTTCGTTTACGCCTGCGAGCATGTCGGAACATGTTTTGTTTACTTCGCATTGTTTCTTGATTTTTGCTTTTGCACTGGTCACAGCAGTGTTGTGTGAAAAAATCAAGACAATACTGTTCTTGCACATGAAAGTGAAAGAGCTCAATTAAAATTTAATCATGTCAAAAAGAAAGTCTCGTGTATGGTTTTTTATTGAGAAATATATACAAAGTAAGAAACCGGATAGTCGGCGTTCTTTGCCGAATAGTCGCCGACTACGAAAGTGGCCGGATAGTCGGCTTTACCGACTAGTCGGATCATCTCTAGTTGTGAGTCTTGATTGCGCTTTGTAAATACTTTCAAACCTTTTTAATTTTGGAGGGGCGCGCCATGTTGTCTTATTTAATCCCTACTCAATAACGAAAACTTTTCTCTTCAAGTCTGCTTCCAAATACGTCGCCGCAAAATAATGGTGCTGTTGGCATTGACAACTTCTTAACGATCTTCGCAAAAAGAAGAAATTCTACACGTTTTCTGGAAATTAGGATGCACATAGCATCGTATAATTACCAAGAATGATGCGTTGGCAGCGGTGACGGTACCGTGCGGCTTGACGAAGGCTGGCTTGAGCTTGGCCAGCTGCTCCGGGGTGGACACTCGGATACCGTTGTCCTTGTCCACCACGCCGTCCCTGCCGTCCACTATAGGCAAAAATATTTGGTGGTAATTATAATGTATCGACATCGACAGCCCGTTTCTTCAGCATAGTAGAATAGAATAGATCTTTATTTTATGTAAACCAAATACAGGGACTTATGAAATGTCGAGACTCTAGGTGCACGGTTCCAAATAGTAATTACAAGCATGACATAGGGAGAGGCCTATGTTCAGCAAGAAGTGCTACTACTGTAATAAGAACATCTGCCGGTCTACCACGTAACAATTACCGATCATGAAGTTGGGACTCCTATCTTCATGATCGGTAATTTACTTACAAGATAACTCAAAATTTAGTTTCTCACGTTCCTATTGAAGTTTATTGCCAGTGTCGATGTTCATTACCATTTTAGTTACGCGATAAACCCGCAGGTCAGTGACGTAGGTCTCCGCTGCCAGTTTGTATGGGCAGCGCGTAGTTCTGTTTGATGTTATACTATTATACAACTACTACTGTACTGACCCTTGACAGGCATCAGGTCAGTGAAGTACCCCTTCTGCTGGGCTTCCGCCGCCAGTCGGTGCGAGCGCAGCGAGTAGTCGTCCTGCTCCTGGCGGGACGCGCCGAACGCGGCGGCCAGCCTGTCCGCGCTGTGGCCCATGGTCTCGCCGGACGAGAATTCCGCTACGGCGGGGAGCTGAAGGAATATAAGGAAGTTAATAATCTTGTTTTATTAATTTATGTACATAGACAGTTAAAAAGAAATAAATAAAAAAAAAGAAAATTGCGTTTATTGGCACAATTAAAACACATAACATATAATAGATAAAAAAAATACAAGTATAATGTCATATGGCAACACCAGAGGCCCAATTCTCGTAATTAAGAATGTTCAAAATATAGTTCGGATCTCATTCCGATCTACTACCAATGTCATAAATGTCACAAATGGTATTCTCGTACCCTAACAAACAACGTCAAACGTGACAATAAATTGTAATGAGATCGAAAGTTGAATAAAAGGCAAATCGGTATTCTGCTAACATTTTGAACTGACACAGATAATAAAATTGACACTCTCGTCTATACACAAACGTTAAAAATGAGATTGAAATGAGTTTGTAAGAAGATTGAATCCAAATCATACTGGAATCGGACTGAACTTTAAGAGGAGTAGAATACATGACTTTTTGTTAATAATCTCAGTTCGGTCAACTTTCAGTCATATTATAAATTAATTACGAGAATTGGGCTTCTGGTGCTACCAGCTGACGCTGATGTTTGATGATGTTATGTAGATTGTATGTCTCTAATGATTACCGGCGTAGCAGAAAACATAAGTTGTTTGCCGTACCCGTTTGCCACACCGCAGCGCGCGCTAATTCACCCATTCCTAGGGTACTCACTGCGCTCAACGCTCTCTTGGAAGCAAATCCAGAATGTGATAATGTTTGCGGACGGATGGAGGACGATTTTGTCAGCATGTGAGGAGTACTGTGAGAGGACTGTATGCTAGTTGCGTTTTTGATAAGTTGAAGTGCTTTTAATTAATTAGTGTAATTGACTTACGGCCGTTCTAATTAAAATTTAAATAAATAAATAAATGTATAACTAAAATGTGTAGTATGGCTCAGCGGATGTTGAACCGCGTGAAGCACAGATAGGTTAAATAAGACTTACAAGGTCACAATAACTAGCCACATATTAAACCATAAAATTAACAAACAAAATAAAAGTACGTTTTAAAAAAAAATCTTATCAAAACAAACTTGCACAAGTTCACAAACTAAGCAAGTTAAGTATACTGGCTTTACTGGGCGACCACAAATAACACACTGAGGCTCCTCCCTACCAGAAAGCACGTTAGGCCGTCGGATCTGACTGTCATGCATCTTTAGCAGTTCTTACGGGCAGTCAATACTTACAATCATTCAAATTGATGGATTGTCTGTATGAGAAATGAGTGGTCATATTTAAGGATGTGCATAATTTTTTTGCGATTACGATGTTGGTCCCATAGGAAAAGTTGTTCAGTTTGATGGTCTGATCCACACCCTTAGGGCTCAATTATGGAGAGGCGGAAAGTCAAGCGGCGCGCAAAGCGGCGTGTCGCTCTCTCGTTCGCTCTCCATCAAACGGAGATACGCGCCTTTCTCCGCGTTGCGCGCCGCTTTGCGCTCCGCGCGACATTTTGCCTCTCCATAATTGAGCCCTTAAATATGACCACGCATTTTTATACACGTTGTATGTAACAATCAAGCTGATTGGCCAGCCTCGTTACTGCGGGCATTACCTACCTTTTTAGGAGATGTCCATGGCAAGTACATTTTTAATAATAAAGATAATGTCATATTGAATAACTCCTCACCTCAGGCGCGAAGAAGTCTGGCCTAATAGACGCGATGAGCGACAGTCGCTGCGCAGGAGTCTTGGCGCGGTTCAAGCGCAGTAACAAAGACCTCATCTTGCGCGAGTGACGGATTGGGACGTCTGACATGAACTCCACTCCTCCGGCGACGATTACGTCGTACGCGCCGGCCGCGATCATGCCGATACCTTCGAGAGATGAAAGGTATAAGATCTTCCGTTATAAATACAACATAGACACAGAACACAGAAAAATGTTTCTATTCAATTATGGAATTTTTAAAATGTAAAAATAAGTATATTGTTTAATGTTATCTAGTCTTCCTTCTTCTTCTTATAGTATATTTTAATTAAAATTATTGTATGCCCAAAATGGGGTGATTGATGTACCCAACAGAAGTAAAAGTCGGTTATTTGCCAGTTATTATGTGTCGTTCTATAAATTTTGACTCCTATTACCTACGCAATGGAAGTCAAAATCGGTTGAACGGCATTGTAAAAACCAATAATTACGAGACCATTCATACACGATTGAAATAGCAAACATGGGGCTCTGTGGGCCGAGCACGAATGTTTTGACGTATAGTAACGTAAACGTAACCAAATTTAGAACCAAAAACAACGTATCCATGATATTGTTTTGGAAATACATGCAATATTTTTACATTTTCATGAAACAAGTGCGTTTGTTGCATAAAATTGAACAAAAATGCGATAGATTCATCGTATTTTATAATCAAAACTTGCTTACGTTTACGTTACTATACGTCAAAACATTCGTGATCGGCCCACTGTACTCAAATGTAAACAACCCTGCACGCACGCACGCTAGCACGGCAAAACGGGGAGAGATTAATCGGAGAAAAAATCTTATTACCGTTTTCTCTCTCGATTTTTCGCTTTGTCTTCTGCCAAGGAGACAAAAGATGGAGAAAACGGGTTTGCCGCAAGAAAAATCGGGAAAAAAACCACCTCATTACCGTTCTATCTATCGATTTTTAATCCCCGACAAAAAAGAGGGTGTTATAAGTTTGTGGTGTGTATCTATGTCTGTTTGTGGCATCGTAACTCGCAGTTTTTTAAAATTAAAAGCTAGTTTAATCGGGCATCATCTTAGCTATGTTTCATGAAAATTTCTCCAGCCGTTCAAAAGTTACAGCTCTTTTTCTAGTAGGAGTCGTGGGTTTTTGACGGATAGGTTATTCGTTTTGTCTTTTGTCAAGGAGATAAACGGTGGAGGAAACGGCTTTGTCAACCCGCCGTGCTAAGCGAAGTGGATGTGGTGCTAGTCAGGTAAATGTGCTCGAAACAGAGGAACATGATCGCTAGGGCTGTCGCAGAACTGTTAACAACTCTCCACTGACCTGTAGTGATGGCCTGGTTGGAAGAGATACAGGCCATGGTCACGGTGTGAGCAGGAGTCTTGTCGCTGAACCCGGCCGCCAGGGCTGCCTCGCGCCCGATGTTGGACGTCTTCACCTCCTGGATGACCGTGCCGTACACGATGTAGTCGATCACATCCTTGGATACGCCGGTTTTTTGGAGGAGACCCCTGCAGGAGGAAATTAGTGTTAAACTATTGTATGGTATTAATAACACACACGACGACACGGTTGGCGCAGTGGCTAAGCGATTAGCTATCTGCGCTACGTGCCGCGGGTTCGATCCCCGCACGGAGCAAATATTTATATGATCTACAGATAGTTGTTTCGGGTCTGGTTGTGTGTGCATGTAACATGTATGTTTGTTAACTGTACCCTCGATACAGGAGAAATCCTAGTGAGGGGCAACGTTTTTTAAAGAATGAATGAATAATATTTTGTCACTACTGTTTAAAAATTAATATTTTCAAATACATCATGACAGCGAAAACTGAGAACAATTCCAAGGCAATGAGACAATGGAGTTCATAATAATGGATCTATGTTATGATTATTATTACATACATTAATTGTACAACATAGTGACATTAAAATATCTATATAAAATGTTTCATGTTTGGTATCAAATGCGACTCTAGTCTTCTTCTATGTATACAATTCAAAAGAATTGATTTAAAAAAGTTGACTTATTTTAATATTTTTTAACGTCAACATCAAAACACCCTTGACCTCTTTCTAGTGTTTGCTGGGAAGAAGAAGACTAGATTTTTTCTTTCTTTCTTTTTTAATTGAAAATTATACAGGGTGTACGTGACATCGTAACGAAAACTGATACCATGGATTCAGTACAAGGTTCTAAATACGTCAGCGTCAAAACTTTGCGTCGATCCTTTCAAAATTTTTAATATTTTGTTTGCAGTTTATTTAGTTAATTGTAAAAAATGCTAACAAAATCGCAATTTTTTTTAAACGCTGACCCTATTTTCCACCATTGAGGTGTCCAGAATAATACTGGATCCATGGTATCAGTTTTTGTTACGATGTCACTTACACCCTGTATGTAATGACTAAGTTTATTTTTAAAACCCTATTTTATTGCGGAAGTAATGCTTGAACAATTTTTTTTGGAATTAGATTTGTTTGCTTTAATGATTTTAACATTAATAAGGGAAAAACCGGAATAGTATTCTATTATTATCAAATTATGATAACATAAAATTCATAGCAATCAGTTGCACTCTGACCCTCGGACTATATTATCTATAGGGAATACCAGTGGACTAGGATTTATCAATTAAAGTCGTCTTACATATAAATTCTTGAGTAATACTCATATTTGAATTATTTATAATCAGTTGCTTAGCATGAAAGAAACAAATGCTGAAAAGTTGTTAATAATTTGTTGATAGTACATGCAAACCATACTGGAAAGAAATCTTACATAATTAAGTGCAGTACATTAGTGCTATCTGATACTATTATACTACACGTTTGCTGAATTTGTTTGTAAATAATTAATTACTATTGTTGAGTACCTTTTAACTCAAGTGTATAAAATTTTTGTTTGAATGACTGTGGTGCAGTGGCGTACATAGACATTTCTTACAGAGTAAGTAAAAATAACATAATGCTGTATTATCAAGGTAAATAATGTTAGTGATTGGCCACCTCACTTTAAGATGTGAAGTAACTGATATTACTGACATGTTAACATTTGTTTTACTTAATACTTTTACTTTTATTAGGATAGGCAGTGTCTTTTTATCTTTATAGAGCATGCCACTGTTGTGGTGTGTATACATAAATTAATAATTATAATCATCATTTCTATATTCTTTTAAAGTGAACCCTGAAAATAGACAGGTAAGTCATGCAAATTCATGTAACATTCACACAAATAAAACTGCGACACTCATAGTAACCCTAATACAAGTTCTTACCACAATCTAAGAACCATACAGTCGTCCGATGAAGATATCTAGAAAGGGCAATCGTGTGGAGCGTGACGCGGGTAGGGAGAGCCTATGCCACTTATATTAGTAGCTTGGGACACGACTTTCAGGGATAATGTGCATTTGTTTTAATTTGTGTACAATTATAATGGGCTGTCAAAGATTGCAATTCGTCATCTCTCGTATAAACAAAATGGAGGACATAAAAAATACGAGGCACAGTTGCAGGGCAAGAGTGTTTTGAAGTCTATGGTAAGGTTTATACCGGAATCTATCAATCAACTGAGAAAGATACCGCTATATGTAAGAATGTGAAATGATGACACTAGCGAGGAGACAAAAGTATTGAGTATGTGAAAAAGTATTGATACCTAGTAAAGTATCAGAACTAAGGTATTGAATACAAAAATACTAGGTATTGAAGAGAACATTTTGATACTACTCAGGTATCAATCGCTTTTTGCGGATCCCTGGTTTTAACTACCTACTGTTAGAAATAAATGCATATTATAAAAAAAATATGCATAATTAGTGAGTTCAGTTTGATTAATTTTTAGTTTTAATACTTAAGAATGAAATTATTGTCAATAGTTTGAAGAATTTTAGAAACAACCTCAAAAATTCGGTTTTTTTACTTACAACAAGGAATGTCTGGCAAGTTCATGTGGCATCATCTTGGCGTAATCAGTGAAGGAAACCAGAAATGGTGTTCGTACTCCATCAACAAGGACAACATTTTTGCCAGTGCGGTCCGGCAGCGACTTCTTCTTCTGCTGTAATGCTGCTCCTACACTGAGGGCCCGTCTTGCTGTCTCTACAACCAAAATTAATTTTGGAATGCTGAATGCATTATGTACTTGAAATAATATTCAAGTAGCAACAGTGATGACAGTAAATTCCTTCCAGAATGTATATAGCGTTAACCTCGCACTCATGTTTTGGCACGGAATTGAACAACATAATTGCCAACTATGCCAATATACATTTCTCATAAAAGTCCAAAGTTTACACCCATACAAAATTAACAGAAAAACACAAAAACTTAACTGATATGTATGTATATGGGATATGGATCAACTTATTAAAAATATATTAGTAAATATTTGACGAGAAAGGTCGTAAACCTGAAAGAAATACAAAACCTACCAAATTTAGCCGTCGAGTTAACGTGGGATACTTTCAGTAAAGATTTCGTTATTTGAGATGCCATGGCTGCCGGAAAATAAATCCTGATTAACACTGGACACGACGGAGACTTCTATAACAATTAATGTTAAATAAAAACTATGAAATACCAAATAAAACTTCTATAAACTTAAATGAAAGTTGGACTCTGACCTGTCAACCACAGGGTAGGAAATTAGAAATAAGTTGCCATGATAATATTATAAATTGCATAATATTGTTTATATTATTCATGAAGGAATTATTTGTGGAATTATTGTATTTTTAATTTCAAGCTATATTTAACTTTATAAAATTTATCAGTGTAAAGAGAACTCTAATTAATACAGAATTACAAATTAACTATAGGTACTACATGATCTAGTAGAATAAAAGAATAAATTACAGCAAAATTAATTATTTTGTTAAAATTTTCCAGCAATTTATAATTTTTATTTTATATTGGCAACATTCTGAATCACCTGTCAATTTAACTTGCGTTTCGATATTGCGTTAGCATTACTTTTCAAAGTCCAATCGCTTCAAACACTGAACTATTATTATTTTTTAATAAATATAATCTTGATAAATAAAAGTATAAATCCATGTTAGTTATTTTTACTTGGTTGAATAATACAAATCAAATGCTCACACCAAACAAGGCTGTAATAAATTTCTCACAAATAAAATTACAGCGTTTTGTTTCAAATAGTTTTGTTAAAATGAGGGTAGGTGGAGGGTAGGTGGAGGGTAGATAAAAATAATTTTACTGCAGAAGTAAAATTATAAATTTCCGTTCTTTTTACCTTACCTTCCACTTTGGTTGCAGCCACGTGTAACAATTATCAGATTTTTCATAGATTTTTAATTTATTACATTACAGTAATTTTATTCCCCCATACGATTGTTATTTTATCAATGCAGAAACTATAAAAAGCTAAAAAGTGAGTATATATGCGAATTTTCTTGTTAAAATTAAATATAATATTATATTCTCGAGTACCTATCGTATTTTATCTTTCTCAAAGTTATTTTTAACGTTATTTTTATTAGGACCTTTTATTTTATGTGAATATAAGTACAGTCACCGCCAAAAATAACTTGTTATAAATTCTAACCATAAAATTACTTCTCTTTTTTTTTTTCATAGAATGAAATATCCTTGCATAGTTTTCGTGGTCTACCTCGCGTGTTGCACAGCGCAGTTCATGGACGAAATGCAAGTATACGAATCAGAATGTTTGGGTGAAGACAAGTTCCCGTGCTTGAGCGGTGGGTGTATTTTCCGAGATCAGTACTGTGACCGGTTTGTTGACTGCGATGATGGGAGTGATGAGAACTTTTGCGGTAAGTACCTATCTACCTACTTATCATACGTGACTGGAGAGGAATTAATTAGTTCCAAGTTTTATTGGGCTTTGAACTAATTATACCGCCCATTAATTAATTATAAGTCATATTTTGTAATCGCTTAACTGTACTGGCTGTCCTTATTCAACGGCATTTGACACGCAGGTGCCAGTTTCAAGATACTAAAGGCCAAGTATCGTAACGTTAACGTATTAAACGTACGCAAATGAATAAAAAAAAATACGTTTGATCTACGATTTTTTTTTTTAAATATGCTTCTTTTTACATTTTCATGAAACACGATGTATGTTGCGTAAAATTTAACAAAAATGTGATCAAATTATTGTATATTTTATTTAACATATGCTTACGTTAACGTTTTGTTACGTTAAAACATTCGGGCTCAGCCCTCTGATGATTAAATGTAGATTATCGTCCCTTCTCAGGCGGATTGGTTATACCTTCGCAGTATGATATTGTCACTACCGAAGTACCTAACTACCCACGTACCCACCAAATTAGTTGTCATGTTTTGTTTGGAATTATTCAGGTTCTCAGGTTGTTCAGAACTCTGGAACATCCAAAGAATAGAAAAGAATTCCCCTAGAATATTTATTTATTTATCTTACATTTTTAAAGTTAATTGTGCGAATACCCTACACTGAAATAAACTAGTCTCGAATATTACGTGTCTATGATTGCTCACGGATCTAAAGGCTCTTACACACACACTATACTCGACTAGGCTAGGCTAGGCTACAAGGCTCGGTCGCAAGGCATGCCGCCGGTTAGCACAGCGGCATTGCCGCGGCGGGTTATCCAACCCGGCGGGATTGCTGCAAATACGAGCCCATACCCACGCGGCAAAAATCGGCGACACGTGCCATCGGCATGTGTGTAGGTGTAGGAGCCTTTACACGTCCAATCACATTTAAGTATATCCTTTTCCACAGTATATCATAAACCAGACATGGAGGTCTGCAACATAACCCACCAGTTCATGTGTGATGACAACAAGAAGTGCATCCCCAACACGTGGTTATGTAACAACGAGGCCGACTGTGACGATGGCAGCGACGAACGCAACTGTACCGCGCTGCCGACCGCCAGTAATAATGTGCGTATGACTTTCGATATCTAGACGTTAGATCGTCTGGATTTCATAACAAAACAATGAAATTCTGCTACTGTGTGTGAGTTTCGTTTAACGATCTCAATTATATGCATCGACCGCGCTCTGTGTGCCGATTGGCCCGCTCTGAGTGCTACCAATCGGAGCACCGAACGCGGTCGAATAATTAAGATTGTTTTATGAAACTTGCACTATACATAATATTTTTTTATGTAGTGCGCATATTTTGCACAGTGATTCAGTTTCCGTTCCCAAATGCAACCGCAGTACCAAAATTCACCTCAAAACAAAATAGATTTTATATGCCTTGCGCTAGTAAATTATGCTTGTCCTTCATAATAAGTCGAATTTTCATTTGGTTTTATAGTGTATCCCAATACTGCGGTTGCATTTAGGAACAGAATCACTCTACAAATTATGCGCATTTCATAAAAATATATCTTGTATAGGGCCTCTAAGCGGGTCAATCGGCACACAGAACGCAGCAGATACGTAAAATCGAGATTTACAAAAGAAACTTGCACCACAGTCTCGGATGAACTATACAAAATTACATTCATACAAATGCGAGACTAATTTCGTTATATTTTCAACAGTCAACCTGCAAGGGTTTCTCCTGCACCGACGGCAAATCATGCATCTCGTACTTGTGGGTATGCGACGGCGTGTACGACTGTGAGGATAAGAGCGATGAGGCGCTGGATCTCTGCAGTGAGTTCCTATTCTTGCAATGATTTTGAAACATGCTACGAATTCAGATTTGACTCCTAATATGTAATTAGATTTTATCCATCTTTTGTGGCTACAAATTGATTCAATGTATTCGTTTTTTCGTAACGTTTTCATAATCCCCAACAAAAAATAGGGGTGTTATATGTTTATAGTGTGTATCTATTTAACAGAGTATCTGTCTGTGGCATCGTAGCTCAAAAACGGATGGACCGATTTCAATGCAGGTTTTTTTAATTGAAAGCTAGTTTAATCGGGAATCATCTTAACTATGTTTCATGAAAATCTGTTGAGCCGTTCAAAAAGTATAGCTCTTTTTCTAGTTGGAGAGTTATTATATAGACAGATTTCATTTACCCGCCTTTGACCTCTCTCTATGTTTGAATCCAAATCCATATGTGGGGCGTGATTGTTGATCAAAGTGAACGGAGGGATTTTTGCTTAGGAAGAAGATACAGGTCAACAAACTTCGCAGCAGCACTCCATTATCTGGCATACAATATGTTCATTCAGTTCATTGCCTCCATCTATAAATAATATGTTTTAGACGTGGCCTGGAATTCAAGGGTAGAATAATGGTCCTGGGAGCCCCACCTCAGGCAGAATGTGGGGCCATCCACATTGCCATGCTAATACTTGTTTCTTTCAGGACACATCACCCGCCCCCATGCGATCCTCGACGGTTCCGACTGCCAAGAGCTACCGAGTATCACCGAACGTAACTACAAGTGTTTGGACTCTTCCTACTGCCTGCCGAGCAGCCTGATGTGCAACGGTTTACAGGACTGCCGTGACAACAGTGATGAAGGACCGTTCTGTCAGAAATGTAAGTATTTGTTCACTATCACTATCTAATCTGCTTAGGTTTCGTAGTTCTTTGGCTTCTGCGTCTTAATTCCCGGTGGCCGTAGCTCTTTCATGTCTGTTGAAGGACCGATGGCTGTTGAAGCATACTTCCCTTTGTATGGCTATTTAGCTAGATCACACTGATCCGGCGATGTTGCTGTCCAACCGTACAGAATAATTTTTATGTAGTGCGCAAAATTTACAGAGTGAATCTGTGTCTGTTCCTAAATGCAACCGCAGTACTTTACTCGTAATTTTTTTTTATTTTGTATGGCTTGCGCTAGTTAATTTTGCGTGTCCTAAATCGAATTTTCGTTTTGTTTTAAAATGTATCTCAGTTTAAAACAAACTCGAACTCAACTACATAAAAAAATATCCTGTAGCACATTGCTACGAGAATCAATGAACTCCTGAACGCTATGACTCTACGTATCTCTGTTTACCATTACTCTCCGTGAGTTGTGGTGACGGCGCAGGATCATTTTGATGTTTAACATTTCTAGTTTAACCTTTTTCCTATTTCTAGGGCACACAATGTGTACAAACCACACCTGCTACGGCAATGACACGCAATGCTCCCCCGACCGTTACGGCCCAACCTGCCTGTGCCTGTCGTCGCTCTCCATGACGCAGTATAATTACGTCACAAAGAAGTGCGATGACGTCAATGAGTGCCTTCTAGAACGACCTCAGTGTTCTCATACGTGTGTGAACGCTGATGGACATTATAAGTGTGAATGTGACTATGGGTATAGTAAAGACGACTTTGGGTACCTGTGTTATTCTACTGGTAAGTGAATTTTATTACTTGAACTAGCTGTGCCTCGCGGTTTGACCCGACGTTTATTTATTTTTTCTTTTTGCTCAGCTCCTAAGGGTCTTAGCATGATGTTAAATAGCCCGATCTTCCCCTAGAATTGGGCTATCAAATGCAAAAATAATGTTTCAAATCCGACTGGTTATATTACTATTCACGTCGTGGTCCCCGGGTCAACTTTTGAGGTTTTAGCGAGTCTGCAAAATGAGTAAATTGTGAAAATTAAGAAAGAAGAGGTAACAGCATTCACCCATTTTTAGGACCCGAAGCGATGTTGTTCTTCAGTACACACAACGACATAAGGTACATGAAGATAAAGTCCAAGCAGATGGTCAACGTAGCTACCGATATTAAGCGGGTGAGTAGTCCAGCGTAGAATCTAACTACCCCAAACAACCCCAACCACCACCCTGCCCACCCTTTTAGCTACGCCCCTAATATTACTGCAGCGTTAGCTTGGCCAGACTATACCAGAGACGTGCTATTACTTGAGTTTACTACATCATTTTAACATCTGCGGACCCTTCAGCTTTCCGTACGACTAGTGACTCCGTATTTTGTTTTGTATGTCGTTTAGTTTCGTCAGTTATTTCTGCCGAAGAGACACCCACTGAAAGAATTTTGATCTATCGTATTTTAAAGCGACAGGTAAGGGTGACAGAAACGTATCTAGATTGTAGCCATGCCCTAGTTAGAGTGATAACCGTGCTTTGTATCCGAGGTATACAGCACTAACTTACTATATTCTCAAAGGAAATTAAACTTTAAAAAAGAAACATTAACCTAAGGTCTATATTACAAGACGTTCACGTAACTCGAGCTTTGATCACTGTTTAAAACTAGTTTTGATCTCTGTGAAATCATTTCATCACTACAGTCCACTTATCCACTGTCCACCTTCAGTGACAACTGTATCTTAATTAATGTTCTATGCGGTTGATTAATTATTTATTTATTCTATTATTATTTATTTGTTTTAAAGATGGTGCGAACATAATTCATTCGTGTATTTGGTGTCGCTGTCGATTCTGTTTCGCATTTTGTCAGTACTAAACTAGACTAAACGCATCTGTCACTTTTTTTTCTATTCAAACAGAAAGAAAGTTTTAGTCCTGGGGGGCTTACTATGAACTCTTATAGCAGGGCAGAAATTGAACCGCCCAGACATTTCCAGTATGAGCTGACCTTGCACTGTATAGGCTTTTCGTACAGTGAAAGGTCAGCTTATACTGGAAATTTCTGGGTTGTTCAATTGCTCGTAGTAAGCCCCCTGTTCAAAGTACGCAACAGAATCGTCACCATTACCGTGTATGTGTATCAGTATCATCGACCATTATTATAAATAAACGAAAACATAACAAATTCAGATAATATTGTTTGAGAGTACGTAATTAATGTACTGCGAGGGTAGACATCAAACAATAATTGTGTGTATGCGGATATCGGTGACTGATTGTAAGAGAGCTCTTAACATCAAGTTTACGTTACAGGCGCACGGCGTATCGTTCGACGGCACTTACATCTACTGGGTGGAGACGGCGCAGGGACACCAGTCCATATTCAAGGCACAGCTCGATGACGTTAAAGATACTAAACAGGTGATGAATTATGACCACAAATAATAATTATCTGAGCGCGCTTTCATATTATTTAATAATAATGTACGTGACTGTACTCAAAAGTCACAGTAAACTGTCACTTCAGTTTCATGTTTTGTCAATAGATGGTGCTACTACTGTTGTTTAAGACCTTAGATTATATAAACCTATAAGACAATGTTTAAGATCACAGACTTGGTTATACATGTCTGCATAGATGTATTATCTCTATGCATGTCTGTGTTATATACGATATACGTGGATATACGTGTATATGTGACGTGGACGGTGATATACATGTCTGCCTGTGTGGTATATCCATGTCGGTGTATGATAAAATTATTTATTGTATTTGATTGTTTATTGTTGTTATCTAAGAGCAATTCTTAGGTTGTTATTGTACTGTTTACAAAATTTGTATAGGTATGTCATTGGCGTTTGGTTTTTGGCGCCACGTGTTGCGGGTTCGATCCCCGTTCGGAACAGATATTTCTATGTGAGATTTATGTAAACTGTACCCACGATACAGGAGAAATCCAAAATAAGCCAAAGTATAAATTAAAAAAAAAAACTGTTCAATCCTCAAAAATCTGACTATCTCTGTTGATACCAAGAATATTAGATAGAACGTTGATACCTATGACAAAAGGGATATAATACGTTATTTTATTACCTCTTATCTTTTATTTCACTCCTTATTATTTTGTTATTAAATCTTCCAACAACATCGTAAAAAAATTACTCCGAGCTGACGTTTTCAAGCTAACGTTATATCCACAGGTCCTCTTAGGACTTGGTCTCGAAGATCCAGGTGATATCGCAGTGGACTACCTGGGCGGCAACATTTACTTCAGCGATGCAGAGCGCGGCATCATCTCCGCGTGTAGGGCAGACGGCTCCATATGCACCACCATTAAGACCGCCACCAAGCACCCCAGATTCGTCACCCTTGATGCTAGGAATGGGTAGGTATTTCAGTTTTCTGTTTAACCCCCGACAAAAATGAGGGTTGTTATGAGTTTTCAGTGGGTATCTCTGTATCTCTCTGTGGCCTCGTAGCTCCAAAACGGATGGACCGATTTCAATGCAGTTTTTTTTTAGTTAAAAGCTAGTTTAATCGGGTATCATCTTAGCTATGTGACATCAAAATCTGTTCGGCCGTTCAAACGTTACAGCTCTTTTTCTAGTTGGAGTCGGGGGTTTTTGACGGTTAGTATATTTTCTTGTATATTGTATATTATTTGCAGTAAAATGTACTGGGCGGACTGGCACCAGCACGCCGTGATCATGTCGGCGCGGATGGATGGTAGCCGGCCTGATGTTCTGGTGGAGAAGATGGACTCGTTCGCGACCGGCCTGGCCATCGACGCGCCCAATGGACGCCTGTACTACGTCGACAAGACTGTCAAAGTGGTGATGATCGATGGAAAGCATGTTTATGTGAGTTTTTTTTAACCGACTTTCAAAAAAAGAGGAGTTTCTCAATTCGAATGTAGGATTTTGTTTGTTTAGCGATAACTTCGTCATTTGTTTGAAAGAGTATACTCCCGAGGTGGTCCCATTTTTTGGTGAAGATCTGATGAAGACCTTCGGAGATAGACAATGGAACTCTTCAATGGACGGCACGGTTGGCGCAGTGGCTAAGCGATTGGCTTTCTGCGCTACATGTCACGGGTTCGATCTCCGCACGGAACGAATATTTGTATAGCCTGTATAGTTACTCCGGGTCTGGGTGTGTGTGCATGAGACATGTCATGTATAATGTTTGTAAACAATATAGGAGAATATCTTACTGAGAGGCAATTTTTGTTTAAAAATCAAAAAAATATTAGCAATCACTCGCAATTGCTGTAATCGCCTATTATGTATTGTGGCACTCAAAATAGAAAAGTAAAATAATCTTTTAAAACAACTAAAAACCGACTTCTAAAATAATTTATTTGAAACCATAAATATAATAATATACTAGCTTGAAACGCTTATACATTTTGCAAATAAATTAGATATTGCAAAACGGTTGGTCGACGCTACGCGTGACCCGATGGCTGGCCTATTCTTTGGTCAAAGAATAAGCATTGCCATTCAACGTGACAATGCTGCCAGTATTCTGGGCACGCTACCAATTGACAGCGATGAAGAGAAGTAGGTACTTTGACTCCTAGATGCTCAGTTTTATATTTGTATTTTAATTTTGTTTTATTTATTTAATAATAATTAGGTTTTGTACATATATTTACATGAAGAACTTTGCACGCATTTGCTAAAAAACAATGAAATGCTTTATAGATAAAATTTTTCTCCCCAGTCACTGTTTGAAGAGCCTTTCCACCATCCTTACTCCATCTCCGTGTTCGAGAACACGGTGTTCTGGAGTGACTGGACCTCCAACAGCATTCAAACGACGGACAAGCTTCACGGCTCCGCGCAGAAGAGGAACGTACTCCTGACCCTTGATGTTCCTGTACTCGGTGAGTTTACATCATCAGTATCATCCATAAAACCCAGGCTTAAGCCGGGCTTCCACTGCGAAAGATTATTGAGCAAGTAATAGCTGGATGAAACGGACCCCAACTAGCTAAAACAGATTTTACCTTCCATTAAGAAAGAGTTTTGACAATTGCCTTCCACTGCAAAACAGAAATGAAGAACGAGTTCGTTATGAACTATTTTTACTCGTTCAGTCCGGTAGACTCTTTCTTGGTGGAAGCACTTTAATGAAATTTACCGTTGCGAGTGAAGCGGACTCCGTACTGAGTCCGCTTGGCTGCCAGTGGAAGCCCGGCTTTAGGGGTGATTCTATCATCTGCCTAGCTTTTTTCCCAACTACGTAATGGTCGGCTCCCAGTCGAACCAGGGGATCTACCGTGTAACTAAAAATGGCAATGAACATTGACTCTTTGAACATTGAATAAACTTCGAGCTACCTTGTAAAAAAATTACCGATCATGAAGTTGGGACTCCCATCTTACTACGACTAGCTTGTCACTTGTGTTGAGATTGATCAGCTAGTCTGAAACTGGGAATTAGCCTCGTTGGGAAATTGGATGGGCATGCGTATTGTAATCTGTAGTTGAGTTGCATCCAATAGCCAACCAATTTAAGCCAAGGGTCTCATGTGTTTAGCAAGTAGTCTGTGACGTCACCGTACACGACATTTTCCATCGTCATCAAATTAGATCATTTTATTTTTGATTGTCTTACGTAAGTTATTTCATTGGCTTACGTAAAAGGTGAATGAACGTACCGAGTCTCGTGTTGTGGAATCACCTGATTATTTGGACATCCATCAATCAAGGTACCTACAACATGTGATCGTTATCTTTTGGATATATTCTATACTTACTTACCTACTTTATTTTTATTTTGTTTTAATGACATAATAAATCCCGCCCATTACTGTCCCACTGCTGGGCACGGGCCTCATTCTCAGAATGAGAAGGGTTAGGCCTTAGTCCACCACGCCTGGTGCGGGTTGGCGGACTACACACTTCATCGAGAACTTTATTAGGCCCTCTATGTGCAGGTTTCCTCACGATGTTTTTCTTCACCGTTATCGTAAGTGATAATTAAATTAAATTGACATAATTAGATAAAAGGATCTTGCAAAACGGTTGGTACGCGTGACCCTAGAGCTGGCCTATTCTTTGGTCAAAGAATAAGCATTGCCACTTATCATGGCATTCGAGGCTCCACAATTACTTGATGGTCCTATCTAGACCAACAATTTTCTAACATCTCGAGACATCTATACCCAGGTATGCACATGTACCACCCTGTTCTGATGAACACGACCCTGAACCCGTGCAGCGGCAACAACTGCTCGCACCTGTGCCTCATCACCTCCAACGTGAGCCACGTCTGCGCCTGCCCCGATGGCATGGAAATCGAGAATAATGCGTGCCATCGTAAGTACTTTACAGAAATTTCTAATGACATAGGTAAATAATACAGAAGTGTACCACCAAGTAATACAGAGTGGCCTAAAAGATACGCTCAATTTATTTTTTATAGTGTCTACTTTATTTATAGTGAGCTGTGATATAGGTCTACTCGTAATAAATCTATGAATGTATCGCTATTTTTTTCATTGGGCGTCAATTTACGGGCCATCTTGTATTACTTGACATTTCAGTACCAATGTCACAAATAATTTGGAACAACAGCCAGTCTGGTCTACTTTAAATGATCTGGTACAAGAATAAGCCCTCTTCCTTAATCCATAAGTGGAGATGGTCGGCGCCAGTTTGATAACAGCTCCTTAGTTACAAAATTGACTTCCTAAAGTGGATTATTATAATTTTTACTTAGGTACCTAGTTCTAATTATGTTTACGATAGTCCATGTGCCTGAAATTTCATTTTTTATATCCATTTAAATGAACACGCAATCCAGATATCGGAGACTACCGCGCCAAATACCTGGTGGTGGCTGGAGGGCAACTCTTCACGAAGATACAGTACGATGCTCTCGGCAACCCGGAGTGTCACGCTACGCACTTCGATATAGGACGCGTGCAGGCCATGGCTTATGATAACTTCAGAGGTAAGTCGATTACTTGCACTGGTTCAATAATAATTTATTTTCTCAAAAATAAGTTACGAATTTCATATTAAAAAATTTAGTAGAAGTGAAACTTCAACGGACAATATATCGTCTACCTTCTTCACGCGGCCGTAACGCTTTTTCGTGACAGAAAATTCCTAATACCTATAGTCTATACTTAAAGAAGTTTCACTTTAAAAACAAAAACAGCCGTTCCATACGTTTGGGTCGAGTAGCTATTAGATGTGTGCGCCGATACCGGCGCGGGCGGCGTCATCGCCGTCATCGGCGTGGATGCTGAAAATATTATTAAAAATAAAATATGGAAAACTTATTCCACAAATGACTATGACGGACGAAGTTATCGGCAAAACGCGCTATTTAAATGATGGTCATATAAAAATGGTATTTTATTCCGTAAACAAATACCTACGTCGAATCGAAATAAAACAATAAGCATAATTATATAATATTTAGACATTCCTAGTGTTTAGTTTACTAGTTTATATGGAACAGCAGGTTTTTCTTTCGCAATTTTATGGTTAGTCCCATAGAAAAAGTTGTTTATAATGAGTAGGTACAAAAATCCCTTAAAGCACTATTAGTTAATTACCGGTAACCCTGTATACCTATATTTTTTTTTTTTAGATTCGTTATACCTATACGATGGACAGCGAAGAACAATAAGCTACATCAATATGACGGACTTCACTCTGGGTCTCACTCATCTGCTGGTCTACAACGGACTTGAGAATGTAGTCGACATGGATTACGGTAAGATGATGATGAATTGTGCCGTTATTTTAACTTTACAAAATATTTTTTTGACAAACATATTATGAAAGAAAAGAAAGAAAGAAAAAAAGTATTTATTTGACACAGCACAAAAACAATTTTAAAGATAAAGTAACAAAAAATAAAAGAATAAAACATGTAAAAGAAAAAAATATTAATTATCTAAAATAACAAATGGGTTGTATTGTACGTCGCAGCTGTGTCAAAAAGGCTTCCGCTCAGCTTAAGCTGACGCGCTGCGAGCAGCCCGACAGCGCTGGTTTTCAGCGGGAGCCACATCGAGTGACGTTATGTGTGCAGGCCTACGTGTACAGAAAATATATTAATTGAATATGAATTAAATAAATAACAATTATAAAAGAACTTGTGTGTGTTGAAGTGATTATTGTATGAAAATAAAACGTGAAGGTGACATTTTACTATTGTACTATATCTAAAATAGTAATTGAGTGAGGGTAACTACATAATAATTATGTGTATGCTAGACTTAACCCCCGACAAAAAAGAGGGTTGTTATAAGTTTGTATCTGTGTATCTGCGTATTTGTGTTTGGCATCATAGTTCCAAAACGGATGGACCGATTTAAATGTAGTTTTATTAATCGAAAGCTAGTTTAATCAGGTATCATCTTAGCTATGTTTTATGAAAATCTGTTCATCCGTTCAAAAGTTACAGCTCTTTTTCTAGTTGGAGTCGGGGGTTTTTGACGGTTAAATTATTATCTACTATTGGCGAACAAAAACTATGATTGCACCATTTTTTTTTCAAGACTACGCAACAGACACGCTCTACGTGCTAGACGCGGGTCGTCGCCTCGTAGAAGCAGTATCTCTCAGGACACAGAAGCGCGCACATGTGCACAGGTTCGAGGACCAGGAGGTGCCTATCAGCTTCTGTGTGTTGCCGGACTATGGGTATGTATGGACAACTTTTTGGAAAATGACGATTCCTGCATCGCATAGAGTATTTTTTCCATCTTTGAATGCAGTTTTTGTTAACTCTTAAATCGATGACGTGGATGCCTCTCTCTCTTATAGTTTCAGACTTCCCCATATAGTCCCATCTCAATGGATCACTCTATATAACCACTAAGCTCGAATTTCTTCTCAAGTTTTGGTCCAAAGTGGATCTCCTTCGCTTTTCCGCCAATTCATATAGATATTTGTTTGTACTTCTAGGAGGATGATGGTGGCCGTGGTGGAGAGTGAGATGCACAATAACATACACATAGACAGCATTGGACTCGATGGAGAAAACCGAAAACACGTTATCATGAACAATTTGAAAGGTAAGGTTCATTTAAGAGGTTTACGATGATGATACCTCTTCATTTAATACATATAAGATAAACACACAAATTAACAAAAGAACATCACAAAAACCAAAATAGGTTTGTCTGGGTTATTCCCATCGGATCGCGCGATCCGTTGCTTGTTGCATCTGATATCGGAGAAAGTTCCCATCGGATCGCGCGATCAGATGCAACTCCAAAAAAAATTAAATATTGGCCCATCGGATCGCGCGATCCGATGCAACTCCAAAATTAATTAAACATTGGCCCATCTGATCGCGGTCCCCTACTTTAGGAACTGGATCTTGAAGAAGCACTGTTGAGAAACATAGTAAGTAGGTACCCAAGTTATATAATATTTAAATAGTTGATACACGTAGGTAAGCTAACAATCATCAAGCACAGGTGGGTGATTTGTAACACATTATCCTGTGTATTTCTACCTGCACCAGTGCATCCACAGAACAATTCTGTGTTCTGTGAGTGCATCCTACGACTCATCCCCACAGCTCGTTGGTCTTTAGCTGAGAGTACTCGTGCAAATGAGTTTAGGGGCAGCTAACCCTAAAGGCACTTTCCCCATGTAAAACTTTATAACATTTGTGTAGGTCCCCACATACGCCTGCGCTATGTTCAACACATGGATCAAGTGTACGTCTCAGACGAGAGCAACGGCGTCATCGATTACATACATCCTGAAGGTAAGTGAAAATACCGAAGCTCACGTTCAATTAAAGAATGGAATTACCTATAATGGCGGCTCTTTAAGAAAGAAAGAAAGATGAATCATTTGTCAAAATATAGTAGATACAATCGGTGTTACAATAATTTTATGTCTCTTATGTTCTACCATTTCTGGTGTTCAAATATTTTCATTTCTAATAATAAGTCACTTACTAAACAAAATAATTCGGTTTTTGTTACAATGTTTTTTGTTTCTTCTTTCTACCTATTGTTCTAGTAATTTGTCTTATTCACACACATGCAAGTCTTGATAATGTCGAGTTGACATCAAATATTGCGGTCTAAAGGAGAGCTATAGAGAGCTCCCATCTTTATGGTTTCACGTGTTTTCAATCGTGCAGGGATCACAGGGTTAGTGAATATTTTCAGGCACAGGCAGAGAGAACTACCGAGAGCTATCATCGACAGTCACCAGCCTGGCCATAGCTGATAACTACGTGTTCTGGACGGACAGACGCACATCCAGGCTCTTCTGGTCCGACATACATGAGACCACACAGAAGATACGCAGGATCGATCTAGGTGAGGATAAAATTAAATTAAGTGTAGAATAAAAAAAAGTCTCCCAAAAAAATTTAAAAATGTTAACTATACCTACCGTCAATCAAATAATTGAAAAGTACCAAGAGTATAAAATTCCGCTATATCTTGGTTTTGTTGATTACTCTAAGGCTTTTGACTCCATCTCACATTCTGCTATATTTACTGCTCTACACAAACAAGACATCGATCCTGCATACATTAATCTTTTACGCAATATTTACACACACAGCACAGCCGCCATAAAATTAGAAAGCACAGGTCCTAAATTTAAAATAGACAAAGGAGTCAAACAAGGCGACCCGCTGTCTCCCAAACTGTTTACCAGTACCCTAGAGGAGATCTTCAGGAAACTAGCGGCCGATTGGAGGGAAAGAGGTATTATCGTTGGCGGAGCCAGATTGACTAATCTTCGTTTCGCCGACGATATTATTCTCTTTTCTTCTTCAGCCTCTGAACTACAGCATATGCTCCAAGAACTGAGCAATGCAAGCCTTGAGGTTGGACTGAAGATGAATATGTCAAAGACCAAGGTCATGACTAACACTATACCAGGCAACATACACGTAGACGGGGAGAAATTACAATATGTCCACGAATATATCTATTTGGGCCAAGTAGTTTCCTTCCAGGCTCGGCAAGATAAGGAAATTGCACGACGCACCGAAAACGCCTGGAAGAGCTACTGGTCCATGAAAGAGCTATTCAAGGGTGATTTACCCATGCCACTCAAGCGAAAGCTCATGGATATGTGTATTCTCCCCGTCCTAACCTACGGAGCGCAAGTCTGGTCTTTGACTAATGCCCAGAAGTCCAAACTCAAGGTTTGCCAAAGAGCAATGGAGCGCAGTATACTCGGTGTTAAATTAACAGATCGAGTTCGAAACACCTTACTGCGCTCCAGAACGCAGATAATTGATGTAGCTCAGAAGGCCGCTCAGCTTAAGTGGGACTGGGCAGGACATGTCTGCCGTATGCCGGTCGAACTGTGGGCCCACATAGCACAGAATTGGTGTCCTGAGACAGTAAGACGGGGTCGCGGCAGACCACGAAGGAGATGGCGGGACGAATTGAACGCCTTCCTTAAAGACTGGCCCGATACAGCGCGGGATCGCGAGAAGTGGAGGAAAGGGAGGGAGGCCTTTGCCCAGTATTGGGACAGAATAGGCTTGTAATAATAATAATACCTACCTATTCTAGAGGTGCAGCAATTTACAGTAGTTACGTTATTATTTTTAAAATCAGTTTTTCTACCGAACCAGTTCTGTAGGGGTTTTATGTTTTCTGCATGATGGACTGTAAACTGTAAGCCCGAAATCGCTTAAAAAAATCAGCTGTTCCATACATTTAGTCGAGTAATTTTGAATTATTTGTATCGAACAGCTGTTTTTTTTTCGCGATTTTTGGGTTGGTCCAATATGATGACTAATGATGAGTACAATAGCTCCGTAAAGCACTCTTAACTAATTACCTTACCTGTAGGTATATATTATAAATAAACTTATATTACTTATTATTTTCTGCCAATGTAACAAATTCTGTAAAACTTGCAGCCCTATTTCCAAACAACACACAACTCCTAATCCAAGCGACACATTCCCTCCCCGACCCTAAAGACCCACTCCTCAACCACCCGTGCCTCAAGAACCCCTGCTCCGACGTGTGCGTCCAGGAGCCACATGCGACACCACACGAAGACCCCGTCCACTTCCAAATGGGGTACAAATGTTTGTGTCCTCCCGGCTTGCTGGCGAAGAACGGACAATGCACCAAGCTGGCCAGCTGTGGCTTTGACGAGATGTTTTGTCATAAGAGCAATGCGTGTGTGAGGAGAACTGGCAGGTGTGATGGTAAGGTGGACTGTCCGAAGGGAGAAGATGAAGAAGGGTGTGTGGGTAAGTGGATAACAATCTTTTTGCCCGACTGCGCGACGCAAAGGAGGATAATGTGTTTATCAGCCTATGTATGTATATTTGTTCCTTTGTGGCGCTAAGACGCTAATAAGATTTTTAAGAAAATTGTTTTATACTTTTTAGTATATGAAGTCGGTTTTTACTTTTTTTAAGGTTTATTTTATTGCATACATTTTTGGGTAACGATAACTACGGATTGAGGTCGAGAAATCTCGCTATAGAGGTACAATATTTTAAATATGACATAATAATAATTACCTTTCCAGTGGTGCCCACACACTGTAGAGCTGATGAGATTTATTGTAAAGGTCTGTGCGTAAATAAAAACAGAGCGTCGTTATGTTCATCCAATGAAAACCGCATCACTACAACAGGTGAGAACATGTATGGGACATTTCTAGTCCTGCTAGCCCATAGAAATATGACAAGCCTAGAAAAGTAGCTATTAATTGAACTTTTCAAATGTAGTGGTACCTACTATTTTATCAAATACACGTGCTTATGAGATTGAAAGAGACAGCCAGCTCTAATCGACTTGTCATTCAAGTCCAAATGAAGCCGGTTCATGTAACTAAAGAACTTAGTGATTTTCCTTGGGAATTGGTGACCGGATAGGTGACCATTGATATCGTAATACGGCTTCATAATGATTCTGTTCTATTTGACGAGTGCCGAGATTATATATCTGTCTCTTTTTAACTCATTACGCTGCATATTAGATAGAAAAGTCACGCTAGCGCGTTACAGTTCAATTATGATATTTGGCATAGATAAAGTTTATATGGAGAAGGAGTGCTGAAGGTTAAAAACAGTCGATTTCGACCACTAGTATAGATAATTATGTAAGTTCCCTATTCTGTACTTATGTCTTGCGTGCGTCACTTGCACCTCAGCGTATACTTAGCCCTATCATCGCCGTCCTTCAAGACTATTGACACAGCAGTACCTACAGCACTCCATCTCCTCGAATGTCCCACGAACCACATTACTGTCCATCCATGTTCACCATTGAAAATACCATAATTATCTAAATAATTACAGTCCTTATTCGAAGCATTATCAATCCACTTGTGATGTGATATGGCCACCAATCTACATAGAGCCCGCGAGGTCGATTATGGCTCAATGCCTCTCAGAGAATAGGCTTGAATCCCAACGTTGGGAACACTAATAGGCTGATTTAAAGTCCATGTAGACACTTTCAAAGTCCTCGTCTTTCTTCCAGCAGTCCCAGTAATATCACCAGTAATATCGCCAGTAACATGCAGCACCACAGAGTTCCAATGCACCAACACCTCGATCTGCATATCTAGGTCACAGATCTGTGACGGTCGCTACGATTGTCCCGACAGTTCTGACGAGCTGGCCTCAGAATGCGACACTCTATCTTGTTTCGATACTGAGTTCATGTAAGTACCTTCAACATCATTATCATCAGCCTGTAGGCTAGTTCACGTAACTAAAGAAGTGCAGTTGCCACGCAGTTGCAGTAAAATTTTGATCAAAACAATACATTTGGTATTCTGTTAACTTCAGTGAGATGTAACGCTCGCGTTAAGTTCGAGCATCACTGCAATCGGCACGTCATAAAATTACGTGAATTAGCCCTCTTTAGTCCACTGCTAGATATGCAAGGCTGCAAAGTTGTTATTTGGTGCGAGTGCTTGTATTGAATACCGAGCAAGCGAAGGATTCGCTCGTGATTCAAAAACAGAATCCTGAGCGTAGCGAGGGATTCAAAGGCACGAGACGCAAATAATTTTGCAGCCGTGCGAAACACAACTTTTCATCTCACTAAAGCGAAGAAAATGTTAGATGCCTAATTATATTTGAATTGTTTTTCTTTCCCACTCTACACTTGTCCAGGGCCACAAGTCTGCTAACTCCTGCTATCTCACTCGTGGCAGAATGCTCTCGTGATTACAATGAACAGAAATTAGCAGACTTGGGGCCCAGGGTCTGTGCTCTACACCATAGTTCGTCACGTTCGAATTTCGGATAACTTTTCCACGCTGACGGATAAAATAGACTTTTGCGCTCAGATTTCGAAGAATAAAGAAAGCCTTTCCGAGCTAGTGAGATGAAAATAACGATTAATTCTTTTTTGGTATATTATTTTATGTGCTTTTTATCATTTGTTCTTCGTCGTGTTTTGTTAGTTTTGGTTTGCGTCTTCATCAAGCAAAAATAAATAACAATTCTTTCTTTCTTTTCTAAAATTTTGTTTCCTGGAGTCACTGACTTTTCGATGATTTACACTCTGAATATATTCTACAGGTGTTCGTCAGGCTCCTGTATCTTGAAGACGTGGAGATGCGATGGCGATGAAGACTGTAGCGATGGATCTGATGAAGTCGACTGTGGTTAGTGACCGTTCCGTACAGATAGACAGCACATTTCACCATACAGGCTGCCGATGTGGCAATGAAACTGCGTATTTAGAATCAATGAAATCCAATCTGCAGTTTAGTCACGGTGTTAAGGATGCTAATAAATAAGCTTGTACAGCTATGGTTTACATTTTACTTTATTAGCATCCTTAACAAATTGGCGACCGTGACAGGACCTTCACAGCGCGCCGCGTCGTCCTGTCACTCCGGGCCGGCCATCTTTTACACACAACCTCACTGAGCGCAGATCTGCGCGCCTATTTATTTTACCTAAGTATTGTTATTCAGTGCTAATATTATCTACAAATAAAGTAAATGTAAAACCATAGGTGAACAAGACTATTTATTAGCATCCTTAACACACGGGAACGACAAAGTTGGAAGTTGGAACCCATTGTAACCAAAATTATTTTTATTTACACGTGTAGAACAGATTGTGACATACATTGAACTACTTAGATGCTCCTTCATCTAGTTGAATGATAAATATGAAGCAAAAAAAACTTGCGTAAAAATCGCAGATTTTTTGTTTACGGCTTCAGAAAATGATACCAAATACCCAAACATTGTATAATCAAGATTGTAATCTATTATTTTAAAAGAGTTTCCATGGAGTTCCTTGCCGGTTCTTCTCCATAGTACCTACTATTAGGAACTGCGCACCTAGAGTCTCGACATTTCATAAGTGCCTGTATCTGATTTCCATGAAATAAAGATCTATTCTATTCCTTACTACGGTGTGGCTCAAAATATTTCAGTGAACGTGAGTTGCGGTCTAGGCTTCTTCCAGTGCCGAAACAGTATGTGCGTACAGCTGAGAAAAAAATGTGACGGCGAACAAGACTGCTTAGATTTCTCTGATGAGGAAGACTGTGAACCTCCGCTTCCGCTTGTGGATATCATTGTGAGTACTGTGGGCCGAGCACGAATGTTTTGACGTATCTATCGTAACGTAAACGTACCCAAATTTACGACTAAGTTGTCGCATCGGTAAACTTCGTAAAACCGATCTGTGGGTCTACCGCGTACCCAAGAATCTTATATATATAAGATTCTTGCGCGTACCTAACTAAAATGGTAATGAACATCGACTCTGGTAAGTTCAATAAAATCGTGAGAGATTAAAATTGTAAAAAAAATACCGATCATAAAGATGTGAGTCCCAAATTTATGATCGGTATTTTTTTTACAAGGTAGCAGTTTAGTCTCTCACGATGGTATTGAAGTTTATTACCAGAGTCCATGTTCATTACCATTTTGTTACGCGGTAGACCCTCACTTCCGAACTGCGCGCGTCTTCAAGACCACGAATGATTATTAGTACTGCAGTAAAACATGATCTTTACGCTGCGCTGATGCAATAAGTTGTACAATTATTTAGACGAGCAACTGTCATTCGTTGTTCGATCACATTGATGTTGCTTCATAGTTGTTGTACTGTAACTTTGTTGGCCTACCTAATTTAGCTGTATTGCTTCAACAGACAGAGTCTCCAGGATGCGCTGCGTGGGAGTACACTTGTGAACAGAATAGGAGCATTTGCTTGCCGCTTACAGCTCGGTTAGATCCTACTTTATACTCTTTATTGTGATGGATTTCCTCCATGTTTGTTTTGGTGGTGGGTCAATTAATATTCCGATATACCCTGTGAAAGTTTTCGCTCGGTAAGTATAAGTATTATTTTTAACCCAAGCATGGGGTCTACCGCGTAACTAAATAGGCTTGCCAAACCGAATCTCAGTCTGAGAAGAGGCCCGTGCCCAGCAGTGGGACAGTAATGGGCTAGATTTTATTTTATTTTATTTTATAAAGTGAATGATTGCTGGAGTGTAACCTTTATTTGTTACTTACATAATTGTATATGATAAGCAGTAGTGGTATGCATTGCTCGCGACCAGATGACATGGCAATTTCCTAGTCAAGATATTATTGACGCGACGAAATTGCACGTTTGTCGATTAGTATTTGTGTGAGCGCGATGCATACCACACTGAAAGTAGGGGCTTTCCCCCTCACGCGACCCAAATACATCCCTGATTACCTACCATGTCGAATTGTCGCGAACATGTACACTACTCAACAAAGTCGGAACAAGCTAATTACCTAAATCAAATATCTATTTATGAAAATTCTTTATGAAAAAGTACTGGCAACTAAAATTTATAATAATTCGAAATTTAAAAAACCTTAAACAAATAATCAAAAACTTCTATGACAAAAAATGTTGAATTTAACCCATAACCTTACAATCCGTAGACAGCACACAAATGGGCCCGACTGTCATTTCAAATCATTATCATTCGTTACGTTAAATAAACAATCGAATCATGATATTAATACACACTATAATACCCTTGTTCCCTAGACTTTGTTGAGTAGTTGATATTGAACACACGGTAGCGGTATAATACAAAATGAGTAGGCTGCTTTGAATTCCACAGACACTTTAGTGGAATTTTTCTTTTTTATTTACATTTTTCAGCTGCAACATGAAGACCGACTGTCCCGGCAATACAGACGAGCACGGCTGTGACGTCCGGTGCTCTCCTCACGGCATGTTCGCGTGCGAACAGCAGCTGCTGTGCATTAGTATGAATAGGGTGTGCAACGGGCGGAAAGACTGCGTCGATGGTTCCGATGAGACGCCTGATGCTTGTGCAAGGGGTAAGGATATTTCTCCAAAGACCATGAAAGAACCTTAAATCACATTCTATACCGGATATCGAAACCGGTATGACCAATTACCTTATTTCTCGGTATACTTTTATTATTTTTACAAGTATTTTTTTAAAGGTTAAGTACCTTAATTTTTAAGGTAGTTCCATCAAATTGAATACAACCGGTATTAAATTAATATTACTTAGTTACCAAAATAAAAAATACCTCTATATTACATGTGTCGTCGGCATAAAGTCAAAGGGCGGGCAGCGCCTGAATGTGTAGGTTTGTGTATATCGCCGTCATTTTTAGGGTTCCGTACCCAAAGGGTAAAGCCCCTATTACTAAGACTCCGCTGTCCGTCCGTCTGTCTGTCCGTCTGTCACCAGGCTGTATCTCATGAACCATGATAGTTAGACAGTTAGAAATTTTCACTGATGATGTGTTTCTGTTGCCGCTATAACAATAAATAAAACAACAGAATAAAATAAATATTTAAGGGGACTCCCATACAGCCACGTGATTTTATTTGCCGTTTTAATAACAAACTACGTAGCAATGTAGCACGCTAACAACAGTACCTATTTAAAAAAAACCAATCAGATTACAAAGCCTGCATCACGCAAGGAAAAACATTATTATTGTATCTACTACATAGGTACAACCGTCCGACATCAACCGTCGGGCTTCAGCCCGCAAAGCAATGTCACCTCGTCTGGTCGGAGGATCCTCCCTTTTCAATGGAGGGACACCATATCTCGTTTCTCAACATATTTTTTTCTTCTCTGACAGTGAGCAGAACCTCCCACGTGTACCCGGTAGTCACCGCTAGTCAATTCGCGGACTGCAGTGACGGCTTCTTCTGCAGCAGTGGACAGTGCATCGAGTGGACACAACTATGTGACAAGAAACAGGATTGCATCGATGGATCAGACGAGAATGGACTCTGTGGTAAGGATATAAGGCTTTTATTTGTATTATATTGCTGGGAATATAATACCTCAAGTCTATCTAACAGAAACATAATATTATGATGATATGAAAAATCCACTCACTCACCGACTGCAGTACCGGCTTGGCTTTCTTTGTAATAGTGATCTACTGATCACTGATCATTGAATAAAATTAGCGTCATAAGAAGCAGCTAAGTCTTCTCATGGGAAGATCCCTCAGCTTTCCATGCATCAAAATCTTCAGCTCACGTCCTTACGTAGGACCTACATTGCCTGAGGTATTACAATACCTCTGCCTTACCCTTCAAGAGATAAACTACGATAACATGGCGCGCCCTTCCAAATTACTGTTTCAATGTGTGTAGTCACATCCTTACCAAGCAACAAATCCTTGGATTTCTTTTTGTTTGACGGCCGTCTCAGTACGCACACATACGTTGTGAGTCTTGGTGGCTCTTTGTAAATACTTTCACAAATACTTCCAAACGTTTTGAATTTTGGAGGGGCGCGCCATGTTATCGTAATTAATCTCTACACGGAGTAATGTCTTATTCCACAGCCTCAGCATGTGAGAACAACACATGTTCATTCACGTGCCAGCCTACCCCATTAGGCGAACACTGCCTCTGTCCCTTTGGGTTCCGCCTCTCATCCGACCGGACTTCATGCGAGGACATCGACGAGTGTACCCAAGAAGTGTGCTCGCAGGGGTGCATCAACGTGCCAGGGTCCTTCTTGTGCTCTTGCCATCATGGGTATGCGCTCAGGTAAGTTTTGCGGATTATTTTATTTATTTATTTATTTAAAATGCTTCATGTACAATGTACAAAGGCGGTCTTAATGCCGTAGGCATTCTCTACCAGACAACCTTAGGGTGATGCAGAGACAATGAAGGTAGATGCACCAAAAAAAACTTAAATGAGAGGGTAGGTATATTCTATTATACTTAAAAACAACTATAATTATAAACTAACATAAACATTAACATAAATAAATAAATATGTATTATTATATGCTAAATAAACATAAACATATATAAATAATAAATATATACAATTCAGAAAAATTAGAGTCGAGATGAATCTGCCAATGTCTTGTCACGAAAGTATTTGCGTAATTAATTAATTAATTAATTACGCAAATTATTTATTTATTAATTAATTGATTAATTTTTCCATTGTTGCTCCTTTACTGTATCTTTTAGAAACTTTACTAGTCTTTGCAGTATTTGGTATTAATGTTTGCGCACAAGTAGATCTGAAGTTTCTTTAGTCGCCTGTTTGCTATCACAAGCGGCCGCGGTAGACCTTGAGAAATATTAATGTCTGTTTCGTTAGTTGAGGGTCATGACATAGCCTCATCCTAGCAAGTATCAAGTATGTCGCTTTCCAGTCCAAAGGGGGCTGAAAACAGCTAAAAATATGAATTTTGCATAGGGCAATTGCCGTCTTCAGCAATCTAACTTAACGGGATAGTACTTAGTATAGCCATCGGGAAAACCGGTGGAAAAACTGGGCCCCGCGTTGACTTAGAACTGCATGATGGCAGGGAACACTGAAGGCTGTAGCCATGGTTTCGTTTGAGCGGAGGGTCAAGCCCTGAACAAGAAAGCCAATTAAGAACAATATAAAAACATTTTTTTTATTACACTTTCAAAAAAACATGCTAAATTTTATTGAATGCTATGCGGTGGGGGTTATCTTGGGAGATTAAGCGCTGGACAAACGTCTGTGGATTGACCTCAACATCAGGATGTAATTTCACTGTCTGTGGTTTCGGGGGTAAGGGGGTAGAATCCCCTAGACCCCTGGCTGCAGCCTTGAACTCCCTAAACCCCCCTGGCCTTGAACACCGCGATGTGTAAACGGAGGTTACCAAACAACGTTCCTCGACTTACCTTCCCGTGATGTATCCATAATTAATCCAGTCTCTTGAATCCCACAACTTATGCCCCCATTCCCTCGTCAGGTCAGACCGTCGGTCATGCAAGGCGACGCGCGGCAACATGTCGATCCTATACGTGTCGGGTAACACCGTGCGATCCATCTCCGCCGATGGATATGGCGCCGTCGAGTACACAGATACGGAAATAGCGGCTATCACCGATATGGACTTCAACGTCAGGTAAGTTGAGAGACACACCAACGAGAGATTGGGCCAGTAGATGAAGGATAATAAGAGTGAAAGAAAGAGAAGGCGTTTATTTGACACCTCCTCCTTCAATGTCGGTCCCTCAATGTTGAGGATCGTGATTCCTTCCTATGATTTTTCTGATACTTGATCTCCATTTGCTGCGGTCTGTGGATTGATGAAGTGCCACGTTCACCGGTACTTACAGTTCAGTTAATCGTAGTGTGCGTGTGTACTGATACGCAATTTATAGTGTGTATCGATAAAACTAAAACACTAGCGGAATATTACACACTTCTACTGTAAGCGATTAGGAAGAAGAGTTGGGCGCGTCTTTGTGGATGGCACTATCTGTATGTATGTGTAATAATAATCCAGCATTTCTAATTTAGGAAGAACAAGCTATACGTGACGTCAGCGGAGGCCGGCAAGCTGGTAGAGGTGAACAAAACGCACAATGTCATCGCCGTCACTAACATCGGGAGACCAACTCGGGTAATTTGTCATGAGTACTATTAGAATGCTAGATTGTAATGTAACAGTCTGTGAAAAACTTTAGCTATGAAAACAGTAAGACTTATATTCCACTAGGCAGCTAGTCGGCGATTCCTATTTATTCAAATATGTAATATAGTTACCATAGCAAGTGCAACCACGGGTCGGAAATTGCCGCAACTGCAAAATAACACGCAGCTGGTAACCACACGCGACTCAAGATTTAATTATGCGTAATGCCCAGAAGTGCGGTTAGCCGCGCGCGGCTGAACAGCCAGCACTATTTGCTTTCGCGCGGTCTTCCGCGAGTCGCGACTAGCCGCTTAGTGAAAAACACATTAATAAAAAAATAACAAGACACCGAACTGCAAAAAGACAAACTAAAAAGATGGAAACAGATGAAAAAAAAGCCGAGTTTCAGTTAGGCATCTAGGATGTAACGAACGCCGTAAAACATGCCTCCGACTAAAAACAAAAATAAATCCAAGGATTTGTTGGTCGGTAAGGATGTGACGACACACATTTAAACAGTAATTTGGAGGAGTGCGCCATGTTATCGTAGTTTATCTCTAGTAAGTTCTACTTGCTTTTAGTTGCTGGCCTCTTGTCTGTCCGTATGCCTAAATACAGTAACGTTCCAGGTGGCAGTGGACTGGGTAACTGGTAACGTGTACTTCGTGGACACGACGCCTCATGACAGCCGCGTGCGAGTGTGTCACGTGAAGAGGAAGCGGTGCGCCAGCCTGCAGAAACTGCCTTCAGACGCTAAGGTAAATTTTTCAATTATATATCCACTGCTGGGCAAAAGGTAAGCGTTGGGGTAATGGTTATAGCTATTGGTGCTATTACCCTATTGTTTCGGCAGCTTTGGAGTATCACACCATTGAGTGCTGCTTACTGCTGTCGTGACGCAGTGCTGTTGTGAGGCTAGCAAGTCACACCACATACGTATCCTCCGTGACCAGAAAGGTTGATGATTGTTATGACGGTTCCCTCAAATCACAGTGTTTTAAGGCTCCTACACACATGCGGGCGGCATGTCCCGGCGGTTTTTGTAACGCGGGTATGGTCTCGTATGTGCAGCAAGCCCGCCAAGCCGGTTAATAACAAGCCGCTGCAATGCCGCCATGCTAGCGGGTGGCTACTCATTGAAATTGTTAGAGGAAAACTCCCAGGTCTCTGCGACTTTAAGTTTTTGAGGAATAAATTTTTGAAAGTTGTTTGTTTTTAACTCCGACAATACGAATAAAAATTCTGAGTAAAAAACTAAGCTACTTATTTTAGTTTCACTCACCTTAACCAAAGGTCCTTATGAATTTTAATTTAATTAAATTTTTTTATTTTTTATTTTAAATAAATTTTGATAAGTTGATATAGAGTAGTGGGCAGTAGCAGTAGCTGGTCTAATTTTTTCTCACATAGTGCCTTGTTTGAAATTTAAAAATAATCGTGACCCCTGAGTTTGGTTTCTTCTCGGATGTAGTCATAGGAAATGGTGCCATGTAGTATTTATAAATACCTGTAATTTTTTTGGAAAAATTGTCAATTCAAAATAAACAATTTCATTGAATTGGGAACATGTTATTTCTGCCCTTTAATACCCACCGCTTTGATATTTTCCTAATGTCGAAGCATTATGCTGAGATGGGGGCCAGTTTTTTTTTTCAGACAAATAGCTTAATTCTTTTTATTAATAATTTTTCTTGTCCAAAATCAAACTGTTTTCTTTCTTTTTCTAACTATGTTTTACTTGGATTCAGTCAAAGAAAAGAGATACCATTGAAACTTAATTTGGTCTACCTTTGTATTTCCTGGTCGATACCCACCAAATCATTCTTAATTCGCGTTCTTCAGGTGACAGCCCTGATAGTAGACCCAAGTTCGCGCCGCATGTTCTACTGCGTGACTCGCGACCTGGAGTCAGTGGTGTGGTCCGCAAACCTCGCCGGGAGGCACGTGACCGACCTCACCACGGTGCGGAACTGCACCGGGCTGGCCGTGGACCCCTTCAAGAAGAAGCTGTATGTGGCTGAGACTGGCCCGGCGCATATCATACGGATGGACTATGAGGGGGAGAGCCAGTGAGTTGGATTTGATAATATACAGGTGGTATTTCCAAGTGACGTGGATGGCCAAATCCGAAACTTTAAGAAATAGCGAAAAATACTCAAAGGAGTCATGGAGCCAATTTTGATAAAAATTAAAACTGAATTAATAACAACTGAATTAATAACAAAATTAATAACTGAAGTAATTTTTCAAAAAATATAGTAGGTATTATATACCTACTATATTTTTTGAAAAATTACTTTTCCATGAATGAATCAAACACGTTGATTAAAAAAAAAACGAACGCAATCTGTATTATATACCTACATCCCAATAGTGTACCTAGTTTTTATGGATCAAATTCTGTGAAGTTTCAAACGGGAAACTAAAACAAAGTGTTTTCCCATATATGTTTCGTTAGATTTTCGTGAAGCCAAAAGTAGTTAAAAAAAATCTTACAATTTCCAGTAAAAAGATCCACGCCGACCACCCACAACTCCAGGCACCTCATGGCTTGGCTATCTTCGAGGACCACATCTATTATATCGTGGCCAACTCCTACCGTCTCAGCCGCTGCTTGCTCCTCGGGCCCAAGCACTGCGAGACCTACATCTACCGTGTGTTTGACGCCAACACATTTGTGATACGTCATGAGAGCGTCCAGAGGGATGATCTAGTGAACGAGTGTGATGGCGTGGTTTGTTCCAATGTTTGCGCGTTGGATGAGGATGGCCCGAAGTGTCTGTGTGATGATGGGACGCTGGCTAAGAATAATGAGTGTCCGATGTTCGAGAAAGATGATGTGAGTATTGATTTTCTCTACGTTGTCTGTGGAGCTATTGTTCTTTGAATCTCACTCTTATTGTCGGTTGATATACAGACAAACTGCATATGAGCCCATGGCTGCAGAAAGGCCCCCAAAGCCCAAGCAAAATAAGCTATTTTATGACCAGCAAAGAACTAAAAGTATTACTTTGTATATTTAAAAAAAATGGATTTTTCCAAAGTTCAAAACTACAATGGAACCGAAGTTCCACTAGTTCTACTATTCTGGAACATATCAAAACGTAGGACTAATGAGAAAAATAATTCCCATTAATCTACCGTAGGACAGTTTAGTAGAACTAGTGGGAACAAACCCAAAAAACTACTGTCAAATAAAACAACACTATTTCAACTTAAAAAAATTGAAGGGGTTCCCCGAGGCTATACGTTGTTTAGGGGCTTCTATGTGGCTTGATCGGGCCCTGAGAATAAGTACCCAGCAGTCAGAAGGCCGAAGCGCACCTCGATTACGTATGAAAAATCTGACAGCCACAGCGGCCAACAAACAATGCATCCCTTTCTCGCTTATAGACGTTTCCATAAGAGGATACGGAATAAGACGTTTATTTGCGATGGCAACTGTCATATTTACCATACGTAATCAGGCGGCCGGTCAAACCGGATCTACCTGGAACAAGAATATATTCCCTAGCTAGCTAAGTACTTTCTTCTTCTCTTAGCTGCCTCGCTTCAACGGCTGGTCCTACGACGAATTGGCGAACGCTCACCAAGTCTCGTTCACCGTGATCACCGCGCTGATGGTGTTAGTGGTGATCTATCTTTGCTTCTTCGTCTACTACCACTTCGTGTACAAACCGAGGAGGGACAGAGCTACCGCTTATACTGAGTAAGTGAAACAGTGTTTGATCATCAGCAGCCTAAAAGAGGTTTTTTTTTTAAATGTCTCTCTTCATGTGGCTCATTAAGCCTTTACTGTTGAACCGGACTTTCGGTGAGGCATGAAGGGACTCCAACCTATTAAAGGGCGTCCCCTAGTGGGACTCGGGCATCGGCTTAGGGCGAAGCTGAAAGGGCCACAAGAGAGGGCTTACTGTGTCTGTGTTGAATTATTATTATTATTAGGGACGTTTAGAACTATGGACTCAGCACGGGCTGGCTAGTGCGAGGGTCGGGGAGAAAGCCTAGAAGAGCATACAGTAGAAGGGCTTCCACGAGTGACTATAAACCATTTGACAGCCACGGAGTAGGTAAACGCCGCCATGCTCGGTTCGCGAAGCCACAAATTCAGCGCAAATATCTACTTGCTAATTGCCTCCCCCGCGGACCTGGCGGCCTCCTATACATTTAGCTAAACTAAAAATATTGAACCACTAATTCGTGTTTCTTTTCGCAGAGTCAGGTTCCAGAATACTTCCCAAAACACGCCCTTTCTTGACGATAACCCTACAGTACAGATGAGCACAGGAAGGCAAGTATCAAAGTCTTGTCTATGACTAAAAAAAATTTGAGCACCAGAGTCATTGAAAAGTATGAAAATAAATATGAAATAAGATAGCATCCAACTAGACACGATTGGCGCAGTAGCTTAAGCACTGCTTTATGCGCTACGTGTTGTGGGTTCCATTTTCCGCAAGGAACAAACGTTTGTGAGATGTATTTATGTTTGTAAACTGCACCCACGATACAGGAGATGTAATGGAGGAATGCATAAAAAAGATAGATGATGAGAGTGCCTTTTCACACACACGGTTTCCGTGTTATACGGCGACCGTTTACACGGACGTAGATTTTTCCACAGGAACGCGGTTGTCTACATTACTGAACCGTCACGGTACCATTCATACGGAAACCGTGTGTGTGAAAAGAGCCCTATACCTATACCGAATTACCGACCCAATTACTATCAAACCTGTAGCGACACCTAGCGCCACCCAGAGTAACTACGTAGCAAACTACAAGTAGTACACAATGCGTATTCGACCAATCAGATTACGAAGCCTACATCGCACAAGGAAAAAAACAACGTATCTAACACAATTTAAACAATAATATAACTGTCCGACATCAACCGTCTGGCTTCGGCCCGTCAGGCAATATCACCTCGTCAGGTCGGATGGTCCTCCCCTCCTCAATACGTACGTCCTTCTTACCTTAGATGGCGAATGGACAGAATGGCCTATGCTTTAAATTATCTTTTATGTCCACAGCATGTCGCAGGAGTTCGTGAACCCATTGCAGTACGTGAGAAACATGTGGTATAGCTCATTCCGTAAGACCACACGGCCCAAGGTAAGATGATTTTTCTAGAAAAGAAGACGTCCACTTCAGTGGTGTCTAGTAGTAGTAACCATGGGGATTTCTTCACCAAAGTAGTTTGATCCCCCCACAGATCAGATATTTGTATGATCTACAGATAGTTGTTCCGGGTTTGGGTGTGTGTGCATGTGACAGTTATATGTTTGTAAACTGTACCCACGATAGAGGAGAAATCCTAGTGAGGGGAAACATATTACCAAAAAGAAAGAATAAAGTAGTTCCATATTTTCAACTTGTTAACTTCTTGCAGGTTGCGTAGGATGACAAGCAGATTTTTTATAATTAAACAAGAGAAAAAATTCTGTATTTTGTATGATTATTGATCAATGCTGGTAAACATACCCAATGTTTAGGATAGGATAGAAACACCCCACAATTTTTTCCTTATGAATCAACAATACAATGATATAATACCATTAGTGTTATAATTTACAGAACACCAATTGGCTACCCTTCAGCATCCCATCATCAACTCCCCAGCAAGACTTGTCTCCCACCGAAGCGGACTTAGATGATAAGGAAATCAAAAGAATTTTAGGAACTAAGTAGTTAAATATCAGTTAATTTAAATCTATTCATATTGTAGGTAGTTATATAAGATTTGTGTCAATTACATGTGATAAAGAATAATTATTTCATTTTGATAATTAATATTTATTTGTTATATTAAGAAAGCCTGTGGCTATTGTTATGTGTACTTATATTTTTATCATTTAATTATGATTGAGCATAATTAATGTATTTTTAGATATACACTGATATTTTTGAAAGGAATTTTGGAAATATAGATCTATACAAAGTGTAAGTTAATAAATAAAATATACTAGAATGGATATTACTTTTTTATTGTCTTACCATTACTATACTTGTAGAATTTTTATCTATTCTGTGCCATTTCCTTAATTTTTGTCATAGATAGAAATAGTAAACAAATGAATTTCAGTTGTACCCAGTGCCGGATTAAGCCAGCGCGGGGCCTGTAGCAAATTCTATCAAGGGGCCCTTAGACTGTTTTAGGTTAGATACTTATCGAGTTTATGGCATTGAATAAAACAAAACTGTTACAAACAAACTTTTCTTGATTTAATTTGGGCAAAGGGATATGCCCATTCGTTAAGGAGGTTTTGGCCACGTGGCGTCCATAAATACAGCAAATCATAGGCATTAGGGTTGAAATCATAGGTACAAAATCAACCACAATTTTTTACATAGAACTTGGACAGAAATTTAAAATTGTATGAAAAAAATTCAAGGTTTATATAAAACAAACATGGAGTTGACTGGCAAGCTAGTGTCGTCGTGGTAAGCGGGTACGGAATCCAATGTAAAGCCAAGGTTGTGATCGCCATAAATCTAATCAAAGTCATCGTATAGAAAATAGCAAAACCGTGTAGGAAAAATCACAATTCACAAAGCACAACAAACAACCCGCAACAAACAAAATGTTAACTGTCAACACAGACTGTCAATTTCAATTATCATTGACGTAGTGATGGCGATTCGGAATCGATTTATCAAAAACCGATGTTGTAGAGCTATGAATCGATATTTTTAATTAACTTGAACCAGCACTGCATAGATTTCGGAAGACAATCAATAGACATTTATTTTACCTATTCTATAGAAATTAAACATTTTAATATAGGAAGCGAAACAAAAGAAAAAAGTTTTTCAGAAGATCATTCAATTCTTGATTTTTTGTGACATTTGCCATCACTACTTTTATAAGATTGACATAACGTGCGGAAATGAAGATTGCATCACATGCATAATTGATTGAATGTCTTTTTAATATAAGTTTTTAATTCCCGAGTGTTACAAACAAATAAATAATAACAATATTTTAGTTACTAAATAAGATATTTTTTTGTATTTTTCACATTGGTGGAACGAACCTGCCTACTTACTGGCCAAGAGTGGGCGTTTGCCTTTACAAATAATGCTGTTGATATCGACTTCTCGGAGTAAATCATGTTATGTATGTATGAAAATATTAGGGAATTCCCCGTTTTGTTTAGCAGTATTGCCAACTTGCGTGTAGTGCGGTGCGAAACATGATTTTTGGTATGACCAGCAGATAGAAAAATAAAATTATAGTTGATCATTTTGATGCAAATATTTTCTTCTTAGTAATTTTGACTAAATCTAATATATAAATACCTAATACTTTTTTATGATCAGAAAACGTTGGTGCGCGGGGCCCCCAAATGCGCGGGGCCCGCAGCATTTGCTACTCTTGCTTCGTGGCTAATCCGGCACTGGTTGTACCCCAACAGTGGATGGTTAATAATAAAACAATGATTTACAAATAAGACTTATTAATTTCCTAAAACATAGAATACAGTTAAAATATAAGAATTACTTCCACAGCTTCTTGATAGACATATTCTTTTCCGAATCCTTCTGCATGACCTTAGCTACAGCCATTTCAAAATCTTCTTGAGTGACATGTACTCTGCGCTCACGGAGAGCATACATGCCAGCCTCGGTACACACACCCTTGACTTCAGCGCCAGATGCTCCAGGCATCAACTCTGCAATCTTACGTAGATTAATGCCTCTAGTAAGATTCATCTTCCTCGAGTGAATTTTCAAGATGTCAAGACGGGCTTCCTCATTTGGTGGGGGGAACTCAATCTTCCTGTCAATACGACCAGGTCTCAGTAGAGCAGGGTCCAGAATATCAATCCTGTTAGTTGCCATGATGACTTTGATATTCTTTGTTGCTTCAAAACCGTCCAGCTGATTTAGCAACTCCAACATAGTTCTCTGTACCTCGGAATCTCCTCCGCTGCCAGACTCAATACGAGATGAACCGATAGAATCAATTTCGTCCATGAAGATGATAGAGGGAGCGTGTTCACGGGCCATAACGAAAAGCTCTCGGACCATACGACTACCTTCACCAATGAATTTCTGCACCAACTCAGAACCAGATACACGGATGAAGGTGCACTCTGTGTGGTGGGCTACAGCACGAGCCAGTAGGGTCTTACCAGTACCAGGGGGTCCATACAACAAAACACCCTTGGGCTGAGCAATACCTAGAGCGTCAAACAGCTCGGGATGTTTCACCGGAAGCTCAATAACCTCTTTGATCTCCTTAATCTGTTTGTCCAATCCTCCAACCATCTCGTAAGTAGAATCAGGAACTTTTTCCACCATCATAAGAGACACTAAAGGATCCACTTTGTTTGGCAGGATTTTGTGAAGAGTATAGCTCTCGTTGCGGAGAGCGACGCGGCAGTTAGCAGTAACATCGTTGATGTCAACGTTTTTGTCTAAGTCTACCACGAATTTACCTTCAGGGTGCACTTTTACTAAGACTTTCTTCTTGTCCATAGGTTTGACGACCTCGCCGACATAAGAGCCCTGTTCTTGCAGAAGCTGGAGTTCTTCACGCAGCATACGGACTTTAGCGTTGAGCTCATTACGCTGGGCTTGCAAACGACGAAGATTTTGAGATTTCTCGGCGACGATTAGCTGCAGTTCTTCGATCTTTGTTATGTAGTACGGCCGGAATCCTTCCCCTTTTCCCGAGTCCACCTCCATTTTAGTGAGAGTCATTTTGCTGTGTTATTTTGCCACATTCAATAATAAAAACTTTTATGAGCAAACCCAACACAATGTAATTTCGATTTTCGGCCGCCCGCACCAATATTTTTCCGAGTCACGATGACGTGTGACGTACACAAATTAAAAATTCTACTAAAGAGTAAGCCTGAGTAAATCAGCAACAAGCAACACTTATTTATTAATAATTATAATTGATAGATGTCTCATGTCTAGCTTAATAATCTTTTGATCATTTAATTTATAACTATATCCATTTTATAATTTTTACTATAAACTACCAAAACCGAAATTAATTAATTTATCTTGCTACATTATAATATCGTTTAATTTATAGCGTTCAAAATATTGCGTTTAAACGTGCGTTCGTGAAAAAACAAGATACTTTTTAGTACCTATTATATCTTCGAATGTGAAATATCAGACTATAGAATAATCTAAGGTTAAAATTGCCAAAGATTTTTACTTTTAAAATCTATACAAAATCATTAAAGGCAATAATAATATTCTAAAATACTTTAGCGTAAGCGGGTATTTCATCTAGTTGAAAATACTAGATTTTAGCATGATTTTAGCCGATTTTAGCAATGTCATTGGATTTTAGACAATCTAAACGTCAAGCAGAAGTCAAAGTCCTAATATTTTTTCAGTGATACATACTGATATAGCCGCAATAAAGCAATAATGTAATTAACAAGCTTTCAAATTCTTATCTCCGCTCTCCGACACAGCATCAATCAATCAAACAAATCAGCGTATTGCAGTCCACTGCTTTCACTCAGGATTTCACTTACTAAATCTATGACCGCTCCCCACATGAATACCCAATAAGCCAGAAAAACTGAAACTAATAGAAATCATGATAATAAATATGTGCTTGCTAACAACAATAGCCGTTGTTGTGTGTAGTACAGTCATTTTGAAAATATTGTGGCTAGTACGGATGGGCTCTCTAGCACACTGGAGTTACATAGTTGGCAATGCGTTGTATCCAAGAGACGCCACGGGGAGTTTGGTTCTGAGCGCAAGTGTTTTCAGTTTTATAACACTTGGCACATTAGTGCCGACATTTTTATTTCCAAGATTTAAATTTGTTGCAACTGCTATGAGTATACCTCCCCAGATACATATGCTGTTGTTGTTACATAGAAACATATCTGCTCGTTTTGAAAATGACGCAGTTACAAAATCGGTGCAAGCATACACAGCGGTCACTTTAATTTCGACTTTGTGGACTATTGTATCCCTACTAAGAAGTCATTAAGATTATCCACCTATGACCTGGGTCATCAAATAATATGATTTAACTTGCAGAAGAATATAGAAATGAATTAGAATTATACGTCTTCATTATCGGTATTATAGAAACGAAGATTTTCAATTTTACTACCTACATCCAGAAGAGGTCATGATTATAATTTTGAAAATATTCATTGATAAACAAGTATTCGGTTCAATAAATATAATATCCAATCAACTCTACACAGAATTTATTGATTTTCAATTCAGTCTATCGCAGTCCTTTGCTGGATTTGGATATGGGGCTCTCCCACGTTGCGTTCGTCACAACATCCAGTGGCGTAGCGTGGGTTGCAGCCGCCCGTCACTCAACCCGGAATTTCAATTTAAAAAACTAAAATATACAGTAACACGATAAAAATTGATTGAAAAAATACGGGGAATCCCTGCAAGTCAGTACAGACGATGTTGCCAGTCGCTACAACGAGCTAGAGATGTCATTATTATAAATTTATTTAAAGAAAGGGGATTCCCCGGTTTCGTCACTGAATATACATAACGAAAAATTCAATCGTTCCAAATCGTAGGAGCAACAAAAATATGAAATGGTTCAAATTTTTACAAGATTATAATTATTTATTGTGAAATTTTGCCGCCCCCTAAAAGTGCTGCCCGGGGCGGGCCGCCCATGTCAATGGGCCGCCCCTGCCGCCCCCACTACGCTACGCCACTGACAACATCCAGTCATCCACTCCTCCGTCTTCTCTACGCAGGAGACTTTACGTCTTGCTTGAAGTCATAGAAATAATGAACATCCTATAACAACAAAACTATATCCCTACGAAAATAAAGCAATGAGTCCTAATGAGTCTTGTGATTATTGTTGTTCTAATTTCCATTAATAATCTAAGCCATTATCTAATAAAGTCAACGCGTAAATTCAATTTTCAGATCAAAGCAAGTAAAAGTCTCGTGATTAAAGTTTATTTACACAACTGATTCACGCTAATGGATCGTCATTCAATGAATGAAATAGACCAAAGTAACGTGTTTGTTCCTTAAAATATATTATATTATTTTGAGAAACTGTGAATACACTTGCATTTAATCTATCCTAGTAGATCATGAATTGTAAGAGGATAAAAAATGTTTAATCAATAACTTCGAGGTGAAATAAACGTCAAATATTGTATTCTATAGCGGTTTATTTCCACGATCCAACCAAACCCAAAATCGCGATAAGGCAGTCGCTGTGACGCGACGACGAGCGCTAGTCGTTTCGCGCGAAATAGTGTGACGCGATTCAAAATAAAATCTTTCCCGAGTTGTGGAAAAGTTATAAAAAAAAATCATTGACATTGACATTGACTTGACGTGACGTGACGTTGACAGGTAACCTAATTTAGTCATTTGTAATTTAGGCAAAAAAATATTGATTTAATTACGTTCAGTATTTTCAGCGGCATGTTATCTTTTATAACATAGTTTAATAATGCGAGGATACTCGAGATTATGTGTAATAAAAGTTTTCAATCGATAATACAAGTCATTTAGTGTGCAGTGTATTCGTAAAGTTACAGTCTGTATTGTTTTTAGTGATAAAGGTAATGTTTATGTTATGTTTACGACACAATTTAAACATGTAAGCTTTCTTTTACGATTTCCTTTTACTAAAAATATATCTCGTAACACTTGAAATAATATCCTACGATAATAAAGTTAGACTTTTTTTTTACATTTGTTTTTTCGGTGTAACAAACTGTGACATTGCATTACAAGTTTGGTAGTAAGGAAAACCTAGTAAGGTTCCTTGTCCTATTAAGATCAATAGTATATATATTTCTGTTTATCTTCCTGTTACATAGGGTTGCCACCCATACTTTATAATAAAGTATTGTATGTTATTTTGGGCAAACATACTTATTACTTTATGTGAGTAATAAAGTACCTACATGAACATACTTTATTTTACCTGTTATGACTTTTCAAGGTTTTATCTTACTGTATACTAAAAGAAACAAATTTTTGCACATAACCTGTCCTCAAATTTAATTTAAAAATAATTATTTTTATATTTAACTTAGAAATAGAATAATTTGAAGATTTCAATTATTAATTATTAATTGATAGATGTTACTAAAAGCAGCAATTAATATAATAATATACATAAATATGGAATAAATAATTTGGGTAAGTCAAATAAATAAGGAATACTTTATTTTTACCCTACAAAAGTAAATAAAATTTATTTGCCCAAAAATAAAAGGTGGCAACCCTAGTTGCAATTCAAGGTAAAATGGCAATATGTAATGTGACAAGGTTCTCTCAGTTATGATAATGAGGCGTTAGACATACATTGTCACATGATCAATGGGTACTGAACAATTTTGCTAAAAATAAGTCCTACAATATTTTAATGACGATAAGATCAATATAATAATTTCCTAAAATATAATTTGATTTTTTGCTTAGGACTTTATGAAGCATACATAATGCATAAATATTTATTAAATTTTCGTATTTTGTATGATACAACAGTGGCCAAATATAGAGATACTGACAATATTTTACCTTACCATAACAACTTTCAAATATTCACAATAATAAAATTCTTTGATTTTGAAATTGTCTACAGAATGGGAAAATTTTGAGTCAACATGCCTAAACATTTCTTCAACATGTCATTCATACAGCCGATTTTTGATGTTGTTATGAATGAAGTTCACAATGTTGCAATAATAATAATAATTCTAATAGCAAAAGCTATAGGCTTATAGTTACTGTAGTGAAACGTGTCCTCTGGGCCTAACCCATCACTCATCGAAATTGTTTAACAGCTATTCTATTCCTATTGGTATAAAATATACCAATAGGATATAAATTTTTTTCATTTAAATGGTCCCTAACTTTTTTTTTTCATCACATATTTTGTTGTGGTATATTGCCATAATAATTATTGACAGATAATCAACCCACAGGAAGAATCACGTTAGCTAATCTTTGCCAGTGAACATGTTGTACTTATATACCTACTGCCTCTATAAATAAATTAATAATGCTTTAAAGAAAGTAAAATAAAAATAAATCTTTTGGCAGCATAGTTTTTCTTGTGCCACCAATGTTAGTACATCGAATGTAAAATTTACTGCCTCACAGTTTGTATGTTAACTAAAATAAATTACATCTAAAACATTCAGACTTGAAATAAAACCGAAAATGTGTGTTTATGACTTAGTTTTATACAATTTAGTGTTGGGTACATGTAGTTATAACTTTTGAATTTGAATAGAAATTGAAAGAAAGAAAGAAGAAACGTTTATTAGACATCACAAAGTAACTGACACCGAAACAATAAAATATAACATAAAAATTATTAAGAAAATAAATAATAATTAACATATAAGACAAAAAACAACAATTAAAATTAATTATAATAGTAAAACTATTCATAAACATACATAATTTTTTTATTCGGCAAAGCAGACTCGGTTTCGTTATGGTGTGTCTAATAGCCCTTAGCTCAGCAAAAAGCTGCAGCGCTGATTTTCAGCTGAAGCCCCAGGTGGCAGACAACAGTAGAGAGAGAGAGGTGGCAGAGGGTGGTGGTGAATTGGTTTACAGAACTTGGATTATAGATTAATATAGTTTTCTTTATAATGTGAATATTATGTAAAGGGCCGCTTACACCAAGAAGAGGCATAGTAAAGAACAATAACTTAAAAAATATTATATTTCAGAATGGGCAACACAAGCAAGAAGTTAGCTGCGAAATGCACGCTCCTAACCAAGGACGAGCAGAAGTACCTTGCGGCTACCTTCAGAGCGGCCAGCAAGAACTCTGATAAGATACGAGAGGACGATCTCATCGTGAGTGGCAAAGTAGATGCAGTGTTGCTAGAAGTGTGTTCATTTTCTTTTATTATTTTGGTTTAGTTTGACTTGATTGGTGATTAGATTGTTGGGGTTGCCATTTGAATTATTTTTAACTATCTGTTGCTCCTGGTTTGACTCGCATCGTACCATCGTACAACTGTGTGCTAAATTTCCAAATCAGTTCAGCTGTTTCTGACGCTATGGGTAACAAACAAAAAACATGCAAACATATTCAGAAACAGTTTTAAGATTGGGTGATTAATTAAATTCTACAGATATTTTATTCTGACCCTCGTGGTAACAATTTGAAAAAATTGACAAAAGTTCTTCAAACTTTACGTTATTTAAAAAGTTCTCAATAGCTTCGCGTAATGATTATGAGATTTGAACTTCCCCTCATATTTCAAGGTGCCAAAACAAAGAGTTCTAGATCGAGCTATTGAAACAAATCATTTCCGGCACTATAAAATGTTTGGCCAACTACTGATAAAAGTTTTCAAAAATCGTTAGATCCAGCCACATTCAAATATTTTATCTCATCACCAATCAAGCTGTCCATTACATACAAGGTTCTGTAAGTAACAACTTTTCATACATTCGTTAATACATTTTATTAGTTCACCATTTAATTTTGTGTTATCGCCAATGTACTCATACGATCCACAAATACACACTAGACGCTAGGAGTCAAAAACGTGTATTTTATACGACCATACACGTAATTTCACACTTGACAAGTATACTTGCGCAATTTGCTCCCATAATAATGTACTTGAACGTATGTGTGAATAATAATGTACTTGAGCGTGTGCGTGATAAAAGTTTGCACAAGTTTACTAACTAAATCCGTCAAGTATACTTGCACAAGTCAATATCTGAGTTAGACATGTCAAATGTACTTATACTTACGTTTTGATTCGTTTGAAAGATGGGTTTGGTGAACAGGACAATCATGTCATCTTGTCTGTCTTTGTGTTTGTTTTAATTAACTGTTTGCTAACAAAAACATTTACTAATTAATTTTGCGAGTACGTTTATGAATAGACAAGAAGATGTAGAAACGGATAATACTCGTGAAACGTATAAACAACCCCGTAACCTTCGTAGATAAATAATAATATAATAGGAAGAAATATACTGAGTGGCCCTCATTTAAGAAGTTGCTGTTGTATCTCTAGTTCTCAAAATTGTCCTTTTTTATGTTAGAGGAAAACTAAAATTCTGACAACCAGTCTAACCTTAGGGTATCAGTGTCTCCCAGTAGTTGGGTGGCGGAGGTCAGATGGCAGTCGCTCCGTATAAATTACTGATATTCAGCCGCATCTGGTTAGACTGGGAGCCGACCCCAACGTAGTTGGGATAAAGGCCACACATTCTAGTCACTCAAGCAAGGGCCCGGGACACACAGGATTTGGTCGGTCCATCGCATGGATGACCTTCCGCGAGATCTGGTGCCTTCCACCTTGCCTTGCACGACAAGATGCTCTATCGAATCGTAACGAAGGATTCCTGTCTCAAGACGTGCTCAACGAATGTCAATATACGAGCCTGGACTTGTGGCCGATAGGCGCTGCTTGATGCCGAGTTCTTGGAGCATATTTCTTTTAACAATCTTGATTTAATGCTTCAGACGCGTTCTGCGTGCGGATTGGTCCGCTTCGATCTCTTCAACAAAGCCCCCCCGAGCCCTGAGCCCCGAATGCGGAGGATGCGTGAAAACGAGATTGTTAAAATTAACTTACACTTGGGCCTTTGATGATTACGGATGCGTAGGCCTGAGTTGGAATGCCTTGTGTTCTAGTAATTTCATTGAATTTATTTTCGACGGTAACCTACTTTGATATTTCAAAACTTCAAAGAAAGGGTTTCTTATGGGATCCGGAACAGCAGTGATTCGAGTTATGTGTCAAGATAATATCCATTTTAAATTTAGTCCTCGTATGAGTACATTGGATCGTATTTAAACAATAATTTCACGAATAAACTTGTATGTAATAACAATTTAATTTTAAGTTTGTCCCATTTTGTTTTTATTATTACAATGTCACTAGTTTTTGTTTATTTGTTCAGTTTTAGAAGCTTTTTAGATTTTATGTAGGTGGTGGTATTATTTTGTAATTAATTATGTTTTGTTTAATTATTAGATATGTTCTATTTGATCAGCATTGCCTGATTCACTATAACGCACTGGGTTGGCTGTGGCTTCCAATCCGATAGAATATAACGAACCAAAGGAACTGTTCTGATAGGCTATTTTGGTCTTCTGTGTGGCCTTTGGTTGCCTAGTGCGTTATTTACCCAGATAGTTATGGTTATTTACTTCATTTTTCTATTTAAGCAGATTTTTTTTATACTTGAAACTCATCATCATCATTGAAGAGACTTTTCTCTTCTATTGCACATTTGCGCATTTTGGCAAGCATTTTGACTACCTGTTGCCTGAAGCCTGTAAAGCGCCATAGTACATTTTAGTGAAAATCGGGATTACTTCACGGTACTTAGCACCTACTTCTAATAATTCACTAGCGTACAATTGCCCAATTGCCCAGTACGAGTCTAATTCCGTCAACGTAAACCATTAGACCATAGGGAACGATCTGGCGACCTGTCAAAACTCTAATTAGTGACTATGGCACTGTTTATAGTTTGTTTGGAGGCTGATGGATGGAAGTTTAAGCGTTACTCACTTTGTAGTTACGATGTAGGCGGAGGGAATTACTAGAATAACGTGGACTTTGGACCTGATCAAGATTTGTCGCATCGTCTAATTAACAATGTGAGGATGGTGCTCCATGTTCCTGTTTAGTACAAATTCGGCAAGGATTCGATAATTTTAATTTTATTGTTTGTTAACCCCTTCAACTAATCTAAACAAGTAGGTATCTTCTAGAATTGGGTTCAAAATAAAGTGTGTGATTTGAAATCTTCTAGATCCCATGTCGAGCGTTTAAATTAATAAGAACGAATTAAATAGCATTTATTCGGGACTTTCACAGATAACAATAACAAACATAAAAAAATAAAAAAACATACGCGTCGAATTGAGAACCTCCTCCTTTTTTTTGAAGTCGGTTAAAAATCGGGAAATATTATAAATGACAGAAATAGAATAACTAAGACAATAATAGGTTGTAGATTTTTTTTACCCTATAGTTTCAGCCAGTGTTCTGTGGTTTCAGCTACAAAATATGATTTCCGTAATGAATTCAAATACCTACCAAAACTAAATAGTAATTAAGTACCTACTGCATTTAGAACTGAAATTGAATGAACTTCGAAAAATAATAACTTAGGAAGTCTCTAAGGACCACTTCTTGGTACCAAAGGACCAGAAATATATGTTTCAAAAACTTTTATTTCATACGTTAATTACCGATTGACTCGTGAAGTCGTGAGCTTATCTTATTTGATCAAAAAATGTAAATTTATATTTTTGACGATCTAAGATTATGATCACATGATAATATCTGCTTATCGTCCCATGCATATTTTATGATTAACCCAAACGAGAAAAAAATTGATACGTTTGCACGATGCTTGCTTGACGACACGATTGGCGAAGTGGCTAACCACTTGGATTTCGGCGTTACGAGTCGTGGGTTCGATCGCACGGGACAAATATTTGTATGGTCTACAGATAGTTGTTCTAGGACGGGGTGTGTGTGCATGTGAGATGTGTGTTTGTTCAGTGTAGGTATCCACGATACAGGAGAAATCGTACTGTGTTCTATATTCCTATTTTTATTTTAGACGTTGGTTTAGTTTGCAGGCAGAATCAGAAGGACCATTAAAATTTATTCCTATTCCTAGTGTTCTCTATAAAAATATTTAATTGCTCAAAAACATTCGTATTTTTAACATTTCTCATAATACTCAGAAAGTCAGAAACTGTGAATATTTATTAATATTTACACAAACATTCAAAGTTTTGATTTATTTCGCGGTTCATATTTGTATTTCATTTTATCGATATTTTGAGCCCTTTTAAGCTCACGGTCGTGAGTTGAGTGCCATATGTTTTATGTACTTTACTGTGAACAAAAATGTAAAGAGAACAAAGTAGAAAAAACAAACATGATTGAAGAAAAGAAATAACCAATTAAATTCGATACCACGCAAAAATATATGAGATTAGGAAGAATTGGAAAAGATAATGCCAATAGCCACAGACTGAAGAATAGAATTCATTACTAGGGTGCAAGGAAAGGGCGACTAGTGACGAAACATGAGATTGTCTGTCACACCCTGGGTAGTCAACCTGGATACCTCTCAGTGGCGAAGCGTCAAAATGTTCATAGGCGAAGCCATCCTAAAAAAGCCCTCCAAAAAAAGCACACTCTCCGATTAATGTTGCGTCTCTTCTATCTATCTATATAGTCATGTCTGGAAGAGCTCGACCTAACTGAATAGCATGCCTTTTTTTATCAGTTGGATGAGTAAATAATATAATATTACGTTGGTCTATGCATTAACCGATTCCTAAAGGGAAGCCGATGGGAATCGGGTTGTATGGACTTTTCGCCACTGATACCACTACTGTTGACTGTACAGCCTGAGTTATTCATGTGATACTTCGTGTCGACTTGATAGAAGAAGAAGAGTACTCTGTGCTGCTGTTGGGCGGCGCAGGATTCAGGTTCTTAGAGACTACACCACATCCAGGGGGTCTACCGCGTAACTAAAATGGTAATGAACATCGACTCTGGTAATAAACTACAATACGATCGTGAGAGACTAAACTTTGAGCCACCTTGTAAAAAAAATACCAATCATGAAGATGGATTAAAAAAAAAAGATTTAGTAGTAGTTTCTTGTTGAACTTAATCCGTTAGTCAATCGTAGTGCGACAATGTTACCTACTAATTATAAGGTCCTACCTTTCTAGTCCCGATCCGTTTAAGGGGTTATTGTATTCATCATTATGAACAACTTTTATTATGGGACTAAACTGAAATCGCGAAAATACCCTTTAAAAGTATCAAGACTTGGTTTACGAATGATTTAACACTCTTTAAAACACCATCAACGAAATAAGTATGTACTCTATAAATCATCACGTAATATCAATAAGGAAGCCGTAAACTCTTGCGCAGTCTAAAGCTTGTAGTCTTGGAATAGACCGCAAATTTTTATAGCTTGGAGAAGTGACGAAGGAATTATCTTCGCTCGATCCATCATCCTCATCATCATATCGCGGCCTATTAGCGACCGCTGGTGAACACTTGGTGAACATAGTCTTGTTAAACGTTCACGAAGTCCATCCCATCCAAAATTTAAGTGCTAGGCATTTGACAGTGTAGCAATTTCCATCTAGTCGTATCCAATGTTAAATCTTTTAATTCTTTATATAATTCTATATGCGCATTTTCTTTCATCTTCTTTGTCTTCCTCTTTTTCTTTTTGCCTCTATTTCCCTTCTATAATGTTGGTAATGAACTTATCGTGTCTAATCAAGTGACCAATCATGCGTTCTCTTCTTTTATCTATGTGTTTCAATATTTGTCTTTTTTCTTTTACTGTTCTTAGTATTTCTTCGTAAGTCACTTTTTCTATCCAGGGCACTTTCTCCATTCGACGCCAACACTACATTTCAAATGCTTCTAGCCTTTTTTGATCTGATTTAGGTACCAAGATTGTTCATGTAGGAAGCAGACAAAAGGATCAGCGAAAACTTCCTGCTACTTTATGGTTGTCATGGATTACTTCACAAAGTGGCCGGAAGTCTTCGGTACTCTACCAAAAAACAAAATGCTCACGCCTAGCCAAACACGCATAACTCCATATTTTAACTACAAACATTCATAAAGTCGTGTACATACGCTTCTGTTCATAGTTTATGATTCTCGCGAACCAGTAATCGGGAAACGTTCTCAAAATGATTTATACCTCACTAAACAGACGGGTAGGTGTAAACTTTGTTGGAAATAGAAAATGTTGCGCTCGCGCACGACGGGATATGGCTTGTTAAATGCTTGGGTCTACTTTGGTTATTAGTACTTCCATGGCGGTATGCAAAAACATTACGATTTTTATCCAGAAGCCCAATTCTCGTAATTAATTTATAATATGACTGAAAGTTGACCGAACTGAGATTATATTATGAATTGACAAAAAGTCATGTATTCTACTCCTCATAAAGTTCAGTCCGATTCCAGTATGATTTGGATTCAATCTTCTTACAAACTCATTTCAATCTCATTTTTGACGTTTGTGTATAGACGAGAGTGTCAATTTTATTATCTGTGTCAGTTCAAAATGTTAGCAGAATACCGATTTGCCTTTTATTCAACTTTCGATCTCATTACAATATAATGTCACGTTTGACGTTGTTTGTGAGGGTAGGAGAATACCATTTGTGACATTTATGACATTGGTAGTAGATCGGAATGAGATCCGAACTATATTTTGGACATTTTTAATTACGAGAATTGGGCCTCTGGAAACGTCAAAATAGCTGATTAAGGGCAGATTTTTCAATAGCCTGATAATGTTTTATCCAACGAATAAATTTGACAGTTGACAGATTCTGTATAGGAAAACTGTCAAATATTCAAATTTATTCCCTCGGGTAAAGTTATCTGGCTCTTCACTTGAAACTGGCACAATTGGCGACATCGGCTCAGTTGCCATAACGAAAGAAAAATAAGAAGAAAGTTATCTAGCAATTGAAAAATCTGCTCTAAAAGATATTTATTAATATAATAAGGGCAAAGATTGCCCTTAAAATATACAACGACGATGCGTGTCGTGTATGAAGAGGCTAGGGCTCCAGAGAGAGGAACTCTCTCTGGAGCCCTAGCCTCTTGCTTGGACCCTGTTCCCGATACCGGTTGGTTCCTATTTTAATGCTTTTAAATGTGTATTTTATTAAATAATATTTATTTAAAAACTTATATAAAATGAATAAAATGAATAAAAGAAATAATAAAATCAATGACACTGTAATTACTGTTGTTATATGTAAGCTAACACATTCCACAGAAACATCTTCAATTTTACATTTAAACATCCCCAATAAATACGGGAGATCATCTTGGCATATTTGGAACTTAATAAATGATTGTTTGTGGTATAAATTACTTCGAGACAAGCATGAAAAATGTATGCTACTGTATTTCACTGTAGTCTCTTACGTAGGTGTTCCAGGATGTTTTAGTTTCCAAGTAAACTACAATAAATAAAATTTGAATAAACAGACATAAGTCTGAATTATATTCGGAATTATATACAGGATATTTTTTATGTAGTGCGCATAATTTGTAGAGTGATTCAGTCTCTGTTCCTAAATACAACAGCAGTATTGGGATACACTTCAAAACAAAACGAAAATTCGACTTAGTATGGGGGGGACGCATAATTTATTAACGCAAGCCATACAAAATCAATTTTTTATTTTGTTTTGGGAGTGAATTTTAGTACGGCGGTTGCATTTGGGAACGGACACGGAATCATTTTGCAAATTTTGCGCACTACATAAAAATAATATCCTGTATAGAAATATTATAGCAATGGCGATCAGTTTATGTTTCAAAACATTGGCAGTTAATGTTGATGTTACTGCACTTTTATGTGAAGCTCACGGTTCAAAGTATAGTATTATTGAGTTAATAATATCCATCTGTTTATTATACGTTTACGTGTTTATGCACTTTTTATGTGCCGAAAACGATACACGACATGCCTCAAATACAGTATGTTAAAAAAGTTTGTCGATGAATCATTGAGTGCGTCAGCGGTATAAAAATATGTTATACTTATGGACATCAAGGAACAATTGTTTTGATTATTTTTTGTTATAATTTTTTTCAATCATTGTAATAAAAATCTTTAAATGAGGCCAATTTTAACCTAATTAAACTCTCTCTATAACGGGTCACTTTTACATGAATTCTACACCGAAAAATCTCTTGGCCTCTGTTGCTGTTTCACTTGCCCTGAGGAAATATATGCTGCTATCACTTTCTGGCATTTTAAGGCCGTTTGGCCGGGTAATCATATTATCAAAACATCGTGCAAAAAATGTTGGCTAGATTATTTCTGGTCCAATCGCAACGCGGGACGTCCCACCCTCTTTTTGCGGTTCATTAATCACGTGTCCCACTCAGATCGGACTCCAAGCTTTCATGAATTTGGGAGTTGTCATCAATCACTGATCGTGAGCACTCTCACTTCTGTCGTGTTGCATAAGGTTTCATATTCAAACAGCTCATGTTTTCATGAAAATATTAGTCCGTGAGCAAGGTTTATAAAAAACCTGACTGAGGGTGCTCCTGATCAGGTATCCTCAATCTAGGAGGCTTTTTCCGTGCATCCGAGAAGACCCCGACACATTGTGGTTATGTGTCGCCATGTACAGCGAGGGTGACAGGGGGACCTCTTTACTGTCTCCCCCGGGACGTGCAGGAGGGGACCTCTTTAGAGTCTGCCTCGAGATGTGCCCAAACTGGTATGGTACTGTGCTGGGCTTCGGCGCGGTCTTTAAGAGTTCTCGAAGTCCATCATCAGTTTCTGAAAGCGAACCACAGTGGTTACTTTAGCCGATAGGAGTCTGGCACACCCTTCCGGGCTCCGTCCTCGCCAGGCAAAGATAGACCAAGACTCAACAAGCATCCAAAATATAAAAATATAGCGAGCCTCTTTCGCTAATTTCTTCATTACTCTACTTATTACTTTACTCTATTTCTTTATTAATTCTTTAAAGTCTTGTGCTAAGACCTCATTCTTCTACCCACGCCACGTGGTGTTTGGGAGTGCTAAAGAGCATTATTTGATCAAACATTTCCCTTGAAATCGCCATTACTGTAAACCCAGTTGCAGACAAAGTTACTCCACAATATTTACACAAGGTGTTTGTTCAGAATTATTTCAGCCAGCCTTGTTTGTAGGGCTGTGTCTGACGTCAGAGCTGTTTGTCTGTCCGTGTAATTTATTTGCAACTGTCTGGGGGCGCGGCATGACACCAGTCGCTGCCAATTTGCGATATTGATTCCCAATGTCGGACTTTTTTCATGTACTTAGGTCATTGGTACTTTGATAGTTTCTTGTTTTGTACATTGGTTGGATAAATAAGTCGTGTACATTACGACACAACTAAGAAGTCGCATCGGCAAACTTCGTAAAACCGATCACTTCCGAACTGAGTGCGACTTCAAGACCACAAATGTTTAATAGAACTGCAGTAAATTATGATCTTTACGCTGATGCAATTAATAGTAAAAATTATCTTAGTGAACTGCCATTGGTTGTTCGATCGGCGGGTCTACCGCGTAACTAAAATTGTATGAACATCGACATCGGTATTAAACTTCAATACGATCGTGAGAGCCTAAACTTTGAGCTAACTTGTATTTTTTTTACCGATCATGAAGATAAGTGTCCCAACTATATGATAGGTAATTTTTTTACAAGTTAGCTCAAAGTTTAGGCTCTCACTATCGTATTGAAGTTTAATACCGATGTCGATGTTCATACAATTTTAGTTACGCGGTAGGGGTGCGGGGCCCTAATTCTGCTATTTCAATCGTGTCTCAATCCTGTCAGTATGGTCTCGTAATTGTTGGTTTTTGCAGTCGTTCAACAATCGTTCAACCTATTTTGACTTCTATTGCGTAGGAAATAGTAGTCAAAATCTATAGAACGACACATAATAACTGGCAAATAACCGACTTTTACTTCTATTACTTACGCAATAGAAGTCAAAATAGGTTGAATGATACTGCAAAAACCAACAATTACATTGAAATATTGACACGATTGAAATAGCCGGGTACATCGATGTATCTTAGTTGTGTCGCACTGTACTGTGTGTTTTACTTAGTACTTGAAAAACACAGTGTAATGTTGTCTTTTTTTATGTGTCTACATACCTACGGAGCCTTGGCAGCAGTACCAATATATTTAATGGAAATAAATTTATCTGATTTGATTTGTGTGTCTTCCATCTGAGCTCTCCAACTCAAGTACCTACTGGAAAATATTGGTAATAAGATGAAGTTGAATGTGTCGACTCGAGTTTCCGTATCAAAGCTTTTCTAGAATGTAATAAAATAATATTTTTTGTTAGCTGAATGGCTGAATGTCTCACAATAATATTTCAGGGGATGTACGGAAAGTTGTACTTATCTAAGTACTTCGGGCTCATCGGTAGTTAGCTCCTTGCTGATTTCGTTTTTGGTTAATAAAAATAAAGAAATAAAAACATTTTTCATCCCACCATCTCGGAAAGAGTATTTTTAATCTTCAATATCTGAGTGGAAAAGCCGTTTTTATTCTCTAGAGGATAAAGTAAATTTTCATCCCACCATCTCGGAAAGAGTATTTTTAATCTTCAATATCTGAGTGGAAAAGCCGTTTTTATTCTCTAGAGGATAAAGTAAATTGAATTTAGAACATCGTGTGCACTAAGTTTGTGAATTAAACGTTTTTTTTTTGCATTTAGTCATTTCCTCGCTGAGGTGGAATGAAAAGTTACGTGTTGCACTCGAGTGCAAAGATTTTTCACCTCGTGCTCTTTTGATTCCCTCGCTAACGCTCAGGATTCTAATTTTGAATCACTCGCTGCGCTCGTGATTCAATTTTAGAATCCTTCGCTTGCTCGGTCATCAAAATTGAACACGCGGTTAAAAAGCAACTTTGCACTCTTGTATAATATAAAATAATAGTAATAACTATTATTTTAACACAAATAACGACGCACAACACTAAATATTAAAAACATTTAAATAAGAAAAACCAAGACTGAAAAAAAAATAGGTTGCGTCACATCCATAGACTTAGAATATTTTCGCTTCCATCAACCAACCTACATCTATGGTCACATCTGTGCAAAAATGTGTCATCGTTAGCCGTAATAATTTCACCACTATTTCCCCTATCATCGTCTGGTTGTCAAGCAAGCCAAATCTTGTTTTAACAGTCAGACCATACAAATAAAGCTTTATTGCTGGAATTGCCTCCCCCTGTGGAGTGTTTAGTAATTAGATTAATAGGAGATAACGCCCTAGGCCGGAAATTGGTCGAAGACGTATCTACCTAGTAAAACAGCAAAAGCAATTAGCTAATGAATTCTAGGTATTTCATTTTCTATTTGCTTTGTAATTCCTCCGGCTGTGAGTTGGCTCAGGTATAGAAGGGCACAAAAAAAAAAAAAAAAACCAGAAGACAAAAAAATTACCGATCATAAAGTTGGATCTCCCATCGTCATGATTGGTATTTTTTTTACAAGGTAGTTCGAAGTTTAATCTCTCACAATCGTATTGAAGTTTTATTTTTGTATTTTGTATTTTTTTGTATTTTTGTAGTTTTGTTTTTATGGACAATATGAGTCTGAAATAAATGAAATTGAATTGAATTGAATTATAATTTTGTTACGCGGTAGACCCGCTTATCCACACCCTAAATTAATATGACCATGCATTTCTGATACACGTGTATGTTTTACAAGATAAAGACGTTTCTTGTTTATTGATTTTCCAGATTAATGTATAGGGTGTGTATAATAGCTCTCTGTAGACATTCAAATCACTCGGGTATTTAAAATCGTCTTATATTCGATCTACAAATCAAGCCAGTGATGTACTCGTCCCTATAAATGCAAGTGAGCCTTCAATTCAATTCAAATTTTAAATTTATGGCTCCATCGTAGTGACGATGATTCTGCCAAAGTCAAGGGTGAATAGAACAGGTGACACGTTAATTACTCTTAGTAAAGTGGTTGAGGCACCTGAAATACAAACAGCACAACATTTAAGTTAGAACTTTAGGGGTTAAGTTTGGGTTTTGGGTTTGGTTAGGTTAGGAATACATATAGGACAAAACATAGTTAGATACTATACATAAATCAAACTATAGGTACTTATACTTACTAATAATTAGAGTTTAATTTTGTTATTAGATAGTAATATTTTTTTGTAGTAAGTAAGTAAGTGAACCATAATATTTCTTCCCAAAATTATTTGACAAGTGATGCGAACTTTACTAATCGCCTAAACAGAAGCTATGTTCTGACCGCGATTAGTCCGATAAATCTGATCGTCCAGACACTGATCATACACCCACCAGTGAACGTCTTACCATGTTTATATGTCGAACAATGCCGTCCGGAATGTTCGCGGTACGTGTTTGTAGGGCCATGAGGTTAGCGAAGTGTACGCTTAACGAAATATTTAGTATTGTCACGTGAATTGGAATTTTAACTACCTTCTTCAATGAACATTTTCTTCAGGTTAACAGGAACAAGGATCATTTTATTAGCAAGAATAAGAAATTCATAGTAATTTATTTATTTATTCAAGTGAAATTAGTCATCTGTGTTAGTAAAATTACAGGGCTTATTAGTTACATTGTAATAAATTGTTACAGCTTATGTCGACACTAATGATTGTTTTAGAGGTAATAAATAGAAAGATTTTGAAGAGCGTGCCTTGGTATTATGGCAGTATTTACTTCGTATTTCCAGTTCCTAAGCATTTGTTAAGGAACAACTCACGACGAAATGTCAGATTACCAATTACTGTTGATGTTGCTTTTCCCCACATTTGTAACATTCCATAATCGACACTTGTAGATTTTAAAGTTATTTACGCGTACTTCGACATCTGACGTCATGTTTTGCTGTTTTTAAACCAAACAGTAACAGTACAGTAAAAACCAAAAATTCATGGACTTGTTACCGATCCCTATCGCTCAATGAACCGCAGGTTGCATGGCCCCATATCTAAACAATAGTTAGTACTATCTTCACTGTGCTTGAAGAAAACCATGCATGGCGGGCGCATAAACACCGGAGGCTGACCTTAAATATTGTGAGAAAAATAAAGAAAATAAATGGCCGCCTGATTGATTGGTTGTGTAGAAACTGTTTTGGACTTAGTGGACGTAACGGTTTCCTTTGCTTACATGTTTAGTACTCAGTTTATTTCTGTAGTATAGTATAGTACGCGCAAATCTTTATGAGCCCTCGACCTCTCTCCCTTTCTCCCTCTAGCACCTATAATAGTACGTTTATTATAGGTGCTAGAGGGAGAAAGAGAGAGAGTTAAGAGCTCAGTTCAGGGCTCATAAAGATTTGCGAGTACTATACTTTTCAATTGGTGCATAGGGATTTATGTTAAGTTTGCGCGTTTGTGGAAATAAATAGTTCTGTTTGTTATTTCTAACTCCCGACAAAAAAGAGGAGTGTTATAAGTTTGTAGTGTGTATCTGTATGTGGCAACGTGGCCCCACAACGGATGGACCGATTTCAATGCAATTTTCTAATTGAAAGCTAGTTTAATCGGGCATCATTTTGGCTATGTTTCATGAAAATCTGTTCAGCCGATCAAAAGTTACAGCTCTTTTTCTAGTTGAAGTCGGGGGTTACGGTTAGGTTATTAAATCAAATCGTTTCACTCTTGCCGAAGTTGTAAAGCGTATTTTGTTGCTCTACGGAAATAACTTTTTAATTAGAAATTATAGTATACGAAACTACAAAGAAAACTACAACTCTAAGGTATTTGAGGGATTTTCTTTATGACTGTAAGCTTTATTTAGCTTCCAAACATGAGATCCAGCTACGAAACGAGATCGTCTGGCACACCCTGAGGGCTAATTCTCGTAATTTTATGACGCGCCAATCATATTGCAGTGACGCTCGAACTAGACGCGAGCGTATCTCACTGAAGCTAAGAGAATACCAAATATGTTGTTTTTATCAAAATTTTACTGCAACTGCACGGCATCTGCACTTCGTTAGTTACTTGAATAAGCTACCTGGGCAGTCAGCCTCGATACCACAATTGCTGCCTGGCTAATCTTTCCACTTCAGCATGCCGATTCGACAGAAGAAACCTGCGGTTTCATTGGCATCCTAAGAGCCAGAGCCAATTATTTTATGTACCCGGACAAAAAGTATCCTACACAGGACATTTTTTTATGTAGTGCGCAAAATTTGCAGAGTGATTCAGTGTCCGTTCCCAAATGCAACCGCAGTACTAAAATTCACTCCAAAACAAAATAAAAATTTGATTTTGTATGGCTTGCGCTAGTAAATTATGCGTGTCCCCCATACTAAGTAGAATTTTTGTTTTGTTTTAAAGTGTATCCTAGTACTGCGGTTGCATTTAGGGACAGAGACTGAATCACTACAAATTAGTCTGTCAAGAAAGTCATGAAAAGGATCGAGGGCGCCACTTGTATATTCTCTTGTTTATTTTTAATATATTAACGCCGAAAACATTTTTATCACAAAAAATCTACACAGAATAGTAAAATAAACACATCGTTGTACCCAAACTGACACCTACGGTACTTATTTAGGCTTGCGAGCGAAGAAGAATTTTAGTTCCTTCAAAATCCTTTTCATGACTTTCTTGACAGACTGTATGTGCACTACATAAAAAAATTCCTGTATGTGGAATGTGGATCCAGGATATTTTATGGTCTATCTATGTGCACCAAAATCCGTTTAGCTTTCATGATTGAGTAAGAAACGCCCAAACATCTTCGCAAACTAGATACTCTGCAGCGGCGCGTGATTAATTTTCCGTAAATGTTGCAAAAGTGTATAAAATATACATACACTCGGAGGCAATGAATCCGGGTCAATAATAAACCTTAATATCTCGGAAACTAAGAATGTTAGCTTAATTAAATAAACAGTATTTTATAGACTATTTAATACTACTCAAATAAAATTAATAAAACTATAGATTTTGATATATTTGCATGCCAGATACCCGATTGTTTTCTGAACATCTATGTATTTTTCCAATATTTTTTCGAAATTAATGATTATTTATTTACTTTATGAATGCTTTTCATACAAATATGTACAAAGGCGGTCTTAATGCCTAATACATTATGAATTATGAAATCAAGAAAACCCCAAAAAAAAAACTCAGTAACCAAAACGAGTTTTTGTAGATTGATATTATTCTACACATAAATCTTTAAAATCATACCTATACTTCTGGAAAATGAGTGTAAAACGAAGCAAACCGCGTAATTTGTGTGGGTTTAGTTTAATAACGAATGGGGCTAAAACTAGCTTTCATTCATAATAAACAAAATCTTCAAATAGTCCATTGATATAGTTCATGTTTGAAACTTTAATGTATGTACATAGGCCGCTGCCAGAGATATGTTTAAATATTTGAACAAACTATTTAGAAAATATTTTTTTGAAATGACATCTTTGTGTATACAATCATCGTCGAAATGTAAGCGCCGCTTGTTTTAATGTAGTGTTCTGATTGTTCTGAAGGTCAGAAGTAGGGTTACCAAATCTAATACATGGATATGCGGGACACCAGGAGACCTGTCTACAAACGTACAGAAACGAGGGAAAAACAATTATAATCATTTTTATCAGTTTTATTTGAAGAAACAAAATCAAAAAAATAAACTCTTCGCAATTACAAAGTAATCATCACAACTTATTTAACACAAATCAATAAATACAGCACTTGGCTCAATCAGGTGTGCCCAATCACAAGACAATTCGTTTTTGTTTTTGAAGGAGTATTTGTCTTGTTAATTGGCACATTTGAGCAATGTTTTATTCTTCAAAACGTAATTATAAAAATGTTTGCAATTGTAATGAAAGTTAAAACCCTGTTCTAACCTGGCCAGATTACTATAAAGCGGGACAGTTAGTGTCCCGCAGACACGCATCACGGGACGCACTATTTGAGCCGTAGAAGATTTACTATAAAGCGGGACAGTTATTCCCGCAGACACGCATCACGGAACGCATTATTTGAGCCGTAGAAACGGGACGTCCAGCCTCACGCGGGACGGATGGGAACCCTAGTCTGAAGGGTAAATGTTAAATTGCCAGCCAGTTGCCTATCGCAAACTGAAGTAGATAGTAACATGATACCAACTGGAACTATTAGGTTTGTAATAGAAAAATCGTGTTCATCACAATTAAATTATGGCCTTAAATGACCTGTGCAAATAAATATTTATTAACATTTTCGATTTGGTCCGAAAGGTTTGGTGTATTTGTGTAATTTTTTAGTATAGTTAGAATGAAAATGCGGCGTGTAGTCAGGACTAAACAAGTAGTACTTATGTAGAGTCTGGCCAACGAATGCTGACCAAGAAAAAGGTCGGCAATTTAAAAAATCTGAAGCCGTCCTCACTGAGTGTAGACTTCATAAATGGAGTTGATACTATTTATTAATCCTTGAATATTAAATTGTATCAACTTCACTTCGAGAGTATACCCTTTCAATCAAAAAATAAAATTTTCAAAATCGGTCCGCAATTGAAGGGGAAATCGCTGAAAATACATTTTAAAAAATACGTACTGTCGTACATAGAACTTCCGGCTTTTCTGAAGTCGGTTAAAAATAAACTTATACTAGGCTCTTTAGTTGGTTAGCGACAAAAATCAGTCGAATCGCATCGCATCGCTTCATGAGGACGTTCGTACGATTTTAGTCGGCAATCTATTCCATATCGGTCGCATCGCGTCGCGTCATGAGTAAAGTCCCTAATCCGTCACTTGACACTATAATTGACGTACCACTTTGGGTCGGTAGGTACATATCTGACGGAAAATGCGTCGAGCGTATTATAGTCGGTTCAGAGACGTACTAACGCATCATCGGTTGAGTGCGAAAGGTTGAATGTTTTATCATAATATAATTGTCTGTTCTGGCGTTACGCGACCGATAATACGCGACGCATTTTCCGTCAGATATGTACCGACCCTTTACCCGCTCTCGCCTGGCAGGAGTATCGAGCGCGTGCGCTGTGAGTATTCATATGTGAGTGCACGCTATCAATTCTTAGGGAGACAGAGGGACGGAGGATGCGGAAGCGGGAGATGCGGAGTGACAACTTATTGTTGTCTATTAGTAGAATAACCTAACCGTCAAAAACCCCCGACTCCAACTAGAAAAAGAGCTGTAACTTTTGAACGGCTGAACAGATTTTCATGAAACATAGCTAAGATGATTCCCGATTAAACTAGCTTTCAATTAAAATCGGTCCATCCATTTAGGAGCTACGATACCACAGATGCACACTACAAACTTATAACATCCCTCTTTTTTGTCGGGGATTAAAAACTTTCGTGTACGACTCTCTGTTCTCCGCTAAAGCGCATGCCCGATACCTGCACGTAGTCATGAATCATGCTGCAGTTTTATTTATACAATAAACGAGGATGTTTCTCTCTTAAATATTTATACAAACTCTTTAATGATTATCAGACATTTAAATATTACTGAAATTTGTTAGATTTTGTTTTAAAATCCACTTGATTTGTTTCGAATTCAATTGGATATAGCATGTTTATATAAACCTAACCGTCAAAAACCCCGACTCCAGCTAGAAAAAGAGCTGTAACTTTTGAACGGCTGAACAGATTTTGATGAAACATGGCTAAGAACACTCGGGATAAAATTATCTATGACACAAAAAAACTAAATGAAATTCGGTTCATCCGTTTGGGGGCTACGATACCAAAGACAGACACGTTAAACTTATAACACCCCTCATTTTTGTCGGGGGTTAAAAATGGGTATTCATGCTATTCTGTGATCTGAAAGATAATATCAAACGTAGCTAATAAGATGAGTGGAGAAACCTGATAATTCAGTAGCCTTCAAAACTCAAATAAACATCAACTAGACATAAAAACGCAATCCAGGACTATATAAGGTCCTGCCTTTCTAGTTTTTTTTTCGTTTACTCGCTTAGTATGGGTAAACAGGTGGTACATTTCGTGCTATTAACAATAACTAGTATTCGCATATTGACCATCACTGGTATGCGAGACTTAATACAAGAATAAATTACAATTAATAAATTATTAATGAACAATTGAATCATTACGCATTATTAACCATTACAAGTTCCGATCCCTTTCATCATTCTGAACAATTTTTACCATGGGACCAATTCTGAAATCATGAAATAAAATTTGCTGTTCCATATATTTACTCGAGTAATATTGAATTATTTGTATTTATTTATTTATTTAAAATGCTTCATGTACAATGTACAAAGGCGGTCTTAATGCCGTAGGCATTCTCTACCAGACAACCATGACAGCCATGGTTGTATGATGTTCACATGATTTGTTTTTCCCGATTTCTGTGTTGATCCCATAGTAAAAGTTGTTCATAATGATGAGTACAAAAACCCCTTAAAGGTATCGGGACTAGAAACGTAAAACCTTGTATTTTATCACACCAAATCCATTTTAAAATTGTAATATACTTTATATAAAATCTAATAAAAAAATCTTATATTTCCAGAGGTTCTGGGGTCCTCAGATAGACCCGCGCCTGGCGCAGTATCTATCAAACTTCCTGTTCGGCGCCGGCGCAGAGAAGGCGGCCTCGTGCGACTTCAACAGATTCGCAGAGTTGTACGTTTATAATGTAAGAGGTGGGTTCCTATTGGTCGTAGTTTTTAGGTCTCGTGACTGTAGTACGACCGCTTAACTCAGACGATTGGTGTCTGAATTTGAGGTAGTTTCGCGGAGTGGGGTGGGGTGGCACGCCTATTGTCGGCTAAACAAAGCTTTATGGTGCGTATCATGGGCCTGGCATCGCGTCACACCGCACCCGCACCGCGCAACTTCTTCATAAACTAAACCGCACACGCCACGCGCCCGCCTCGCGTCCGCCTCATGCCAACCCGATAAATGCAATTTGAGATCTATTGATGTGTCATAAGACTCCAATTATATACAAAAAAAATCGAAGCGAGTTAGACGCGAGTGCTGACGCGCGTGGCGTGCGCTTAGCGGGCGCGTGTCGTCTGAACGCAGGCTGCATTAGAAATATTTAGAGATTTACTTAACATCTTTTTATGTAGGTGGTAGACTTACTTAGGCCTGTTGTATCATACTTCATTACGTTTCTACGTTATAATATTATACTTACGCGTGTTACGAATTCATAAACAAAATTACTTTACAAAATAATATTTTGAACCAACCGAAAATCTATATTTTGCAGTCTACTTACGAATACGAATTCTTGAAGTTGTTTGTTTAGATGCAAGTGGTTGTTAGTCTTTTAGCTAAGTGCTAGCTGAAACTGCATGTAGAATCTTAACTCTTATGTTCATACATAAGTAATATTTTGTTTTTAATAAAGTTATCTTAACCCGCATTTTTCTCATGTAGGCACTCCGGATGAGCGGATGATGGTGACATACAACAGTCTCGGCAAGGACTACAACGATTCCATCGAGCTGCCCTACCAGCTACTGCGAGAGGTATTATGATCTTCTTCAAATTTAAGAGGCTTGCGCTTGTTGGTGTAGCTGATGCAGTTCTTTCCATTTTTCCCTGCAGTCTCCCTGACCTCCTTACACGACATGACAGCAAACTTTTATTAACCGACTTCAAAAAAGGAGAAAGTTCTATGTTCGACTGTATGTATGTTTTTTTTTATGTATGTTCACCGATTTCTTTTGAAATACATTTTTTCGTTCTCCCGAGGTCGTCCCATTTAAATTTGGTGAAGATTTGATGTAGACCTTCGGAGATAGAAACAGAGACTGAATCACTACAAATTAGCACTACATAAAAAAAATTCTTGTATATGATGGGACAATTAACTAACTATTACTATTAACTTTATTATGATACAACTATAAAAATGTTTCGCGTATTATTCTTCAAGATATTACAAACCGTAAAGTTATTATTACTACTAGTAATAATAACTTTATGTTACAAACACACTGTAAATCAAACTAATTCTCGTCTTACAAGAATGGGGAGTCATGATAATAGTTAGCTAACGCATTCGTAAAGTGACAGACAGTGTTTACACGTTCGTGAAAATAGCTGTCTATTTTCGCGGACGAATATCGGAATAAAAATTGTGCATCAATGTAAAAATAGGTTAACAAATGTCTTAACCTTGAAATTAACCCACATACTATTTTATTTTGGGTACAGTCAGCAATTAAAGTACATGAACTTTTCGAAATTTTGAAATTAGTTTATCATAGACTAGCGACCCGCTTCCGGCTTCCTACGGGTGCAATTTATCTACTATCCTTACATTCAAATATGAAAGTATTAAACATATAAACCTTCCGGAAGTAATGCTCAAAACGATGGTGAAATTGCATCAAAATCCGTTGTTTTAAGAAATAGTTAGCGAACAAAAAGACAAACGTGGCGGGCTACTTTATTTTATACTATGTAGTGATAGTAAAGCTAAAGATAACTTAATGTCAAAATTTAGTTTAATTTATTATTTAACCAATTTTTTTTACAATAATAATTTTTGATATACCTATGTATATTATTGTATACCTATATTTTTTAATTTATTTATTAAAGAAGATAGTTCTTCATTAACCATTAGACTAATCGATAAAGTTACGCTATTCTATAATAAATTTAATAGTTAATTTAAAAAGTAAAGAAAATTGTAAGATTTAATTTATAAAAATCTTTAACGACGTTTGAAAAGCAATTTTTACTAAGCGACATTTTTTTAAAGTTACAAGAAAAATAATAAAAGATTCGATTTTCGTAAAAACAAAAAAAAACTCGCTAGCCTTTCAACCGTCGTTATAGAACTTTTAACTTTTGTTTTTCTTAACTTTTTTATCTTGTGGCTTTTGTCGCTGACTGTACGAATTAAACGAACATCAAAATAACGGAGAAATATGATCAGAGAACAATATATTTTCGGTTAGCTAATAGTATATTTATGAGCTGCTTCCTCTGCGGGTACTCCACCCACTCGCTTCGTACTCCTGCGCTCATTCTACTCAGGAAGTCAGGACCTCCCTCGCGATCTTCTGAATCACTGTTTGACGTCGAATAAATAAATTGCTATTAAAAAACATTTGTCCGTTAGATATTATTTTATAAGTAACGGATTTTTTTTATTTCTTCCGTCCTCTCCGCTACACTCTTTGTTGGTAAAAGCACTTCTATGAAGTTTACCGTTGCGAGTCAAACGGATTCCGCTCCGCTGCCAGTGGAAGCCTGCTTTATACATACCAGCGAAAACTTACTTTACTTTTATTTTTTATTTTGTTCTCAGTGTCTGTTTTTTTATTTTTTTTATTTGTTACTTTTTAAAGGTTAATTATTTATTTTTTTCTCTCGTATTTTGTCACTGTCCGTGCTGAATAAATGTATTTTCTTTTTCTTTCTTTCTTTCAAAAGTAATTGTAATTTTTTTCCCATTTCCAGTACTGTGAAAGTATAGCGTCAACGTACATAAAAGTACTAAAGGCGTCGTCCTCTAAAAGAGCACAAGTGTGGATAACCAAAGGCTTCAGGGGGCGCGCGTCTCATGTGCAAGCGCTGGGCGAGGCGATAGCGGCGAGCGTGGGCGGCGATGTGGAGTCCACTATGAACGCTTGTACCGCGGATCAGCTGTCTAAATGGTATGTCATTTCTGTTATCACGAAACCTATAATATTAATACGTGAAGGAAAACCTTTGTACCCCTTTTTAAGCATATTGCATATTTGGCATAGCTAAAGTTTATATTATTATGGAGAAAGCTAAATTTTATATATAATATTACGGTAGGATTTGGACCATTGCCTGAGCGAAAATAACTTTTCACGCACGTTATTTTTTGCATAATATTTCACTCTGCTATCAGTAATCTAGGTCAAGGGACATCGAAGTAGAAACTTCTGTCACCTTTATCTGTTCTACAGTGTAAATTAAAATATTTTGAGTTAGAATAGATTGGAGACTTTTCAAACATCGCCTAGAGATCTTCATATTATCGCACCTTCGGTAAGACAAGGGCCGAAGTGGTAATTTTCTAATTTTTCAGGTCTTTGTTACAGGTAGAAATTAGTTTTAAAGGCACTTTGGCATATTTAACTTATTTTCAGAAATTTTAGCACTTCGGCCCTTGTTTTACCGAAAGTGCGTTATATAAAATTATAAATTTTTAAATTATTTCCATTGGCAAAAACTACTGATTGGATTTCATTGTTTTTTGTGTAAGGTTACAAAGCTTGATACTAAATACATATTTTCATTTAATGTGATACTGTCCCCACCCTGTATATACCCTTTCACATACATTTGTACACCTTATTTTTCGTACAACTTCTAGCATAAGGTTTACTCTTGCAGGCTTCAATTCAACACATTATTAAAGCAGATGGCGGAGATGGTGTTTGTAAACTTGTACGGCATCAACAAGAAGCCTGAAGACGAGAGTCCTGCACCGCTGGCTCGCGCTGTTCCCTCTCTGTTGCCCGTCCCAGATGGTAAGGCTTTATTTCGAAGGGAAATCCTTTATATATTTGATTTGATTTTTCTTTATTTGGATTAAAACACACCAATGAAAATTTAGATTTTATCGTCTTATGACGCCTATGTAAAACATTTACGACACGGTTGGCGCAGTGGCTAAGCGATTAGCCTTCCGCGCTACGTGCCGCGGGTTCGATCCCCGCACGGAACAAATATTTGTATTATCTACAGATAGTTGTTTCGGGTCTGGGTGTGTGTGCATGTGACATGTATGTTTGTAAACTGTACCCTCGATACAGGAGAAATCCAAGAGAAGGGCAATGTTTAAAAAAAAAAATAACATAATAAAGCTGAAGTTAATAATTACTAACCGATTTTGACTTCTATTACTTACGCAATAGAAGTCAAAATGGGTTGAACCATACTGCAAAAACCAACAATTACGAGAACACGTGAGACGCGCGCGCAATGTTCTTTTCGCTACCTACATTCAAATCTTAATGGCCGCCTCCCCAGCGCTCGGTGTTACGTCACTTCAGAGACGTTCGGAAGTCAAAAATCGATACTAGCGCATCGAGTTGATTTCTCGATGCGCCGTCACATATATTTAGACAATTCTAGTGTTTAGTTTACTAGTATATGTCTGCATTGTATCTAAGACAACAGTATTCGTCCGACCATCCACGCCGATGACGCCGAAGCCACCATCGGCGCACACGTCTATCTACCACTAAAAGTATGTGTTTATTTGTGTTTCTGCTCCCAGGTCTAGACGCGATGCCGGACTACCCCGCCTTCATCGACCTGTCCCACATCGTGTGGCTCAACAGCCACATCCCCCAGAAGCACCAGCACAAGTGGAGGTTCCTCTTCTCCTCACACATACATGGAGAATCATTCTCCACCATGGCAGGTATGTACAAATTCGACCTGAATTTACACAATATTACAAAAAAAACCGGCCAAGTGCAAGTCGGACTCGCGCACGAAGGGTTCTGTACCATTATTATAAAAACGGCAAAAAAAATCACGTTTTTTGTATGGAAGCCCCCTTAAATATTTATTTTATTCTGTTTTTTAGTATTTGTTGTTATAGCGGCAACAAAAATACATCATCTGTGAAAATTTCAACTGTCTATCACGGTTCATGAGATACAGCCTGGTGACAGACGGACAGACATACGGACAGCGGAGTCTTAATAATAGGGTCCCGTTTTACCCTTTGGGTACGAAACCCTAAAAAGAACAGCAAATATCATTATTATGTACCACTATAAGTAATTTCAACAATACGAGTAGTTACTTAACACTCAAGCCACCCAATTATCAAAACCCCTCCCCCGTCCTTGTCACAGTTGATCACATTTGTGAGATCCTCCCTAGTGTGACGTCACATATTTTGCAATTGTACATCTAGAAATGATTAAATTAAAACAGCAATTCCGAAATTGGGTTTATTTCCATTTAAATTATTTTTAATATGATTTTGAAATGTGACGTCACGAAACTTAGGACCCCTCATACCCCTTGCCACATAATGTCACACTGCGTCTACCCCCTCCCCCGCTTAAGGTGACGTACTTTATGGCTGGTCCCTTTTGCCCCATGATATCATAAATATTATTGATAATTATAAAATTCCATGTGCAGGCCGCATCCAAGAGCAGGGTGCGTCGATAATAATAATCGAGGACAACTCGGGCTACATCTTCGGCGGCTACGCGCCCGAGTCGTGGGCGCTGGGGCCCAACTTCATCGGCACGGACGACTCGTTCCTGTTCACCGTGGCGCCCAAGATGCGCGTGTACCCGGCCACCACGTACAACAACCACTACCAGTACATGAACCACCATACCAAGACCCTGCCGAATGGACTCGTGAGTACATAGCATATTATTATCTCTACTGGTGACTGGTAGAACGAGGGAATCTTTGAAGGAGGGGGTATTGTACTCATACAACAAAATACACGTATACTATAGGATGTTTTCAAATTAGGTACAAATATTTTAAGGGCTGCTCAAGTACATCGAAAAAATCTCGTTATGCATAAAATAAAAAAGATTTCATATACACTCAGTAAAAAAAATTAAAAAATTGTTCATATGAGATAGGTACGTAAAATACATCATTCTGTGAAAAATTCACACCTTCAACTAATTTTGGTTTTTATTTTGTGCTGAACGCGATTGGTTATAAGTAAGTAATCAGCCCTCAAAATATTTGTACCTAATTTGGAAGCACCTTATATAAACAAATAATTGGGAGTACCTACAATCCGGGTATAACCGGGTATCTGTTTAGGGGTGTCCCACCCTGTAGGGGGATGAAAAACGGCTGTAACACAAACCAGGGGTGCCAAGTTTACTTTGCTAATATTAAAGGGGTGTGCACTTGAAAACGGGGCTCGGGTGGAAAACATCCCTGTAGTGTGACGTCATAAATACAAGGTCCTACCCTTTTAGTCCCGATCCCTTTATGAATGTACTCATCATTATGAACAACTTTTACTAAGGGAACAAACATGAAATCGCGAAATAAAAAAATTCTGTTCCGTACATTTAGTCGAATATTATTGTTTTTTTTTTTTTTTTTTTTTAAACATTGGCCCTCACTAGGATTTCTCCTGTATCGAGGGTACAGTTTACAAACATACATGTCACATGCACACACACCCAGACCCGAAACAACTATCTGTAGATCATACAAATATTTGTTCCGTGCGGGGATCGAACCCCACACGTGTTGAACACGTGTTGTATTTATACGGAACAGCTGAGTTTTGTATGGCACTAAGGTCATGAACTCGACCACATGACCTGGCGGGCTCGGCTACTCTGACACACACGCATCGCGTCGTCGCGCCGCCCGATCTTAATGCCTACATAATTTTTGATCTACTGCAGCTTTAATTAAATTTTTGAAATTAATTCCATACTATTCATAAAGCCTAGCTTTAAAATATTTTGCATTATTCAAATAAGACCTTATATTTTGACTTGACAATGTTTCTTCCAGCTGATGGGCGGTCAGTTCAACTTCGGCGGCATATGGGTGAACGCTGACCCCTTCGGAGACGGTTCCACCGCCGAGTCCTGCAGCACCTACCGAGGGTACAAGAGACTCAGCAAGGAACCCACCTTCCACATCAAGAGCTTAGAAGTGTGGGGGGTGGGAGACAAGCCCATGACGGTGAAGGAATCTGTGAGTATTACATCACAAAGTCGCTGTTTACTATATTTCTCGCTTCTCGGGTTGAATCTTCTTCTGTCGAGTCATAGCTATGTCATGGGAATTGCTCATGCCGCAGTGGACCGATTAACCGGTCAGCAATGGTGGTATTTTTTTTATGCTAATTTGTTGGCCCGCCTGATGGTAAACGGTTACCGTAACGTATGGACGCTTGCAACACCAGAGGCATCACTCGCGCGTTGCTGACCATACTGCCAACACGACGCTTCCCGAAGGAGCTCTGGCGACCTTGCTTACTGTTAGGAACATAACTACAAAAGAGCAGTGTTACTTGGCTACGATAATCTGCACTCTGAAGGTATTTCCCCAGTCGGGCAGCTCCAATTTTGAGCGGAAAGTCCCGCTATGATAGCATGAGACCTAATAACTACTTAAAATTAAGAAACGTTTGAGTATTCGGCAATTAGTCCTGTATCCTATCTACTTATCCATACCTATCCTACGTTTCCCGCTAGTTGCCGTCAGTGCGCAGTAGAAGCAGTGTGTTGGACACGCACAGTTCTGACCGAAAGTTCCTGGAGATTTGTGGGAAACAAGTCAAGTATAGCGTCGGCTTGAGAGAGGATTGAAGTGACAGTAGTGACGACATGCGTTGAAGTTAGATGTCAGTCAAACTTTGAAGATGTCAGTAAAACGAAGAAATATGTCAGTCTAATCTTGAAGCGAGTCTCTCAAATATGAAGATAGCCAGCTATCTAGTAATGAAGGTAGACATTGTTAAGAGTGAAGTGAGATGTCAGTAAAACGAAGAAAGATGTCAGTCTAATCTTGAAGTGAGTCTCTCAAATATGAAGACAGGCAACTATCTAGTAATGAAGATAGACGTTGTTAAGAGTGAAGTGAGATGTCAGTCAAGCTTTGAAGTAGTCAATAAATGAAAAAAATAAGATGTGAGTGAGATGTAGAACAAGGATGTCAATATAATCTTGAAGTGAGTCACTCAAATATAAACACAGGCGTCTGTCTAGTAATGAAGATAGACGATGTGGAAACTGAAGTTAGATGTCAGTATGATTTGTAGTGAAACGTCAGTCCAGGGTTGAAGACACAGCATTCAAATATTGAAGTAAAATGACTGTCAAATATTGAAAACACGGTATTTAAGTATTAAAATAAGATGTCAGTCAAGCTTTGAAATAAGATTGAAGCTGTTTATTTGAAGTGTTGAAGTGAGATGTCAGTAAACGTTGAAGACAAATATCTGGAAAGTTTTGACGAATGAAGACAGATGTTAATCTAATTTTGAAGACACATTTAAGTCTTAAAGTAAGATGTCAGTCATTCTTTGAAATAAATAGTCAGTCAGTTAAATATTATTAACTATCATGTAGTTAGGACAGTCGTCAGTATAAATATTTAGTAGATTTTTTATGTATTTGGTTTTTCGACAATACAATACACTTTATTGCACACCAGTAATAGAAGAAAAGATACAATAACTAGAAAAATAAATGTACTAAGGGCCATAGATTTAGGATTGAGGGAAGCGAAAATATTCTACGTTTATGCAAAAGGCGGTCTTATCGCATTTGGCAGTACATAATTAATATAAATAGTGATACATTTCCAGTTGGATGTATTATTTTTAGTCTAGTCTATTTAGATGTATTAACAAGTATTTTACGAAACTGTGAAATAGTCATAGTAATTATTTGTAAATTAGGTACAGTCGGCGATATGTCCGGTCGACCATGCTTAAGTCTAAAATCGTTTGCGCGCGGCACGGCGTCCAAACGCAGAGTTACTAACTCTAAGCGGGCCGCAGTCGTTCAAAGCATTTTGTTTGCGAAATGTATTACCGCAACGTATCGTCATTGTACAGTACAGTGGCCTCTAGAAAAAATTGCAATAAACGTGAAACGGAACGTTATTTTGGTTTGTTTTTTCAAATGGATGGTTTAAATTAATATTTAAAGACGTTTCCTATCACATGTTTATACAGGATATTTTTTATGTAGTGCGCAAAATTTGCAGAGTGATTCATTGTCCATTCCCAAATGCAACCGCACAGCAAAAATTCACTCCAAAACAAAATTAAAATTTGTTTTTGTATGGCTTGCTCTAGTAAATTATTCATGTCCCCCATACTTAGTCGAATTTTCGTTTTGTTTTTAAGTGTATCCCAATACTGCGGTTACATTTAGGACCAAAGACTGAATCACTCTACAAATTATGCGCACTACATGAAAAATTATCCTGCAGTATCCTGGGTAGTTAATACCGACGGTGATCTGCGCCCCAGTACGAATGTACACGAACTGTAACATAACTTCTGTTCCTCAGGATGAACGAGATGTGAGCGTTTTAGATGTGAATCCTGAAGCGAAGGCCATCCTCGACATGGCGGGCCGCACGAGACACAGCGAAGGCATCCGCGAACCACCACCTTTATAATGTAAATAATCCATAGCTTCCAATTACTATCACTAAGCATTTTGTATAAAGTCTAAACTGACGAATAACCTCAGTTTCGCATAAAGTAAAAGTTTCGAATAAATTCTGTAGACATTATGCGACATATAAAAAAAATCCTTTAAAAATAAATGTAATAATGATGTATTTATTTCATGTATACAAATTAATCATGTCATTTGGGCCAAATCGTATAAAAAATGGTTTAGACTTCATACAAAATACAATGAACTTGTAAAATCGAAATCTAGACTTTATACCAAACTAGATTCTAGATTTATGCCAGTCATAATATAAGATATACTTTATACGAACAATCTAGAACATGAATCGCAATTTATATTGACATTTTGAATGAAGTATAATATTGTATTCTAAGTATATTTTCTATTTAAATATTTACCTTATGAAAAACTTTTGAAATAATTATAGAAAACAACCCTGTTTTGATACTTAGAGGGATATTGTAGATAAAAAACAATTGGTACTTTAAACAATAACTTATTAATAAAAGAAAACTTAATAGCTTTGTGTAACGGTGCTCTGTCCTTTTTCATTCTTAAACAAATAACAGTGACAAATGTCCAACGTCTGTCATTCTCACAATGTCATTAAATTTTTAATCGTAGAATTATCATGATTTATTATTAAGCCTGTAATAGTTATTTGTTATACAAGAGTGCAAAGTTGCTTTTTAACCGCGTGTTCAATTTTGATGACCGAGCAAGCGAAGGATTCTAAAATTGAATCACGAGCGCAGCGAGTGATTCAAAATTAGAATCCTGAGCGTTAGCGAGGGAATCAAAAGAGCACGAGGTGAAAAATCTTTGCACTCGAGTGCAACACGTAACTTTTCATTCCACCTCAGCGAGGAAATGACTAAATGCAAAAAAAAAACGTTTAATTCACAAACTTAGTGCACGCGATTTTCTAAATTCAATTTACTTTATCCTCTAGAGAATAAAAACGGCTTTTCCACTCAGATATTGAAGATTAAAAATACTCTTTCCGAGATGGTGGGATGAAAAGGTAATTAGTTCAATATTCGAAGTACAATTTAGCCATTACTGTAATTTGCTAATATCTCCGAGTGTATTTTCCCGCGGTTTCTGAGAAAACTCTTTTCTTTTTGTTTTCAGTACACACATCAAAAAACTTTGAAATTACTGAAAAGTTGAGATCTTTTTATATTGTTTCTAAGATTATGATAAACCTCTTTCGAAGTAGGTTCTAAGTTTAAAAAACAAAAAAAAATCTATTTTTAGTTTGTTTTTTATTGCGTCATGCTCGTGAACGGGTGCCGTCCGTCGGTACTGGTCAGCCTGTAACCATGGCAATCTTATTCAGAGGCAAATCATTATTATCCTAATTTTATTTTTATATTCACATTAAACTACATTATTATTGCAGCTCTTACCTCCACATTGTACTAATCAAGATTGTAATCTATTATATTAAAACAGTTTCCATGGAGTTTCTTGCCGGTTCTTATACTATTTGGAACCGTGCACCTAGAGTCTCGACATTTCATAAGTGCGTGTATCTGGTTTACATGAAATAATGATATTCTATGAAATTAAAAATAACGGACAATTAAATAGCATCGGCATTTAAAAAATATCATATTTCGAAGTGATTTCAAACGTTTTTTGATGTGTGTCCATGTTTTCATAAATGGACCTCTATAGAAACCTCCTATATTTACAAATTATTATCAATTTTGTATTACAAATATCGGTCAGGAATAACTATTTTTCTCTTTTTCGTACATATAATCACTTTCAAAACCGCATTCATAAGATTTTTTTTATTGAATGGGAATCTATCGACTTATTTTTCAATCCATAACTGACTGTGGAACATCATAAATTATTATTAGATAAATAACACAAAATACCTATATTCCTTTTAGTGTATTGATTATCCACCTTCGATCGATACCGCCAATTCATATAATTTTTTTGGAGTAGATCAACATGAGTTTTTGTCCATACCTAGAGTAATTCTCGTTATTTATTCAAAAACGTCCAATTTACAATATTGAGTGTATCGCACAATTTTGTACTTTAAATCTTTTGTATAAGGACTATATTATGAATTTGTCTTAAGATCTTAAGTGTTTCCTATTGACACGATTTCTCTGTAACTTCGCTTATCGCTTCTCTGTCGTGTGACCTGATTTTTACGGGAAAAGTCCGATAAAACGACGGCACAGTTGGCGCAGTAGCTTTCGGCGCTACATACCGCGGGTTCGTCGCGCCTCTAGCGGCTAATTCATGCGCGATGGCCCTCATTTGGAAGTAACGAAGACAATGTCAAAAAGACTGAGTTCGATCCTTGAGCTCACCTTTATCGAATCATGTCAGATCAAAAATCGATTATCACTTGCGGTAATTGTGGAAAACTGTACCTCATCTAAAAGTTGTCAATGGTTTGTGTAGTCCACCAACCTGCACCAGGCCAGGATGGTGGACTAAGGACTTAAACCTTCTCCGTCTGGGAAGAGGCCCGTGCCTAGTAATAGGATGAACTATATCGGACTTAGCTCGTAACAAGATTGGTATATAAATATATGATATAATCCGCAATGAAAGTGCATTTAATTGCTAGTGAGGTGCCTTTGTATTTGTGTCTGTAAGTTATTATAGATTTTATTCGGTGTAAAGTCGGCCACAATCAAAACCTAGATGTTACTATTAGCTAAAAAGAAACGGAAAAAAAATATGATATTTTAAAAACAGTGCAGTGCCACAAACTTATCTGACCCGGTGACCAAAATTGGAACTAACGTCGCTACAGAACAAACATGACTTCAAAATGTCATTTTTGTGGGGAGATGACATTGGTAAAAGCGACGGCAGCGACGCCATGACCGGGTCAGATAAGTTTGTGGCACTGTACTGTTTTGCAGTGTCAAAATTAACATGTAAATAAATACTTTGACATTTTACGATTTAATTTTGTTCAAAAAATTACCGTTAATAATGTTTATCAACAAACAAAAAAATATTATTTATTTCTTTATTTCAAGGTACTTCGGCTTATACACTAACAGACATTAATTATAACTAGTGGTCGCCCTGTGGTCGAAATTCGACCGTAATTTTAGCTTTCTGCACTCCTTCTCCATATAAACTTTAAGTGTGCCAAATCTTAAATCCTCTGTGCGCACAATATGCTTAAAAAGGGGTACAAAGTTTACTCTACACGTATTAATATATAGATATATTAACAAGGATCCAGATTATGGTGAATTTGTCACTTATGAAAGTACACAGCACTTACAAGAAATTAGAAAATAAAATAATGCAGGTAATACAAGTTATTAACGAAAAAATGTTAAATATTAAACGTAAACGTTAAACGTACGTAATATCGTAATTACAAATAAAAAAATTATATCATAATCTTGTTTATAGAAATAACTTTTTTTTGTATAAATCCTTAATTCGAAATTACAGTCGTGAGCGTCATTCATGAATACAAATTGTGGCCGACACAAAAATAAACATTCTAAATAATTTTAGGCATTACATAATTATTATGTATGATAATTGTACATTGCTATCGCGTAGCTTAAGATGTCAGAATCAAATCAATTATACAGGTGTACTATTTGAACCGAGATGTACCTACAATTATGTTTTTTTGAACTAAAACAGTTGGATGATGTATCCACTTTTTTTTTTTTTTTTAGCGTGGTAAAATCATCAAATGAGTCCTCCCACCCCGGGCAGGGCGGGAGGGACTGTCAGACTTGTACTGACTAAAATCCACGGTGTTCCTTCAATAGCCCTTTACGTTCCGGGGTCACGGTAATGAGATAAGTCCCGCGACCATGATGGATCCACTTAACAGAATAAGACGCAAGCAAAGCCACCCAAATATTCTGAACCTCAACGAATATTCAAATCTATCGATTGACGATTCAAAGTAATAATTATTTTTAAATGCTTATTCTTTTATTTACAATCTTTAACTAATTTAAGAAACTCTCATACAAGTTTAATCTTGTAATTAATTGCTTGTTATAAACGTGAGTTTAGTCGCTATCGCAAAAGGGCGCGTTTAATAACCCGTAAATGACAAGGGCATTGAAAAATACTAAACAAAACTTCAATACCTACTCGAGCCAAACGTATGAGACAGCTGACGATTTTTTCGCGATTACGATGTTGGGTCCATAGAGAAAGAAGTTCAGTATAAAGGTATGGGGGCCTAAAAAGGCAACATTGAGCAATTCAACTCATCTGCAAAGTAACTGTCAAACAAGTGATTATTGAATATGAACCTTATGCGGATGACATTAGGAGTTGTCAATTAAGTGGATATTTTGACATTTTTAATATGTGTATATTGTGATTCATCTAAAGCGGCCTTTTTAGCCCCCCTGGTCACCCTTAAATATGACCCCGCATTTCTGATATAGGTTGTAGATAAAGTATCAATTAAAGTAGCCTTTAGGTTCACAATCAAACCATAAAATCTGACTGGTAATGGTTGCTCAGGTTCAAATAACCACTCTGTATTTATAATATGTAGTTAGTTTCAAATCATCGTCACTAGTCATCGCTGTGAGATCATACATCTTATTTACATTATAGGTATTCTATGTATTATAGCTTTATATTTATTTATACATATTTACTGTATAGTTTTAACAAGCTTCAAACGATCTATAGTTAAGTTATTCATCATTGTTAGTGGCTACGTTCAGTAATTCATTTTGCGATGTGAAAGTCACCCGTGCTAATGTCGCTCGCTCATAGTTGAACGGCTTCGGGCGACTCTTAAGTCTGGCTTCCACTGCGAAACAGTAATGAGCAAGTAATAGCTGGACGGAACGGACCCCAACTAGCTAAAATACGTTTTACCTTCCATTAAGAAATAGTTTTGACAATTGCCTTCAACTGCAAATAAACGGAGTCCGCTCCGCTGCCAGTGGAAGCCCGGCTTTAGGCATTAAGGCTGACATTCAGAGACGACAGAAACGAGTCTAAGCGTGAACTTACGCTTCCATCTGTCATAATTTGTTCGTAAGTTTGACAGATGGACGTAAGTTCACGCTTAGACTCGTTTCTGTCGTCTCTGAATGTCAGCCTGAGTCTGCGATAAGCGAGTGACCAATCAAACGACCTCAAAATATCTATCTGCATTGGTCGGTTGACAGCAGTGCGACTTTCACCCTACTATTTTACGGGGTGACCGGAGCGATCGTCCGACGACGCTCGCTCAAATAACTGAACGGTTTAGTGTGATCACCCGGGCGATCGAGCGTCGTCGAGCGTCGTCCGCCGTAATAACTGAACACACCCATTAGTGTTGTGAATTTTGACAGTACTAAAAAAAACTTTATTTCCAGAAAATAAAGTTTTTTTTTTGTCCAATCTGGACTAAACGCATCTGTCTCTTTCTTTTTCGATTGAGACAGAAAGAGACGAACGTAATAGTTTAGTTCTGTTAAAGTGCGCAACAGAATCGCCACCTTATATAATATGACATCATGTACTTCAATGCTTTCTAGTCAATATTGATTAACAAGCAAATTAACTTAGGAGGCTATTTCAATGTACAAACGTGAATGTTACCATTTTATTAGTTAACTTTGCTTAATGTAATTATGAATTTTTAAATCAGAAATTACCTCTCATTGTGTTCATTACTGTTGTTGCAATTCACGAACGCGCGTGGTCTTTATTTGTGGTAAGATCTATACGCACTTTGCGATAGTGTGCGTGCCTGACGAGCGTAGGCGCACACATTGTCATAGATACGTCTTTACCACGACCGACGGCCGCGTGCACTCGTGAACAGGGACGCGGGTCTACAGTCTTGTATTTTTTTTACCGATCAAGAAGATAGGAGCCCCACTTCATGATCAGTAAAAAAATTACAAAGTAGCTCGAAGTTTAGTCTCTCAGGATCATATTGAAGTTATTACCAGAGTCAATGTTCATTACCATTTTAGTTACGCGGAAGACCCCCTGATTTGGTTAGCGAATAACCGCGTTAATCTACTCGTGTACAGTCTGTCAAAAAAGAGATGACAATGATTGGAGGCGCCACTTGTACATTGTCAAGTTTATTTATTGTAAAATTCTGTGGTACCCAGAAAAAAGGGGGTAAGTCATAAAACCAAACATTTAGCTACAAAGTTAAAAAGAAAACAATGACTGTAGTAAACCCACTCTGTATTTAACGTAGAATGAAAACGTATGATATTATTGACTTATCTCCTTATTACCGTAACACATCTGTGAAGCCACTTGTTTTGACGACACGGTTGGCGCAGTGGCTAAGCGATTTGCTTTCTACGCTACGTGTCGCGGGTTCGATCCCCGCACGGAACAAGTATTTGTTTGATCTACAGATAGTTGTTTAGGGTCTGGGTGTGTTTGCATGTGACAGTATATTTGTAAACTGTACCTTCGACAGAGGAGAAATACTACAGACGCTTTTTCAAAAAAATTAAGGTTGGAAGAAGCAATTTATAAAAAAATATTTTTTTTCAAAAAAAATTGACTTGTTCTCTTTTTCCTTGGCACCATGGAATTATTGTCGATAACTGTTTTTAGCACAAAAAATGTACACACAATAGTAAAATGAACTCAACGTCGAACCTAAACTGACACCTACGGTACTTAATTAGAGCTGGGGAAGAAATAGAATTATAGTTCCTTCAAAATCCTTTTCATGACTTTATTGACGCACTGTAAATCCCTTTAACAATCTAAATGTTTGAACTCGAATATTTAAGAGTGTTCATAAGATCCTATTGTCGTGATAATAAATATCACGGCAACATTAGATAGTCCAAAATATTGATTGTCATAATGTATGGTTGTTTTCAAAATTATCGAAACTTAAAACGAATCCAAACCTAGTTAACGTGTCAAAAATAATTGATAAGTGCCAATATACTGACACCCTAACTCAGGGATCACCAAAGCCACAAACTTATCTGACCCGGTGACTAAAATTGGAACTAACGTCGCTATAGAACGAAAATGACTTCAAAATGTAATTTTTGTAGGGAGATGACATTGGTAAAAGCGAATATAAAAGATTATAAATTTGTAAAGTTCTGCAAAATAGGTTGGCGGTCCACCATTTGGTGATCCCTGCCCTAACTAATAAATGGGGATAAAAGTTATGAATAACGACAGTTTATTCCTATTTTTGAGGTACAAAGATAACATAACTTTATTTCACGTTTATTAGTAAGTTATATTTTACAATAACGCTCTTATTCTGCACCGAAACCAATATAAGTGCCAAGAATCATCGCCATGTTCAAACCCGTGATCAAATAAAGAATGGGATTGTAAATTATGGCTATACTATTCATCTTTCGCTCGCGGACCATATGTGCGAGCGAGAGGGATATAAATAGAACAATAAGTAGTTGTCATTTATAATCCCAATCTTAAATTGATCGTATTTTACCTTTAATATGCACTAAAGGAAATACTTAGCATATGTAGAAATGATAAAAACTTAATCATGTTGTGAATAAACTTCTTTTTATTGTGTTCTATGTGAATATTGTTGTTAGAACTACGTTATCGGTTTAATAATCTTGTTATATGTCCAAGCAACGTAGACTCTTCTGGTTTTGCAGATGTTCATAGGCGGCGGTAATCAGTTACCATCAGGTGAACCGTACTCTCATTTGCAGGGGGTATTCTATATATAAAAAAGTGGCCCAATCTATATATCCATACCAACGTATTGGTACTTAATGTAATGTTGTACATGTACATGTTGTTGGTTTTATTTATTTTTTGTTGTGCTAATAAAGTATTTTTCTTTCTTCTTTCTTTCTATGTAAATAAATAAACAAATAATCTTTTGGCGAGTCCGCACGGGTACAGATATTGCCATCTACAATGACGCCAGTGTTACCAACTATCAAAAATATTTATCCCCAAAGCTAAAGTTAAAAACCCCTAAAATCCCCCCCAAAAAAAAAACTATAAAATTAATAAATAAATTGTGATAATATAAAATAATTGAAATCTTTTCAAAACGTTTACAGCCAGCTGCGTCACAATCATTATAAACTTCACAGTAAAAGTCAAGAGTAATAAATACCTAAAAATACCCATTAAAAAATCGAATAAAAAAAATCTTTGAAATTGGTCCATCCGTTTTGGAGTTACGATGCTACAGACAGATACTCAGATAGACACTACAAACTTATAACACCCCTCTTTTTTGTCGGCGGTTAAAAACAATTAATTTGTGTTGTACGTGGTTTTCGCTGGACAGCGACGATATACTTGTCCATTAAACATAAAAACTGGCTCCTCGGTCAGACACTTTTTCTTAAAGCCTAAACGTAGTTCTAGCACCAACTGAAAGCTTAGATAATAACAAAGTGAAACTAAGTTGTACAGATTGTATTTATTTAATTTATTTACTGTAATAAATTATTTCGAAACAATTGGCGTGTTTACTTTAATCACAAGGAAAGTAACCCTGTCCTGTCCATTATTTATTAGTGAATAAGCTAGTGAAGTTCTGAGGCCTTATTCCTCTATGACAATAGTCGGGTTTTGACTGAGAGCGCTGCCAGGCCGCCTCGGCCGTTTGCCGCTCGAGGTTACCTCACTACAAAGTACACGAGGCTGTCGCCCGAGGAAAACCCGAGTCATAATCCGTCCGAATATCTCTCGGTTTAATGTCTTAAGCACAGCTCCTTCATGTCGCTAGCGAGCGAGACACATGTATAGTACTCGTAAATCTTTATGAGCCCTGAACTGAGCTCTGAACTCTCTCTCGTCCCTCTAGCACTTATAATAAGTGTACTATTATAGATGCTAGAGGGAGAGAAGGAGAGTTCGAGTTAATAAGCCAACACCGCACGGATCGGATCGGCTGCGTGTGCTCGGTCGAGAAGGCAGGTGCGCTTGCCTCGGACGAGGTACTGACCGACCAAGCCTCTCGAGCCTCACTGCCTCGCGAGGCAGTCAGAACGCGGCTAATCTGCGTCATTTTCATACAAAATTTTACAGAATATGAGCACGCGCACATTTTTTCCAGACTACAGATTTTTGTCCTCTGCGAACAATAGACCGTTGCATGTTTTGAGGTTTAGAAAAATCAAATAAAACGTCAACATAAGAAAATCAATCCACTATATTCAAATAAAAACCTAAGCTTAGCCTACATCTTCGTTTTCCGTCCTCCGCTTCCCTATAGAGAGGTCTATAGGCCCCTCGCATTCGCTCGTTGCATCTGTGCTCATTTTAGAGTCCGGATTGTGGCGAATTATACCATACATCGGGACTGGTGCAGTTGAATCAGTTTTAGGAAGGACTTTCACGTTATTGTTGTATTTTGAAGAGTTTCTTGTGTGCATCCTGGTAACATTAAATTGGAGTTAGCGTTATTCATGAAGAATCAGCTCCACAACACAAGTTGGATTGACATATAAGTATCACGTGATTATTTGACAGATTATGTCAATTTATAGTCTGTAAAATATGGCTTGATACCTGTGACAGCTGTCATCAAAGCTTTAAATTAATTATTTTTAGATTTTTATTTATAAAATGTTCTTTCATAGTTCTGTGAATATGAATAAAATAAAATACTTAAATAATAATAATGATTACCAGGTTTTACACCCTGAATTATTCAGGGTGTAAAACCTGGTGATCATGATGAGTAGGTGAGTGGTGATGGCACTAAGTACTCACTTGTACTTGCGGCAGGCGTCGTCTCTGTGACGCTCCAGGTACCGTCGCTGGCTGAACGCCTTGTCGCAGGCGGCGCAGCGCCACTGCCACGAGTGGTGGCCGCGGGTGCGCTGGTGAGCGCGGAGGTTTGATCTGCAATGGACATAAATATTGTAACTAATCAGAATACTGGAAGTAAAACCAGAGAAAAACAGAATAAGCTGACCCCACCTCCATGTAGGAATTATCAGCCAGGTAAAGAGAGTAAAAGACGATGACACTTCAAGAATGTTCATTGCGATGTTCCAATTGTCAAGAAGAGTGATTTTTATAGGTATTCAATGCTGCTGATTCTACTAATTCAGTCTCACTATGTGTCTTTCTAACAAAAACATGAGAAAAGGAGGAGGAATCGGGGGCTGAGAAAGCGGGCACTTTGTGCTGCGTCCGACCGTCGCTCATACGCACTCTCCCAGTACCACTGGTACTGGCAGAGTGCGGGGTATGACGGTATAGTATATAATGACGATAGTATCTACCTATCGTCATAATTTCCTACAAACAGGCAGGTCGTATGGGTAGCAGACGTAGTAGTACGAAGTAGAAAGATTAACAGTAATGATGATTGATGAATGACGTCATCCCAGAGTGTCAAAGTACACAAGAACACATCGCTACATGGCTTTGTGATCACATTGTAGCCACCTGCAAGCTTTTTTCTCATTTTTTATAGTATAGAGGGCAAACGAGCTTGCGGTTCACCTGATGGTAAGTGATCACCGCCCCCCATGAACATTCGCAACACCCGAGGAGTCACCGATGCGTTGCCGACCTGGAAGGTGTAGGCTCTTTTCTTGAAGGTCCCCATGTCGTATGTGTTCGGGAAAACTGTAGATGGTAGTTGATTCCACAATTTCGTATACATCAAAACAATTTTTGTCACTTACCGATCAGCGAACGTCCTACCGCAATGTGCATGAGGACATGGAAACGGTCTCTCTCCAGTGTGAAGCCTTAGATGGCCCTTCAGCACCCACGGCCGGTCGAAGCCCTTGCCGCAGTACGAACAAGTGTGAGTGGCGCGCGCGCAACGACGCGGCTCTGACCATTCACGAGGCTCTGGAGGTTCTACAGGAATTATCATAATGGTCCGTTAAAGAAATGAAAGAAATAAGGTTTATTGGTCAACACAATACATGGTTAAATCATCCGGGAGTGACACAGCAATAATTGCAGTAGGCTTACATGCGCACATCAATTTAGGCTGTGACTTTAAATTAGGCTCGGTGTCCCGATCAAACAGGGCCCCAAGTATGCTATTTCAATTTTGTCAGAATGGTGAAAAATCTATTATCATGACTGGCATTGTAACTGTATCCACCTTGTTTTCGGCAGGGAAACTTCAATATCGCTTTGATTAAAAATATTTAAGACTTTCAGACATATCTTCGTATTTTCAAATTTCGTGTTTCATTTTATAGATAATGTGTGCTTAATTCATGCGTCACACGACTCAATACGGAGAGAATATAATTCTAGTACTGAGGACAACTAAGAAGTCGCATCGGCAATCTTCGTAAACCGACGCCTACTCCCGAACTGAGTGCGTCTTCAAGACCACAAATGTTTATTGTGATATACCTACCTACAGAAGTAAAAGGTGACCTTTACACTGACGCAATAAGTTGTCAAATTGTCTAAGCAGGCGACTGCCATTGGTTGATCAGGTACATCGATGTAACTGTTTAGTTGTGTCGTTCTGTACGTTAGGTATTCAAGTTTATTTATTCCATTTCACTTTTACCTTTTGTCTTCGTAGATTCGAATAAAATTTTGCATCTCTAGGGAGTTCCCCGGGTAGAGTCTACAAAACTATTGTTTATTCATTTTCCTGACAAGGGTAATGTATGCAACATCGCATAGAGGTCAGATGAAAAATTTAAACAGAATAAAATGGAACAAATTCTTCTCTTTTGCATATAATGAATCTATAAATTCAGACTACCGCAGGTCACAGAATATTTTCAAAGGTACCGTGAAGCATATTTTTCTCTTTTATAGTCACTGCCGGACAAGCAGCCTATTTCAAAAACGAGTAGCCAAATGAGTTTTGTCATCACCGCCGTTTTGTGGTTCTTTCGTTAAAAATACGTGAAAATAATTTATTAAAAAACCAAATAAGAAAACACAAAGTATCTCGTTTCGGGTCTGGGTGTGTGCATATGAGAAGGATGTTTGTAAACTGTACTCACGCCACGATACAAAAGAAATCCTATAAGATCGATCGCGGCCCTCAAAATACTTCCATAATAATACAATGTATATAGTATTTTATTTATCACTTGATAACTCTCACAATATATACGGTGTATATCCGTACACACCCACTGGCCCACGTCCCGCAAAGCATCGGGAAGGCTGCGCTTACACGGTCGGGAAGGTCGCGCTTATGGCGCATCCACACATGCCGCCGGGTTCACTCAGATGTCTGACAGACTCGTGTATATATCATTTTTTCGTCACCGATCGGTCATCTGAGTGAATCCGGCGGCATGTGTGGATGCGCCTTTACAGAGGTAGACCAACGTGGGGAAACGTTTAAATAATAAACATACAAACTGTCCCTGTACGAGTCTATGCTTTTGCAAGAATTACTTTGTCGTGTGTTATGCTAAATTTTAATTCTTGAAGTGCCTCACCATTTTCCTTGACCTCTCCATCTTTCTCGGCTCCCTCGACGATGTCCTTGTCGAAGGACTCGGTGCAGGTCAGCAACTCCTTGTCCAACTTCTCATCGGCGCTGGCCTTCACCAGGCTCTTCAGTTTCTCTGCTATCTTGTCGATTTCTGAACCGCCTGCCGATGATGAAACTGCTTTACGTATTTTAAAGGCCTTGGTTTCGGAGACACAATTTATGCTATAGGCGATATGCGGGACGCTTGGCGCTGGATTATACCAGCCTATAAGCATCCACTGCGGAACGTAGGACTCCCATTGCTGCAATAAATGATCAGAGGGACATTGTCATAATCATCACGCTTTTAATAAGTTTTTAAACTGTCATGGGCACTAACTCTATTACTAGAATTGAAATTGGGATATTTTGTGAGCTTTTTTCGGCACTGTGATAGTGGTAGCGGACCCACGAGCAACTAACATAACAGAAAGAGGGTAGACTGTTTCATCTGCGTAGATACCTATAAAAACCCACCCGCAACTATTCACCGCTCGATTAAGGTCCGATTAAATTGAAAACATAATAGACTTCTCAGAATTGGTGTTCAAAGGGTTAAGTTTATTCGTGACCCTGCTTGCAACAGTGTTGAATATTGGAAGCCCACAAAAAGTTAATACCTACATGGTAAATATCCCGATTTAAATCTATATATTACGACGACACGGTTGGCGTAGCGGCTAAGCAATTAGCTTTCTGCGCTACGTGCCGCGGGTTCGATCCCCGCACGGAACAAATATTTTTATGATCTACAGATAGTTGTTTCGGGTGTGGTTGTGTGTGCATGTGACATGTATGTTTGTAAACTGTACCCTCGATACAGGAGAAATCCTAGTGAGGGGCAATGTTTTTTAAAATAAAATAAATAAAAAAATACGTGAAGAGAAATGCGCTCACGGCAGAATGTGAGATGTGGCATAGTTTAAAATTTATATGGAGAAGGAGTGCAGAAAGCTAAAATTACGGTCGAATTTCGACCTTTAGGCGACCACTAATTCTAATAATATCACCACGGTTGTCAGAAGGATCGGTGGAGCATGTTGTTATAAGCAGACAGGAGGACTTTACTCCGGCCAACCTCTTGAGATATCCCTTGGTCGCCTTTTACGAAACCTGCTGGTCCTGGCCTATTCTTTGTCACACGGACTGGCCTTTTTTCTCCGTTTTTTGAAGTGAAACTTCTATATAGACGGAGGGTATTAGGATTTTACGTTACGGCCGCGTGGAGGGGGTAGACGATATATCCGTTGAAGTTTCACTTCTAATATGTGTCCCAACTCCCAGCACACATTATTTTTTATAGGCGCGTGTTTGCCTCTTACGTGGATTACGCGGTGGCACCGAAAACGGCAGGCCTAATGCGTAACTAAAATGGTAATGAATAATATGAACTCTGGTAATAAATTTTAATACGACCATGAGAGTCCGTAAACTTTAAAAAAAATACCGATCATGACGTTTGGAGTCCGATGTTCATGATAATCATGATCGGTAATTTTTGTACAAGGTAGCTTGAAGTTTTAGTCTCTCACGATCGTATTGAAGTTTACTACCAGAGGTCATGTTCATTATGATTTTAGTTACGCGATAGACCCCCGGGATCGGGCGATGAGTAGGTAATTACAATATAAAATATCTTGATCCTTGGCCCTTAACTTTTTAAGGACCGAAAATCAACATAATTATCTGTCGTTCTCCTGAAGTTCTCCAAATTTTGCTCAAAGTGACATCTCTTACGTGCAAAAAACGCTTATCTAAGCACAATTTTAACCACTTTTAACTTAGTTATTATAAAATGACCGAGTTGTAGTATTACTTAAACTCCTACTCACCCCGTAAAGGAAAACAAATTAGGTATTAACCACGGTATTAACATAAACTAACAACGGATATTATAGAATAGATACTATCAACCTGAAATTAATTCTTGAATATTTGGAAAATCACCTATCGATGCGGATTATCACTTTATTTGTGTCATGCTTGACAATATTTTATTTTTATTTTACGGCGTTTTCCAGCCTGTAGTTTCTACAAACCTCTTTGCTTATAAATATAAGCTCACTAGCTTCTCAAACCGGTGATACCCGCGGCTCGATCTGTGATAACTTCATAAGTATTCCGTGATGAAATGAAACCTATGTAGCTAAAAATTAAGTGTATCAGAAATGCGTGGTCATATTTAAGGGTGTAGATCAAACTGAACAACTTTCTCTATGGAATCAACATCGTAATCGCGAAAAAATAAATGTCAATACCGGTATTCGACCCAAACGTATCCGGGACAGCTGATTATTTTTTCGCGAATACGATGCTGGTCCCATTGAGTTGTTCAGTCTGTTACACACCCTTAAATATGACCGCGCATTTCTGATACACGGTGTATTAACATGTCAATTCCTAATAATATTGAAAAACGGATGTTACTGACTCCAAAATGTATAAAATCTTAACAAATGAAACCTTGCTTGGTTGTAGGTTCTTATAAAACTAGCGAATAATTTTATTAGAACCTAAAATCAAACAAGAATAATTACACTCGGCTCTCCATAGAATATATTTTTTGGGCAGACCATAAACGTAGAAGTATATTACAAGTTTATGGGGCAGACAGTCTGCATTCTGCCTCTGTATATAGTCAGTTAATTAATATACCAAACATCCAAATCTGTTCAAGCATTTCGTATAATTATTCCTTGTTTTACGCCAAACAATGGACAATTCGCTGCCAAGAATGCAAAAACAACCAGTAAATAACTAACCTTTATTATTAAATTTCAAAGGTTCCCTGCTTTTAATTTCTTCTATAATCGGCGCCAAAGGTTCCTTCCTCGGCTTCCGCTTCCTGTTAACTTCCTGTATCAGTTCGGAAATGGATTGCGTTTCGTTATCACAACCGTTTCGTTTCCTTCTATGTGTTTTGTCGTATGTTTTGCGTTCTGTTTTTGCTTCAGAAGATCTTAAGTTATATGTTTTGTCCGTATCTTTTTTGGTAAAGTTTTTGTTTTTTGATAGTTCAGGGGATTTTACTGCTTTTTCGCTTTCTGAGGCGTATTCGTAAGGTTCATTATCTTGAAAATGTTGTAAGAACTGGCTTTTCTTTAGTAATTGGAGATAGAACCGGGTCGAAATAGGGACTTTGTCGTGGTATATAGTCTCGTTGGTTTTCAAAAGGTTTCTTTGCCGCTTCATGTTTAGTCTTGGTATCCGAATCGATTTCATTTCATCTGTAAACGATTAGAAAATGGAAGATGTTATAAAAGACAGAAATAGGTACTTAAGCTCCTTAGGATATCCAGAAAACAAATCTATATTTGTGGAGCTGAAAATTTGAGTTCATATAAAAGCTTTTAAATTCGCGTTAGTTTTAAAAATATAGGGGAACTCAATCGTGTACGTTTTCATGGGCTTTTCCATGAAATATAAAATGATGTAGTTATGTTTTATAATCCGTGGGCTATGGACTGTGAATATAAAGCCAACGTCATCTGCACTCAGCATACCCTTGGCGCTGACCGATGAAGCTCTTCGACAGCCACTTTCGCTGACCCTCTGAGCTGAACGCCATCTTTGACCACTGAATCGTGAAGGATGGGGTATAATTAACCGACTACGGAGAGGGTTATATGTTTGACCGGTATGTATGTATTTTTATATCTGGCTGAGCTGGAATTTCCAACACATTCGTAGCAACGATAATTATAAGACATAACTTGCAGACATATTAACGTTTGTATTAGGATATGCAGTGTCTTTTCGTCTTTACGGAGTGCACGCCACTGCCTATGGAGAAGAACCGGCAAGCAGCTCCATGGAAACTCTTTTAAAATAATAGATTACAAGAAAGAAGTAGAAGGAAATCAAGAGATTAGTACAGTGTTGTGGTAAGAACTGTGAGAACAATGCAATTTAATGTGAAATAATGAATAAAAATAGACTTCATAATTATTTGCCTCTGAATAACTTTGCCATAGCAGTTACAAGCTGACCAGTCGAAACATAAGTACCTGGGCACAGACAAAAGAAGTCTTTCGTCTGTGTACCTGGGTACCTAGTTTAGTTCTCCAACAAAGCACGAAATAGTATAGAGAATGAAATAATAAACACAGACTCAACGGAAATAATAAAAGACATTATTCATAATGACTTGAAACGTAATTTTTTAAATAAATTGGCAATCATAAAAAATATTTTTGTGACACTGTCAATCTGGTTCGAAAGATAAAGTTTAGAAAATAGTGAATATGTTGCCGAAAAAACTGAAAAATAATTAAAAATGCTGTAAGTACTAAAGAATAATGTTTTCTCTATCGCTTTTTACCACAATCTAACCCTCGGTTGCATACCGTTGAAAAATATTTGGAATATTCTTAGAATACAAAGTGACTTACTTTCGACCGAAAATTCACCAAATTCCTGTATGAAACTCCTCTTGAGACGTCGCACAGAGTTTATGAAACACCTGGGCATGATGCCAACGACAGAAAAATATTTAATTTTATTACAGTTTACTTAAAATTATAAATCAAAATATATGAAGTTCATAGTACTTGTAACACTTGCTGCAGGGAAAGACAGAAACAAACGACATAAAATTTTATTTTAAGAATTCCAAATTCGAATGTAGCTGCCATTGCTTGCCAGTTGGTGAAGGTTTTATACTTAGTCTAAACTTTTTATTAAACCTATGTGATGAATATAATGGCGCGAATTTTACATAAAGTTTTTCATATTTCTGTGTTAAACCACGTTCTTTCTGTTACCTTACAAAAAGTGTTTCCAGAGTGTTTGCGATGCAGCGTGCCTAATCTTTTGATCTCCCGCCAAGATGTCATTAACTTCAGTGAAGAATCTATAAATTTATTGATGACTAGGCGGTACAAATTGAACTGGACGTGATCGATTTATAGGGCGAAGTAGATTCAGTGGCATTCCAAAATATCCTACTTTAACGCGTTACTGAATGGTATTAAAATATTGCCAATATGGAAAATGAGGAAATCTCTACGGTTCAGAAAAGCTCTCATCGCGGCATGTGTCGTGAAAAGCGTAGATAATGAGCGCGCGCGCGAGAGGCGCGCGCGGGATGGGGCGGGGGGAGCCTGCGCATCGATTATTCGGCGGCGAGCGCGCGTCGCAACTGCACGCGCGTACTTACGCTGGCGTTTACCGCCCGAAACGATCGCGACGCCGGGAAATGTTATATTATTACATGACACTAAATATTAGCCGGTCTGGACGCGTGTGTACGTGTTACAACTGTGTGTAGTGCATGAGGTGAAGAGTGTCGCAGGTGATGACAAGCTAAGGGCGGCGCGGCCGAGCCGGCGACGAGATGGGCAACTCCTGCAGTTCGGGGCAAGCACACAAGGACAAGGATAATGTATCACAACATTCTGAAGAGTGAGTACCGTGTGTCTACAGATTGACGCGTGAAGGTCGAGACGCTCACAATACTATCGTTAGCTAAATGGGTTGAAAGAAAACAACGTAGTTATTTATGAATAATATTGGTTGTACGGTAGCCGCTGAGATAAGCGCACAGTCGGTTGTGAAATCGTCAAAATAAATCAATACATCAACAGCGCTTGCCTACAGCTTGACTGGGATATTTACGAAGAAACCAGAGCATTTGATAACTATGAAAATTTGGAACAACCTTGGACATAGTCAAGAAAAATAACCAATAAAATTACGCCTACCCACATATTGTGTGCACATTACCCATCTGTAGGCAAAGATAATTACATCAACGGATACATTCATGCAGGGATTATAGGTTCCCCTGGTTATAAACACTCCAATAAAATTAATTATGTACCTTTAACAAGAACAAAACTTGCAAAATATCCAAGACATGCCACTTTTCGGCTCACGCCTTTGATGAAAATTTAATAAAAATTATATGAACATCCTTCTGAAATGGAAGAAGATTAAGATTTGATTTAATTGTACAAACATTTAAGGACAGTAAATTTTCTCCTCGTGTTTATCAATTTAAATTTTATTTTAAAACGCATCGATTTGTTTGAGAAAAAAGGACACTAGCTATATCGTCTAAAGAAGAAGAAGTTGTAAGCATCTGCATAGAACTTAAAGTTTAAAATGAATGGGTCTATTTTTGTTTTGAATCTCAAAACAAAAATAGACCCATAGAACGACTTGATGGTCGAGTTGAAAAACGAAATTTTGAATGTAAATTTTTGGTACATAAATTAGCTAATTGCTTTGTTCTATGTCAAAAAGCCTCTAAAATGCTTTCTAATTTCAAGTCCATTATTGAAAGAGAGCTAATTGTAGAGACTGTAAAGCCCAAACTATAGATAAAGGGACTATATCTATCAACTCCTAAATGTTTAAGACTGCTAAATCTTCAGTAGATAATACTAAAATATCCACGCCACCACAGCAATTTCTTAGTGTAGTGCTTACACAAAAACATGCTACTTTGATCCTTTGAATATAATTTAATTCGCAAATATACCTTTTGCAACACCCACACCAAGTTATAGAGTGCTCCTTTAGCCATTATATTCGAACCCTTTCAGCTACAAAGAGAAAATAATCAGAGAAATATAATCTACTTTATTTAATTACTCACCAAGATGTTTCCTCCGATTTCCGAGAATCAACGCCGAAGATGTTATCCTTTTACAGAGATACAGTACATTTGATGTTTAATCCATCACATGATTACACTCTCTCGTTTCGATTACTGTCTTATTACGGCTTTGAATTTCTCTCACATCTTAATTCAATATTTGAGATACAAAATAGCTTTCTGGATACTCAAAATTATATTGTCATAGAATACAGAAATGCTACTAGAGAATAACATGCCTTCAAAGGTACATCAAAACTATTAATTGATGATAAAGTCGGATAATTCGTTCGTTCGTTTATGAATCCCTCTGTATCTAATATTGTGTAGGTGTTGTGTGGTGTGCCTTGAAGACAAAATAAGCTTTATTGATATGCAATGAAAGTTTATCGTCAATTGATATTTAGAATTTAAACTAGAGAATATAAAAAAACTGTCTCCAAAGTTAGAGTAGGTAAGAAGATTTCAAAAACGTTTTCTATTACATCTATATTAGCCGACATCTATCCAACTCAGATAGCCCTCCGTTTTGACGCTACTTTCACCGGTCCTGAGCTAGTCTCATTCCCTGTCACCCCGCGATCTTTACGATTTCATCCGACCATCGTCTTAGGAGTGTTCCTGGTAGTCTTCATCCTTGGTCACCACACACATAGACAAAACGACAAAACCGTTATGCTTGGATAAAATACACTTCTACATATCCAAGAGACATTTCAATTCAGCCTGAAAAGTATTTTAATAAAACCTACTAATATGAATATATTTGTACTTCGAAGTAAGAGGAAATAGATAACATTGAAAATACAAAGAAATAAATGATATTTGTGGATTTCGTGACCACCTAACGTCTCCGCAAAGGATCATTTCAAAAAAGCGTTCGTTTTACTCTATTTAAGAATACTACGAACGGTTATAGTCACTTACTTTTCAGTCGCAAATAAATATACTAGTATTATTTTCCTTTTATTTTCTTTCTATTAGTGAAGCCCTTGCTTTGGCCCTGTTTGGATATTTGTAAGCCTCAAAATGTTTAGAAATGTGAACCAATTAGTCGTTAATTGACTGAACCTATTATTAATAGGCACTATTGTCTCGATTCGCGGTCGAATGGACTTACACAGGACACAATGAGCTTAGTGGGTAGAGAAACCTAAAGGGCGGGGTAATAGGTCAATCCAATACAAACTTGCTTTGTTGTGAGTAATTATAAACTAATCGCTTTCTTTCTTTGAGCGTTCTGTACCTATAAATTTTAACTTGAATGAATAAACAATTTGCAGTAAGCTGTAATTTTTCACTCAGAATGATAGCTCGCCCTGTATTGGCCATTTTCTTCAGGTAAAGGTGATCAATTAGATTGGATAAGTGCTGTAAATGGATAAGAGATCAATACTAAAACAAACGACGTACTTTTAGAAGATGCATACAGATCTATGAGCAGTGATTTGCGCAGGGATTTTTTTTTTTTTTTTTTTTTTTTTAAACTTTGCCCCTCACTAGGATTTCTCCTGTATCGAGGGTACAGTTTACAAACATACATGTCACATGCACACACCACCCAGACCCGAAACAACTATCTGTAGATCATACAAATACTTGTTCCGTGCGGGGATCGAACCCGCGGCACGGCTACGTAGAAGGCTAATCGCTTAACCACTGCGCCAACCGTGTCGTCAAATTTAGATAGCAGACGCAAGAAAATACTTCAAAAAATGTTGCTAGTCGACTTTCGCATACCTATAAAGTCATTTTATCTTAAATATTGTCGCTTAGACAAGTAAAGTGTCCATCCTATTCCCTATCTTCATCTCCATGACAATCTTATTTGTAATTTCCTTATTGATCTAGTAAGCTACAATCTCCCTTATTTTGTGTTTATATTTGGGTAAGTAATTTATGTCTTACTTCCTTGTATACGTCTTATCAATTCTTATCTACACTTATTTCGTTTCTATGAAAGCCAGTTCCAAGCATTTCAAGTTTACCATAGACAACTTCTTCAGGTCAATAATTAATAATAGTTCGATATTTTCTACGATATTTTGATTCTTCAAACTTCCAACGAGATGTCAAAAACACATTCTATGCTTTAGTTTCCGAATTACAAGAGAAATAGCAAAGGGTGAATCATATTTTTGCAATTCTACTAAAATATTTTACGTGTCATGAATTTCGTCTGATTCACCAACTATTTTAAATACAGACGACACTAGACTACATTTTATCACAAAGCATGTGAAATTTAAATAAATAGACTCTATTTTCGCTGTGAGACTTCAACTTTGTTTCGTCTAGGAACTGAGTTAAATTGCAAGTTGTATCAGCATTTTTATGTTTCATGAATACTCTAAGGTTTTTATATATTATAATCAATTATAATTATGTGTTTTCGGGTTTCATCTTTTTGACAGGTACGATACTCGAACTTTCTAGATTTCCCGTACAAAATCTGACGCACAAGTATCTCCATAAAATAATAAAAACAACACGTTTATTGTGTCGAAATAAGTGGGAGAAGATATGGCGTGTATGCTTCATGTGGCACAGAGAAGAGCTTCAAATATATACAAGGCACTAGAGGTCGCGCGCTGCGCGGGCCGCGAGCGGCCCGCGAGGTGGTTTTAGGTGGAGGTTGTAACATGACGTAAAAAATATATGATTTTTGATTTTGTATGGCAGCCATGTTTTTTTGTATGGAAGCCATCTATTTTTCACCGGCTCGTCAAACGGCCCAGGGTCCTTGACATTTTTAGTTCCGGCAGTGTGGGTGTGCGACTTTTCACTGTCGAGATCCCTATGGCTGTTTTGGTCACGGTTCCACTTTTTCATCAACTCATCAATCGTCCCAGGTTCCTCGACATTTTTAGTTCGGGCACTACAGGTCTGCGACTTGTCGTTTTCGAGATCCGTAGGGCAGTTCCGATCAGCGTTCCACTTTCAGGTCATTTCGGACTTTTTCTGAACTAACTGGACTTGTAACCCCCCTCTATCTCTAACACTTTCGAAACGGAGTGCGTTTCAATTTTGTATGGCGGCCATGTTTTTTTGTATGGAAGCCATCTTTTTTTCACCGGGTCGTCAATCGTCCCAGAGTACTCAAAATTTTTAGTTCCGGCTGTATGGGTGTGCGGCTTCTCATTTTCGAGATCCGTAGGGCAGTTCTGGTCAGCGTTCCACTTTCAGGCCATTTCGGACATTTTCTAAACTCACAGGACCCCCTATATACGACTCCCATACATCACTTTTACCCCCACGACTCCTTCTGGGAGAACAATTGGGTGAAAATCCAAAATGAACACTTGTATGGCGGCCATATTGAAAAACGGCGGAAAAGAAAGTCGATTCCGGTTTATGAATTGGTGCCCCCTAAAACCCCCGGACGCCAATTTTCAGCCAGATCGTACCATATTATTTTTTGGCCTCAATTTTGAATCCGCCATCTTGGATTTTTATCACTACCACTGGAAAGCCCCCCTCGTTCTCTATGATATTGGTCGAGCACCCCCCCTCTATCTCTAACGGTTTCGGAACGGCGAGGGTTTCGAAAAAGTAGAGGCCGCGCAGTGCGCGGGCCGGAAGCGGCCCGCGGGTGGCGGTTTTGGAGCTCTTAAATTAACTTAAAAATAAATAAAAACACGCTTTTGAAAGTGCCTGCAAAGGCTCAGTTGTAATAAAAAACTTTGACTTTGACTTTGACTTTGACTTTGACTTTGACTTCGACTTCGACTTCGACTTCGACTTCGACTTCGACTTCGACTTCGACTTCGACTTCGACTTCGACTTCGACTTCGACTTCGACTTCGACATCGACATCGACATCGACATCGACATCGACATCGACATCGACATCGACATCGACATCGACATCGACATCGACATCGACATCGACATCGACATCGACATCGACATCGACATCGACATCGACATCGACATCGACATCGACATCGACATCGACATCGACTTTGACTTTATTTTTCGTTTTCTTCCCAGCAGACCCTTTCATTTGATACCCATATCATGATGGTAGATAAAAAAATTTTGCCTACCATCTTGGGGCGTCCGCCATATTGAATTAAGTGTGACGTTATTTTAGTTTCGTATTCTTCTCAGCAAACCCTTTCATTTGATACCCATATAATGGTAGTGCATAATACATAAGTAGTCCGCCAGTCCGCCATATTGGATTTAGAATGACGTCAGTTATCTAACTATGCATTGTCATCCTAACTAAACGTGTGTGCAAAAGTTCAACTCAATCGGAAACCGCGAAGTGGGTCAAATTTAACGTCCAAGATTTTCTTACATAGTTAGTTAGTTAGTTACAGGTGAAGCTAATAAAAGCGTTAAAAAAAAAGGTGGAAATAAATTTCGATCCTGAATAATGAATCGGTGCCCTCAAAAACCCAAAGACGCCAATTTTCAGCCCGATCGGAATATATTATTGTTTTGGCCGCCATTTTGAATCGGCCATCTTGGATTTTTATGAACACAACCGGAAAGCCCCTTTCATCCTCTATGACATTGGTTCGAGCAACCCCCCGCTATCTCTAACATTTTCGGAGTGGAGGGCATTTCTATTTTGTATGGCGGCCATGTTTTTTGTATGGAAGCCATCTTTTATTTACCAACTCGTCAATCGGCCCGAGATCCTACAAATTTTTAGTTCCGGCACTATGGGTCTGCGCTTTGCCGTTTATGAGATCCGTAGGGCAGTTCTGGTCAAGGTTCCACTTTAAGGTCTTATCGGATTTTTCCTGAAATCACTGGACCCCCTTCTATACGACTCCGAATCATCACTTTTACCCCCCACGGCTCCTTCTGGGAGAACAATCGCTCCAAAAGAAGCGTGTGTATGGCGGCCATATTGTAAAATGGCGGAGAAAAAAAGTAGATCCCAGATTATGAATCGGTGCCCCCGAAAACCACCAGCCGCCAATTTTCAGTCGAGCACGACTTCCTGTTTTCGAGATCCGTGGGGCAGTTCCGGTCAGCGTTCCACTTTCAGGTCTTTTCGGACTTTTCCTAAACTCACTGGACCCCCCTCTATACGACCCTCATACATGAATATTACCCCCGACGGCTCCTTCTGGAAGAACAATTGGGTGATAATTCAAAATGAACACTTGTATGGCGGCCATTTTTTTTTTGTATGGAAGTCATCTTTTTTTCACCGGCTCGTCAATCGACTCAGGGTCCTCGACATTTTTAGTTCCGGCAGTATGAGTGTGCGACTTGCTGTTTTCGAGATCCGTAGGGCAGTTCCGGTCAGAGTTCCACTTTCAGGTCATTTCGGTTTTTTGCTGAACTCCCTGGACCTCCTTCTATACGACTCCCATACATCACTTTTACCCCCCGCGGCTCCTTCCGGGAGAACAATTGCTCCAAAAGATGCGTTTGTATGGCGGCCATATTGAAAAATGGCGGAAAAAAAAAGTCGACCCCGGATTAGGAATCGGTGTCCCCGAAAACCCCCGGACGCCAATTTTCAGCCGGCTCGGAGCAACTTATTTTTCGGCCGCCATTTTGGATCCGCCATCTTGGATTTTTATGACCACCACCGGAAAGCCCCTTCCATCCACTATGAAAATGGTTCGAGCACCCCCCCGCTATCTCCAACGGTTTCGGAACGGTGAGCGTTTCAATTTTGTATGGCGCCATTTTTTTTGTATGGAAGCCATCTTTTTTTCACCGGCTCGTCCATCGACCCATGGTCCTCGACATATTTAGTTCGGGCACCATGCATCTGCGACTTGTAATTTTCGAGATCCGTAGCGCAGTTCCGGTCAGCGTTCCACTTTCAGGTCATTTCGGACTTTTCCTAAACTCACAGGACCCCCCTCTATACGACTCTCATACATCACTTTTACCCCCGGCGGCTGCTTCTGGGAGAACAATTGGGTGAAAATCCAAAATGAACACTTGTATGGCGGCCATCTTTAAAAATGGCGGAAAGGAAAATTTGATCCCGGATTATGAATCGGTGCCCCCGAAAACCACCGGACGCCAATTTTCAGCCGGCTCGGACCATATTTTTTTTTGGCCGCCATTTTGAATCCGCCATCTTGGATTTTTATGACCCCCACCGGAAAGCCCCCGTCGTCCTCTATGACATTTGGTCGAGCACCCCCCCGCTATCTCCAACGGTTTCGGAACGGTGAGCGTTTCCATTTTGTATGGCCGCCATCTTTTTTTGTATGGAAGCCATCTTTTTTTCACCGGCTCGTCAATCGACCCAGGGTCCTCGACATTTTTAGTTCCAGCAGTATGGGTGTGCGACTTGTAATTTTCGAGATCCGTAGGGTAGTTCCGGTCAGCGTTCCACTTTCAGGTCATTTCGGATTTTTCCCGGACTCACTGGACCTCAAGGTTTATGACTTTATGTATGACTTGTACCCCCCACGGCTCCATCTGGGAGAACAATTCTGTCAATCAGTGAGTGAGTCAGTGGTAATCGAGCTTTATATATTAGAGAAGACTAGAGGTCGCGCGCTGCGCGGGCCGCGAGCGGCCCGCGTGGTGGTTTTGGGTGGAGGTTGTACCTTGCAACCCCCCCTCTATCTCTAACGGTTTCGGAACGGTGAGCGTTTGAATTTTGTATGGCGGCCATGTTTTTTTGTATAGTAGCCATGATTTTTCACCAGCTCGTCAATCGACCTAAGGTCCTAGACATTTTTAGTTCTGGCAGTATGGGCTTGCGACTTCTCGTTTTCGAGATCCGTAGGGCTTTTCCAGTCAGGGTTCGACTTTCAGGTCATTTCTCACTGGGCCTCCCTCTGTACGACTCCCACACATGACTTTTACCCCCCATGACTCCTTCTGGGAGAACAATTGCTCCAAAAGATGCGTTTGTATGGCGGCCATATTGAAAATTGGTGGAAAAAAAAAAGTCGGTCCCGGATTATAAATCGGTTCCCCCGAAAACCTCAGGACGCCAATTTTCAGCCAGATCGGACCATATTTTTTGTTGGCCGCCATTTTGAATCCGCCATCTTGGATTTTTATCACGACCACCGAAAAGCCCCTCTCGTCCTCTATGATATTTGGTCGAGCACCCCCACTCTATCTCTAACGGTTTCGAAACGGTGAGGGTTTAATATGCTTAGAGGTCGTGCGGTGCGCGGGCCGCGAGCGGCCCGCGAGGGCTTTTCGGGTGGAGCTTGTAACATTACTCAAAATAAATATGATATTTGATTTTGTATGGCAGCCATGTTTTTTTGTATGGAAGCCATCTTTTTTTCACCGGCTCGTCAAACGGCCCAGGGTCCTTGACATTTTTAGTTCCGGCGATATAGGTTTGCGACTTGTAATTTTCGAGATCCGTAGGGCAGTTCCAGTCAGCGTTCCACTTTCAGGTCATTTCTCACTGGACCTCTATACGACTGTCATACATGACTTTTACCCCTCTGCGGTTCCTTCTCGGAGAACAATTGCTCCAAAAGAAGCGTTTGTATGGCGGCCATATTGAAAAATGACGGAAAAAAAATGTTGGTTCCGGATTATGAATACGTGCCGCCGAAAACCTCAGGACGTCAATTTTCAGCCAGATTAGACCATAATTTTTTAAACCGCTATTTCGAAGCCGCCATCTTGGATTTTTACTACTTACTACTATCACTAACGTTTTCGGAACGGTGAGGGTTTCGAAAAAGTAGAGGTCGCGCAGTGCGCGGGCCGCAAGCGGCCCGCGGGTGGTGGTTTTCGTGGGGCTCTTAAATTAACTTAAAAAAATAAAACACGCTTTTGAAAGTGCCTGCAAAGGCTCAGTTGTAATAAAAAACTTTGACTTCGACTTCGGCTTCGGCTCCGGCTTCAGCCTCGGTTTCGGTTTCGGCCTCGGCTTCAACTTTGACTTTGACTTTGACTTCGACTTCGACTTTGACTTTGAATTTGACTTTGAATTCGACTTTCACTTTGAATTTATTTTTCGTTTTCTTCCCAGCAGACCCTTTCATTTGATACCCATATCAGGTTGGTAGATAAGAAAATTTTGTCTACCATCTTGGGGCGTCCGCCATATTGAATTAAGTGTGACGTTATTTTAGTTTCGTACTCTTCTCAGCAAACCCTTTCATTTGATACCCATATCATGGTAGTGCATAATACATAAGTAGTCCGCCATATTGGATTTAGAATGACGTCAGTTATCTAACTATGCATTGTCATCCTAACTAAACGTGTGTGCAAAATCTCACCTCAATCGGAAACCGCGAAGTGGGTCAAGTTTAACTTCCAAGATTTTCTTACATAGTTACAGGTGAAGCTAATAAAAGCGTGTTAAGAGGCGTTTGTATGGCAGCCATGTTTTTTTGTATGAAAGCCATCTTTTTTTTACCAGCTCGTCAATCGACCTAAGGTCCTACACATTTTTAGTTCGGGCAGTACGGGTGTGCGAGTTCTCATTTTGGAGATCCGTGGGGCAGTTCCGGTCAGTTTTCCACTTTCAGGTCATTTCGGACATTTTCTGAACTCATAGGACCCCCTTCTATACGACTCCTATTCATCAGTTTTACCCCCGAAGGCTCCTTCTGGGAGAACAATTGAGTGAAAATCCAAAATGAACACTTGTATGGCGGCCATGTTTTTTTGTATGGAAGCCATCTTTTTTCACCGGCTCGTCGATCGGCCCAGGGTCTTTGACATTTTTAGTTCTTTCTTTCTTTCTTTCTTTGGCATAGTGGGTGTGCGACTTATAGTTTTTGAGATCCGTAGGGCAGTTCCAGTAAGCGTTCCACTTTCAGGTCATTCTGGACTTTTTCTAAACTCTTAGGACCTCCTTCTATATGACTCCCATATATGACTTTTACCTCCCACGGTTCCTTCTCGGAGAGCAATTGTGTGAAAATCCAAAATCAACACTTGTATGGCGGCCATGTTTTTTTGTATGAAAGCCATCTTTTTTTCACCGGCTCGTCAAACGGCCTAAGGTCCTCGACATTTTTAGATCCAGCACTGTAGGTCTGTGACTTGTCGTTTTCGAGATCCGTAGGGCAGTTCCGGGCAGCCCCCACTTTCAGGTCATTTCGGACTTTTCCTAAACTCACAGGACCCCCCTCTATACGACTCCCATACATCACTTTTACACCCCACGACTCCTTCTGGGAGAACAATTGGGTGAAAATCCAAAATGAACACTTGTATGGCGGCCATATTGAAAAATGGCCGAAAAAAAAGTCGTTCCCGGATTATGAATCGGTGCCTCTGAAAACCCCCGGACGCCAATTTTCAGCCCGATCGAAACAACTTGTTTTTGGCTGCCATTTTGAATCCGCCATCTTGGATTTTTATGACCACCACCGGAAAGCTCCCTCCATACTCTATGAAATTGGTTCGACCACCTCCCCGCTATCTCTAACGGTTTCGGAACGGTGAGCGTTTCTATTTTGTATGGCGGCCATGTTTTTTTGTATGGAAGCCATCTTTTTTTCACCGGCTCGTCCATCGGCCCAAGGTCCTTGACATTTTTAGTTCAGGCGGTATAGGTTTGCGACTTCTCATTTTCGAGATCCGTAGGGCAGTTCTGGTCAGCAATCCACTTTCAGGTCATTTCGGACGTTTCCTGAACTCACAGGACCCCCTTCTATACGACTCCCATACATGAGTTTTAACCCCGAAGGCTCCTTCTGGGAGAACAATTGAGTGAAAATCCAAAATGAACACTTGTATGGCCGCCATCTTTTTTTGTATGGAAACCATCTTTTTTTCATCGGCTCGTCAAATGGCCCAAGGTCCTCGACATTTTTAGTTCCAGCACTGTATGTCTGCGACTTGTAATTTTCGAGATCCGTAAGGCATTTCCGGTCAGTGTTCCACTTTCAGGTCATTTCGGACTTTTCCTAAACTCACAGGACCCCCCTCTATACGACTCCCATACATCACTTTTACTCCCGGCGGCTGCTTCTGGGAGAACAATTGGGTGAAAAGCCAAAATGAACACTTGTATGGCGGCCATCTTGAAAAATGGCAGAAAGAAAAATTTGATCCCGGATTATGAATCGGTGCCCCCGAAAACCCCCGGATGCTAATCAGCATCAGCCGGCTCGGACCATTTTTTTTTTTGGCCGCCATTTTGAAACCGCCATCTTGGATTTTTATGACCTCCACCGAAAAGCCCCCGTCGTCCTCTATGACATTTGGTCGAACACCCCCCCGCTATCTCCAACGGTTTCGGAACGGTGAGCGTTTCAATTTTGTATGGCCGCCATCTTTTTTTGTATGGACGCCATCTTTTTTTCACCGGCTCGTCAAACGGCCCAGGGTCCTTGAAAAAGTAGAGGTTGCGCAGTGCGCGGGCCACAAGCAGCCTGCGGGTGGCGGTTTTGGTGGAGCTCGTAAATTAACAAAAAGAAAATATATACACGCTTTTGAAAGTGCCTGCAAAGGCTGTTGTAATAAAAAAAATTGACTTTGACTTTGACTTTGACTTTGACTTTGACTTTGACTTTGACTTTGACTTTGACTTTGACTTTGACTTTGACTTTGACTTTGACTTTGACTTTGACTTTGACTTTGACTTTGACTTTGACTTTGACTTTGACTTTGACTTTGACTTTGACTTTGACTTTGACTTTGACTTTGACTTTGACTTTGACTTTGACTTTGACTTTGACTTTGACTTTGACTTTGACTTTGACTTTGACTTTGACTTTGACTTTGACTTTGACTTTGACTTTGACTTTGACTTTGACTTTGACTTTGACTTTGACTTTGACTTTGACTTTGACTTTGACTTTGACTTTGACTTTGACTTTGACTTTGACTTTGACTTTGACTTTGACTTTGACTTCCTCAAAAACCCAAAGACGCCAATTTTCAGCCCGATCGGAATATATTGTTTTGGCCGCCATTTTGAATCGGCCATCTTGGATTTTTATGAACACAACCGGAAAGCCCCTTTCATCCTCTATGACATTGGTTCGAGCAACCCCTCGCCATCTCTAACATTTTCGGAGTGGAGGGCATTTCTATTTTGTATGGCGGCCATGTTTTTTGTATGGAAGCCATCTTTTTTTTACCAACTCGTCAATCGACCCAAGGTCCTTGATATTTTTAGTTCCAGCAGTATAGGTCTGCGACTTGTTATTTTCGAGATCCGTAGGGCAGTTCCGGTCAGCGTTCCACTTTCAGGTCATTTCGGACTTTTATTAAACTCACAGGACCCCCCTCTATACGACTCCCATACGTCACTTTTACCCCCGACGGCTCCTTCTGGGAGAACAATTGCTCCTAAAGAAATACTTGTATGGCGGCCATCTTTTAAAATGGCGGAAAGAAAAATTTGATCCCGGATTATGAATCGGTGCCCCCGAAAACCCCCGGACGCCAATTTTCAGCCGGCTCGGACCATATTTTTTTTGGCCGCCATTTTGAATCCGCCATCTTGGATTTTTATGACCCCCACCGGAAAGCCCCCGTCGTCCTCTATGACATTTGGTCGAGCACCCCCCCGCTATCTCCAACGGTTTCGGAACGGTGAGCGTTTCCATTTTGTATGGCCGCCATCTTTTTTTGTATGGAAGCCATCTTTTTTTCACCGGCTCGTCAATCGACCCAGTGTCCTCGACATTTTTAGTTCCGGCACTATGGGTGTGCGACTTGCCATTTTCGAGATCCGTAGGGCAGTTCCGGTCAGCGTTCCACTTTCAGGTCATTTCGGATTTTTCCCGGACTCACTGGACCCCCCTCTATACGACTCCCATACATGACTTTAACCCCCCACGGCTCCATCTGGGAGATCAATTCTGTCAATGAGTCAGTCAGTGGTAATCGAGCTTTATATATTAGAGACTAGAGGTCGCGCGGTGCGCGGGCCGCGAGCGGCCCGCGAGGGCTTTTTAGGTGGGGTTTGTAACATGACGCAAAATAAATATGATATTTGATTTTGTATGGCAGCCATGTTTTTTTGTATGAAAGCCATCTTTTTTTACCAGCTTGTCAATCGACCCAAGGTCCTACATATTTTTAGTTCGGGCAGTATGGGTGTGCGACTTCTCATTTTCGAGATCCGTGGGGCAGTTCTGGTCAGCGTTCCACTTTTAGGTTATTTCGGACTTTTCCTGAACTCCCTGGACTTCCCTCTATACGTCTCCCATACATCACTTTTACCCCCCGCGGCTCCTTCCGGGAGAACAATTAGTGAAAATCCAAAAATGAACACTTGTATGGCGGCCATGTTTTTTTGTATAGTAGCCATGATTTTTCACCAGTTCGTCGATCGACCCAAGGTCCGTGACATTTTTAGTTCTGGCAGTATAGGTCTGCGGCTTTCCGTTTTCGAGATTCGTAGGGCTGTTCCAGTCAGGGTTCGACTTTCAGGTCATTTCTCACTGGGCCTCTCTCTGTACGACTCCCACACATGACTTTTACCCCCCATGACTCCATCTGGGAGAACAATTGCTCCAAAAGATGCGTTTGTATGGCGGCCATATTGAAAAATGGCGGAAAAAAAAGTTGGTCCCGGATTATGAATCGGTGCCCCCGAAAACCTCAGGACGCCAATTTTCAGCCAGATCGGACCATATTTTTTGTTGGCCGCCATTTTGAATCCGCCATCTTGGATTTTTATCACGACCACCGAAAAGCCCCTCTCGTCCTCGATGATATTTGGTCGAGCACCCCCACTCTATCTCTAACGGTTTCGAAACGGTTAGGGTTTAAAAAGCTTAGAGGTCGCGCGGTGCGCGGGCCGCGGGCGGCCCGCGGAGGTTGTGGTGGAACTCTTAAATTAACTTAAAAAAAAAAAAAACACGATTTGGAAAGTGCTTTGACTTTGACTTTGATTTTGACATCGACTTTGACTTTGAATTCGACTTTCACTTTGACTTTATTTTTCGTTTTCTTCCCAGCAGACCCTTTCATTTGATACCCATATCAGGTTGGTAGATAAGAAAAAATTGTCTACCATCTTGGGGCGTCCGCCATATTGAATTAAGTGTGACGTTATTTTAGTTTCGTACTCTTCTCAGCAAACCCTTTCATTTGATACCCATATCATGGTAGTGCATAATACATAAGTAGTCCGCCATATTTGATTTAGAATGACGTCAGTTATCTAACTATGCATTGTCATCCTATCTAAACGTGTGACCAAAATCTCACCTCAATCGAAAACCGCGAAGTGGGTCAAAAACTTCCAAAATTTTCTTACATAGTTACAGGTGAAGTTAATAAAAGCGTGTTAAGAGGCGTTTGTATGGCAGCCATGTTTTTTTGTATGAAAGCCATCTTTTTTTTACCAGCTCGTCAATCGACCCAAGGTCCTACACATTTTTAGTTCGGGCAGTACGGGTGTGCGACTTCTGATTTTGGAGATCCGTGGGGCAGTTCCGGTCAGTGTTCCACTTTCAGATCATTACGGACTTTTTCTGAACTCATAGGACCCCCTTCTATACGACTCCTATACATGAGTTTTACCCCCGAAGGCTCCTTCTGGGAGAACAATTGAGTGAAAATCCAAAATGAACACTTGTATGGCGGCCATGTTTTTTTGTATGGAAGCCATCTTTTTTCACCGACTCGTCGATCGGCCCAGGGTCTTTGACATTTTTAGTTCCGGCACAGTGGGTGTGCAACTTATAGTTTTTGAGATCCGTAGGGCAGTTCCAGTAAGCGTTCCACTTTCAGGTCTTTTCGGACTTTTCTGAACTCATAGGACCCCCTTCTCTACGACTCCCATACATGACTTTTACCCCCGACGGCTCCTTCTAGGAGAACAATTGAGTGAAAATCCAAAATGAACACTTGTATGGCGGCCATGTTTTTTTGTATGGAAGCCATCTTTTTTCACCGGCTCGTCGATCGGCCTAGATTCTTTGACATTTTTAGATTTTACAGGTGAAGCTAATAAAAGCGTGTTAAGTATCGTTTATATGGCGGCCATGTTTTTTTGTATGAAAGCCATTTTTTTTACCAGCTCGTCAATCGACCCAAGATCCTACACATTTTTAGTTCGGGCAGTATGGGTGTGCGACTTCTCATTTTCGAGATCCGTGGGGCAGTTCCAGTAAGCGTTCCACTTTCATGTCTTTTCGGACTTTTTCTAAACTCAATGGGCACCCCTCTATACGACTCCCATACATGACCTTTACCCCCGACGGCTCCTTCTGGGAGAACAATTGTGTGAAAATCCAAAATGAACACCTGTATGGCAGCCATGTTCTTTTGTATGGAAGCCATCTTTTTTTCACCGGCTCGTCAATCGTCCCACGGTACTCGAAATTTTTAGTTCCGGCACCGTGCGTCTGCAACTTGTAGTTTTCGAGATCCGTAGGGCAGTTCTGGTCACGGTTCCACTTTCAGGTTATTTCGGATTTTTCCTAAACTCACTGGACCCTTCCCTATATAACTCCCATACATAACTTTAACCTCCCACGGCTCCTTCTGTGAGAATAATTGTGCGAAAATCCAAAATGAACACTTGTATGGCGGCCATGTATTTTTTTTGGAAGCCATCTTTTTTTTACCAGCTCATCAATCGACCCAGGGTCCTCGACATTTTTAGTTCGGGCAATATGGGTCTGCGTTTTGCCGTTTTCGAGATCCGTAGGGCAGTTCCGGTCAGGGTTCTACTTTCAGGTCATCTCGGATTTTTCTTAAACTCACTGGAATTTCCACTATACAACTTCCATACATGACTTTTACCCCGCACGACTCCTTTTAGAACAATTGCTCCAAAAGAAGCGTTTATATGGCGGCCATGTTTTTTTGTATGAAAGCCATTTTTTTTTACCAGCTCGTCAATTTACCCAAGATCATACACATTTTTAATTCGAGCAGTATGGGTGTGCGACTTGTAATTTTCGAGATCCGTAGGGCAGTTCCGGTCAGCGTTCCACTTTCAGGTCATTTCGGACTTTTCCTGAACTTATAAGACTCTATACGAAGATTCTATACGAATTCTATACATGAGTTTTACCACCGAAGGCTTCTTCTGGGAGAACAATTGAGTGAAAATCCAAAATGAACACTTGTATGGCAGCCATCTTTTTTTGTATGGAAGCCATCTTTTTTTCACCGGCTCGTCAATCGTCCCAAGGTACTCGAGATTTTTAGTTCCGGCAGTATGGGTGTGCGACTTCTCATTTTCGAGATCCGTAGGGCAGTTCCGGTCAGCGTTCCACTTTCAGGTCATTTCGGACTTTCCTGAACTCATAGGACCCCCTTCTATACGACTCCCAAACATGACGTTTACCCCCGACGGCTCCTTCTGGGAGAACAATTGAGTGAAAAACCAAAATGAACACTTTTGTATGGTCGCCATCTTTTTTTGTATGGAAGCGATCTTTTCTTCACCGGCTCGTCGATCGACCCAGGGTCCTCGACATTTTTAGTTCCGTTACAATGGGTGTGCGACTTGTAACTTTCGAGTTCCGTAGGGCAGTTCCGGTCAGCGTTCCACTTTCAGGTCATTTCGGACTTTTCCTAAACTCACAGGACCCCCCTCTATACGACTCCCATACAATACTTTTACCCCCCACGGCTCCTTCTGGGAGAACAATTGCTCCAAAAGATGCGTTTGTATGGCGGCCATATTGAAAAATGGCGGAAAAAAATATTCGACCCCAGATTATGAATCGGTGTCCCCGAAAACCCCCGGACGCCAATTTTCAGCCGGCTCGGAGCAACTTTTTTTTCGGCCGCCATTTTGAATCCGCCATTTTGGATTTTTATGACCACCACCGGAAAGCTCCCTTCATCTTCTATGACATTAGTTCGACCACCCCCCCGCTATCTCCAACGGTTTCGGAACGGTGAGCGTTTCTATTTTGTATGGCGGCCATGTTTTTTTGTATGGAAGTCATCTTTTTTTCACCGGCTCGTCCATCGGCCCAGGGTCCTTGACATTTTTAGTTCAGGCGGTATTGGTTTGCGACTTGTAATTTTCAAGATCCGTAGGGCAGTTCCGGTCAGTGTTCCACTTTCAGGTCATTTCGGACTTTTCCTAAACTCACAGGAACCCCTTCTATACGACTCCCATACATCACTTTTACCCCCCACGGCTCCTTCTGGGAGATCAATTGGGTCAAAATCCGAAATGAACACTTGTATGGCGGCCATATTGAAAAATGGCGGAAAAAAAAAATTGATCCTGGATTATGAATCGGTGCCCCCGAAAACCCCCGGATGCCAATTTTCAGCCGGCTCGGACCATTTTTTTTTATGGCCGCCATTTTGAGTTCGCCATCTTGGATTTTTATGACCCCCACCAAAAAGCCCCCGTCGTCCTCTATGACATTTGGTCGAACACCCCCCCACTATCTCCAACGGTTTCGGAACGGTGAGCGTTTCAATTTTGTATGGCCGCCATCTTTTTTTGTATGGACGCCATCTTTTTTTCACCGGCTCGTCAAACGGCCCAGGGTTCTTGACATTTTTAGTTCTAGCACTATAGGTCTGCGACTTTTCATTTTCGAGATCCGTAGGGCAGTTCCGGTCAGCGTTCCACTTTCAGGTAATTTCGGATTTTTCCCGGACTCACTGGACCTCAAGGTTTACGACCCCCATACATGACTTTTACCCCCCATGGCTCCTTCTGGGAGAACAATTCTGTCAATCAGTGAGTGAGTCAGTCAGTGGTAATCGAGCTTTATATAAGTAAACTAGAGGTCGCGCGGTGCGCGGGCCGCGAGCGGCCCGCGAGGGCTTTTTAGGTGGGGTTTGTAACATGACGCAAAATAAATATGATATTTGATTTTGTATGGCAGCCATGTTTTTTTGTATGAAAGCCATCTTTTTTTACCAGCTTGTCAATCGACCCTAGGTCCTACACATTTTTAGTTCGGGCAGTATGGGTGTGCGACTTCTCATTTTCGAGATCCGTAGGGCAGTTCCGATCAGCGTTCTACTTTCAGGTCATTTCGGAGTTTTTCTCCCCCTTTCCGAACCCGAACCCTTTCTGAACTAACTGGACTTGTAACCCCCCTCTATCTCTAACGGTTTCGGAACGGTGAGCGTTTCAATATTGTATGGTATTTTTTTTTTGCATTTCTAGCAAATTTTTTTCACCGGCTCGTAAAACGGCCCAGGGTCCTTGACATTTTTAGTTCCGGCGGTATGGGTGTGCGACTTGCCGTTTTCGAGATCCATATGGCTGTTCCGGTCAGGGTTCCCCTTTCAGTTCATTTCACACTGGACCTCTTATGTGACTGTAATTCATGAATTTCACCCCCCGTGGCTCCTTCTCCGGGAACAATTGCTCCAAAAGAAGCGTTTGAATGGCCATATTGAAAAATGGCGGAAAAGAAAGTCGATTCCGGTTTATGAATTGGTGCCCCCTAAAACCCCCGGACGCCAATTTTCAGCCAGATCGGACAATATTATTTTTTGGCCACCATTTTGAATCCGCCATCTTGGATTTTTATCACTACCACTGGAAAGCCCCCCACGTTCTCTATGATATTTGGTCGAGCACCCCCCCTCTATCTCTAACGGTTTCGGAACGGTGAGGGTTTTGACAAAGTAGAGGTCGCGCAGTGCGCGGGCCGCAAGCGGCCCGCGGGTGGCCGTTTTGGTGGAGCTCTTAAATTAACTTAAAAAAAATAAAAACACGCTTTTGAAAGTGCTGCAAAGGCTGTTCTAATAAAAAACTTTGACTTTGACTTTGACTTTATTTTTCGTTTTCTTCCCAGCAGACCCTTTCATTTGATACCAATATCATGATGGTAGATAAGAAAATTTTGTCTACCATCTTGGGGCGTCCGCCATATTGAATTAAGTGTGACGTTATTTTAGTTTCGTAGTCTTCTTAGCAAACCCTTTCATTTGATACCCATATCATGGTAGTGCATAATACATAAGTAGTCCGCCATATTGGATTTAGAATGACGTTCAGTTATCTAACTATGCATTGTCATCCTAACTAAACGTAAAATCTCACCTCAATCGGAAACCGCGAAGTGGGTCAAATTTAACTTCCAAGATTTTCTTACATAGTTACAGGTGAAGCTAATAAAAGCGTGTTAAGAAGCGTTTGTATGGCAGCCATGTTTTTTTGTATGAAAGCCATCTTTTTTTACCAGCTCGTCAATCGACCCAAGGTCCTACACATTTTTAGTTCGGGCAGTATGGGTGTGCGACTTCTCATTTTGGAGATCCGTGGGGCAGTTCCGGTCAGCGTTCCACTTTCAGATCATTTCGGACTTTTCCTGAATTCATAAGACCCCCTTCTATACGACTCCCATACATGAGTTTTACCCCCGAAAGCTACTTCTGGTAGAACAATTGAGTGAAAATCCAAAATGAACACTTGTATCATGGCGGCCATGTTTTTTTGTATATTTTTAGTATCGGCACTATCGGTCTGCGATTGGCCATTTTCAAGATCCGTAGGGCAGTTCCGGTCGGCGTTCCACTTTCAGGTCATTTCGGACTTTTCCTAAACTCCCTGGACCTCCCTCTATACGACTCCCATTCATGACTTTAACCCCCCGCAGCTCCTTCTGGGAAAACAATTTCTCCTAAAGAAACTCTTGTATTTCGGCCTTATTGAAAAATGCCGAAAAAAAAAGTCGTTCCCGGATTATGAATCGGTGTCCCCGAGAACCCCCGGACGCCAATTTTCAGCCGGATCGAGACAACTTTTTTTTGGCCGCCATTTTGAATCCGCCATCTTGGATTTTTATGACCCCCAACGGAAAGCCCCCGTCGTCCTCTATGATATTTGGTCGATTTTGTATGGCGGCCATGTTTTTTTGTATAGTAGCCATGATTTTTCAACAGCTCGTCAATCGACCCAAGGTCCTAGACATTTTTAGTTCAGGCACTATATGTCTGCACTTTGCCGTTTTCGAGATCCGTAGGGCAGTACCGGTCAGCGTTCCACTTTCAGGTCATTTCGGACTTTTCCTGAACTAACTGGACTTGTAACCCTCCCTCTATCTCTAACGGTTTCGCAACGGGGAGCGTTTCAATTTTGTATGGTTTTTTTTTTTTTGCAATTTAGCAATGTTTTTTTCGCCGGTTCGTCAAACGGCCCAGGGTCCTTGACATTTTTAGTTACGGCAGTATGGGTGTTCGACTTGCCGTTTTCGAAATCCCTATGGCAGCTCCGGTCAGGGTTCCACTTTCAGGTCATTTCTCACTGGACTTCCCTCTATACGACTGTCATACATGACTTTTACCCCCCGCGGCTCCTTCTCGGAAAACAAAAGAAGCGTTTGAATGGCAGCCATATTGAAAAATGGCGGAAAAAAAATTCGATCCCGGATTATGAATTGGTGCCCCCGAAAACCTCAAGACACCAATTTTCAGCCGGATCGGACCATATTATTTTGGACCGCCATTCTGAATCGGCCATCTTGGATTTTTATGACGACCACCGGAGAGCCGCCTTCATCCGCTATGACATTGGTTCGAGCATCCCTCCGCTATCTCTAACGGTTTCGGAGCGGAGGGCGTTTCTATTTTGTATGGTGGCCATATTTTTTTTGTATGGACGCCATCTTTTTTTCACCGGTTCGTCAATCGACCCAGGGTCCTCGATATTTTTAGTTCGGGCACTATGGGTCTGCGCTTTACCGTTTTCGAGATCTGTAGGGCAGTTCTGGTCAGGGTTCTACTTTTAGGTCATTTCTGATTTTTCCTTAACTCACTGGAATCTCCACTGTACAACTCCTATACATGACTTTTACCCCGCACGACTCCTTTTAGAACAATTGCTCCAAAAGAAGCGTTTGTATGGCAGCCATGTTTTTTTGTATGGAAGCCATCTTTTTTTAACCGGCTCGACGATCTCACCAGGGTCCTCGACATTTTTAGTTACTATGGGACCGGCACTATGGGAGTACGACTTGCCGTTTTCTTGATCCATAAGGCTGTTCCAGTCAGCGTTCCACTTTCAGGTCATTTCGGACTTTTCCTGAACTTATAGGACCCCCTTCTATACGACTCCCATACATGAGTTTTACCCCCCACGACTCCTTCTGGAAGAACAATTGAGTGAAAATCCAAAATGAACACTTGTATGGCGGCCATGTTTTTTTGTATGGAAGCCACCTTTTTTTCACCGACTCGTCCATCGGCCCAGGGTCCTAGACATTTTTACTTCCAGCACTGTAGGTCTGCGACTTGTCGTTTTCGAGATCCGTAGGGCAGTTCCAGCCAGCCTTCCACTTTCAGGTCATTTCGGACTTTTTCTAAACTCACTGGACCCCCCTCTATACGACTCCCATACATGACTTTTACCCCCCGTGGCTCCTTCCGGGAGAACAATTGCTCCAAAAGATGCGTTTGTATGGCGGCCATATTGAAAAATGGCGGAAAAATAAATTCGGCCCCGGATTATGAATCGGTGTCCCCGAAAATCCCCGGACGCCAATTTTCAGCCGGATCGAGACAATTTTTTTTCGGCCGCCATTTTGAATCCGCCATCTTGGATTTTTATGACAACCACCGGAAAGCCCCCTCCATCCTCTATGAAATTGGTTCGAGCACCCCCCTGCTATCTCTAAAGGTTTCGGAACGGTGAACGTTTCAATTTTGTATGGCGGCCATGTTTTTTTGTATGGAAGCCATCTTTTTTTCACCGGCTCGTCAAACGGCCCAGGGTCCTTGACATTTTTAGTTCCGGCAGTATAGCTTTGCGACTTGTAATTTTCGAGATCCGTAGGGCAGTTCCGGTCAGCGTTCCAGTTTCAGGTCATTTCGGACTTTTCCTAAACTCACAGGACCCCCCTCTATACGATTCCGATACATCACTTTTACCCCCGACGGCTCCTTCTAGGAGAACAATTGGGTCAAAATCCAAAATGAACACTTGTATGGCGGCCATATTGGAAAATGGCGGAACGAAAAATTTGATCCCGGATTATGAATCGGTGCCTCCGAATACCCCCGGATGCCAATTTTCAGTCGGCTCGGACCATATTTTTTTTTGGCCACCATTTTGAATCCGCCATCTTGGATTTTTATGACCCCCACCGGAAAGCCCCCGTCGTCCTCTATGACATTTGGTCGAGCACCCCCCCGCTATCTCCAACGGTTTCGGAACGGTGAGCGTTTCAATTTTGTATGGCTGCCATCTTTTTTTGTATGGAAGCCATCTTTTTTTCACCGGCTCGTCAATCGACCCAGGGTCCTTGACATTTTTAGTTCCGGCACTATGGGTGTGCGACTTGCCATTTTCGAGATCCGTAGGGCAGTTCCGGTCAGCGTTCCACTTTCAGGTCATTTCGGATTTTTCCCGGACTCACTGGACCCCCTTCTATACGACTCCCATACATGACTTTAACCCCCCACGGCTCCATCTGGGAGATCAATTCTGTCAATCAGTCAGTCAGTGGTAATCGAGCTTTATATATTAGAGACTAGAGGTCGCGCGGTGCGCGGGCCGCGAGCGGCCCGCGAGGGCTTTTTAGGTGGGGTTTGTAACATGACGCAAAATAAATATGATATTTGATTTTGTATGGCAGCCATGTTTTTTTGTATGAAAGCCATCTTTTTTTACCAGCTTGTCAATCGACCCAAGGTCCTACACATTTTTAGTTCGGGCAGTATGGGTGTGCGACTTCTCATTTTCGAGATCCGTGGGGCAGTTCCGGTCAGCGTTCCACTTTTAGGTTATTTCGGTTTTTTGCTGAACTCCCTGGACCTCCTTCTATACGTCTCCCATACATCACTTTTACCCCCCGCGGCTCCTTCCGGGAGAACAATTGAGTGAAAATCCAAAAATGAACACTTGTATGGCGGCCATGTTTTTTTGTATAGTAGCCATGATTTTTTACCAGTTCGTCGATTCACCCAAGGTCCTTGACACTTTTAGTTCTGGCAGTATAGGTCTGCGGCTTTCCGTTTTCGAGATCCGTAGGGCTGTTCCAGTCAGGGTTCAACTTTCAGGTCATTTCTCACTGGGCCTCTCTCTGTACGACTCCCACACATGACTTTTACCCCCATGACTCCTTCTGGGAGAACAATTGCTCCAAAAGATGCGTTTGTATGGCGGCCATATTGAAAAATGGCGGAAAAAAAAGTTGGTCCCGGATTATGAATTGGTGCCCCCGAAAACCTCAGGACGCCAATTTTCAGCCAGATCGGACCATATTTTTTGTAAGCCGCCATTTTGAATCCGCCATCTTGGATTTTTATCACGACCACCGAAAAGCCCCTCTCGTCCTCGATGATATTTGGTCAAGCACTCCCACTCTATCTCTAACGGTTTCGAAACGGTTAGGGTTTAAAAAGCTTAGAGTTTGCGCGGTGCGCGGGCCGCGGGCGGCCCGCTGAGGATGTGGTGGTACTCCTAAATTAACTTAAAAAAAAAACACGATTTGGAAAGTGCTTTGACTTTGACTTTGACTTTGACATCGACTTTTACTTTGAATTCGAATTTCACTTTGACTTTATTTTTCGTTTTCTTCCCAGCAGACCCTTTCATTTGATACCCATATCAGGTTGGTAGATAAGAAAATCTTGTCTACCATCTTGGGGCGTCCGCCATTTTGAATTAAGTGTGACGTTATTTTAGTTTCGTACTCTTCTCAGCAAACCCTTTCATTTGATACCCATATCATGGTAGTGCATAATACATAAGTAGTCCGCCATATTGGATTTAGAATGACGTCAGTTATCTAACTATGCATTGTCATCCTATCTAAACGTGTGAGCAAAATCTCACCTCAATCGGAAACCGCGAAGTGGGTCAAAAACTTCCAAAATTTTCTTACATAGTTACAGGTGAAGTTAATAAAAGCGTGTTAAGAGGCGTTTGTATGGCAGCCATGTTTTTTTGTATGAAAGCCATCTTTTTTTTACCAGCTCGTCTATCGACCCAAGGTCCTACACATTTTTAGTTCGGGCAGTACGGGTATGCGACTTCTCATTTTGGAGATCCGTGGGGCAGTTCCGGTCAGCGTTCCACTTTCAGGTCATTTCGGACTTTTTCTGAACTCATAGGACCCCCTTCTATACGACTCCTATACATCAGTTTTACCCCCGAAGGCTCCTTCTGGGAGAACAATTGAGTGAAAATCCAAAATGAACACTTGTATGGAATAGTGTAATAAATATATTGTAATAAAAAACTTTGACTTTGACTTTGACTTTATTTTTCGTTTTCTTCCCAGCAGACCCTTTCATTTGATACCCATATCATGATGGTAGATAAGAAAATCTTGTCTACCATCTTGGGGCGTCCGCCATATTGAATTAAGTTTGACGTTATATTAGTTTTCGTAGTCTTCTGTGTAAACCCTTTCATTTGATACCCATATCATGGTAGTGCTTAATACATAAGTAGTCCGCCATATTGGATTTAGAATGACGTCAGTTATCTAACTATGCATTGTCATCCTAACTAAACGTGTGTGCAAAATTTCAACTCAATCGGAAACCGCGAAGTGGGTTAAATTTAACTTCCAAAAATTTCTTACATAGTTAGTCACAGGTGAAGCTAATAAAAGCGTGTTAAGAAGCGTTTATATGGCGGCCATGTTTTTTTGTATGAAAGCAATTTTTTTTTACGAGCTCGTCAATCGACCCAAGGTCCTACACATTTTTAGTTCGGGCAGTATGGGTGTGCGACTTGCCATTTTCGAGATCCGTAGGACAGTTCTGGTCACGGTTCCACTTTCAGGTCATTTCGGATTTTTCCTAAACTCACTGGACCCTTCCCTATACAACTCCCATACATAACTTTTACCTCCCACGGCTCGTTCTGTGAGAATAATTGTGTGAAAATCCAAAATGAACACTTGTATGGCGGCCATGTATTTTTGTATGAAAGCTATCTTTTTTCACCGGCTCGTCAATAGTCCCACGGTACTCGATATTTTTAGTTCCGACAGTATGGGTGTGCGACTTGTAGTCTTAGAGATCCGTAGGGCTGTTCCAGTCCGGGTTCAACTTTCAGGTCATTTCGGATTTTTCTGAACTCACTGGATCCCCTTCTATACAACTCCCATACGTGACTTTTACCCCCCACGGCTCCTTTGGGAGAACACTTGCTCCAAAAGAAGCGTTTGTATGGCGGCCATGTTTTTTTGTATGGAAGCCATCTTTTTTCACCGGTTCGTCAATCGTCCCAGGGTACTCGACATTTTTAGTTCCGGCATTATGGGTGTGCGACTTGTAATTTTGAGATCCGTAGGGCAGTTCCGGTCAGCGTTCCACTTTCAGGTGATTTCGGACTTTTCCTAAACTCACAGGACCCACCTCTATACGACTCCTATACATCACTTTTAGCCCCACGACTCCTTCTGGGAGAACAATTGTGTGAAAATCCAAAATGAACATTTGTATGGCGGCCATGTTTTTTTGTATGGCAGCCATCTTTTTATCACCGGCTCAACGATCTGACCAGGCTCCTCAACATTTTTAGTTCGGGCAGTACGGGTGTGCGACTTCTCATTTTTGAGATCCGTAGGGCAGTTCCGGTCAGCGGTCTACCTTCAGGTCATTTCAGATTTTTTCTAAACTCACAGGACCTCCTTCTTTACGACTCCCATACATGACTTTTATCCCCCGCGGTTCCTTCTGGGAGAACATTTGCTCCGAAAGAAACACTTGTATGGCGGCCATATTGAAAAATGGCGGAAAAAAAAATCGACCCCGGATTATGAATCGGTGCCCCCGAAAACCCCCGGACGCCAATTTTCAGCCGGCTCGGACCATATTTTTTTATTGCCGCCATTTTGAATCCGCCATCTTGGATTTTTGTGACCACCACCGGAAAGCCCTCCCCATCCTCTATGAAATTGGTTCGAGCACCCCCCCGCTATCTCTAACGGTTTCGGAACGGTGAGCGTTTGAATTTTGTATGGCGGCCATGTTTTTTTGTATGGAAGCCATCTTTTTATCACCGGATCGTCAACCGGCCCAGGGTCTTTGACATTTTTAGTTCCGGCGGTATAGGTTTGTGACTTGCCATTTTCGAGATCCGTAGGGCAGTTCCGGTCAGCGTTCCACTTTCAGGTCATTTCGGACTTTTCCTAAACTAACAGGACCCCCCTCTATACGACTCCCATACATCACTTTACCCCCGACGGCTCCTTCTGGGAGAACAATTGGGTGAAAACCCAAAATCAACACTTGTATGGCGGCCATCTTGAAAAATGGCGGAAAGAAAAATTTGATCCTGGATTATGAATCGGTGCCCCCGAAAACCCCCGGACGCCAATTTTCAGCCGGCTCGGACCATATTTTTTTTTGGCCGCCATTTTGAATCCGCCATCTTGGATTTTTATGACCCCCACCGGAAAGCCCCCATCGTCCTCTATGACATTTGGTCGAGCACCCCCCCGCTATCTCCAGCGGTTTCGGAACGGTGAGCGTTTCCATTTTGTATGGCCGCCATCTTTTTTTGTATGGAAGCCATCTTTTTTTCACCGGCTCGTCAATCGACCCAGGGTCCTCGACATTTTTAGTTCCAGCAGTATGGGTGTGCGACTTGTAATTTTCGAGATCCGTAGGGCAGTTCCGGTCAGCGTTCCACTTTCAGGTCATTTCGGATTTTTCCCGGACTCACTGGACCTCAAGGTTTATGACTTTATGTATGACTTGTACCCCCCACGGCTCCATCTGGGAGAACAATTCTGTCAATCAGTGAGTGAGTGAGTGAGTCAGTGGTAATCGAGCTTTATATATTAGAGACTAGAGGTCGCGTGGGTGCGCGGGCCGCATGCGGCCCGCGGGGCATTGTAGGTGGTGCTTGTAACATAACTTAAAAAAAATATGATTTTTGATTTTGTATGGCAGCCATGTTTTTTTGTATGGAAACCATCTTTTTTTCACCGGCTCGTCAAACGGCCCAGGGTCCTCGACATTTTTAGTTCCGGCAGTGTGGGTGTTCGACTTTTCATTTTCGAGATCCGTAGGGCAGTTCCGGTCAGTGTTCCACTTTCAGGTCATTTCGGACTTTTCTTAAGCTCACAGGACCCCCCTTTATACGACTCCCATACATCACTTTTACCCCCGACGGCTCCTTCTGGGAGAACAATTGGGTGAAAATCCAAAATGAACACTTGTATGGCGGCCATATTGGAAAATGGCGGAAAAAAAAAATTGATCCCGGATTATGAATCGGTGCCCCCGAAAACCCCCGGATGCCAATTTTCAGCCGGCTCGGACCATATTTTTTTTTGGCCGCCATTTTGAATCCGCCATCTTGGATTTTAATGACCCCCACCGGAAAGCCCCCGTCGTCCTCTATGACATTTGGTCGAGCACCCCCCCGCTATCTCCAACGGTTTCGGAACGGTGAGCGTTTCAATTTTGTATGGCCGCCATCTTTTTTTGTATGGACGCCATCTTTTTTTCACCGGCTCGTCAAACGGCCCAGGGTTCTTGACATTTTTAGTTCCAGCACTATGGGTGTGCGACTTGTAATTTTCGAGATCCGTAGGGCAGTTCCGGTCAGGGTTCCACTTTCAGGTCATTTCGGATTTTTCCCGGACTCACTGGACCTCAAGGTTTATGACTTCATGTATGACTTGTACCCCCCACGGCTCCATCTGGGAGATCAATTCTGTCAATCAGTGAGTCAGTGGTAATCGAGCTTTATATATATAAATAAACTAGAGGTCGCGCGCTGCGCGGGCCGCGAGCGGCCCGCGTGGTGGTTTTGGGTGGAGGTTGTACCTTGCAACCCCCCCTCTATCTCTAACGGTTTCGGAACGGTGAGCGTTTGAATTTTGTATGGCGGCCATGTTTTTTTGTATAGTAGCCATGATTTTTCACCAGCTCGTCAATCGACCTAAGGTCCTAGACATTAATCGACCTAAGGTCCTAGACATTTTTAGTTCTGGCAGTATGGGCTTGCGACTTCTCGTTTTCGAGATCCGTAGGGCTTTTCCAGTCAGGGTTCGACTTTCAGGTCATTTCTCACTGGGCCTCCCTCTGTACGACTCCCACACATGACTTTTACCCCCCATGACTCCTTCTGGGAGAACAATTGCTCCAAAAGATGCGTTTGTATGGCGGCCATATTGAAAATTGGTGGAAAAAAAAAAGTCGGTCCCGGATTATAAATCGGTTCCCCCGAAAACCTCAGGACGCCAATTTTCAGCCAGATCGGACCATATTTTTTGTTGGCCGCCATTTTGAATCCGCCATCTTGGATTTTTATCACGACCACCGAAAAGCCCCTCTCGTCCTCTATGATATTTGGTCGAGCACCCCCACTCTATCTCTAACGGTTTCGAAACGGTGAGGGTTTAATATGCTTAGAGGTCGTGCGGTGCGCGGGCCGCGAGCGGCCCGCGAGGGCTTTTCGGGTGGAGCTTGTAACATTACTCAAAATAAATATGATATTTGATTTTGTATGGCAGCCATGTTTTTTTGTATGGAAGCCATCTTTTTTTCACCGGCTCGTCAAACGGCCCAGGGTCCTTGACATTTTTAGTTCCGGCGATATAGGTTTGCGACTTGTAATTTTCGAGATCCGTAGGGCAGTTCCAGTCAGCGTTCCACTTTCAGGTCATTTCTCACTGGACCTCTATACGACTGTCATACATGACTTTTACCCCTCTGCGGTTCCTTCTCGGAGAACAATTGCTCCAAAAGAAGCGTTTGTATGGCGGCCATATTGAAAAATGACGGAAAAAAAATGTTGGTTCCGGATTATGAATACGTGCCGCCGAAAACCTCAGGACGTCAATTTTCAGCCAGATTAGACCATAATTTTTTAAACCGCTATTTCGAAGCCGCCATCTTGGATTTTTACTACTTACTACTATCACTAACGTTTTCGGAACGGTGAGGGTTTCGAAAAAGTAGAGGTCGCGCAGTGCGCGGGCCGCAAGCGGCCCGCGGGTGGTGGTTTTCGTGGGGCTCTTAAATTAACTTAAAAAAATAAAACACGCTTTTGAAAGTGCCTGCAAAGGCTCAGTTGTAATAAAAAACTTTGACTTCGACTTCGGCTTCGGCTCCGGCTTCAGCCTCGGTTTCGGTTTCGGCCTCGGCTTCAACTTTGACTTTGACTTTGACTTCGACTTCGACTTTGACTTTGAATTTGACTTTGAATTCGACTTTCACTTTGAATTTATTTTTCGTTTTCTTCCCAGCAGACCCTTTCATTTGATACCCATATCAGGTTGGTAGATAAGAAAATTTTGTCTACCATCTTGGGGCGTCCGCCATATTGAATTAAGTGTGACGTTATTTTAGTTTCGTACTCTTCTCAGCAAACCCTTTCATTTGATACCCATATCATGGTAGTGCATAATACATAAGTAGTCCGCCATATTGGATTTAGAATGACGTCAGTTATCTAACTATGCATTGTCATCCTTTTTTTTTTTTTTTTTTTTTTTTTTTTGTCGCAGGAAAATCCTCATGGATGTCCTCCGCCCAGGGGAAGGCGGAGGGGTCTGTCGGACTCTTACCGACTAAAAACCTGCGGTGTTCCTTACTCCTGCCTGGCCGGGGGCGCGGGATTCGCGGTCGCATTCAACCGCAGCCCCGGCGGGCCTGACCCGCCACTAAAAAATCTAGTGGCGGGTCCCGTCCTTTGTGCAGCTTAGGCTGCACATCCTCCTCTGAGAGGCGCGCGCGGAACACTGCGCGCCGCCGTCTCGGGCCTGATTCTGATCAGGCGGCGGTCTGCCCCTACAGTCCGCCGCCCGCAGGCCGCGACTCATGGAGGCCGGAGATCGTTATTTGTTCTCCTCCGGCGCCCGGTGCGTCTTCCACGGGAAGGGAGAGCAGATGTCGCCTCTCTCTCCCTTTCCGCCGCTTCCTTTGCGATCATGACTTCCTCGCAAAAGGAAGCGGCGGCGTCCCATGCGCTCCCGCTCTCGACCATGGCTTTAATGACGGCCGCGAGCGAGAGGCTACCCGTTCCGACTGCACCCGCGAGGGCACGGCGCTGGCCCGCCCAAGCTGGGCACTCCCCCAGCGTGTGCTGCGCCGTGTCCTCCGTGCAGCCACAATGGTGGCACCGGGCTGTTGGCTCTCGGCTTATGCGACACAAATACTTTCCGAAGCAACCGTGTCCGGAAAGTATCTGCGTCAGCCGGTAGGAGAGGGCACCATGACGCCTCTCCAGCCAACCCTCCATGACGGGCCTTACCGCCGCTATTGCGGCGTGCCCTGCGCTGGGTTGCGCAAGTCGCTCCTTCCATTCCGCCACTAGGATCCTTCGCTCGATAGACCGTTGTGCCGCGGCGCTTTGCGGCACTGGTCGCTCATCGCGCTGCTGATATCGCAGCGCGAGAGCCTTCGCCTCCAGATCCCAGGGCGGTGATCCGGCTAGGAGGCTCGCCGCCTCGTAGGAGATCGTGCGGTATCCCCTGATCATCCTGACGGCCATCGCTCTCTGCGGACGATGCAGTATTGCGATGTTGCGGGCCGTCAGATGCATTGTCATCCTAACTAAACGTGTGTGCAAAATCTCACCTCAATCGGAAACCGCGAAGTGGGTCAAGTTTAACTTCCAAGATTTTCTTACATAGTTACAGGTGAAGCTAATAAAAGCGTGTTAAGAGGCGTTTGTATGGCAGCCATGTTTTTTTGTATGAAAGCCATCTTTTTTTTACCAGCTCGTCAATCGACCTAAGGTCCTACACATTTTTAGTTCGGGCAGTACGGGTGTGCGAGTTCTCATTTTGGAGATCCGTGGGGCAGTTCCGGTCAGTTTTCCACTTTCAGGTCATTTCGGACATTTTCTGAACTCATAGGACCCCCTTCTATACGACTCCTATTCATCAGTTTTACCCCCGAAGGCTCCTTCTGGGAGAACAATTGAGTGAAAATCCAAAATGAACACTTGTATGGCGGCCATGTTTTTTTGTATGGAAGCCATCTTTTTTCACCGGCTCGTCGATCGGCCCAGGGTCTTTGACATTTTTAGTTCTTTCTTTCTTTCTTTCTTTGGCATAGTGGGTGTGCGACTTATAGTTTTTGAGATCCGTAGGGCAGTTCCAGTAAGCGTTCCACTTTCAGGTCATTCTGGACTTTTTCTAAACTCTTAGGACCTCCTTCTATATGACTCCCATATATGACTTTTACCTCCCACGGTTCCTTCTCGGAGAGCAATTGTGTGAAAATCCAAAATCAACACTTGTATGGCGGCCATGTTTTTTTGTATGAAAGCCATCTTTTTTTCACCGGCTCGTCAAACGGCCTAAGGTCCTCGACATTTTTAGATCCAGCACTGTAGGTCTGTGACTTGTCGTTTTCGAGATCCGTAGGGCAGTTCCGGGCAGCCCCCACTTTCAGGTCATTTCGGACTTTTCCTAAACTCACAGGACCCCCCTCTATACGACTCCCATACATCACTTTTACACCCCACGACTCCTTCTGGGAGAACAATTGGGTGAAAATCCAAAATGAACACTTGTATGGCGGCCATATTGAAAAATGGCCGAAAAAAAAGTCGTTCCCGGATTATGAATCGGTGCCTCTGAAAACCCCCGGACGCCAATTTTCAGCCCGATCGAAACAACTTGTTTTTGGCTGCCATTTTGAATCCGCCATCTTGGATTTTTATGACCACCACCGGAAAGCTCCCTCCATACTCTATGAAATTGGTTCGACCACCTCCCCGCTATCTCTAACGGTTTCGGAACGGTGAGCGTTTCTATTTTGTATGGCGGCCATGTTTTTTTGTATGGAAGCCATCTTTTTTTCACCGGCTCGTCCATCGGCCCAAGGTCCTTGACATTTTTAGTTCAGGCGGTATAGGTTTGCGACTTCTCATTTTCGAGATCCGTAGGGCAGTTCTGGTCAGCAATCCACTTTCAGGTCATTTCGGACGTTTCCTGAACTCACAGGACCCCCTTCTATACGACTCCCATACATGAGTTTTAACCCCGAAGGCTCCTTCTGGGAGAACAATTGAGTGAAAATCCAAAATGAACACTTGTATGGCCGCCATCTTTTTTTGTATGGAAACCATCTTTTTTTCATCGGCTCGTCAAATGGCCCAAGGTCCTCGACATTTTTAGTTCCAGCACTGTATGTCTGCGACTTGTAATTTTCGAGATCCGTAAGGCATTTCCGGTCAGTGTTCCACTTTCAGGTCATTTCGGACTTTTCCTAAACTCACAGGACCCCCCTCTATACGACTCCCATACATCACTTTTACTCCCGGCGGCTGCTTCTGGGAGAACAATTGGGTGAAAAGCCAAAATGAACACTTGTATGGGCAGAAAGAAAAATTTGATCCCGGATTATGAATCGGTGCCCCCGAAAACCCCCGGATGCTAATCAGCATCAGCCGGCTCGGACCATTTTTTTTTTTGGCCGCCATTTTGAAACCGCCATCTTGGATTTTTATGACCTCCACCGAAAAGCCCCCGTCGTCCTCTATGACATTTGGTCGAACACCCCCCCGCTATCTCCAACGGTTTCGGAACGGTGAGCGTTTCAATTTTGTATGGCCGCCATCTTTTTTTGTATGGACGCCATCTTTTTTTCACCGGCTCGTCAAACGGCCCAGGGTCCTTGAAAAAGTAGAGGTTGCGCAGTGCGCGGGCCACAAGCAGCCTGCGGGTGGCGGTTTTGGTGGAGCTCGTAAATTAACAAAAAGAAAATATATACACGCTTTTGAAAGTGCCTGCAAAGGCTGTTGTAATAAAAAAAATTGACTTTGACTTTGACTTTGACTTTGACTTTGACTTTGACTTTGACTTTGACTTTGACTTTGACTTTGACTTTGACTTTGACTTTGACTTTGACTTTGACTTTGACTTTGACTTTGACTTTGACTTTGACTTTGACTTTGACTTTGACTTTGACTTTGACTTTGACTTTGACTTTGACTTTGACTTTGACTTTGACTTTGACTTTGACTTTGACTTTGACTTTGACTTTGACTTTGACTTTGACTTTGACTTTGACTTTGACTTTGACTTTGACTTTGACTTTGACTTTGACTTTGACTTTGACTTTGACTTTGACTTTGACTTTGACTTTGACTTTGACTTTGACTTTGACTTTGACTTTGACTTTGACTTTGACTTTGACTTTGACTTTGACTTTGACTTTGACTTTGACTTTGACTTTGACTTTGACTTTGACTTTGACTTTGACTTTGACTTTGACTTTGACTTTGACTTTGACTTTGACTTTGACTTTGACTTTGACTTTGACTTTGACTTTGACTTTGACTTTGACTTTGACTTCGACTTTGACTTTGACTTCCTCAAAAACCCAAAGACGCCAATTTTCAGCCCGATCGGAATATATTGTTTTGGCCGCCATTTTGAATCGGCCATCTTGGATTTTTATGAACACAACCGGAAAGCCCCTTTCATCCTCTATGACATTGGTTCGAGCAACCCCTCGCCATCTCTAACATTTTCGGAGTGGAGGGCATTTCTATTTTGTATGGCGGCCATGTTTTTTGTATGGAAGCCATCTTTTTTTTACCAACTCGTCAATCGACCCAAGGTCCTTGATATTTTTAGTTCCAGCAGTATAGGTCTGCGACTTGTTATTTTCGAGATCCGTAGGGCAGTTCCGGTCAGCGTTCCACTTTCAGGTCATTTCGGACTTTTATTAAACTCACAGGACCCCCCTCTATACGACTCCCATACGTCACTTTTACCCCCGACGGCTCCTTCTGGGAGAACAATTGCTCCTAAAGAAATACTTGTATGGCGGCCATCTTTTAAAATGGCGGAAAGAAAAATTTGATCCCGGATTATGAATCGGTGCCCCCGAAAACCCCCGGACGCCAATTTTCAGCCGGCTCGGACCATATTTTTTTTGGCCGCCATTTTGAATCCGCCATCTTGGATTTTTATGACCCCCACCGGAAAGCCCCCGTCGTCCTCTATGACATTTGGTCGAGCACCCCCCCGCTATCTCCAACGGTTTCGGAACGGTGAGCGTTTCCATTTTGTATGGCCGCCATCTTTTTTTGTATGGAAGCCATCTTTTTTTCACCGGCTCGTCAATCGACCCAGTGTCCTCGACATTTTTAGTTCCGGCACTATGGGTGTGCGACTTGCCATTTTCGAGATCCGTAGGGCAGTTCCGGTCAGCGTTCCACTTTCAGGTCATTTCGGATTTTTCCCGGACTCACTGGACCCCCCTCTATACGACTCCCATACATGACTTTAACCCCCCACGGCTCCATCTGGGAGATCAATTCTGTCAATGAGTCAGTCAGTGGTAATCGAGCTTTATATATTAGAGACTAGAGGTCGCGCGCTGCGCGGGCCGCGAGCGGCCCGCGTGGTGGTTTTGGGTGGAGGTTGTACCTTGCAACCCCCCCTCTATCTCTAACGGTTTCGGAACGGTGAGCGTTTGAATTTTGTATGGCGGCCATGTTTTTTTGTATAGTAGCCATGATTTTTCACCAGCTCGTCAATCGACCTAAGGTCCTAGACATTTTTAGTTCTGGCAGTATGGGCTTGCGACTTCTCGTTTTCGAGATCCGTAGGGCTTTTCCAGTCAGGGTTCGACTTTCAGGTCATTTCTCACTGGGCCTCCCTCTGTACGACTCCCACACATGACTTTTACCCCCCATGACTCCTTCTGGGAGAACAATTGCTCCAAAAGATGCGTTTGTATGGCGGCCATATTGAAAATTGGTGGAAAAAAAAAAGTCGGTCCCGGATTATAAATCGGTTCCCCCGAAAACCTCAGGACGCCAATTTTCAGCCAGATCGGACCATATTTTTTGTTGGCCGCCATTTTGAATCCGCCATCTTGGATTTTTATCACGACCACCGAAAAGCCCCTCTCGTCCTCTATGATATTTGGTCGAGCACCCCCACTCTATCTCTAACGGTTTCGAAACGGTGAGGGTTTAATATGCTTAGAGGTCGTGCGGTGCGCGGGCCGCGAGCGGCCCGCGAGGGCTTTTCGGGTGGAGCTTGTAACATTACTCAAAATAAATATGATATTTGATTTTGTATGGCAGCCATGTTTTTTTGTATGGAAGCCATCTTTTTTTCACCGGCTCGTCAAACGGCCCAGGGTCCTTGACATTTTTAGTTCCGGCGATATAGGTTTGCGACTTGTAATTTTCGAGATCCGTAGGGCAGTTCCAGTCAGCGTTCCACTTTCAGGTCATTTCTCACTGGACCTCTATACGACTGTCATACATGACTTTTACCCCTCTGCGGTTCCTTCTCGGAGAACAATTGCTCCAAAAGAAGCGTTTGTATGGCGGCCATATTGAAAAATGACGGAAAAAAAATGTTGGTTCCGGATTATGAATACGTGCCGCCGAAAACCTCAGGACGTCAATTTTCAGCCAGATTAGACCATAATTTTTTAAACCGCTATTTCGAAGCCGCCATCTTGGATTTTTACTACTTACTACTATCACTAACGTTTTCGGAACGGTGAGGGTTTCGAAAAAGTAGAGGTCGCGCAGTGCGCGGGCCGCAAGCGGCCCGCGGGTGGTGGTTTTCGTGGGGCTCTTAAATTAACTTAAAAAAATAAAACACGCTTTTGAAAGTGCCTGCAAAGGCTCAGTTGTAATAAAAAACTTTGACTTCGACTTCGGCTTCGGCTCCGGCTTCAGCCTCGGTTTCGGTTTCGGCCTCGGCTTCAACTTTGACTTTGACTTTGACTTCGACTTCGACTTTGACTTTGAATTTGACTTTGAATTCGACTTTCACTTTGAATTTATTTTTCGTTTTCTTCCCAGCAGACCCTTTCATTTGATACCCATATCAGGTTGGTAGATAAGAAAATTTTGTCTACCATCTTGGGGCGTCCGCCATATTGAATTAAGTGTGACGTTATTTTAGTTTCGTACTCTTCTCAGCAAACCCTTTCATTTGATACCCATATCATGGTAGTGCATAATACATAAGTAGTCCGCCATATTGGATTTAGAATGACGTCAGTTATCTAACTATGCATTGTCATCCTAACTAAACGTGTGTGCAAAATCTCACCTCAATCGGAAACCGCGAAGTGGGTCAAGTTTAACTTCCAAGATTTTCTTACATAGTTACAGGTGAAGCTAATAAAAGCGTGTTAAGAGGCGTTTGTATGGCAGCCATGTTTTTTTGTATGAAAGCCATCTTTTTTTTACCAGCTCGTCAATCGACCTAAGGTCCTACACATTTTTAGTTCGGGCAGTACGGGTGTGCGAGTTCTCATTTTGGAGATCCGTGGGGCAGTTCCGGTCAGTTTTCCACTTTCAGGTCATTTCGGACATTTTCTGAACTCATAGGACCCCCTTCTATACGACTCCTATTCATCAGTTTTACCCCCGAAGGCTCCTTCTGGGAGAACAATTGAGTGAAAATCCAAAATGAACACTTGTATGGCGGCCATGTTTTTTTGTATGGAAGCCATCTTTTTTCACCGGCTCGTCGATCGGCCCAGGGTCTTTGACATTTTTAGTTCTTTCTTTCTTTCTTTCTTTGGCATAGTGGGTGTGCGACTTATAGTTTTTGAGATCCGTAGGGCAGTTCCAGTAAGCGTTCCACTTTCAGGTCATTCTGGACTTTTTCTAAACTCTTAGGACCTCCTTCTATATGACTCCCATATATGACTTTTACCTCCCACGGTTCCTTCTCGGAGAGCAATTGTGTGAAAATCCAAAATCAACACTTGTATGGCGGCCATGTTTTTTTGTATGAAAGCCATCTTTTTTTCACCGGCTCGTCAAACGGCCTAAGGTCCTCGACATTTTTAGATCCAGCACTGTAGGTCTGTGACTTGTCGTTTTCGAGATCCGTAGGGCAGTTCCGGGCAGCCCCCACTTTCAGGTCATTTCGGACTTTTCCTAAACTCACAGGACCCCCCTCTATACGACTCCCATACATCACTTTTACACCCCACGACTCCTTCTGGGAGAACAATTGGGTGAAAATCCAAAATGAACACTTGTATGGCGGCCATATTGAAAAATGGCCGAAAAAAAAGTCGTTCCCGGATTATGAATCGGTGCCTCTGAAAACCCCCGGACGCCAATTTTCAGCCCGATCGAAACAACTTGTTTTTGGCTGCCATTTTGAATCCGCCATCTTGGATTTTTATGACCACCACCGGAAAGCTCCCTCCATACTCTATGAAATTGGTTCGACCACCTCCCCGCTATCTCTAACGGTTTCGGAACGGTGAGCGTTTCTATTTTGTATGGCGGCCATGTTTTTTTGTATGGAAGCCATCTTTTTTTCACCGGCTCGTCCATCGGCCCAAGGTCCTTGACATTTTTAGTTCAGGCGGTATAGGTTTGCGACTTCTCATTTTCGAGATCCGTAGGGCAGTTCTGGTCAGCAATCCACTTTCAGGTCATTTCGGACGTTTCCTGAACTCACAGGACCCCCTTCTATACGACTCCCATACATGAGTTTTAACCCCGAAGGCTCCTTCTGGGAGAACAATTGAGTGAAAATCCAAAATGAACACTTGTATGGCCGCCATCTTTTTTTGTATGGAAACCATCTTTTTTTCATCGGCTCGTCAAATGGCCCAAGGTCCTCGACATTTTTAGTTCCAGCACTGTATGTCTGCGACTTGTAATTTTCGAGATCCGTAAGGCATTTCCGGTCAGTGTTCCACTTTCAGGTCATTTCGGACTTTTCCTAAACTCACAGGACCCCCCTCTATACGACTCCCATACATCACTTTTACTCCCGGCGGCTGCTTCTGGGAGAACAATTGGGTGAAAAGCCAAAATGAACACTTGTATGGCGGCCATCTTGAAAAATGGCAGAAAGAAAAATTTGATCCCGGATTATGAATCGGTGCCCCCGAAAACCCCCGGATGCTAATCAGCATCAGCCGGCTCGGACCATTTTTTTTTTTGGCCGCCATTTTGAAACCGCCATCTTGGATTTTTATGACCTCCACCGAAAAGCCCCCGTCGTCCTCTATGACATTTGGTCGAACACCCCCCCGCTATCTCCAACGGTTTCGGAACGGTGAGCGTTTCAATTTTGTATGGCCGCCATCTTTTTTTGTATGGACGCCATCTTTTTTTCACCGGCTCGTCAAACGGCCCAGGGTCCTTGAAAAAGTAGAGGTTGCGCAGTGCGCGGGCCACAAGCAGCCTGCGGGTGGCGGTTTTGGTGGAGCTCGTAAATTAACAAAAAGAAAATATATACACGCTTTTGAAAGTGCCTGCAAAGGCTGTTGTAATAAAAAAAATTGACTTTGACTTTGACTTTGACTTTGACTTTGACTTTGACTTTGACTTTGACTTTGACTTTGACTTTGACTTTGACTTTGACTTTGACTTTGACTTTGACTTTGACTTTGACTTTGACTTTGACTTTGACTTTGACTTTGACTTTGACTTTGACTTTGACTTTGACTTTGACTTTGACTTTGACTTTGACTTTGACTTTGACTTTGACTTTGACTTTGACTTTGACTTTGACTTTGACTTTGACTTTGACTTTGACTTTGACTTTGACTTTGACTTTGACTTTGACTTTGACTTTGACTTTGACTTTGACTTTGACTTTGACTTTGACTTTGACTTTGACTTTGACTTTGACTTTGACTTTGACTTTGACTTTGACTTTGACTTTGACTTTGACTTTGACTTTGACTTTGACTTTGACTTTGACTTTGACTTTGACTTCGACTTTGACTTTGACTTCCTCAAAAACCCAAAGACGCCAATTTTCAGCCCGATCGGAATATATTGTTTTGGCCGCCATTTTGAATCGGCCATCTTGGATTTTTATGAACACAACCGGAAAGCCCCTTTCATCCTCTATGACATTGGTTCGAGCAACCCCTCGCCATCTCTAACATTTTCGGAGTGGAGGGCATTTCTATTTTGTATGGCGGCCATGTTTTTTGTATGGAAGCCATCTTTTTTTTACCAACTCGTCAATCGACCCAAGGTCCTTGATATTTTTAGTTCCAGCAGTATAGGTCTGCGACTTGTTATTTTCGAGATCCGTAGGGCAGTTCCGGTCAGCGTTCCACTTTCAGGTCATTTCGGACTTTTATTAAACTCACAGGACCCCCCTCTATACGACTCCCATACGTCACTTTTACCCCCGACGGCTCCTTCTGGGAGAACAATTGCTCCTAAAGAAATACTTGTATGGCGGCCATCTTTTAAAATGGCGGAAAGAAAAATTTGATCCCGGATTATGAATCGGTGCCCCCGAAAACCCCCGGACGCCAATTTTCAGCCGGCTCGGACCATATTTTTTTTGGCCGCCATTTTGAATCCGCCATCTTGGATTTTTATGACCCCCACCGGAAAGCCCCCGTCGTCCTCTATGACATTTGGTCGAGCACCCCCCCGCTATCTCCAACGGTTTCGGAACGGTGAGCGTTTCCATTTTGTATGGCCGCCATCTTTTTTTGTATGGAAGCCATCTTTTTTTCACCGGCTCGTCAATCGACCCAGTGTCCTCGACATTTTTAGTTCCGGCACTATGGGTGTGCGACTTGCCATTTTCGAGATCCGTAGGGCAGTTCCGGTCAGCGTTCCACTTTCAGGTCATTTCGGATTTTTCCCGGACTCACTGGACCCCCCTCTATACGACTCCCATACATGACTTTAACCCCCCACGGCTCCATCTGGGAGATCAATTCTGTCAATGAGTCAGTCAGTGGTAATCGAGCTTTATATATTAGAGACTAGAGGTCGCGCGCTGCGCGGGCCGCGAGCGGCCCGCGAGGTGGTTTTAGGTGGAGGTTGTACCTTGCAACCCCCCCTCTATCTATAACGGTTTCGGAATGGAGCGTTTCAATTTTGTATGGCGGCCATGTTTTTTTGTATAGTAGCCATGATTTTTGACCAGCTCGTCAATCGACCCAAGGTCCTTGACATTTTTAGTTCCGGCAGTATAGGTCTACAACTTTCCGTTTTCGAGATCCGTAGGGCTGTTCCAGTCAGGGTTCGACTTTCAGGTCATTTCTCACTGGGCCTCCCTCTATAAGACTCCCACACATGTCTTTTACCCCCCATGACTCCTTCTGGGAGAACAATTGCTCCATAAGATGCGTTTGTATGGCGGCCATATTGAAAAATGGCGGAAAAAAAAAGTCGGTCCGCAATTATGAATCGGTGCCCCCGAAAACCTCAGGACGCCAATTTTCAGCCAGATCGGACCATATTTTTTGTTGGCCGCCATTTTGAATCCGCCATCTTGTATTTTTATCACGACCACCGAAAAGCCCCTCTCGTCCTCGATGGTATTTGGTCGAGCACCCCCACTCTATCTCTAACGGTTTCGAAACGGTGAGGGTTTAAAAAGCTTAGAGGTCGCGCGATGCGCGGGCCGCGGGCGTTCCGCGGAGGTTGTGGTGGAGCTCTTAAATTAACTTAAAAAAAATAAAAACACTATTTTGAAAGTGCCTGCATAGGCTCAATTGTAATAAAAAACTTTGACTTCGGTCTCGGCTTCGGCTTCGGCCTCGTCTTCGGCTTCGGCCTCGTCTGTGGATTCGACCTCAGTCTCGGCTTCGGCTTCGACCTCGGTTTTGGCTTCGTCCTCGGCTTTGCCCTCTTCTTCGGCCTCGGCTTGCGCACGGCTTCGGCTTCGGACTCGGCCTCGGCTTCGGCCTCGTCTTTGGCCTCGTCTTCGGCTTCGGCTTCAGCCTCGGCTTTGGCTTCGGATTCGGCCTCGGCTTTGAATTCGGCCTCGGCCTCGGCCTCGGCTTCGGCTTTGAATGCGACTTCGGCATTGACTTTGACTTTGACTTTGAACTTGACTTTGACTTCGACTTTCACTTTGACTTTGAACTTGACTTTGACTTCGACTTTCACTTTGACTTTGACTTTATTTTTCGTTTTCTTCCCAGCAGACCCTTTCATTTGATACCAATATCATGATGGTAGATAAGAAAATTTTGTCTACCATCTTGGGGCGTCCGCCATCTTGAATTAAGTGTGACGTTATTTTAGTTTCGTAGTCTTCTTAGCAAACCCTTTCATTTGATACCCATATCATGGTAGTGCATAATACATAAGTAGTCCGCCATATTTGATTTAGAATGACGTCAGTTATCTAACTATGCATTGTCATCCTAACTAAACGCGTGTGCAAAAATCTCACCTCAATCAGAAACCGCGAAATGGGTCAAATTTAACTTCGGAGATTTTCTTACATAGTTACAGGTGAAGCTAATAAAAGCGTGTTAAGAAGCGTTTGTATGGCGGCCATGTTTTTTTTGTATGAAAGCCATCTTTTTTTACCAGCTCGTCGATCGGCCCAGGGTCTGTGACATTTTTAATTCCGACACAGTGGGTGTGCAACTTATAGTTTTTGAGATCCGTAGGGCAGTTCCGGTCAGCGTTCCACTTTCAGGTCATTTCGGACTTTTCCTGTACTCATAGGACCACCTTCTATACGAATTCCATATATGAGTTTTACCACCGAAGGCTCCTTCTGGGAGAACAATTGAGTGAAAATCCAAAATGAACACTTGTATGGCGGCCATGTTTTTTTGTATGGAAGTCATCTTTTTTTCACCGGCTCGTCCATAGGCCCAGGGTCCTTGACATTTTTTAGTTCTGGCAGTATGGGTGCGCGACTTCTCATTTTCGAAATCCTTAGGGCAGTTCCGGTCAGCGTTCCACTTTCAGGTCATTTAGGATTTTTTCTGATCTCACTGGACCCTTCCCTATACGACTCCCATACATGACTTTTACCTCCCACGGCTCCTTCTGGGAGAGCAACTGTGTGAAAATCCAAAATGAACACTTATGGCAGCCATGTTTTTTTGTATGGAAGCCATCTTTTTTTCACCGGCACGTCAATGGACCCAGGGTCCTCGACATTTTTAGTTCCGGCACCGTGCATCTGCCACTTGTAGTTTTCGAGATCCGTAGGGCAGTTCTGGTCAGCGTTCCACTTTCAGGTCATTTCGGACTTTTCTTAAACTCACTGGACCTCTCTCTATACGATTACCATACATGACTTCTAACCCCCGGGGCTCCTTCCGGGAGAACAATTGCTCCATAAGATGCGTTTGTATGGCAGCCATGTTTTTTTGTATGGAAGCTATCTTTTTTTCACCGGCTCGTCAATCGACCCTGGGTCATCGACATTTTTAGTTCAGGCACTATGGGTCGGCGACTTGTAATTTTTGAGATCCGTAGGGCAGTTCCGGTCAGCGTTCCACTTTCAGGTCATTTCGGACTTTTCCTAAAAACTCGCAGGACCCTCTTCTATATGATTCCCATACATGACTTTTACCCCCGACGACTCCTACTGGGAGAACAATTGAGTGAAAAACCAAAATGAACACTATTGTATGGCGGCCATGTTATTTTGTATGGAAGCCATCTTTTTTCACCGGCTCGTCAATCGTCCCAGGGTACTCGACATTTTTAGTTCGGGCAGTACCGGTGTTCGACTTCTCATTTTTGAGATCCGTAGAGCAGTTCCGGTCAGCGGTCTACCTTCAGGTCATTTCAGATTTTTTCTAAACTCACTGGACCCCCCTCTATACGACTCCCATACATGCTTTTTACCTCCCGCAGCTCTTTCCGTGAGAACAATTGCTCCAAAAGATGCGTTTGTATGGCGGCCATATTGAAAAATGGCGGAAAAATAAATTCGGCCCCGGATTATGAATCGATGCCCCCGAAAACCCCCGGACGCCAATTTTCAGCCGGCTCGCAGTAACTTTTTTTTCGGCCGCCATTTTGAATCCGCCATCTTGGATTTTTATGACCACCACCGGAAAGCCCCCTCCATTCTCTATGACATTAGTTCGACCACCCCCCCGCTATCTCTAACGGTGTCGGAACGGTGAGCGTTTCAATTTTGTATGGCGGCCATCTTTTTTTGTATGGAAGCCATCTTTTTTTCTCCGGCTCGTCAAACGGCTTAAGGTCCTCAACATTTTTAGTTCAGGCGGTATAGGTTTGCGACTTGCCGTTTTCGAGATCCGTAGGGCAGTTCCGGTCAGTGTTCCACTTTCAGGTCATTTCGGACTTTTCCTGAAGTCACTGGACCCCCCTCTATACGACTCCCATACATCACTTTTACCCCCCATGGCTCCTTCTGGGAGATCAATTGGGTGAAAATCCAAAATGAACACTTGTATGGCGGCCATATTGAATAATGGCGGAAAAAAAAAGTCGACCCCGGATTATGAATCGGTGCCCCCGAAAACCCCCGGACGCCAATTTTCAGCCGCCTCGGACCATATTTTTTTTTGGCCGCCATTTTGAATCCGCCATCTTGGATTTTTATGACCCCCACCGGAAAGCCCCAATCGTCCTCTATGACATTTGGTCGAGCACCCCCCCGCTATCTCCAACGGTTTCGGAACGGTGAGCGTTTACATTTTGTATGGCCGCCATCTTTTTTTGTATGGAAGCCATCTTTTTTTCACCGGCTCGTCAATCTACCCAGGGTCCTTGACATTTTTAGTTCCGGCACTATGGGTGTGCGACTTGCCATTTTCGAGATCCGTAGGGCAGTTCCGGTCAGCGTTCCACTTTCAGGTCATTTCGGATTTTTCCCGGACTCACTGGACCTCAAGGTTTATGACTTTATGTATGACTTGTACCCCCCACGGCTCCTTCTGGGAGAACAATTATGTCAATGAGTGAGTGAGTCAGTGGTAATCGAGCTTTATATATTAGTGACTAGAGGTCGCGCGGTGCGCGGGCCGCGAGCGGCCCGCGAGGGCTTTTTAGGTGGGGTTTGTAACATGACGCAAAATAAATATGATATTTGATTTTGTATGGCAGCCATGTTTTTTTGTATGAAAGCCATCTTTTTTTACCAGCTTGTCAATCGACCCAAGGTCCTACATATTTTTAGTTCGGGCAGTATGGGTGTGCGACTTCTCATTTTCGAGATCCGTGGGGCAGTTCTGGTCAGCGTTCCACTTTTAGGTTATTTCGGACTTTTCCTGAACTCCCTGGACTTCCCTCTATACGTCTCCCATACATCACTTTTACCCCCCGCGGCTCCTTCCGGGAGAACAATTAGTGAAAATCCAAAAATGAACACTTGTATGGCGGCCATGTTTTTTTGTATAGTAGCCATGATTTTTCACCAGTTCGTCGATCGACCCAAGGTCCGTGACATTTTTAGTTCTGGCAGTATAGGTCTGCGGCTTTCCGTTTTCGAGATTCGTAGGGCTGTTCCAGTCAGGGTTCGACTTTCAGGTCATTTCTCACTGGGCCTCTCTCTGTACGACTCCCACACATGACTTTTACCCCCCATGACTCCATCTGGGAGAACAATTGCTCCAAAAGATGCGTTTGTATGGCGGCCATATTGAAAAATGGCGGAAAAAAAAGTTGGTCCCGGATTATGAATCGGTGCCCCCGAAAACCTCAGGACGCCAATTTTCAGCCAGATCGGACCATATTTTTTGTTGGCCGCCATTTTGAATCCGCCATCTTGGATTTTTATCACGACCACCGAAAAGCCCCTCTCGTCCTCGATGATATTTGGTCGAGCACCCCCACTCTATCTCTAACGGTTTCGAAACGGTTAGGGTTTAAAAAGCTTAGAGGTCGCGCGGTGCGCGGGCCGCGGGCGGCCCGCGGAGGTTGTGGTGGAACTCTTAAATTAACTTAAAAAAAAAAAAAACACGATTTGGAAAGTGCTTTGACTTTGACTTTGATTTTGACATCGACTTTGACTTTGAATTCGACTTTCACTTTGACTTTATTTTTCGTTTTCTTCCCAGCAGACCCTTTCATTTGATACCCATATCAGGTTGGTAGATAAGAAAAAATTGTCTACCATCTTGGGGCGTCCGCCATATTGAATTAAGTGTGACGTTATTTTAGTTTCGTACTCTTCTCAGCAAACCCTTTCATTTGATACCCATATCATGGTAGTGCATAATACATAAGTAGTCCGCCATATTTGATTTAGAATGACGTCAGTTATCTAACTATGCATTGTCATCCTATCTAAACGTGTGACCAAAATCTCACCTCAATCGAAAACCGCGAAGTGGGTCAAAAACTTCCAAAATTTTCTTACATAGTTACAGGTGAAGTTAATAAAAGCGTGTTAAGAGGCGTTTGTATGGCAGCCATGTTTTTTTGTATGAAAGCCATCTTTTTTTTACCAGCTCGTCAATCGACCCAAGGTCCTACACATTTTTAGTTCGGGCAGTACGGGTGTGCGACTTCTGATTTTGGAGATCCGTGGGGCAGTTCCGGTCAGTGTTCCACTTTCAGATCATTACGGACTTTTTCTGAACTCATAGGACCCCCTTCTATACGACTCCTATACATGAGTTTTACCCCCGAAGGCTCCTTCTGGGAGAACAATTGAGTGAAAATCCAAAATGAACACTTGTATGGCGGCCATGTTTTTTTGTATGGAAGCCATCTTTTTTCACCGACTCGTCGATCGGCCCAGGGTCTTTGACATTTTTAGTTCCGGCACAGTGGGTGTGCAACTTATAGTTTTTGAGATCCGTAGGGCAGTTCCAGTAAGCGTTCCACTTTCAGGTCTTTTCGGACTTTTCTGAACTCATAGGACCCCCTTCTCTACGACTCCCATACATGACTTTTACCCCCGACGGCTCCTTCTAGGAGAACAATTGAGTGAAAATCCAAAATGAACACTTGTATGGCGGCCATGTTTTTTTGTATGGAAGCCATCTTTTTTCACCGGCTCGTCGATCGGCCTAGATTCTTTGACATTTTTAGATTTTACAGGTGAAGCTAATAAAAGCGTGTTAAGTATCGTTTATATGGCGGCCATGTTTTTTTGTATGAAAGCCATTTTTTTTACCAGCTCGTCAATCGACCCAAGATCCTACACATTTTTAGTTCGGGCAGTATGGGTGTGCGACTTCTCATTTTCGAGATCCGTGGGGCAGTTCCAGTAAGCGTTCCACTTTCATGTCTTTTCGGACTTTTTCTAAACTCAATGGGCACCCCTCTATACGACTCCCATACATGACCTTTACCCCCGACGGCTCCTTCTGGGAGAACAATTGTGTGAAAATCCAAAATGAACACCTGTATGGCAGCCATGTTCTTTTGTATGGAAGCCATCTTTTTTTCACCGGCTCGTCAATCGTCCCACGGTACTCGAAATTTTTAGTTCCGGCACCGTGCGTCTGCAACTTGTAGTTTTCGAGATCCGTAGGGCAGTTCTGGTCACGGTTCCACTTTCAGGTTATTTCGGATTTTTCCTAAACTCACTGGACCCTTCCCTATATAACTCCCATACATAACTTTAACCTCCCACGGCTCCTTCTGTGAGAATAATTGTGCGAAAATCCAAAATGAACACTTGTATGGCGGCCATGTATTTTTTTTGGAAGCCATCTTTTTTTTACCAGCTCATCAATCGACCCAGGGTCCTCGACATTTTTAGTTCGGGCAATATGGGTCTGCGTTTTGCCGTTTTCGAGATCCGTAGGGCAGTTCCGGTCAGGGTTCTACTTTCAGGTCATCTCGGATTTTTCTTAAACTCACTGGAATTTCCACTATACAACTTCCATACATGACTTTTACCCCGCACGACTCCTTTTAGAACAATTGCTCCAAAAGAAGCGTTTATATGGCGGCCATGTTTTTTTGTATGAAAGCCATTTTTTTTTACCAGCTCGTCAATTTACCCAAGATCATACACATTTTTAATTCGAGCAGTATGGGTGTGCGACTTGTAATTTTCGAGATCCGTAGGGCAGTTCCGGTCAGCGTTCCACTTTCAGGTCATTTCGGACTTTTCCTGAACTTATAAGACTCTATACGAAGATTCTATACGAATTCTATACATGAGTTTTACCACCGAAGGCTTCTTCTGGGAGAACAATTGAGTGAAAATCCAAAATGAACACTTGTATGGCAGCCATCTTTTTTTGTATGGAAGCCATCTTTTTTTCACCGGCTCGTCAATCGTCCCAAGGTACTCGAGATTTTTAGTTCCGGCAGTATGGGTGTGCGACTTCTCATTTTCGAGATCCGTAGGGCAGTTCCGGTCAGCGTTCCACTTTCAGGTCATTTCGGACTTTCCTGAACTCATAGGACCCCCTTCTATACGACTCCCAAACATGACGTTTACCCCCGACGGCTCCTTCTGGGAGAACAATTGAGTGAAAAACCAAAATGAACACTTTTGTATGGTCGCCATCTTTTTTTGTATGGAAGCGATCTTTTCTTCACCGGCTCGTCGATCGACCCAGGGTCCTCGACATTTTTAGTTCCGTTACAATGGGTGTGCGACTTGTAACTTTCGAGTTCCGTAGGGCAGTTCCGGTCAGCGTTCCACTTTCAGGTCATTTCGGACTTTTCCTAAACTCACAGGACCCCCCTCTATACGACTCCCATACAATACTTTTACCCCCCACGGCTCCTTCTGGGAGAACAATTGCTCCAAAAGATGCGTTTGTATGGCGGCCATATTGAAAAATGGCGGAAAAAAATATTCGACCCCAGATTATGAATCGGTGTCCCCGAAAACCCCCGGACGCCAATTTTCAGCCGGCTCGGAGCAACTTTTTTTTCGGCCGCCATTTTGAATCCGCCATTTTGGATTTTTATGACCACCACCGGAAAGCTCCCTTCATCTTCTATGACATTAGTTCGACCACCCCCCCGCTATCTCCAACGGTTTCGGAACGGTGAGCGTTTCTATTTTGTATGGCGGCCATGTTTTTTTGTATGGAAACCATCTTTTTTTCATCGGCTCGTCAAATGGCCCAAGGTCCTCGACATTTTTAGTTCCAGCACTGTATGTCTGCGACTTGTAATTTTCGAGATCCGTAAGGCATTTCCGGTCAGTGTTCCACTTTCAGGTCATTTCGGACTTTTCCTAAACTCACAGGACCCCCCTCTATACGACTCCCATACATCACTTTTACTCCCGGCGGCTGCTTCTGGGAGAACAATTGGGTGAAAAGCCAAAATGAACACTTGTATGGCGGCCATCTTGAAAAATGGCAGAAAGAAAAATTTGATCCCGGATTATGAATCGGTGCCCCCGAAAACCCCCGGATGCTAATCAGCATCAGCCGGCTCGGACCATTTTTTTTTTTGGCCGCCATTTTGAAACCGCCATCTTGGATTTTTATGACCTCCACCGAAAAGCCCCCGTCGTCCTCTATGACATTTGGTCGAACACCCCCCCGCTATCTCCAACGGTTTCGGAACGGTGAGCGTTTCAATTTTGTATGGCCGCCATCTTTTTTTGTATGGACGCCATCTTTTTTTCACCGGCTCGTCAAACGGCCCAGGGTCCTTGAAAAAGTAGAGGTTGCGCAGTGCGCGGGCCACAAGCAGCCTGCGGGTGGCGGTTTTGGTGGAGCTCGTAAATTAACAAAAAGAAAATATATACACGCTTTTGAAAGTGCCTGCAAAGGCTGTTGTAATAAAAAAAATTGACTTTGACTTTGACTTTGACTTTGACTTTGACTTTGACTTTGACTTTGACTTTGACTTTGACTTTGACTTTGACTTTGACTTTGACTTTGACTTTGACTTTGACTTTGACTTTGACTTTGACTTTGACTTTGACTTTGACTTTGACTTTGACTTTGACTTTGACTTTGACTTTGACTTTGACTTTGACTTTGACTTTGACTTTGACTTTGACTTTGACTTTGACTTTGACTTTGACTTTGACTTTGACTTTGACTTTGACTTTGACTTTGACTTTGACTTTGACTTTGACTTTGACTTTGACTTTGACTTTGACTTTGACTTTGACTTTGACTTTGACTTTGACTTTGACTTTGACTTTGACTTTGACTTTGACTTTGACTTTGACTTTGACTTTGACTTTGACTTTGACTTTGACTTTGACTTTGACTTTGACTTTGACTTTGACTTTGACTTTGACTTTGACTTTGACTTTGACTTTGACTTTGACTTTGACTTTGACTTTGACTTTGACTTTGACTTTGACTTTGACTTTGACTTTGACTTTGACTTTGACTTCGACTTTGACTTTGACTTCCTCAAAAACCCAAAGACGCCAATTTTCAGCCCGATCGGAATATATTGTTTTGGCCGCCATTTTGAATCGGCCATCTTGGATTTTTATGAACACAACCGGAAAGCCCCTTTCATCCTCTATGACATTGGTTCGAGCAACCCCTCGCCATCTCTAACATTTTCGGAGTGGAGGGCATTTCTATTTTGTATGGCGGCCATGTTTTTTGTATGGAAGCCATCTTTTTTTTACCAACTCGTCAATCGACCCAAGGTCCTTGATATTTTTAGTTCCAGCAGTATAGGTCTGCGACTTGTTATTTTCGAGATCCGTAGGGCAGTTCCGGTCAGCGTTCCACTTTCAGGTCATTTCGGACTTTTATTAAACTCACAGGACCCCCCTCTATACGACTCCCATACGTCACTTTTACCCCCGACGGCTCCTTCTGGGAGAACAATTGCTCCTAAAGAAATACTTGTATGGCGGCCATCTTTTAAAATGGCGGAAAGAAAAATTTGATCCCGGATTATGAATCGGTGCCCCCGAAAACCCCCGGACGCCAATTTTCAGCCGGCTCGGACCATATTTTTTTTGGCCGCCATTTTGAATCCGCCATCTTGGATTTTTATGACCCCCACCGGAAAGCCCCCGTCGTCCTCTATGACATTTGGTCGAGCACCCCCCCGCTATCTCCAACGGTTTCGGAACGGTGAGCGTTTCCATTTTGTATGGCCGCCATCTTTTTTTGTATGGAAGCCATCTTTTTTTCACCGGCTCGTCAATCGACCCAGTGTCCTCGACATTTTTAGTTCCGGCACTATGGGTGTGCGACTTGCCATTTTCGAGATCCGTAGGGCAGTTCCGGTCAGCGTTCCACTTTCAGGTCATTTCGGATTTTTCCCGGACTCACTGGACCCCCCTCTATACGACTCCCATACATGACTTTAACCCCCCACGGCTCCATCTGGGAGATCAATTCTGTCAATGAGTCAGTCAGTGGTAATCGAGCTTTATATATTAGAGACTAGAGGTCGCGCGGTGCGCGGGCCGCGAGCGGCCCGCGAGGACTTTTTAGGTGAGGTTTGTAACATGACGCAAAATAAATATGATATTTGATTTTGTATGGCAGCCATGTTTTTTTGTATGAAAGCCATCTTTTTTTACCAACTTGTCAATCGACCCAAGGTCCTACACATTTATAATTCGGGCAGTATGCGTGTGCGACTTCCCATTTTCGAGATCCGTGGGGCAGTTCCGGTCAGCGTTCCACTTTTAGGTTATTTCGGTTCTTTGCTGAACTCCCAGGACTTTCCTCTATACGTCTCCCATACATAACTTTTACCCCCCGCGGCTCCATCCGGGAGAACAATTGAGTGGAAATCCAAAAATGAACACTTGTATGGCGGCCATGTTTTTTTGTATAGTAGCCATGATTTTTCACCAGTTCGTCAATCGACCCAAGGTCCTAGACATTTTTAGTTCTGGCAGTATGGGCTTGCGACTTCTCGTTTTCAAGATCCGTAGGGTTGTTCCAGTTAGGGTTCGACTTTCAGGTCATTTCTCACTGGGCCTCCCTCTGTACGACTCCCACACATGACTTGTACCCCCCATGACTCCTTCTGGGAAAACAATTGCTCCAAAAGATGCGTTTGTATGGCGGCCATATTGAAAAATGGCGGAAAAAAAAGTCGCTCCCGGATTATAAATCGGTGCCCCCGAAAACCTCAGGACGCCAATTTTCAGCCAGATCTGACCATATATTTTGTAGGCCGCCATTTTGAATCCGCCATCTTGGATTTTTATCACGACCACCGAAAAGCCCCTCTCGTCCTCTATGATATTTGGTCGAGCACCCCCACTCTATCTCTAACGGTTTCGAAACGGTGTGGGTTTAAATAGCGTAGAGGTCGCGCGGTGCGCGGGCCGCGGGCGGCCCGCGGAGGTAGTGGTGGAGCTCTAAAATTAACTTAAAAATATAAAAACACGATTTTGAAAGTAGTCTCGGCTTCTGCTTCGTTCTCGTCTTTGGCTTCGGCCTCGGCCTGTCTCGGCTTCGGCTTCGGCCTCGGTTTTGGCCTTTGACTTTGACCTTGACCTTGACCTTGACTTTGACTTTGACTTCGACATCGACTTTGACTTTATTTTTCGTTTTCTTTCCAGCAGACCCTTTCATTTGATACCCATACCCATATGACGGTAGATAAAAAAAAATTGTCTACCATCTTGGGGCGTCCGCCATATTGAATTAAGTGTGACGTTATTTTAGTTTCGTACTCTTCTCAGCAAACCCTTTCATTTGATACCCATATCATGGTAGTGCATAATACATAAGTAGTCCGCCATATTGGATTTAGAATGACGTCAGTTATCTAACTATGCATTGTCATCCTAACTAAACGTGTGTGCAAAATCTCACCTCAATCGGAAACCGCGAAGTAAGTCAAATTTAACTTCCAAGATTTTCTTACATAGTTACAGGTGAAGCTAATAAAAGCGTGTTAAGAGGCGTTTGTATGACAGCCATGTTTTTTTGTATGAAAGCCATCTTCTTTTACCAGCTCGTCCATCGACCCAAGGTACTACACATTTTTAGTTCGGGCAGTATGGGTGTGCGACTTCTCATTTTCGAGATCCGTGGGGCAGTTCTGCCCAGCGTTCCATTTTCAGGTCTTTTCGGACTTTTCCTAAACTCACTGGACCCCTCTCTATACGACCCTCATACATGATTTTTACCCCCGACGGCTCCTTCTGGGAGAACAATTGGGTGATAATCCAAAATGAACACTTGTATGGCGGCCATGTTTTTTTGTGTGGAAGCCATCTTTTCTTCACCGGCTCGTCGATCGACCCAGGGTTCATGACATTTTTAGTTCCGGCAGTGTGGGTGTGCGATTTATAGTTTTTGAGATCCGTGGGGCAGTTCCGGTCAGCGTTCCACATTCAGGTCATTTCGGACTTTTCCTGAACTCATAGGACCCCCTTCTATACGACTCCTATACATGAGTTTTACCCCCGAAGGCTCCTTCTGGGAGAACAATTGAGTGAAAATCCAAAATTAACACTTGTATGGCGGCCATATTTTTTTGTATGGAAGCCATCTTTTTTCACCAGATTGTCGATCGGTCCAGGTTCCTTGACATTTTTAGTTCCGGCACAGTGGGTGTGCGACTTATAGTTTTTGAGATCCGTAGGGCAGTTCCAGAAAGCGTTCCACTTTCAGGTCATTCTGGACTTTTTTAAACTCTTAGGGCTCCCTTCTATATGACTCCCATACATGACTTTTACCTCCCACGGCTCCTTCTCGGAGAGCAATTGTGTGAAAATCCAAAAGTAACACTTGTATGGCGGCCATGTTTTTTTGTATGGAAGCCATCTTTTTTTCACCGGCTCGACGATCTGACCAGGCTCCTCGACATTTTTAGTTCCGGCAGTATGGGTGTGCGACTTCTCATTTTTGAGATCCGTAGGGCAGTTCTGGTCAGGGTTCCACTTTCAGGTCATTTCGGACTTTTCCTAAATTCACAGGACCCCCCTCTATATGACTCCCATACATGACTTTTACCCCCCGCGGCTCCTTCTGGAAGAACAATTGCTCCAAAACATGCGTTTGTATGGCGGCCATATTGAAAAATGGCGAAAAAAAAATGTCGTTCCCGGATTATGAATCGGTGCCCCCGAAAACCCCCGGACGCCAATTTTCAGCCGGCTCGGAGCAACTTATTTTTTGGCCGCCATTTTGGATCAGCCATCTTGGATTTTTATGACCACCACCGGAAAGCCCCTTCCATCTTCTATGAAAATGGTTCGAGCACCCTCCCGCTATCTCCAACGGTTTCGGAACGGTGAGCGTTTCAATTTTGTATGGCCGCCATTTTTTTTGTATGGAAGCCATCTTTTTTTCACCGGCTCGTCAAACGGCCCAAGGTCCTCGACATTTTTAGTTCAGGCGGTATAGGTTTGCGACTTGCCGTTTTCGAGATCCGTAGGGCAGTTCCGGTCAGCGTTCCACTTTCAGGTCATTTCAGACTTTTCCTAAACTCACAGGACTCCCTTCTATACGACTCCCATACATCACTTTTACCCCCCACGGCTCCATCTGGGAGATCAATTGGGTCAAAATCCGAAATGAACACTTGTATGGCGGCCATCTTTTTTTGTATGGAAGCCATCTTTTTTTCACCGGCTCGTCAATCGTCCCAAGGTACTCGAGATTTTTAGTTCCGGCAGTATGGGTGTGCGACTTCTCATTTTCGAGATCCGTAGGGCAGTTCCGGTCAGCGTTCCACTTTCAGGTCATTTCGGACTTTCCTGAACTCATAGGACCCCCTTCTATACGACTCCCAAACATGACGTTTACCCCCGACGGCTCCTTCTGGGAGAACAATTGAGTGAAAAACCAAAATGAACACTTTTGTATGGCCGCCATCTTTTTTTGTATGGAAGCCATCTTTTCTTCACCGGCTCGTCGATCGACCCAGGGTCCTCGACATTTTTAGTTCCGGCAGTATGGGTGTGCGACTTGTAACTTTCGAGTTCCGTAGGGCAGTTCCGGTCAGCGTTCCACTTTCAGGTCATTTCGGACTTTTCCTAAACTCACAGGACCCCCCTCTATACGACTCCCATACAATACTTTTACCCCCCACGTATCCTTCTGGGAGACCAATTGCTCCAAAAGATGCGTTTGTATGGCGGCCATATTGAAAAATGGCGGAAAATAAAAGTCGACCACGGATTATGAATCGGTGTCCCCGAAAACCCCCGGACGCCAATTTTCAGCCAGCTCGGAGCAACTTATTTTTCGGCCGCCATTTTAGATCCGCCATCTTGGATTTTTTTGACCACCACCGGAAAGCCCCCTCCATCCTCTATAAAAATGGTTCGAGCACCCCCCCGCTATCTCCAACGGTTTCGGAACGGTGAGCGTTTCAATTTTGTATGGCCGCCATTTTTTTTGTATGGATGCCATCTTTTTTTCACCGGCTCGTCAAACGGCTCAAGGTCCTCGACATTTTTAGTTCAGGTGGTATAGGTTTGCGACTTGCCGTTTTCGAGATCCGTAGGGCAGTTCTGGTCAGCGTTCCACTTTCAGGTCATTTCGGACTTTTCCTAAACTCACAGGACCCCCCTCTATACGACTCCCATACATCACTTTTACTCCCCACGGCTCCTTCTGGGAGATCAATTGGGTCGAAATCCGAAATGAACACTTGTATGGCGGCCATCTTGAAAAATGGCGGAAAGAAAAATTTGATCCCGGATTATGAATCGGTGCCCCCGAAAACCCCCGGACGCCAATTTTCAGCCGGCTAGGACCATTTTTTTTTTTGGCCGCCATTTTGAATCCGCCATCTTGGATTTTTATGACCCCCACCGGAAAGCCCCCGTCGTCCTCTATGACATTTGGTCGAGCACCCCCCCGCTATCTCCAACGGTTTCGGAACGGTGAGCGTTTCAATTTTGTATGGCCGCCATCTTTTTTTGTATGGAAGCCATCTTTTTTTCACCGGCTCGTCAAACGGCCCAGGGTCCTTTACATTTTTAGTTCCGGCGATATAGGTTTGCGACTTGTAATTTTCGAGATCCGTAGAGCAGTTCCAGTCAGCGTTCCACTTTCAGGTCATTTCTCACTGGACCTCTATACGACTGTCATACATGACTTTTACCCCTCTGCGGTTCCTTCTCGGAGAACAATTGCTCCAAAAGAAGCGTTTGTATGGCGGCCATATTGAAAAATGACGGGAAAAAAATGTTGGTTCCGGATTATGAATACGTGCCGCCGAAAACCTCAGGACGTCAATTTTCAGCCAGATTAGACCATAATTTTTTAAACCGCTATTTCGAAGCCGCCATCTTGGATTTTTACTACTTACTACTATCTCTAACGTTTTCGGAACGGTGAGGGTTTCGAAAAAGTAGAGGTCGCGCAGTGCGCGGGCCGCAAGCGGCCCGCGGGTGGTGGTTTTCATGGAGCTCTTAAATTAACTTAAAAAAAATAAAACACGCTTTTGAAAGTGCCTGCAAAGGCACAAAGGCTGCAAAGGCTCAGTTGTAATAAAAAACTTTGACTTCGACTTCGGCTTCGGCTCCGGCTTCAGCCTCGGTTTCGGCTTCGGCTTCAACTTTGACTTTGACTTTGACTTTGACTTTGACTTTGACTTTGACTTTGACTTTGACTTTGACTTTGACTTTGACTTTGACTTTGACTTTGACTTTGACTTTGACTTTGACTTTGACTTTGACTTTGACTTTGACTTTGACTTTGACTTTGACTTTGACTTTGACTTTGACTTTGACTTTGACTTTGACTTTGACTTTGACTTTGACTTTGACTTTGACTTTGACTTTGACTTTGACTTTGACTTTGACTTTGACTTTGACTTTGACTTTGACTTTGACTTTGACTTTGACTTTGACTTTGACTTTGACTTTGACTTTGACTTTGACTTTGACTTTGACTTTGACTTTGACTTTGACTTTGACTTTGACTTTGACTTTGACTTTGACTTTGACTTTGACTTTGACTTTGACTTTGACTTTGACTTTGACTTTGACTTTGACTTTGACTTTGACTTTGACTTTGACTTTGACTTTGACTTTGACTTTGACTTTGACTTTGACTTTGACTTTGACTTTGACTTTGACTTTGACTTTGACTTTGACTTTGACTTTGACTTTGACTTTGACTTTGACTTTGACTTTGACTTTGACTTTGACTTTGACTTTGACTTTGACTTTGACTTTGACTTTGACTTTGACTTTGACTTTGACTTTGACTTTGACTTTGACTTCGACTTTGACTTTGACTTCCTCAAAAACCCAAAGACGCCAATTTTCAGCCCGATCGGAATATATTGTTTTGGCCGCCATTTTGAATCGGCCATCTTGGATTTTTATGAACACAACCGGAAAGCCCCTTTCATCCTCTATGACATTGGTTCGAGCAACCCCTCGCCATCTCTAACATTTTCGGAGTGGAGGGCATTTCTATTTTGTATGGCGGCCATGTTTTTTGTATGGAAGCCATCTTTTTTTTACCAACTCGTCAATCGACCCAAGGTCCTTGATATTTTTAGTTCCAGCAGTATAGGTCTGCGACTTGTTATTTTCGAGATCCGTAGGGCAGTTCCGGTCAGCGTTCCACTTTCAGGTCATTTCGGACTTTTATTAAACTCACAGGACCCCCCTCTATACGACTCCCATACGTCACTTTTACCCCCGACGGCTCCTTCTGGGAGAACAATTGCTCCTAAAGAAATACTTGTATGGCGGCCATCTTTTAAAATGGCGGAAAGAAAAATTTGATCCCGGATTATGAATCGGTGCCCCCGAAAACCCCCGGACGCCAATTTTCAGCCGGCTCGGACCATATTTTTTTTGGCCGCCATTTTGAATCCGCCATCTTGGATTTTTATGACCCCCACCGGAAAGCCCCCGTCGTCCTCTATGACATTTGGTCGAGCACCCCCCCGCTATCTCCAACGGTTTCGGAACGGTGAGCGTTTCCATTTTGTATGGCCGCCATCTTTTTTTGTATGGAAGCCATCTTTTTTTCACCGGCTCGTCAATCGACCCAGTGTCCTCGACATTTTTAGTTCCGGCACTATGGGTGTGCGACTTGCCATTTTCGAGATCCGTAGGGCAGTTCCGGTCAGCGTTCCACTTTCAGGTCATTTCGGATTTTTCCCGGACTCACTGGACCCCCCTCTATACGACTCCCATACATGACTTTAACCCCCCACGGCTCCATCTGGGAGATCAATTCTGTCAATGAGTCAGTCAGTGGTAATCGAGCTTTATATATTAGACTAGAGGTCGCGCGGTGCGCGGGCCGCGAGCGGCCCGCGAGGGCTTTTTAGGTGGGGTTTGTAACATGACGCAAAATAAATATGATATTTGATTTTGTATGGCAGCCATGTTTTTTTGTATGAAACCCATCTTTTTTTACCAGCTTGTCAATCGACCCAAGGTCCTACACATTTTTAGTTCGGGCAGTATGGGTGTGCGACTTCTCATTTTCGAGATCCGTGGGGCAGTTCCGGTCAGCGTTCCACTTTTAGGTTATTTCGGACTTTTCCTGAACTCATAGAACCCCCTTCTATACGACTCCCATACATGACTTTTACCCCTGACGGCTCCTTCTGGGAGAACAATTGAGTGAAAATCCAAAAATGAACACTTGTATGGCGGCCATGTTTTTTTGTATAGTAGCCATGATTTTTCACCAGTTCGTCGATCGACCCAAGGTCCTTGACATTTTTAGTTCTGGCAGTATAGGTCTGCGGCTTTCCGTTTTCGAGATCCGTAGGGCTGTTCCAGTCAGGGTTCGACTTTCAGGTCATTTCTCACTGGGCCTCTCTCTGTACGACTCCCACACATGACTTTTACCCCCCATGACTCCTTCTGGGAGAACAATTGCTCCAAAAGATGCGTTTGTATGGCGGCCATATTGAAAAATGGCGGAAAAAAAAGTTGGTCCCGGATTATGAATCGGTGCCCCCGAAAACCTCAGGACGCCAATTTTCAGCCAGATCGGACCATATTTTTTGTTAGCCGCCATTTTGAATCCACCATCTTGGATTTTTATCACGACCACCGAAAAAACCCTCTCGTCCTCGATGATATTTGGTCGAGCACCCCCACTCTATCTCTAACGGTTTCGAAACGGTTAGGGTTTAAAAAGCTTAGAGGTTGCGCGGAGCGCGGGCCGCGGGCGGCCCGCGGAGGTTGTGGTGGTACTCTTAAATTAACTTAAAAAAAGTGCTTTGACTTTGACTTTGACTTTGACATCGATTTTTACTTTGAATTCGACTTTCACTTTGACTTTATTTTTCGTTTTCTTCCCAGCAGACCCTTTCATTTGATACCCATTTCAGGTTGGTAGATAAGAAAATTTTGTCTACCATCTTGGGGCGTCCGCCATATTGAATTAAGTGTGACGTTATTTTAGTTTCGTACTCTTCTCAGAAAACCCTTTCATTTGATACCCATATCATGGTAGTGCATAATACATAAGTAGTCCTAGTAGTAGTAGTAGTAGTAGTAGTAGTAGTAGTAGTAGTAGTAGTATTGGATTTAGAATGACGTCAGTTATCTAACTATGCATTGTCATCCTAACTAAACGTGTGTGCAAAATCTCACCTCAATCGGAAACCGCGAAGTGGGTCAAATTTAACTTCCAAGATTTTCTTACATAGTTACAGGTGAAGCTAATAAAAGCGTGTTAAGAGGCGTTTGTATGGCAGCCATGTTTTTTTGTATGAAAGCCATCTTTTTTTTACCAGCTCGTCAATCGACCCAAGGTCCTACACATTTTTAGTTCGGGCAGTACGGGTGTGCGACTTCTTATTTTGGAGATCCGTGGGGCAGTTCCGGTCAGCGTTCCACTTTCAGGTCATTTCGGACTTTTCCTGAACTCATAGGAGGGTCCTTCTATACGACTCCTCTACATGAGTTTTACCCCCGAAGGCTCCTTCTGGGAGAACAATTGAGTGAAAATCCAAAATGAACACTTGTATGGCGGCCATGTTTTTTTTTGTATGGAAGCCATCTTTTTTTTACCAGCTCATCAATCGACCCAGAGTCCTCAACATTTTTAGTTCGGGCACTATGGGTCTGCGACTTGTAGTTTTCGAGATCCGTAGGGCTGTTCCAGTCAGGGTTCCACTTTCAGGTCATTTCGGATTTTTCTAAACTCAATGGATCCCCTTCTATACAACTCCCATACGTTACTATTACCCCCCGCGGCTCCTTTGGGAGAAAGAACACTTGCTCCAAAAGAAGCGTTTGTATGGCGGCCATGTTTTTTTGTATGGAAGCCATCTTTTTTTCACCGGCTCGTCAAACGGTCCAGGGTCCTTGACATTTTTAGTTCCAGCACTGTAGGTCTGCGACTTTTCATTTTCGAGATCCGTAGGACAGTTCCGGTCAGCATTCCACTTTCAGGTCATTTCGGACTTTTCCTAAACTCACAAGACCCCCTTCTATACGACTCCGATAAATCACTTTTACCCCCGAAGGCTCCTTCTGGGAGAACAATTGAGTGAAAATCCAAAATGAACACTTGTATGGCGGCCATGTTTTTTTGTATGGAAACCATCTTTTTTCACCGGCTCGTCGATCGGCCCAGGGTCTTTGACATTTTTAGTTCCGGCAGTATGGGTGTGCGACTTGTAACTTTCGAGTTCTGTAGGGCAGTTCCGGTCAGCGTTCCACTTTCAGGTCATTTCGGACTTTTCCTAAACTCACAGGACCCCCCTCTATACGACTCCCATACAATACTATTACCCCCCACGGATCCTTCTGGGAGACCAATTGCTCCAAAAGATGCGTTTGTATGGCGGCCATATCGAAAAATGGCGGAAAATAAAAGTCGACCACGGATTATGAATCGGTGTCCCCGAAAAACCCCGGACGCCAATTTTCAGCCGGCTCGGAGCAACTTTTTTTTCGGCCGCCATTTTGGATCCGCCATCTTGGATTTTTATGACCACCACCGGAAAGCCCCCTCCATCCTCTATGAAAATGGTTCGAGCACCCCCCCGCTATCTCCAACGGTTTCGGAACGGTGAGCGTTTCAATTTTGTATGGCCGCCATTTTTTTTGTATGGAAGCCATCTTTTTTTCACCGGCTCGTCCATCGACACAGGGTCCTCTACATTTTTAGTTGCAGCGCTGTAGGTCTGCGACTTGTAATTTTCGAGATCCGTAGGGCAGTTCCGGTCAGCCCTCCACTTTCAGGTCATTTCAGACTTTTCCTAAACTCACAAGACCCCCCTCTATACGATCCTCATACATCACTTTTACCCCCCATTGCTCCTTCTGGGAGAACAATTGGGTGAAAATCCAAAATGAACACTTGTATGGCGGCCATCTTGAAAAATGGCGGAAAAAAAAAATCGATCCCGGATTATGAATCAGTGCCCCCGAAAACCCCCGGACGCCAATTTTCAGCCGGCTCGGACCATATTTTTTTTTGGCCGCCATTTTGAATCCGCCATCTTGGATTTTTATGACCCCCACCGGAAAGCCCCCGTCGTCCTCTATGACATTTGGTCGAGCACCCCCCCGCTATCTCCAACGGTTTCGGAACGGTGAGCGTTTCCATTTTGTATGGCTGCCATCTTTTTTTGTATGGAAGCCATCTTTTTTTCACCGGCTCGTCAATCGACCCAGGGTCCTCGACATTTTTAGTTCCAGCAGTATGGGTGTGCGACTTGTAATTTTCGAGATCCGTAGGGCAGTTCCGGTCAGCGTTCCACTTTCAGGTCATTTCGGATTTTTCCCGGACTCACTGGACCTCAAGGTTTATGACTTTATGTATGACTTGTACCCTCCACGGCTCCTTCTGGGAGAACAATTATGTCAATGAGTGAGTGAGTCAGTGGTAATCGAGCTTTATATATTAGAGAAGAGACTAGAGGTCGCGCGCTGCGCGGGCCGCGAGCGGCCCGCGTGGTGGTTTTGGGTGGAGGTTGTACCTTGCAACCCCCCCTCTATCTCTAACGGTTTCGGAACGGTGAGCGTTTGAATTTTGTATGGCGGCCATGTTTTTTTGTATAGTAGCCATGATTTTTCACCAGCTCGTCAATCGACCTAAGGTCCTAGACATTTTTAGTTCTGGCAGTATGGGCTTGCGACTTCTCGTTTTCGAGATCCGTAGGGCTTTTCCAGTCAGGGTTCGACTTTCAGGTCATTTCTCACTGGGCCTCCCTCTGTACGACTCCCACACATGACTTTTACCCCCCATGACTCCTTCTGGGAGAACAATTGCTCCAAAAGATGCGTTTGTATGGCGGCCATATTGAAAATTGGTGGAAAAAAAAAAGTCGGTCCCGGATTATAAATCGGTTCCCCCGAAAACCTCAGGACGCCAATTTTCAGCCAGATCGGACCATATTTTTTGTTGGCCGCCATTTTGAATCCGCCATCTTGGATTTTTATCACGACCACCGAAAAGCCCCTCTCGTCCTCTATGATATTTGGTCGAGCACCCCCACTCTATCTCTAACGGTTTCGAAACGGTGAGGGTTTAATATGCTTAGAGGTCGTGCGGTGCGCGGGCCGCGAGCGGCCCGCGAGGGCTTTTCGGGTGGAGCTTGTAACATTACTCAAAATAAATATGATATTTGATTTTGTATGGCAGCCATGTTTTTTTGTATGGAAGCCATCTTTTTTTCACCGGCTCGTCAAACGGCCCAGGGTCCTTGACATTTTTAGTTCCGGCGATATAGGTTTGCGACTTGTAATTTTCGAGATCCGTAGGGCAGTTCCAGTCAGCGTTCCACTTTCAGGTCATTTCTCACTGGACCTCTATACGACTGTCATACATGACTTTTACCCCTCTGCGGTTCCTTCTCGGAGAACAATTGCTCCAAAAGAAGCGTTTGTATGGCGGCCATATTGAAAAATGACGGAAAAAAAATGTTGGTTCCGGATTATGAATACGTGCCGCCGAAAACCTCAGGACGTCAATTTTCAGCCAGATTAGACCATAATTTTTTAAACCGCTATTTCGAAGCCGCCATCTTGGATTTTTACTACTTACTACTATCACTAACGTTTTCGGAACGGTGAGGGTTTCGAAAAAGTAGAGGTCGCGCAGTGCGCGGGCCGCAAGCGGCCCGCGGGTGGTGGTTTTCGTGGGGCTCTTAAATTAACTTAAAAAAATAAAACACGCTTTTGAAAGTGCCTGCAAAGGCTCAGTTGTAATAAAAAACTTTGACTTCGACTTCGGCTTCGGCTCCGGCTTCAGCCTCGGTTTCGGTTTCGGCCTCGGCTTCAACTTTGACTTTGACTTTGACTTCGACTTCGACTTTGACTTTGAATTTGACTTTGAATTCGACTTTCACTTTGAATTTATTTTTCGTTTTCTTCCCAGCAGACCCTTTCATTTGATACCCATATCAGGTTGGTAGATAAGAAAATTTTGTCTACCATCTTGGGGCGTCCGCCATATTGAATTAAGTGTGACGTTATTTTAGTTTCGTACTCTTCTCAGCAAACCCTTTCATTTGATACCCATATCATGGTAGTGCATAATACATAAGTAGTCCGCCATATTGGATTTAGAATGACGTCAGTTATCTAACTATGCATTGTCATCCTAACTAAACGTGTGTGCAAAATCTCACCTCAATCGGAAACCGCGAAGTGGGTCAAGTTTAACTTCCAAGATTTTCTTACATAGTTACAGGTGAAGCTAATAAAAGCGTGTTAAGAGGCGTTTGTATGGCAGCCATGTTTTTTTGTATGAAAGCCATCTTTTTTTTACCAGCTCGTCAATCGACCTAAGGTCCTACACATTTTTAGTTCGGGCAGTACGGGTGTGCGAGTTCTCATTTTGGAGATCCGTGGGGCAGTTCCGGTCAGTTTTCCACTTTCAGGTCATTTCGGACATTTTCTGAACTCATAGGACCCCCTTCTATACGACTCCTATTCATCAGTTTTACCCCCGAAGGCTCCTTCTGGGAGAACAATTGAGTGAAAATCCAAAATGAACACTTGTATGGCGGCCATGTTTTTTTGTATGGAAGCCATCTTTTTTCACCGGCTCGTCGATCGGCCCAGGGTCTTTGACATTTTTAGTTCTTTCTTTCTTTCTTTCTTTGGCATAGTGGGTGTGCGACTTATAGTTTTTGAGATCCGTAGGGCAGTTCCAGTAAGCGTTCCACTTTCAGGTCATTCTGGACTTTTTCTAAACTCTTAGGACCTCCTTCTATATGACTCCCATATATGACTTTTACCTCCCACGGTTCCTTCTCGGAGAGCAATTGTGTGAAAATCCAAAATCAACACTTGTATGGCGGCCATGTTTTTTTGTATGAAAGCCATCTTTTTTTCACCGGCTCGTCAAACGGCCTAAGGTCCTCGACATTTTTAGATCCAGCACTGTAGGTCTGTGACTTGTCGTTTTCGAGATCCGTAGGGCAGTTCCGGGCAGCCCCCACTTTCAGGTCATTTCGGACTTTTCCTAAACTCACAGGACCCCCCTCTATACGACTCCCATACATCACTTTTACACCCCACGACTCCTTCTGGGAGAACAATTGGGTGAAAATCCAAAATGAACACTTGTATGGCGGCCATATTGAAAAATGGCCGAAAAAAAAGTCGTTCCCGGATTATGAATCGGTGCCTCTGAAAACCCCCGGACGCCAATTTTCAGCCCGATCGAAACAACTTGTTTTTGGCTGCCATTTTGAATCCGCCATCTTGGATTTTTATGACCACCACCGGAAAGCTCCCTCCATACTCTATGAAATTGGTTCGACCACCTCCCCGCTATCTCTAACGGTTTCGGAACGGTGAGCGTTTCTATTTTGTATGGCGGCCATGTTTTTTTGTATGGAAGCCATCTTTTTTTCACCGGCTCGTCCATCGGCCCAAGGTCCTTGACATTTTTAGTTCAGGCGGTATAGGTTTGCGACTTCTCATTTTCGAGATCCGTAGGGCAGTTCTGGTCAGCAATCCACTTTCAGGTCATTTCGGACGTTTCCTGAACTCACAGGACCCCCTTCTATACGACTCCCATACATGAGTTTTAACCCCGAAGGCTCCTTCTGGGAGAACAATTGAGTGAAAATCCAAAATGAACACTTGTATGGCCGCCATCTTTTTTTGTATGGAAACCATCTTTTTTTCATCGGCTCGTCAAATGGCCCAAGGTCCTCGACATTTTTAGTTCCAGCACTGTATGTCTGCGACTTGTAATTTTCGAGATCCGTAAGGCATTTCCGGTCAGTGTTCCACTTTCAGGTCATTTCGGACTTTTCCTAAACTCACAGGACCCCCCTCTATACGACTCCCATACATCACTTTTACTCCCGGCGGCTGCTTCTGGGAGAACAATTGGGTGAAAAGCCAAAATGAACACTTGTATGGCGGCCATCTTGAAAAATGGCAGAAAGAAAAATTTGATCCCGGATTATGAATCGGTGCCCCCGAAAACCCCCGGATGCTAATCAGCATCAGCCGGCTCGGACCATTTTTTTTTTTGGCCGCCATTTTGAAACCGCCATCTTGGATTTTTATGACCTCCACCGAAAAGCCCCCGTCGTCCTCTATGACATTTGGTCGAACACCCCCCCGCTATCTCCAACGGTTTCGGAACGGTGAGCGTTTCAATTTTGTATGGCCGCCATCTTTTTTTGTATGGACGCCATCTTTTTTTCACCGGCTCGTCAAACGGCCCAGGGTCCTTGAAAAAGTAGAGGTTGCGCAGTGCGCGGGCCACAAGCAGCCTGCGGGTGGCGGTTTTGGTGGAGCTCGTAAATTAACAAAAAGAAAATATATACACGCTTTTGAAAGTGCCTGCAAAGGCTGTTGTAATAAAAAAAATTGACTTTGACTTTGACTTTGACTTTGACTTTGACTTTGACTTTGACTTTGACTTTGACTTTGACTTTGACTTTGACTTTGACTTTGACTTTGACTTTGACTTTGACTTTGACTTTGACTTTGACTTTGACTTTGACTTTGACTTTGACTTTGACTTTGACTTTGACTTTGACTTTGACTTTGACTTTGACTTTGACTTTGACTTTGACTTTGACTTTGACTTTGACTTTGACTTTGACTTTGACTTTGACTTTGACTTTGACTTTGACTTTGACTTTGACTTTGACTTTGACTTTGACTTTGACTTTGACTTTGACTTTGACTTTGACTTTGACTTTGACTTTGACTTTGACTTCGACTTTGACTTTGACTTCCTCAAAAACCCAAAGACGCCAATTTTCAGCCCGATCGGAATATATTGTTTTGGCCGCCATTTTGAATCGGCCATCTTGGATTTTTATGAACACAACCGGAAAGCCCCTTTCATCCTCTATGACATTGGTTCGAGCAACCCCTCGCCATCTCTAACATTTTCGGAGTGGAGGGCATTTCTATTTTGTATGGCGGCCATGTTTTTTGTATGGAAGCCATCTTTTTTTTACCAACTCGTCAATCGACCCAAGGTCCTTGATATTTTTAGTTCCAGCAGTATAGGTCTGCGACTTGTTATTTTCGAGATCCGTAGGGCAGTTCCGGTCAGCGTTCCACTTTCAGGTCATTTCGGACTTTTATTAAACTCACAGGACCCCCCTCTATACGACTCCCATACGTCACTTTTACCCCCGACGGCTCCTTCTGGGAGAACAATTGCTCCTAAAGAAATACTTGTATGGCGGCCATCTTTTAAAATGGCGGAAAGAAAAATTTGATCCCGGATTATGAATCGGTGCCCCCGAAAACCCCCGGACGCCAATTTTCAGCCGGCTCGGACCATATTTTTTTTGGCCGCCATTTTGAATCCGCCATCTTGGATTTTTATGACCCCCACCGGAAAGCCCCCGTCGTCCTCTATGACATTTGGTCGAGCACCCCCCCGCTATCTCCAACGGTTTCGGAACGGTGAGCGTTTCCATTTTGTATGGCCGCCATCTTTTTTTGTATGGAAGCCATCTTTTTTTCACCGGCTCGTCAATCGACCCAGTGTCCTCGACATTTTTAGTTCCGGCACTATGGGTGTGCGACTTGCCATTTTCGAGATCCGTAGGGCAGTTCCGGTCAGCGTTCCACTTTCAGGTCATTTCGGATTTTTCCCGGACTCACTGGACCCCCCTCTATACGACTCCCATACATGACTTTAACCCCCCACGGCTCCATCTGGGAGATCAATTCTGTCAATGAGTCAGTCAGTGGTAATCGAGCTTTATATATTAGAGATATTAAATTGAGTTTCTCTTATTTCTAGGTACATTGCTTGAAACGTTAAACCCAATAAAGAAACCTATAAATAAAGTCGCTTTTTGGAACCTTGACACAACTTGACTGGGCTTTAGCATGTGCGGAACACGGCTCAGTGTTACACTGAATATTGACGAAGGTACACCATTACCTACCATGGATTTTGATGAAGATACACTGCTTCTCGCTTTATTGATAAAGAGACGGTATCAATCGTCCCGAAGGCGGTATTGGTTACATCCATTTACCAGCTCAAATACCACGCTCAAATGGAGCGAGTCGCTAAAACACGATGCAAAATCGATGCAATCGTATAACTACGAAAGTTTGATACTGCGATCGAACGCAGCGAGTCGTCAAAACGTGATGCAGCATCGATGCAATCGCAAAATCGCTATTCGATGATGCTAAAATTATCGAGTGCGCTACATCCTTACTATTTGATGCAATGCTATCATGTTTTCAACTGTTTTGTTGACAGGCACTGAGAAGATCTGCAGACAAAAGCGTTTTAACGAAACACACCAATTCCATATCAGATCAGTCTCTTATAATACACAAAAACAAAATAGTTATTTGTTATACAAGAGTGCAAAGTTGCTTTTTAACCGCGTGTTCAATTTTGATGACCGAGCAAGCGAAGGATTCTAAAATTGAATCACGAGCGCAGCGAGTGATTCAAAATTAGAATCCTGAGCGTTAGCGAGGGAATCAAAAGAGCACGAGGTGAAAAATCTTTGCACTCGAGTGCAACACGTAACTTTTCATTCCACCTCAGCGAGGAAATGACTAAATGCAAAAAAAAAACGTTTAATTCACAAACTTAGTGCACACGATGTTCTAAATTCAATTTACTTTATCCTCTAGAGAATAAAAACGGCTTTTCCACTCAGATATTGAAGATTAAAAATACTCTTTCCGAGATGGTGGGATGAAAATTTACTTTATCCTCTAGAGAATAAAAACGGCTTTTCCACTCAGATATTGAAGATTAAAAATACTCTTTCCGAGATGGTGGGATGAAAAAGCTTTTAATTTAATTATTCCTTTGTTGTAATACGCTCGTATCGCTCCGAATTCTGGGTAGTACATTGTTCAGACCAGCATCTTATCTTAATTAGTCCCGTCTTTATAAATCAACTGCCAACGTTTGCTGTAGGGCAATAGGAATGTTTTTGTTATTTATCTATATGTAGGTATGTCTTGAATTAAAAGAAAGTTGTTAATGAATGAATGAGTCTGATTTATGTTGAAATTATTTTGATGGTTAAAACAACTAAGTTTGCAAGAAAATCTGTAAGATAAACGGTTTATTATTATATTTATACAGAAGTAGGTACACGTGTATGAATAAAGAGACCCTAAAGTGGGTCGGGCAAGTCAGGCAAATTTTCCCGAAAATTTGTCTTAATATAAGGAAAGTTAGTTATTTGTTTATGCTATTAAAGTCATGGGGCAAGTTCAGAATCCCATTAATTCCATGAAGCTATTCTAAAAAAGAACAGCCTTTGGTACCTTTGAACCACAAGCAATTCTTGACTATGCAAAACGAAAATGAACTCATCTACGTAGATAGAGTACAGTTTCGCGTGCAAATTGTAAAACTTCCAAAGTACTTATACTGCTAACTGCACGTTTCTTAAAGGTTGAATAGATAGGTAGAAGGTAGAATAGATCTTTATTTCATGTAAACCAGATACAGGCACTTATGAAATGTCGAGACTCTAGGTGCACGGTTCCAAATAGTAGACCCTATGGAGAAGAACCGGCAAGAAACTCCATGGTAACTCTTTTCAAAAAATAGATTATAATCTTTATCAGTACAATGTTGCGGTAAGAGCTGCGAGAATAATGTAATTTAATGTGAATAAAAATAAGACTAGGATAATAATGATTTGCCTGTGAATAAGATTGCCATGGCAGTTACAAGCTGACCAGTTCCGACAGACGGCACCCGTTCACGAGTATGACGCATGCGTCAGCGTCGCCAAGCTCGACCACAATGAAGGGAACTCAACGGCCCGACACACAACGCCACCATCAGCGAGACATTTTAGTGAGCATGACAGGTTGAGTAGGTATACTCAACCTTTAAGAAACATACACATTTTATAAAGGTCAGGGATGCATAAGTAAGGGGTAACGACGGCGAAGAAATCCGCGCATTTAATATTTAACTCTAAACGTTTGTAATGGCGACATAAAGTTCCGCATTTGTCACGACTGTCGCGGCAAGCTGGTCAACGATATAATATATTTAAAGGCAAACTTATCTGAAATTGAATTAAAAAAAAAAGACTTTTCTAGTAGCGTACTTACTGCTTTAGAGGAAGACCACCTAGTACCTACCTTCGAGTCTGATGGTTCCAGGCTAGAAAGAAGTGATAATGATGAAGCTACTGACTCGTGCTAGTCTGCATATAATTATTTTTATGCCACTAATGTGGCCATCAAGTTTACGGCCCGCCTGATGGTAAGCGGTTACCGTAACCTAAGGACGCTTGCAACACCAGGGATCTCACTCCCGTGTTGCCAAACCTACTATTAGAGTTGTGTTGGCAGTAGGTCCCCCCACTGCCAACATAACATAATATTTATATATTGTATACTTTCATATGAATTCAGTAAAAAGCTGTTATTTTGACATTACAAACAGACACTTAAATTTTATTTATTTGTATAGATATTCTTAAAATAAACCGCTTAAATATGAACCCTGTACGTACACCTACGCATCAAGTAGAATTGGATCTTATACTATCTCGTACAATATCTATTGCGACACAATTCCTTCCAACGATATCCCAGAGCACATTATCTCGATGCGCATGGGCACACACGGCTAAATTAACATCAACACTCAGAAATAATTGTGCCAATTACAGTAGAGCGTGAAGTGTCTGTCGGAGGTACTTATCAATCTTAGGACGAGCTACTGTCCACTGTTTACTATGTTGTGTGGCGAGCATTGATAGATACTCGTATGCTCTTATCTTTAAGTTGTAGTATGCTATTGCTGTTACATAAAAGGATAATAACAAACTAAATCATATTTTTCTCAGTTCTTATTATTTATTGTACACAAAATATAGACTAAACAAAAAATACAGTTTACAGATATATAGATAGTGCACAGAGGCGAGCATAACTCAGAATGAGTTTTCTTCCAGCAAACCTTTGGGTGAAAGAGAAATGAAGATATAGAATGAGAAAGTCAAGCGTACAATACAGTTACATTACAATTTAGGTATCATAAATATAGTTGTTACATAAATAGTATATATTATTAGTGTATAGTAGTTCAGTTTAGGTAGAATAGAATAGAAATATATTTCTTTAAGACAAAACTTTGTAAGTACTCCTTTTCAAGCATATTGCGCGCACGGAGGAGTGTGAGATTTGGCATAGTTAAAGTTTATAATGGAGAAATAGTGCAGAAAGATAAAATTTATATATATAACTAGCAGTGCCCACGACTTCGTCCGCGTGGAGTTCGGATGCACCCTTAATGCCCCAAAATGTTGCGCCACCCTGTATACAGAGCATTAATAACGATACCATTCAACTAAAGAATGACTGGATCGAGTGAGAATACCATTCAACTAATTAACACAGAAACTGTGAAAATGAAAAGAATAATGATTTTGCTTAGCCCCCTAGAGGAATAGCGTGATGATTTATATTACACATTGTGACCGAACCTATGAAGTATACAAATATAATATTTCATAAAGATTCGTCAAGTAATAATGAAGTGGTAGCACCTTTTAGTAAACAGACATAATGCATTCAGCTCATCCCCATTAGACAATAGCGTGATAATTTATAGCCTATATGTTGACCAGCCCTTAGGCGGATGTTACTGCAAAATTTCAACTAAATCTGTCCAGTAGTTTTCAAGTTTATCCGTAACAAACAAACCGACAAACCGACACACAGACAAACAGACAAACCGACAAACAGACAAACAGACAAAAATTTCAAAACGTATGTTTCGACTTCTGTATCGTTCCTAGTATACGTAGCACTTTTTTTTTTTTTAAACATTCAATGTACAGATTTAGCCTCGTTACAATTTTATTATAAGTATATATAATATGTGTTACGGTCGAATTTCGACCACTGGGTGACCACTGTATGCTTTATTGCGCACCATGAGAAAAATACAAAAGAAAAATGAATGTACAAAGAGCGGTCTTATCGCTTATAGCGATGTTTTCTAGACAACCTTTGAACTTTGAATAACAAAAATATATAACAGGCTCACAGACCACTATTCGGTACTGAGTTTGTTGGGCATTAAGTAATACTCTAATTATTTTTGCGCTACAATATCAATTTAAGATTTGAGAATAGTAAAAATTGTTGCAATGTTGAAATTAATTTTTAGAATTCGCAAATGCAAACAATATGCTAATGCTACAACGGATTGTATTGGACTTAAAAAACCCTAAATTCTCAATCCTGGTAGTCATCCACAATAACTGTAGAAGGAACCGCTTGAAAATAAAAATTGAGATTAATACCTTGAAAATCTATACACATCAAAACCTACTACTAACAACCTGTACCTATTATATTTCTTGCAAATAAATATTTCTTTTCTATTTGAACTACATACGTAATTAGATATTTCTATATTCAACAGGTATATTTATCTATGTACCACAATGTACCATGATACTACAATAAATTGAATGGTTTTGTATTTATAATTTATAGTTCTACATTTAGTCGAGTAATATTAAATTTAAGGAACAGCAGGTTATGTTTTTCACGATTTCAGTGTTGATCCTATACCTAGTGACAGCTGATCATAATGATGGGTACAATAACTCCTTAAAGGGATCAGGAACTAGAAAGGTAGAACCTACTTATATATATAAATAAAACAATATACGTTTCGTCCTAAACAAGAAAAAAAATACAAATATTTGAAAGTTTTAAAGTTCCGTTCCCAGGAACATCTGAAGTAAATAACAAATGGGCGCTATTTAAAGGCGCGTATAAATAGAAAATAGATTTATAGCCACGAAACACAAACGAGAATGACACGAAATAAAGAATAGTAGTAGCAAACGTGAATGAACGATGAATCATAGGTCCGTGAGTTCAATAATTCTAGATTATCACTGTATAAAATCGAACAACAGGCCGAGTGGGCGACCTGGAACTTTTTGGAAAGGAAGATGGCGGGATTGGACCCAAATAATGTAAAAATAACAAAGCACCATTAAATTGCAAGTGTATTCAGATCCTGCCTTATTAGGTCCTTTTCAAGGGGTGATAAATAATCTATATATAACCCCTTGAAAAGTATACGTGAAGAGAAAACTTTGTACCCGTTTTTAAGCATATTGCGCGCACGGAGGAGTGTGAGATTTGGCATAGTTAAAGTTTATATGGAGAAGGAATGCAGAAGGCTGAAATTACGTTCAAATTTCGACCACTGGGCGACCACTAGTTTAATATTACTCGACTAAATGTATGGAACAGCAGATTTTTTTCGCGGTGTCCTGGTATTTCCCATAGTAAAAGTTGTTCCTAATGATGGGTAGCCCTTAAAAGGACCTCTGCTAAAAGGGGGGACCATACATAATAAGTATAACTACAATTAGTTTAAGCAAGTTTATCGAATACGAGAGAAAACAATCGACTTTAACATCTCATCATAGGGGTCATCCATAAAGTACGTCATACAAATTTCGTGATTTTTTTACCCCTCCCCCGTCCTTGTCACAGTTGATCATCACATTTGTGAGACGTCACAATATGTCTCATGTCCGTCACATGTCCCTAGTGTGACGTCACATATTTTTCAATATCTAGAAATTATTAAATTAAAACAGCAGTTCCGAAATTAGTTTTATTTCCATTAAAATTATTTTTAAAGTGTGACGTCACGAAACTTAGGGCCCCTCCCACCCCTTGTCACATAATGTCACACCTCGTCGACCCCCTCCCCCCCTTAACGTGTGACTTACTTTATGGATGGTGCCATAGCGCATCGCTAGTCTGAAACGCTGGCCGGGAACTCACTCTAGATAGAAGATAAAAGGCAAGCGTTCATTCTAGGCTACTGAAATACAAATATGGCAAATAATAATTCCCTCCACGGCCACCACAAACTATTGTAAGCACGAGACCTCTGCATCTCCAGTTGTTCCCAGAGACGATTAATTTGTACTTGGCACTTATGATTGTCCTATATGCTGAGCTTGAGACGTTAGGGTTATGTACTTTGGCTGTATTAATAACAATTACCGTTAATGAAGTTATTTGCAGTGTTTGCGCTCAAGAATATCCCTTCCTCAAACAGTTGAATTTATACTTAAGTAACTGTTTTGTGTCACATTTAGGTAGGTACGGCATAAATTATAGTTTTTTTGTCACCATTTCTTCATAAGTACCCATTGTTCTGAGTAAGTACCTACCTTAGATATACCTGCCTATTAGCACTATATTTAAACTGTGCTATTAGCGAATAGACAGCCTAAACCTAGGCGTGTATTTCTTCCACAGATATATATCCGTGATTTCTTCCATTTGATTTGAAAAGTATAAATAAGTAACCTACCTAGTATTTCTGAAACTTTCGAGGTATTCTCATAAGAATGCATCAAACAAGCGATGCTGGAAAAAAACTCAAAATCAGCTAAAAAATAAATTGGTCCCGTTACTATTCTAATGCTAGGAACGGACCACTTCTCAGAATGAGAAGGGTTAGGCCTTAGTCCACCAGGCTGACCTGGTGCGGGCTTGCGGGTTGGAGAAGTACACAAAAAATTTGAGAACTTTATGGGAAAAAAATAATTGCTATAAAAACCTCATGTCTGCACGCACTTAACACGAAAATATACGCAAAGTCAGAATTCATCAGATTCTTCCAAATACATTCTGCAAATCACCGGCGATTAGGTTCGCACGCGCGCCAAAATCTTTATCAACCCGTAGGTAAATAATAAATATGCCATTTATTATTCTTAGAGTTATTAACGAATAGCTATAATTAAAGACGAGTACTTTACGAGCTCTATGAAGGCCGTGGCTGCATACCGATATAAAAATAAATAGTGTTAAAATATTCTCTATGACGTGGTTTGACGCGCACGTGTCCTATTAAAAAGTTATGTTTCCCGCAAATTTTCATAATTCGAATGTGTCGGCTTCTTTTTACGAAAAAAATAATTGTTCATATCGTTCTAGATACCTCCTCAAAGTTCATATCATGTTCAATGTTCGTCTTCGTAACACTCTGTAGCGTTTTGTTATATTGTATGAATGACCAAAGAAGAGAACAACCATCTTTCAAATCACGTACCTAGCAGCTTATGGCCAATCCAGTGATTGTTCTGACATTGACATTTCTATTTCTTAGCCAACAAATATTGTCGGTTTTGTTTTCGAGGTGGTAGATGGTGCATTCGTAGACGGTGCATTCGTAGACGGTGCATTCGTAGATGGTGCATTCGTAGACGGTGCATTCGTAGACGGTGAATTCGTAGATGGTGTTTTCGTAGTTGGTGCATTCGTAGACGGTCCATTCGTAGACGGTGCATTAGTAGACGGTGCATTCGTAGATGGTGCATTCGTAGACGGTGCATTCGTAGATGGTGCATTCGTTCTATTGCGAGTTAACTTCACAACCGCTAAAATAAAAAGATTAAGATTTACCTATACTTAAATCTGGTATAGGTTGTTATAGGTATAGGTATAAGCTGTTATCGATTTTTTTCTTTATATTCCTTTCCAATGTTTGAGTCACTTTCCATCTCTTTACTGTTGGTCAGTCCCACGGAGGAGACATGACTTTAAAGCGGTTTCATTTCGGCATAAACACTTTAAGTTGCAATCTACAATCACAACAGAATAGGGACGCCAGCAAAATTCTACAAACTTAAGGCCTTTACACACAGCAGCTAATGTATTGTATATACATTATAGCTGCCGTGTTTGACGACCTTTATACTAACACTAGAGGTCGCGCGGGTGCGCGGGCCGCATGCGGCCCGCGGGGCTTTTTAGGTGGTGCTTGTGACATAACTTAAAAAAAATATGATTTTTGATTTTGTATGGCAGCCATGTTTTTTTGTATGGCAACCATCTTTTTTTTACCGGCTCGTCAAACGGCCCAGGGTCCTTGACATTTTTAGTTCCGGCGGTATAGCTTTGCGACTTGTAATTTTCGAGATCCGTAGGGCAGTTCCGGTCAGCGTTCCACTTTCAGGTCATTTCGGACTTTTTCGAAACTCACAGGACCCCCCTCTATACGACTCCCATACATCACTTTTAACCCCGGCGGCTGCTACTGGGAGAACAATTGGGTCAAAATCCAAAATGAACACTTGTATGGCGGCCATCTTGAAAAATGGCGGAAAGAAAAATTTGATCCCGGATTATGAATCAGTGCCCCCGAAAACCCCCGGATGACAACTTTCAGCCGGCTCGGACCATTTTTTTTTTGGCCGCCATTTTGTATCCGCCATCTTGGATTTTTATGACCCTCACCGGAAAGCCCCCGTCGTCCTCTATGACATTTGGTCGAACACCCCCCCACTATCTCCAACGGTTTCGGAACGGTGAGCGTTTCAATTTTGTACGGCCGCCATCTTTTCAACGGCTCGTCATTAGGCCCAGGGTTCTTGACATTTTTAGTTCAAGCACTATAGGTCTGCGACTTGTAATTTTCGAGATCCGTAGGGCAGTTCCGGTCAGGGTTCCACTTTCAGGTCATTTCGGATTTTTCCCGGACTCACTGGACCTCGAGGTGTATGACTCTTATACATGACTTTAACCCCCCACGGCTCCATCTGGGAGAACAATTATGTCAATGAGTCAGTCAGTCAGTGAGTCAGTGGTAATCGAGCTTTATATATATAGTCAATAAGGTTTCATTCAGTACATTTTTCTGGCATTCCTATTTTCTTTATAGATTGCAAACTTGCCTTCAGGTATTTACCTGAAGGCAATCTAGGTACTTCATAATACGCACAAACTTATTATTACTATAATACGATGAAAACTTCTTTCAGAGAAATTGTTTTTACACGAAAGGCGAATCTAATTTTGAAGTTTCCACCCGCCATTGACTATTTCTCACTAATTTCTCAACTCGGATATGATCGACTTTAAAGGAACTTTAAGCAAAGTTGCCATGTTAAAAACCTGTATATTAAGGCTGTATGAAGATTTCCTTGATTAAAAAACAAGTTGATGCTTCTTTAATAAGCTTTGGGAAAGAAATGGAGCTCGACTTAGCCTATTACCGTCATTTAAGACATAAGTGTTCCATACACTGTCGATGTATTTTCACGTAATTGTTCTTAGATTTTCACGTTATATGATATAGTGTCCGAGTATGTATGTATATATTTTATATATATATGTATTTTACTTTTTAATGCTATATTTCCGTTATTTTATTGCCTGCCTGGTTACGATTTTTTATAATTTTTAACCACTGACGCATTTGTACGTAGACCGTGACAAAATACGCATGGGCGTAACCAAATAGTTGGCTAATAATAAATCTTCTACCAATATTTTTTTCCTAATAGCTTGTTATCAGAGTAAAGAAGAGCCATTAATTTTAGCGTAAGTTTGGTTTGGTGACAAATTGTTTTTTTTTCTGATAAATATCTATATTTCGTAAATTGAAAGGACTCACGCACGCAATATAAGAAATTAATAGAATAAGATAAGATAATGTTTTATTTTCTCACCACAATATTACATAGGGTACATGGTATCAGAGTATGACATGAATGTTTAATATTGTGAATAGAATAGAATAGATCTTTATTTCCTGTAGGTAGGTAAACCAGATACAGGCACTTATGAAATGTCGAGACTCTAGGTGCACGGTTCCAAATAGTAGACCCTATGGAGAAGAACCGGCAAGAAACTCTACTCTGAATACAAAAATTATTAGGCTTTGCGTCAACGCAGGTTATCTTTTACCAGACAGAAATGTACCAAAATTTTCTAAGAAAACCAAAAATAATTTAGAACCGCGATAATGCAAGTGTACCGTGTTTGAACCAAGAACATTGTACATAGGTTTGAACCCTTCTTCTTCGTGTCGATGGTACGTCGCTAGTAAACACCAACCTAGAATTTTACCTTTTTTGTTTTATTTATTTTTAAACTTATAATCTCAGGATTATCAGTTTCAATGAATGCTTAATTAAGGTCTGCTTATTCCGAGTTATTAAAACTGTTAATAAAACTGCATCAGAGTGTTAAAACAGTGTTAGGTACATGTGGTGTAACTTTTCCGTGACCGTAGGAAATATGGCTTTCGGAGGAAATACGGTCGCCGAAACATTTGAAGAATATCTATTTATTTATTATTATTTGCAGCCTGTGTTGTGATGTTGTCCCACTGCTGGGCAAAGGCCTCCCTCTCCTTTTTCCACTCACTTCTGGTTTTTGCTAGTAGGGACCAATTTTTGCGGTAGGAGTCAAGCTCGTCCCGCCTAATAATACCTAGGTATTTTAAAAATAGCTATCGCTGGCACATGCCGTTCACCGAGCAAAAGCGAAAAGAATAACTGCACATCAGACTGATTGAACCTAAAAAATGCTGCAATATTGTAGAGGTATACACGTTGTCCTATCCGCGGTAATTTTAGCAAGACTACAGTCGATCAACCTATTGCATATTCTACAAATTAGCGTTGTGCCCCGATTCTAAGAATGTTTTTTGACATTCATGTAGGAAGGGTAATTATTTGTATGGAAACTGGCGAACGTCGAACGGCGGGAACAGCTGATGTATTTATGATTTATATTTGTTGTGTGTGAAGTAGCTAATTCTTATTCATGCGAAAAACTGAGGATTTAAATGCGATTTTTTTTGTAAACTCCTTTTTCAAAGACAATACAAGAGAAATACATTTCATAAAGAATAAAATGAACTGGAAAAGACAACAGCATTTACGATAATTATAATCGTTTTAAAATTCTATAGTACTAAACGTATCATATTTTATTTATTACAATTAACTACTTCGTAAAACAAGCACGCCTATAAAATCTAAAACGTATTAATTAAATGTAATAACTATTTAGATGCGAATCATCTGCTCTCGCATGCTGATCGTGTGTAAACAAGTCGTTTAAAAAAATAGCTTCGCATCTAATTCTGGCACATTGCCATAGACAACATAGATGATTGAACACAAGGTATTTGTTGCTCTGCCTAATTTAATGGACACTTCGAATTAGAGAGTACGCTAACCGGTCCGTCCCAGTTTTATATACCAGAGGGTTACTTTACTTCACGTAATTTTAGACGCGCCCATCATGATATTGCAGTGACGCTCGAACTTGACGTGAGCGTATCTCACTGAAGCTAAGAGAATACCAAATGTGTTGTTTTGATCAAAATTTTACTGCAACTGCGCGTCAACTGCACTTTTTAGGGTTCCGTACCCAAAGGGTAAAACGGGACCCTATTACTAAGGCTCCGCTGTCTGTCCGTCCGTCTGTCCGTCTGTCACCAGGCTGTATCTCATGAACCGTGATAGACAGTTGAAATTTTCACAGATGATGTATTTTTGTTGCCGCTATACCTAACAACAAATACTAAAAAACATAATAAAATAAATATTTATGGGGGCTCCCATACAGACATGATTTTTTTGCCGTTTTTATAGATAAGTAATGGTACGGAACCGTTCGTGCGCGGGTCCGACTCGCACTTGGCCGGTTTTTAGTTAGGTGAATTAGCCTACTGAGTAGTAGTACTGATCCCTAGATAAGTTGTAATCGACAATCGCTACAGAAAAGAAACACCAGCTTAATACATATGGGATTGATATTTACGAATGACGTGACTATTCGACAGCATATTTATGTCGATTCAATAAATTTTACTGGCATTCTATGGGCCGAGTACGAATGTTTTGACGTATCGTAACGTTAACGTAAGCAAATTTTGAATCAAAAATACACGTTTAATACAGATTTTTTGAAAATACATGCAGTATTTTTACTTGACATGAAATAATTGTGTATCTAAACTTATTTATTAATAATGTATAATCTTAGCCTGGGTTGCACCATCTTACTTTAACTAGGTGCCTATAACAAACATCGAATCTTCAGTTAAAGACTAAAGTTAAAGTAGGTACCGGTTTAAGCAAAAAATTTGTTGCACCATTTGACAATTGTTAGCTAACGTCATAATTTTAACTGTAACCTAACCGCCCACGATTCGCTGGTTATTGTTAATGTTAACTATCTGTAACTAAAGTCAGACGCGTCGAATTATAACCTATATAAAACGTCTTGTCACTTGTCAAATATTGAACTTTAACTTTTACATTTTACATGACGGTGCAACAGTAGATAGTTAAATTCTATGGTCATAGTTAATGTTATTGTTAAAGTTAGCTTTGACAGTAATAATAACGTAGCCGTTGGTGCAAACCAGCCTTAATTTTAAAGCCAGTTATCCGTTCCTATGTAGCCCAATGATCTTCACGATGTCGTTTAAGCTTGCAAAGCAAAACTAACACCATTTTACAAAGGCTGATTGAATCATAGAAAGCTAACCAGCCGTCAAATCGCATGTCATCTTTGAATTGATTGCGAATTGTTTGTCAACCAACCACAACATGAGATTTAAACCTTTCAGAAACAGGTGGATAGAATTGCTCTCGTAAATCTTATAATCTGTTCTGTGCCATTGATCTACCACCATACAAAGTACAAACGCCATAACAGCCCAACAATTCCACGCCTGTTAAATACAATGTAGAACCAAAGACAAAGCGTGACGTCACAAGTGCGTCACACAGTAACTAGGTCACCACAGAGCTATGGAGAATAGACGTGGCACTTTGAATCACAATGACCACTTCGTTACGGACTAACTTCGGTTTTTCTTTGCATTTTTCATGGTTATGTTTGAACTGAGAGGTGAATTATGGGTTAGCTGCTGATTGGGGAATAGAAATATTTTGAATACTTTACGCGCAACGGCGCAACACGTAAAAAATTATCAAAAACTTTTCTTTTGTTTTTTTTTTACCTGTTTTATCTTTAAGTTTTACTTAAATCAACCGGTTTAACCGCATATGGTTAGACTGGGATCCGACCCCAAACGTAGTTGGGATAAAGGCCAGGCAGATGATGATAATGACAATATAAGTATCAAACTTAATATTGTCAATAAAATATTGAAACAAAAAAATCTTTTAAAAATGACAAATCCATGCAACTTTTAATTTAGAAATCCTTTAAAAATTACCATTCGTCATGCATTTAAAAAAATTACTGTTTATTTCACTAGATTGTACTTCTTTATGTAGTGAATAGTACAAGTATGTACCTAGTAATCATGTCCCATGACTGTACCATCAATCATTTGAATGATATTAATGTGGCCGGGCACTTAAATGACGCACGGAGAGTCCTTGCGGCCATATTCTTAAGTAAATAGCCGTCTATGATTCGAAAATAGATGCAGCAAAATCACCATGACAAATATTGTCAACAAATTAAATTTAAATTATAATGAGAAATGATGTTAAAAAATCAATAATAAAAGTTGTGAAAGGAGCTTCAATAAAAATATATTTTTATTCTATATCTTTTCTACAAATTATCTTTATTATAAATAAATTACGTAAATCGGAACGTTATTTCAAACACAATATCACCCTAAGGTTGTCTGGTAGAGAATGCCTACGGCATTAAGACCGCCTTTGTACATTGTACATGAAGCATTTTAAATAAATATCATCGAATTTATGACGTCACTCCTTTCGGGTTAAAAAACTATCATATTTCAGTATTTCAGGAACGTTTTGTTCCAAGCTTAAACTAATGTCAATCAAATCCGTAAAATGAAATGACATTTCAAAGCATTTCAAGAATAAGAATGTTTTGTCTATTCCTTGCTCTAAGAGAAAACGACGAGACGAATGATTTACGATGACGTCACAAAACTTAGCAATACAATATTAAAAGTAATCTTACTAGGACGTTATAGTACGAAATTTCGATGAAAGGTTAAAACAATACTGCTGTATGAGATGGTGGTAGGTAGATTCCCAGTCCCTGAATTGGTTCGAGTACATGTTATTACAAAACCCTAAATTCAAATCGAAAACCAAAATTGTCATCAACATAAATTCTGTTCCTTTAGTGAAAAGTGGTATAACTCGAGTTGTAGCAGTTTTGAGTTCTGTATACAATCTCAAAGCTTGAATTTTGTTTTATTTTTCTCTATCTAATATAGAACGGAAAATAAGTTTCGTGCTCAATAATACAAGTCGTATTTTTGGTTAATTTTGACGATAATAATAAATTTATAATGAAGCAAAGCGGAAATAAATATTTTGAAGCGAAGAATTTTTTCAATTCTTTTTGGCAATATCAATGGCATTTAATTTTAAATGGATTATTCATAAGTAGATCATATATTATATATTATTATATATAATGATGATGATGATATGATGATGATATTATATATTAAAAAAATTAGGAGGATTATTTTATACCATACAAAGTCCTACCTTTCTAGTCTCGCCCGTTCCCTTTAAGGGGTGAACAGTCACATGATGAGTACAAACTTATCATTATGAACAACTTTTACTATAAACCGACCCTGAAATCGCGAAAATATAATCTACTGTTCCGTACATTTAATCGAGTACCTACCTAAAACTGATTTATTTGCCGAGTTAGCTGGCAGCTACCTTAACCTGGACTAGCAATCCAACGAGGTAACGCTGCCAGCCTCCTAGGGGCTTACTACGAACTTTTAAAGTAGGGCAGGAATTGAACTGCCCAGGCATTTCCAGTATGAGCTGACCTCGCACTGTATGGCTTTTTGTACAATGAAAGGTCAGCTTATATTAGAAATGTCTGGGCAGTTCAATTTCTGACCTGCTATAAAAGCTCATAGTAAGCTCCCTGGACACTATGCCGCGCAGTGTTGCTTTGGAAGAGGGATTTTATTTGTGAATAGATGATTTATAGTATTATAATTATGATTTAAGTTGTTGTACTGTTAATATTACATGGTGAATTAATTTTGGTATGTTTTGTTCCGCCCTGTATAATTTTTAGTCAAGTAAAATATTTCCTGGTATTATAAATCTTTCAAACAAGACAAGGAGCAACACGACAGCATAAAATCCTCTCTGAGCAATCAAAGTTTGTTCCTTAAGAAAAGTTCGGGGAACTTTAGACAACTGACGAAGCTTTCAAATACTTTAATCTTTGATCGTGATCAAATTGATTGATTCATTTTATATTGTCTAAGTTCGTAATTATGTGGAACAACGCGTTGAAGATTACTAAGTTTGTTGTAATTTTTGACAGATGCGCCCGGCTTCTCGTGCGTTTCGGTGTTTTGTATTTTCCTGGGGAATATTCCATTTCTGGGTTTCAAATAACATCACGTTCATCAAAATCGTGGCATCTTTGAGTTCTATTTTTTCTTCGTCTATTTTTGTTTATTTTATCAAACCAAGCCGTCTCCATCGATGCGCGTAAGTCAAATGAACTAACAGTCTGCAACTGAACAACTGAGCTATAGAAGAGTTAAAAGAGTGATATAGCTCTTTAGAGCAAAAGTCTTCTTTTCATTGAGCTATTTAGCCCATGTATAGACTGTCATGGGTTTACCTAAACGCTGCTTACTTTGAGTATCTAAAACATAAAAATGTTACTCTCCATAGCTCTGCGCTTTTCACATATACTATGCTATATGTAGTTATATCACAATATTCTCGCCGACGTGAGTTCTCAACGTTTTATAGTAATAGTTGAATAGGTAATAGGTATAATAGTTGAATCAATGTTAGGTCATTCATGTAGCGGTAGGTCGTTGCATGCGCGTCATCGTTGCGCGCCGATGCACAGTGCACACGGCAGATTAATGGCAGAAGTACTAAAACATAGGACTAATGGGACCTTCCGCTCAAAATTGGAGCTACCTGACTGGGGAAGTACCTTCCCCTTGCAGAATATCGTAGCCAAATAACACTGTATCGTTTCCAGTGTTGTGTTCCTAACGGTGAGCAAGGTCGCCAGTAGTCCTTGGGAAAGCGTTGTGTTGACTGTAGGAGGTAGAAAGATAGAAACATTTATTCAGCATGTACACATTGACAACACAAGAGAGAGAAGATTATAAAAATAACACTAGGGTCATTCCATAGTGACGGGTGGGACATTTTGACCCATTTTTTGATACACTTTTATTTTTCTAGGCGTTACCAAAGTATAAGTATATTACATAATGTAGTGTGTGATAGTATTCCCAGATAACTGTTTCATATGATAGTGCAGTTAAAAATCTAAGTTTTTGCCTTTAAGATAGTTAAAATCACTGATTTCTAACTGTGACGGGTGGTACACGAAAATCCCTACCATCATTAGATACATGTGGTTGTCAATGAAATTCAGATCAACTAGGCCAATTTCAGCCTTTATTTTGGATTAGTACGATAGTTGAATAATGTTGCTATTAATATTTCGAAAGAAATATGTAAAAATTCAAGTCTATATTTTTTTATGAGCTTTTAAAATTGTGACGGGTGGGACATGGATTTGTGACCGGTGGGACGAGTAAGCAATTCAATGAATAAACTGCCAAATGTGTATCGGAAAAAGCAAATGCTCGTCTTGTGCAGTCATTATAATATTGTTTGAATATAATAGTTATCAAAGAAATGGAAAAATCATAATTTATTTCAGTACAAAGATTTTTGACAAAGTTATTTGTGCGGTTTTCTAGGAACATATGGTATGCAGCCAACTTATTGATAACTTGGTACACCATATCTCTAAAACTAATGAGTAGAAGTTTTTCTAAGCTATTTTAACTGTAAATGCTATTCTTTTCAAATCAAGACCTTCATTTTAGCCCATTTCCGTCTGTCCACAGATCTCTAGTTAAATATCTTTTGTAATTCATCCTTGTTCACTTTAATTTCTCTTTTGACCTTGGTTTTTCGTATTAGTTGTCCCCATTTATGGGGCTATAAATCATTTTTTAACAAGACTTACGTCTCTCATCCATAACATGCAACTTAAAACAGAAATTAAAATAATGACACTGCACAGGTAGAAAAATAACGTAAATAATAGGATAATCTGACTTAAACATATTTTTTTGTTATTATTAAAGCATTTACACATTGTTGTTTCAATTTATTAAAAGCTATTTATATTGCAAACTGGTTAAAATCCAGATTCTAGTATATTATATACTAAAAAAAGGTTTTATTTAACTTTTAAGAATTTTAACACCCTTCCAGTGACGGGTGGGACAGCAATTCAAAGCTTAATAACTCGGTTAAATGATTGAATTAGGTGTCAAAAGTATTTTAATGGTTAGGTATAAGGTTAATTGTTACTTCTGGAAAGTAATTAATTGATAGCTTTTATAGTTTTTGGTTTAATGAAACTAATGCATGTTTTCATGGGACGGGTGGGACAGAAGACATTGATCACTTCAAGTAGCAATAATTCAAAAAATATTATACTTTTATTGATTTTTTCTGCTTCAAACACAAGATGAATAATGTATATATACTAATATTACACATTAGAATGATTGCTTTAAATAAAATAGCCAAAAAAGACTTGCCAATTTCGTTTAAATAAACATCACATAATTGTGGGTTGAGTGTCAATGTTCAGTTAATAAAAAAAAATATATTGAGAGTTTTATTAATGATAATTCATATTGTTCCATCAGCTATGATCCTTATACTATACTTTGAGCCTAACAAGTAATTGAATATAGCAAGTTTACTTTTTACTTGTCAGGTGTCATCTTCCATGGAATGACCCACTACAAAAAGAGACAAATAAGAAATAAAATATAAAATTCTTAAAAATATATAGGTTTGCTGTCAAGCATGCCATGCCGAAAGAGTAGCCAACTCAGCATTCGCTGATTTTCAGTTGGCACCCCTGAAGTGACGCACGGACGAAGGTAAAGAAAGGGAGACGGTAGGATCGGTAACGTGCGAGTGATACCCCTATGACCCTAGAGCAAGCGTCCATAGGTTGCGATAACCGCTTACCATCAGGCGGGCCGTATGCTTGGTTGTCACTTTAGTGGTACAAAAGAAAACATCAGTCTGGTGTAGTGGTCGCAATTTCCGCTGAGCGTGAGATTTTAGCAAATTCGACGATTACTGAGAGATATCATCAGTAAATGATATAAAAAACATACCAATAGAAGGAGCTTATTATTATTAAGAATATCGGAAAGATACTTTTTTCTTTTCAAGTATAATATTTTCCCACAAATAGATAATAACCTCTGTAAATCCTAGAAATCAACCAGCTCGCGCTCTCCGACCACTATCCGTAGAGACTTCAGAGAGGGCCGTCGCGTCACCGGTTCACAAAAAATACGTGTTATTTTAGACATAATTCGGACGCGTGATTATTGAATTGGGTAATAAAATAAATGGACGAATATTAGCCTACAGACTCGCGAAAATCTCGAACAGGTTGACGAGGGCTTTGGAGCTCTCACAACAGTCGCTTTGCGAAATACCATAAATTTCCATATCACTTGTCTAATGAAACTGAACAAAGTGACAACCTTTGTGATAGCACGAATCTTTGTCAAAACCTGACAACCCGACTACCTACTTAATATTACTAATGTGAAAGTTTGGATGTTTGTTAGTCAATCACGCCATAACGGCTGAACGGATTTCAATGAAATTTGGCATAGCATAGAATAGAATAGATATTTATTTCATGTAAACCACATACAGGCACTTATGAAATGTCGAGACTCTAGGTAAGCGGTTCCAAATAGTAGGTCCTATGGAAAAGAACCGGCAAGAAACTCCACGGAAACTCTTTTAAAATAATATGTTACAATCTTGATGGAATGGAAATGCGAGAATAATGTAGGTAATTAAATGCGAATAATAAATAAGAATAGGATAATAATGATTGATTAGCCTCTGAATAAGATTGTATAAAACTTAAATACAATCTTGTGAAAGGACAATAGGACTTTATAGCCAAGAAAATAACTTAGGTTACTTAGAAGTCCACTCGGGCGGAGTCGCGAGCACAGCTAGTGTAGCCGTCTCTAGTACTCGCAAATCTTTATGAGCTCTAAACTCTCTCTCTCTCTCTCTCTCCCTCTCTCCCTCTAGCACACTAAGCGTACTATTATAGGTGCTAGAGGGAGAGAGGGAGATAGTTCAAAGGGCCCATAAAGATTTGCGCGTACCTACTATAATTCGTGTCAACTGAACCCACTGCTCCTCCCCTGTAACTGTCAGTTGTTACCGTCCGTTGGCAAAACATCAAAGTGCATCTGACGATTGAAACGTTCTGGTTTCATCAGGTGTTGTAACGCGCATTTATTTCACCCGCCTTCACAACACAATAATACTATATTTATGAGACAAATTCTTGTATATGAAACTCAAAAGTAAATAATCGCGCGCACGGACGAGTGCGATTTGGGATAGGTAGTTAAAATTTATATGTAGAAGGAGTGCAGAGAGCAAAAATTATAATATATATAACATGTGGTCGAATTTCGACCAGTGAGCGACCGAGAGTTAATTTAATATCAATTATGTAAAAATGAGTTATCCTCAAAATTTATTATTTTTATCTTAACTCTTTTTCGTTTTTAGCGACATACCGGGTCAATGGCCTTTATTGACAAGCTATCTCGCGCGAACTATAAAACCTAAACTCTTAGCATTTTTAGAAGGGACCCATGCGTACCCACTTGTGGTACACTAATGGACTGAATAATTTATTAATAACCTATCTTTTTTTAAGTTCTTTTGGCCGCGAAATGTCTCTTTCAAACTACTAGATATAACTATAGTTCGGTATCCGCAAAGATGCACTTTCACAATTTGTCGGTTATTCCCACATAACACAGAAAGACCTCTTTTCTGTGTTCTGTGGTTATTCCTGTCTTCAAGCCAACCGTCCAGTTCCACTATAAATTAAATTGTATGATATTTTGCGGCTGGAATACTCAGCTCTCAAATATTTGTCGCGTTTTGCCAACAGCGACAGTTTAATATTTGAATTTCTTTCTTGAATTATGAATTTTGTTAGTGGCTAGGTATTTTGGTGCGAGATATTTAGTCCAAGCTATTACGAATAAATTTGCCTTTTCCACAACTAGGTACTATAGAATATTATTATCCTTTATTTTATGTAAACCAGATACAGGCACTTATGAAATGTCATTGACTCTAGGTGCGCGGTTCCAAATATCGATGGTTCCAAATGCTAGGTCTTATGGAGAAGAACCGGCAAGAAACTCCATGGATACTCTTTTAAAATAATAGATTACAAAATACAATATTAATTACAATGTTGTGGTAAGAGCTGCGAGAATAATGTAACTTAATGCGAATACAAAAATGAGAATAGGATAATATCCGCTGAGTATACGACAAATTCCTGTTAGTCCGTGCCTATTTTTTAATCCCCGACAAAAAGAGGGGTGTTAAGTTTGTAGTGTGTATCTGTCTGTAGCATCGTAGCTCCAAAACGGATGGACCGATTTCAATGCAGTTTTTAATTGAAAGCTAGTTTAATCGGGAATCATCTTAGCTATGTTACCTGAAAATCTGTTTAGCCGTTCAAAAGTTACAGCTCTTTTTCTAGTTGGAGTCGGGGGTTATTGGCGGTTAGGTTATTGTTCCAGTTGCTTACAAATGATCAGTGTCTATACTGATAGTTTATTTTAATCACGAATCTTCCTATCCTTTTCCAGGTATTTTAGGGCCTTCCTGATTCGGTACGTATTTCAAACTTCATTAATTATTACGAGATCATAAAATTCTGTCACTGCTAGAAAATACTGTCAGATAATTCTGTCATTGTTATTTCAATTTTATACAACGTGCAGTATAAGAAATGCGTGGTCATATTTAAGGGTGTGGATCAGACCATCAAACTGAACAACTTACTCTAAAAGACCAACATCGTAATCGCGAAAAAAATATCAGCTGTCCCTTAAAAAACTTCAATACCTCCTCAACCCAAATGTATGGGACAACTGATAATTTTTTCGCGATTACGATGTTGGTTCCATAGAAAAAGTTGTTCAGTTTGACGGTCGGATCTACAACCTTAAATGACCACGCATTTCTGATACACGTTGTATGTGATTGTAAATTAAATAAATGTAATTACAAGTTGAATTAATACAACATTCATTGAAGATACCCCGAAGACCAACAAATGCTGAGTTGGCAACCCATTCGGTACTGGCATGCCAACAGCACTATTTTTTTCTTTTTCTTTCCGCCAATCTTTTTTTTTGTTTTTGCATTGTTTTGTCTATTGTTTAGTCCGAATAAATGTATATTTTCTTTCTTTCTAAGACCCCATTCCCTGATTTTGTTGGTATTTGAAATCATCTAAATCTTATCCATCGATTTTATTTCTTATTTATTTGAAGAGGTAGGGTAACTATATTCTTGGGGTGGAGGGATTTAATCTCACCTGGTGAGATTAGGTGACCTCTCAGGTGCTGGCTTCTAGTATGGTGTACCACGTCACACTCGCATAGGATATGAATGGGCGTCTCATCCTTCTCGCGACAGAATTTGCAAATTGTGGTGTCACTAAGGCCCATTTTTTGCAGGTGCTTGTTTAGTTTGCAGTGCCCAGTGAGGGTTCTTGTCAAGATCCTAATTCGGCTCCTGTTCATGGAAAGCACTTGTTCTTTAAACTGTCTGTTGAAGCCTGTGAGAAGCGCTTTGGAGTGTAAAATCCATCGATAATGATGGATCCAATATGTTTAACTCTTTTGTTTCTCTAAAATGTCCGTAAATCTTCACTTGATGCGATACACGCGTTCCTACATCTCGTTGAGTGTGCCCGATGTGTCAGCATGGCATTTGTTAAAAATACACGCAAGCACGTTGTACTAGATCTCAGAGTAAACAAAGAATAAAAATAAATGCTTGTATTAAAGTAAACTGTTGGCGATAAGATTATTATTGAATACAGGTGTCCCGTAAATCAACGTCAAGCCGGAAACGGGTGATAGGCTAGGAGTGACAGATATCAGAAAAAAAAAAAGAAATCCTAGTCATATACTTTTAAAATTACAGATATTAAAAAAATATTGAGAAAATTTATAGGTGGCTGTGGTGATTTCACAGAAGGTTATTCAAGGTATCACAATAGTCACAGTACCTGAAAGACCACAGAGTATCATTTTATTTTTAGTACCTATTATGATCATAAATCATAATCATAAATCTTTATTTCTCTCATCATCATGTTACATAATTACATAAATATGTTCAAATCAAATAGGGAATGGTGTCTGTAGTAGGAAAACCCTGTAGTACAGATCACCATGTTCTCCACCTTGTGCAGTCAAAAAGAATGAGCTTAAAAATAATAAGTAAAAGAAATCCTAAAATAATGGCAGAATTATTGTAAGTAGGTAGGTACATTGAAATCGGTCCATCCGTTTTGGAGGTACCATGCCACAGACAGATACACAAATACACAGATACACACTATAAAGTTATAGCACCCCTCTTTTCAGTCGAGGGTTAAAAACAACGTCTCTGCAAAAAATAAAACACTATTTTTATAATATTCCGACACGCAACACGAGGCAGAATAATTTTAATCTCATGCGTTTCATAAAAAAAAAAGAGTGAAGGTACTAATTCCCTCAAAGCGGTAACGGGTAAGCGGATTTAAAAAAGGAATCCCTCATGGCCGTCCACGAATCCCGCGTAAATCCCGAACAATATGGCGGACTAATGGACGAACACTATTGACAATTTTTATTGGAGTCTGGCTACAAAATATTACGTTATTGCTTAATTAGTGTCGGACTTATGGATTGTTGTTTTGAAATTTAACATTGGAGATAGGTACTTACCTAGAAATCATTTCTCTCTATGGTAATAAACATGTCATAACTTTCCAAACTAAGTAGGTAAAGCCTCTTGAAAATCAGCGCACGTGGGACGTGGTCTAATCAAGTGGGCTGATACAAGGGATTTGTTGAAGCTCATTAGTAAATGTATGACCAGAAACTTAGTAGGTATGAAGAAGTGATCTATCTATAGTTCTCACATGAAAATTGTCTATGCTGTGGTGGATAGATTAGCCAATCAGCAAGCCCAACGCGCCGCACGAGTTTCGTCCGTGTGTCACTGCAGGGGTGCCAACTGAAAATCAGCGCTGGGCTCTTCGCGGCCAGCAAAATATGCTGAGCTGGCTACCGTTTTGGCATGGGCATACTTGACAACTTAATGCAATATTTTATGATGACTATTTTGGTTTTATTTTGTTCTCATAAGTGTCTGTTTTTATTTAATTTTTATTGTTTAAAGGTTTATGTTAATTTTTATTTTATTTTTCTCGTGTGTTGTCACCGTCCGTGCTGAATAAATGTATTTTCTTTTTCTTTCTTTTAGGAATTGTCACTCGAGGAGACTCATTCCTAACTTAACGTACTTAACTTAGGAATTACAAAGTAATTAAGTATGTTTCTTGATTTTTATGTCATTATTATTTCGTACAGGTACACTTTGTCATCTGGAAGCCGGGAAAGGTTTTAAAAAATATATATAATGACTACTAACTACAACTAACGGTTTGAAATGCAGTGGGGTACTAATACAATAATGACACCTCCGCGATTGCAATGTGCCTGATCAGTAGGCTAATTCACGTAACTAAAGAAGAGTTGACGCGCAGTTGCAGTAAAATTTTGATCAAAACAACACATTTGGTATCCTCTTAGCTTCAGTGTCGCTCGCGTCAAGTTCGAGTGTCACTGCAATATGATCAACGCAGCAAAAAATTACGTGAATTAGTCAGCATGAGGCTCACATCCGTCCATTACCATGGGGCCTAATACCATCATCATGTACCTAGAACAGTTTCTAGCTCAACCTCTTACGGCCCATAAACGTGACAATCCTACTTCTAGATCTCTTTCGACGTTCCGTGATTGAGGGATCCCATTCAATGATGGAAGAGAGAGATGGTTGGGAGTGAGAGATAGAGTGGTGGGTGATCAGGGCGTTCACACAAGCATCAGGATCCCAATAAAAATCTAACCGGTCGAATAATGTACCGCAAAACTCAGGAAAATTCGGATCCTGCGTAAGAAATCCTTTAGGAACCAATGACATCAAATAGACGGGTCAGACACCAATATTAATGCACTACAAAATGGCGTAAACTTTACTATAGCTACATAGCAGTAGATACATATAATTATTTATTTATTTAAAATGCTTCATGTACAATGTACAAAGTCGGTCTTAATGCCGTAGGCATTCTCTACCAGACAACCTTAGGGTGATGCAGAGACAATGAATGTAGATGCACCAAAAAACAAACTTAAATGAGAGGGTAGGTATATTCTATCATACTTAAAAACAACTATATAAACTATACAGTGCGCGAAGAAAGGGAAAGAAAATGAAAGCCACCATACGCCATGTCGGTTGTTAGAAAAAGATGAATATTGACGTTTAATTACGTGGCGTTAGCTGCTGCCTATTCATTCTCTCAGTCGGTGCAGGGCATTTACCTTGCATTTATCTTGCCAATATAGAGCGCGGGCAACGCGTCTATGGAACGGGGAGTTATTCGCCAGAAAGTACACGAATAATTATTTTACTAGCAGTAGTTACTAACATTCATGCGCTGGTTCAAGGCTAAACATTTTTGGCATCTTCACGAGATTGTTATTCGTTTAAAATTGTTTACTACAATATTTTTGGAATTTGTAGCTATGATAATAATTTTATTGATGTACGAGTATTTATCAATTGAAAAGAGGCCCGTGCCCAGCAGTGGAACAGCAATGAGCTGGATATGTATGGAGGTATGTATGTATTTATCAAATTTTATCTTTTACACCCAAAACGATAAATCAGTCACTAATATTATAATAAACTTAGCCAGACTAAAGCCATCGTAACGAATTCCGCATGTAAAGTTAAAAATGTCCAGCCTTTGCGAGACACTTCAGTATTCGCATGGCTCTTGCTACTGGAGCGAACTTTGCTAGATTACTGGGCTGCCGGAATCTCAACAGCCTCTCCCTCGGCTCCCGCCGCAGCCTGTAGGCTAATTCACGTAACTAAAGAAGTCCAGTTGCCGCGCAGTTGCAGTAAAATTTTGATCAAAACAATAGATTTGGTATTTTCTTAGCTTCAGCGTCGCTCGCGTCAAGTTCGAGCGTCTCTGCAATGATCGACGCGTCATAAAATTAGGTACGTGAATTAGTCCTCTGGTCTAACACTGAAACCTAAATGTGGCTCCAGAATTACGGGAGCTGTAGAATTAGAATCAAAGTTATACTTGTTTCGAAAACTGGCTGTGGTTTAGCATACCAAGTCAACAAATTGGATCATTATACAACGTATAATCAGAAATGCGTGGTCTTATTTAAGGGTGTTGATCAGACCATCAATCAGAACAACTTTCTCTATCGGACAAACATTGTAATCGCGAAAAAAAATTCAGCTGTCCCATCCCATGCCTTTGGATCGAGGAGGTAGGTATTGATGTTTTGTACCCTGTGTCTACATTTCTCCATTTTTAAACTCTCCACTTGCGGGAAAATAAAGCGTTATCTTTTGCGAAACACTCCTATTTCACCTTTCTGTATTATGTAACGTATAAATAACTCAAATTATCGTCAAAATACTTCGATAAATCTTTAAACACACTACGCACGCCGTACTATTGTAAAAATAAAAACACAACCATCAAATCAATTCACGCATCAAAATCTATCTGCTTTAAAACCACGAGCGCGTTCTAAAAGCGCGGGAAACTAGGTCGCAACAGCGTCACCGTGACGTCATGGCGTTACGTCATCGCCCCTCCCCCTGCCACGCCTCGTACGTGCTTGCGTACTTCGTTTGTTTATGTGTGAGTGTTTCGCATGTTTATGTGTGTTGCGATTCGTACGGTTTATGGGTTTTGAGTATTTTGGCGGTTGTCCTTGGGTGTGAACCTGGATAATATAGTACTTGAGGCGTTTTAAACGCTTTTAAATATTAAAATAATGCATCCTTCATAATTATTTTTGAAGTGAAACTTCTATAGTATAAATGGGGGGTATTAGGATTTTTCCATCACGTAAAGCGTTACGGCCGCGTGGTGGGGGTAGACGATATATCCGTTGAAGTTTCACTTCTACTATGTGTCCCAGCACACATTTCATTTTTATTTACTTAAAAAAGTTGTGATAGCATAGCGGTTGAACGCTTGCCTTCCATGCAAGAGGGTCTGAGCACGAACCCGACCCGCACCTTAACTTTTCGAAATCATGTGCGAATCACAATTTGATTATTACTTGAGTTAGTGGTGACGGAAAACATCGTGAGGACACCTGCACATCTGAGAGGGATTTCCTTAAAAACTTAACAGCTTCTGAAGTTGGGGCCTTTAAACCGACTTCAGAAGCTATTAAGTTTTTTAAGAAAATTATTTTATACCCACGTTTTAGTTTTTTGAAGTCGGTTTTTTTTTCGATTTAGAGTGGGGGTTTTTTACAGATTTCTCTCTCGATTCTGTATTTTGTCTTCTGTCATGGAGATAAAGGTTGGTGAAAACGGGTTTCTCCATGGAAAAATTAGGGATAAAACCATCTCTTTGGGCCTTATTAGCACACTTAACAACTTTTTGCAGCAGAATCGCGCGATTTCGCGATCGTAGGCTGTCTTTTGTTTACAAAAAGTGAATAACGAACGCGAAAACCCGCGATTCAGCTGCAGAAACTATACTCCGTTCGAAATAACATTACAAATTTAAATAACTCCATTTACACTTTATTCAACCGATTTTGACTTCTATTACGTCGGTGACATGACAAATTACAGCTGCAGTAAACATTTGTTATCATAAATACGTTTTTGCTTTTAATGCCATCCTTATGCGTACGGAATAGAAGTCAAAATCGGTTGAATACACTGTAAAAGGGTTTGTTAAACGTGTCTAATCTTATTTCAAACGGAGTATAGCTAGTTTGTTATGGCCCCTTAGCATTTTCATCCTCGATTTTTTGTTTTGTCTTCTATCAAGGAGACAAAGCGTGGAGAAAACGAGTTTATCCAACCGCAGTGCCAGCCATGCAACCCTATTGACGGAACTTTGTATGAAAAATCTACGCGGTCGGAGTAGCGGACACAGCTAGGTTTATATGCAATCTTATCCATGACAAGAACTGTACTTAACAGTGGCGAAGGGTGACAGTTTTAAAAGGGGAAGCCGTCCCAAAAATGCCCTCTAAAAATTGCTGCAATTAATACTGCAAGACAAAAATCCATACCGTCTCTTGTAATCTATATGTATAGTCATGTCTGGAAGAGCTCGACGTAACGACAAGCTTTTTTTTGTCAGTTGGATGAGTAAATAATATAATATTACGTTAGTCTATGCACTGACCAATTCCTAAAGGGAAGCCGATCGATGGGAATCGGGTTGTATGGACTCTTCGCCACTGGTACTTAATCATTATAACACAGCGACAGGTCGCCAACGAATCACACACTAATCATTACAAATAACCCTTTCCGTGTCCAATACACAGTAATAATGGGGATTAAGGTTGTGTTTGTAAATAAAATGGACGATCCGACTGACGTCAGGTCTTCTGTCAATATTACCCGCCCGGCGCGGCGCGGAGTCGCTATAGGAACAAGTTTAACAATAAAAACCGGCCAAGTGCGAGTCGGACTCGCGCACGAAGGGTTCCGTACCATTATCTATAAAAACGGCAAAAAAATCATGTCTGTTGTATCCCCTTAAATATTTATTTCATTCTGTTTTTTAGTATTTTTTCTTATAGCGGCAACAAAAATACATCATCTGTGAAAATTTCAACTATCTAGCTATCACGGTTCATGAGATACAGCCTGGTGACAGACGGACAGACAGACGGACGGACGGATAGCGGAGTCTTAGTAATAGGGTCCCGTTTTACCCTTTGGATACGGAACCCTAAAAACAATGTCTTTAGAGTACCTACCTATGTTTATCTAAATAATATCATATCATCATATCATAGTAATCATAGTAATATTATAAAGAGAGAAATCCTGATTGACTGACTGACTGACTGACTGACTGACTGACTTATCATCAACGCACAGCCGAAACTACTGAAGCTAGAGTCACGAAATTTAGAGAGTAGGTCCCTTTTGTATTGTAGGCAAGCAATAAGAAGGGATTTTGGAAAATTCAGCCCCTAAAGGGGGGAAAAAGGGGTTGAATGGGAAAAAAGTTTGTATGGGAGTCCCTTAATTTTTGAAGTGAGAAAGATGAAAATTGGGATTTAGGCTTTTGGTTACAAACAAAGAAACACGTGATTCTTCGTTTTTGGAAATTCATCCCCTAAAGGGGCGAAATAGGGGTGAAAATTGTTTTTGAAGTGTAAAACGTGAATATTGGGATTGTTTTTGAAGTGAGAAACGTGAGAAATGGTGTTTCGGCTTTTGGTTAGAAATAAAGAAACACGTGTTACCGCGTTATTGGAAATTCATCCCCTAAAGGGGCGAAATAGGGGTGAAAATTGTTTTTGAAGTGAGAAACGTGAAAATTGAGATTTAGGCTTTTGGTTACAAATAAAGAAACACGTGTTACCGCGTTTTTGGAAATTCATCCCCTAAAGGGGCGAAATAGGGGTAAAAATTGTTTTTGAAGTTAGAAACGTGAAAATTGATATTTAGGCTTTTGGTTAGAAATAAAGAAACAAGTGATACCGCGTTTTTGGAAATTCATCCCCTAAAGGGGCGAAATAGGGGTGAAAATTGTTTTTGCAGTTAGAAACGTGAAAATTGAGATTTAGGCTTTTGGTTAGAAATAAAGAAACACGTGATACCGCGTTTTTGGAAATTCATCCCCTAAATGGCCAAAATAGGGGTGAAAATTGTTTTTGAAGTGAGAAACGTGAAAATTGAGATTTAGGCTTTTGGTTAGAAATAAAGAAACACGTGTTACCGCGTTATTGGAAATTCATCCCCTAAAGGGGCGAAATAGGGGTGAAAATTATTTTTGAAGTGAGAAACGTGAAAATTGAGATTTAGGCTTTTGGTTACAAATAAAGAAACACATGTTACCGCATTTTTGGAAATTCATCCCCTAAAGGGGCGAAATAGGGGTAAAAATTGTTTTTGAAGTTAGAAACGTGAAAATTGCGATTTAGGCTTTTGGTTAGAAATAAAGAAACACGTGACACCGCGTTTTTGGAAATTCATCCCCTAAAGGGGCGAAATAGGGGTGAAAATTGTTTTTCAAGTGAGAAACGTGAAAATTGAGATATAGGCTTTTGGTTAGAAATAAAGAAACACGTGTTACCGCGTTTTTGGAAATTCATCCACTAAAGGGTCGAAATAGGGGTGAAAATTATTTTTGAAGTGCGAAACGTGTAAATTGAGATTTAGGCTTTTGATTAGAAATAAAGAAACACGTGTTACCGCGGTTTTGGAAATTCATCCCCTAAAGGGGCGAAATAGGGGTGAAAATTGTTTTTGAAGTGAGAGACGTGAAAATTGAGATTTAGGCTTTTGGTTAGAAATAAAGAAACACGTGTTTCTACGTTTTTGGTAATTCATCCCCCAAAGGGGCGATAAAGGAGTGAAAAATGTTTTTGAAGTTAGAAACGTGAAATTTTGTATTTAAGCTTTTGTTTAAAATTAAAAACAAAATCGGTTTCGTGTTTTTCGAAATCCAACCTCTAAGCGGATGAAATAGTTATATGAGAGTCCGTATTTTTTGAAGCCGAACGATTTGTAAGAGGTCAGGAATTGATGAAAATTAAAAAGTATCTACCGGCTAATTTGTACCCGAACGAAGTCGGGACGGGCCGCTAGTCTATTATAAAGAGGGAAATAGTTATTCGTTATACATGGCTGCAAAGTTGTTATTTGGTGCGAGTGCTTGTGTTCAAAGGCACAAGACGCAAATAATTTTGCAGCCGTGCGAAACACACAACTTTTCATCTCACTAAAGCGAGGAAAATGTAAGATGCCTAATTATATTTGAATTGTTTTTCTTCACCACTTTACACGCAGTCCAGGGCTCCAAGACTGCCAACTCCTGCTATTTCACTCGGGGCAGAATGTTCTCGTAATTACAATCCCAACAAAAACATTAAATGTAAAAAAATGCCAAGTCTCTCGATGCAGTCTTTCCATCGTAAAAAGTTTTGAGATCTCATAGAAGCCAAGTCCTATTCAAATTATTTTGTAGTTATAAATCAACATTTAGTAATTGTATCAATAGTTTTCTTTATATTATAATTATAGTGACTTGGCAATGAGCACAAGAAGAAACAAATAAAACGGCATATTTGGAGGATTTGAAAGTCACACACCGCATGCGTAATCATTAATATCACAAAATTAATTTTCTTTTGGTTTATCCGTGTCGTCCCAACCGAATTTCGGCAACGGCAGTCAGTCTCATCTAGGGATTGCAATTCCATATTCGAATATTCGAATTATTCGAATACCAATTTGAAATTCATATTCGAATAGTAAATTATAAAATATTCGAACATTCGAATATTACCACAACAATTAAGGTTACAGCATTATTTGTTGATTATTAACGCGACGTCTAACGCGTGGTCGTCAAATCTTCGAATAGATCGGCACTGCTCAGATTGACGGCCATTCGACCAATCACGGTCACTTGCGAACATCATGATCTAGAAACATCAATAAAAATGCGGATGGCTCTGTATGACACAGGTCCTCCTCTTCTTCATCGTTCCCTCACTGATGTGAATCGCGACCACATACAACGCGCCTCCAAACCATGCGGTCTTTCGTTACGTGGACCGCTTTCTGCATGCTGCCTCCACCAGCCCTTCTTATTGCATCCGACCATCTTACCGGCGCTCTGTCTTGAGTGGGTTTCCCTTCCAGCTGGCCCACTATTATAAGGTTTTTCCAGACAATGCTTAGAAGACCGCATGATATGTCCGAAAAAATCGAGGGCATGCTCTGCTCCCGGCATACTGTGGAAAGTCGCTTGGCGATGTTGAGCTCCTACAGAATGGATTCATTAGTTCTCATAGCAGTCCAGGGTATATGAAGCAATCTGCGCCAACACCACATCCCAAAAGCATCGATCTTACTACTATCACGACTTTCTATGCACCACGTTTCCGCGCCATATAAATATATTGAGAAGACCAGAGGACGCATCAATCGCACTTTGGTCATACGGTGAATACCACGTTTCTTCCAAATTTTGTCGAGTTTTGCCATTGCACTCTTAGCCATACCGGATCTACGGCAGCTGCCCTCACTAGTTATCGGTGACCCAAGATACACGAACTCGCTCACTTTCTCGTACCCGTCAAGTAGATTAGAACGTGGAAGGGTTCTCGTATATGCTTTAGCAGGTTCACCGCGTTAGAACACTTGGATCTCATAACTTTCAATTTAAGTGATTGCGTGCACTTGCAATTTAAATATCTCCTTAGATGCTAGTTATCAGTGCATTATTGTTGGAATTTTGATCGCGTTTCTAGTTATCCTTAAGAAATTGATATAAAGTTTAATAACATATTGTTTGACTTTGCTAGTGAGATTCTATTTTTTTTTCCTACCAAGTAGGTTTCCTATCATTTTTTAAGAATTTAGAATTTTTTATATCATGAACATTATGATTAATTAGTTGTATTATTTGGTTTCAACAACATTCAATGGAAGGTAATTGAATGATACTGGTGGCATTGTTTTGATTACGTCCACTATGAGATAAGGAGGACAATTTGAAAAAAGAAAAGTTTATTTGATTTTATTTGTGAAATTTTGATTTTCTGGTTATGGTCGAAGTTCATATTACTTCTAACTATTTATATATTAATACGTGAAGAGAAAACTTCACTGGACGACATTTGTATTAAGAATTTGTTAAAATTATTTCATTTGATTACAAGATTGATGTTTAAATATTGGTAATGATTGGGGATGTTAGGCGAACTTACATAAAAATATGATACCAGTTTGTAAGGCTATAAAAATGTGACAAATTATATAAATATTAAATTTTTCTGAAATATTCGAATATTATTCGAATAGTTCGAATAGGGCTGAAAAATTATTCGAATATTCGAATACCGAAAAACATCGAATATTTGCAATCCCTAGTCTCATCCAAGACTAGTAAACTGCGCAGAATAATCTGATCACAGGTCTCGTCAGTAACATTTGCACATAATTCCAGGCAGCAAGCAGCTTTTAATTTGTGCTCATTGCCAGGTCACTATATACACTATGTTTTTGCATTTTTGCAAGTGAAAAATGCAAAAACACCGATTTTTTTTAAAATGTCAGTTGCTAGGTTTTAAAATTGCACAGCCGAGATAGTCTACTATACACGTTCTTATCTTTCTGTCTTGATCCTTTTAAGGGGTTGTTGTACTCATAATAAAATAAACAACTTTTACTATGGGACCAATTCCTGAAAATAAAAATCTGCTGTTACATACAAATAATTTAATATAACTTTTCGATTTCAGGGTTGGTCCCATAGTAAAAGTTGTTCATAATGATGAGTACAATAACCCCAAGAGATCGGGACTAGAAAGGTAGGACCTTGTATTTATGACGTCACACTACAGGGATGTTTTCCACCCGAGCCCCGTTTTCAAGTGCACACCCCTTTAATATTCGCAAAGTAAACTTGGCACCCCTGGTTTGTGTTACAGCCGTTTTTCATCCCCCTACAGGGTGGTACACCCCTAAACAGATACCCGGTTATACCCGGATTGTAGGTACTCCCAATTATTTGTTTATACGTGTATTTTGATAATTCAGTTAGTAGATTATAATGAAGTGAATTATTTAATGAAAGGGTGTTTGATAATTAGTAAAGATGGTTGTAATTAAGGTGAATATTTTTACGGTTTGGTATTCAATAAAACAGTATGATTAAAGCTCTGTTATAGTTCGGTGAATTGCGGTGAATACAAAATATATACTTTATTTTCAGTAAATAGGGTTTCTTTTACAGTGCGTTGAGTCACTGGTGGCGTGGCTGCTCGATTATATCTATTTTTATTTCATAAATAAAACTAACGACTTTAAGTATAAATAAAATCTGTTCTGATCATGACCTAAAAAAATAATAAAGCCTATCTTTTGACATAACTTTTCCATGGTTTCATGATGCAATTTTAGCAAGGAACACGTTATAAATAGCGATTTAGTATCATCTTTATGATTTTTATTATGATTCATGTTTCTGTCTTCAAACAGCATTTAACGTACATAATTGTTATATTTCAGTAAAAAAAATTGCGCTTTATTGGCATTATGCATTAAAATAAATTAGCCTTTATTCCTGTTTCCTTCCTTCTGTACAAAATTGCCAAGTTAGCTCTAAGTTTAGTCTCACGGTCGTATCTAAGTTAATAAACAGAGTCTGTACCTCTACCATGAGTTTTCCGTGCCGTCTAACGTTCACGTTCACATGCAATATTTGTATAGTGACTTTAGTTCACTATTTATACCGCTAGAGGCGCTGAATAAAATTCCCATACAAATATTGCATGTGAACGTGAACGTTAGACGGCATGGAAATCTCATGGTAGAGGTACTGGTCAGACCAACGCAGGGCATCGTCCCCTGGGTACTTGGTCAGATACTTTAGAACGGGCTAATTACAACCCATTCGTAGCATTTCGTAAAATTAAGACATATCTAGATATACATTATACGTGAAGAGAAAACTTTGTACTCCTTTTTAAGCATACCTATAGCGCGCACGGAGGAGTGTGAGATTTGTCATAGTTAAAGTTTATATGGAGAAGGAGTGCAGAGAGCTAAAATTACGGTCGAAATTCGACCATTGGGCGACAACTATTATAATTTTCTCAAGATCTACGTACTACGAATCGGCTACGTTGCTACGGTGCTACGTGCGTAGAAACCTGTAGATCCTTATGTACCTACGCACGGCTACATAATAATATCAAGTTATACAAGTTCAGTAGGTATAATCTGACCTCTAATTTTACAGAAAGCCTGACAATGCGAGGTCAGCTTATACTGGAAATGTAAAGCTTGATATGTAGCCATGTATACAAGTAAATATCACTATTAAAGCCAACATACTGCTTTTGACCTATAATTATAGGTGTAATGGAAACGTTATATGTTTAACGTAACGTAATAAACGTGTAATGTAATAATAAATTCAGCCAATTATTATCCCACTGCTGGGCAAAATCTTCTTCTCAGAATGAGAAGGCTTTAGTCCACCACGCTGGTCTGGTATAGGTTAGTGGTCTACACATACCACCAAGAACTTTATAAGACTCTCAGGTGTGCAGGTTTCCTCACGATGTTTGTCTTCACACAAGATATTGTCAATTTGTGATCCGCACATACGGACCCTCCTACAATACAATAATATTTATATTATCTCACGGAGATCTATAATAATCTACATACTACGAGTCTGCTACGGTACTACGATTTTCGTAGAACATCGTAGCACAAACATTCGTAGCATAAGTTACTACTACGAAGGGCAACTTTACAACCTTATGTCCTACATTTCTAGTCCCTATGCTTTTAAGGGGTTATTGTACTCAACATTATGAACAACTTTTACTATGGGACCTAATCTGAAATCGCGAAAAAAACATCTGCTGTTCCATACGTTTAGTCGAATAATATTAAATTATTTGTATGGAGAAATTGTCACAGGACAGACCTAACAACATCCTGAGAATTGTAGCGGAGAGTTTTAGCTCTCCGATTGTAAAGGAGTGTGTGCGGAGGGTTTTAAGTACCAACATTAGATAATAAGCTACCATGTTACTAACACTCTAAGGATGTTAAATACGAAAAAAAAAAATTGTTATCACTTGATAGCGAAGCGTAATTTCTTTTTAAAAGACTTTTATAATTAAAATTAATTACAGCAAATATCGCTCGCCATACGAGGTAATGCAGCAAGTGTGATGAGCACCTTTTGCTCCGAGGCTCATTAAAATATATATTTTTCTCTGTAAATATTTTTTTTATCAAATGTTGTATTTCATTTATTAAATAATTTACGTTAAAATGAATTTTGTTTATATCATTGTCACTATCTCACTACATAGTATAAAATAAAGTCACCCGCAGTGTCCGTCTGTTTGTTCGATAACTAATGCTTAACAAAACAACGGATTTTATGCGGTTTTCACCATCATTTTGAGCATTTCTTCCGGAAGGTTAATATAATACTTTCATATTTAATGAACGAAGCCGGGGGCAGTTCGCTAGTGCATGATAATTAATTCCAACCCCATCTCACACAACAACTCCTCAAAATACTCGACAAAAAAACTCAGCAAAACGCATCTCAAAACTCAGCAAAATGCATCTCATCACATTCCATTTCACGCAACCTCAGCGTCATTCTCATCAGGTCAAACTGCTGCTCGCGCAGGTCACCGTCGTACCGCGTCACGAAGCCGTCCATGGATGCCAGCGCGGAGCCCCAGTCCATGCCTGCACACCACCTGCTCGAGCCATCGTCCTCCGTGAAAGAAAGCAGGCCGCAGCTGAAGGGCCCGCGGACAGTTGGCTCCAGTGTGTCGGGTGAGTAACTCTGCAGTTTGCATTTAACTCTGCAGTTTGCATTTAAATCTGCAGTTGGCATTTAACTCTGTAGTTTACATTTAACTCTGCAGTTTGCATTTAACTCTGCAGTTTACAATTAACTCAGCATTTTGCATTTGAGGATTATTAAGTGCATGGTTTATGTTTTTTGTTAAATTTTCCAGTCCGCTGTGGGACATAAGCCTACTCCAAGAAAGGACGCAATATCCTTAGATGTCAAACTAGATGGGCTAATTAATTAATTCATTTTTATTTCCATAAATATTTATAATAATTAATGAATAGAATAATGATGCTTTTTTTGTCGTTGACATGTGTTATTTGGGATAACAGGTTGGTAATCCTGGCTTCTGTTTATGGACAGAGCTAACAAGTATGTGCTGACCTAGTTAACGGCAATAACAAAAAAGCGTTAAAAAAAAATCGTGAATTTTGCCATTACTATCACAGGCTGTACATTTTTTTTAAATCTGTGAATTCAGTTCGATTAAATTTCAAAAACTATAGTCCTTTGCCTAAGAATGTTTTCCTCCAGCTACCGTTCTGCCCCATCTTATCTGAGGTGTATATTCCACCCTGTATAATGTAAAAGTTACGGCACGTTGACCTATATTTGAGTTATGAAGGTCATGTGGTAGTTGCTCTTAGATTAGTTGCTCCATGTTTTGATATTGGACGCAGTGATATTGCAAGGCAGTAATATTTTGTCAATTTCGCTGTATGTGCAAGGCCTTTAAATTGTGAGACGGTCAATGATTGGTCCGTTTTCAATGTGAAGAAGAGTTGACCAATCAAAACGCACGAAATCCCCACTAAAAACTTGACTCATAATATACCTAGGGATATTATATAATCACTACAGCGTTCCCGTGAAATTATAATGTCACTGAAATGAGCCCGTGAAACTGAGAAATGGAGGCGGTTGACAAAGTTTCGTGCAATTATAATTTCACTAGTGAAATTATAATATCAATGTTTTGACAATATCGCTGCGACAATACATAAATAATATCTAATAAATAAACTCAAAATTAGGCTATTGTATGAGATGAAAGCGTCACTTACGTCTATTGTAATGGCACCATTTATTATTGTTACGGCTACTCGACCCAATTTCACGCCTGCATGAAACAATTGAATTTTTAACAACCCAATTACACCAAAATTAATTATTGTTGACTTAAACTAATTAAAGTCAACATAACTTTGCATAAAATATTACAGTACAATAAACATGTGCCACAAAATGAACTATTAAACGAGTACTATTTAATTTTCGTAATAGCCTGTGGTAACTCCAGTACGGGTTTCCATTAGTATAATGAACATTTTCTGTTCGGAAATATTAACCCGTGGAATGTACTCTATCCGATTCGCGTAATTACCTACTGTGCAGTTTTTTTTTTTGTTCAAGGTTATCAAGGTCATCGTCTTCATAAAAACAACAATATTGTGACTAAATTATAATGAGCACTATATAAATTATACATTATTGGGTAGACAGTTAATTTTCCAATCCCTGTATTGCATTCCTTTTAAAAATAACACTTACCTGACCGCCAAATGATGAAAAATATATCCATGATAGTAAAATTTTCACTCGTCACACGAAACATTTCGTCACAAATATCACATTTATCTTACACATATACTGTAACGAACACTATAACAATACGACAGACATATTTACACACTGATTACATAAGTTATTTCACTTTGAAACACAATATTTACGCCATAAAACTAACATTATCGCAATCATAACAAACTTCCGAAGAATGGCGGCAAACCGCTCGCCGACGGCAGGTGGCCGGCCGCGTAGGTATGTACTAGCACAGTAGCGCGCATGCGCGGAGTACAGATGGAAATAAAAGCGTATTTACGAACGGAATACTTTATTTTATATTTTGATGTTAAACATTTTGTTGGATTATGATGGTTAGGATTATACTATTATTTTAAATTCTATGTTACATTATATTACTTTTTATTCTAATATCACACCATTTTTTGGTTTTTACAAAAGCTAAGTAGGAAATGAATGACAATATAGTAATTATGAGGATAAAATTATTGTTTTGTGTGTAATTTGATTTTTTTAAGTTTATTAGGTACTAAATATTTTTTATTATTATTTCCTTTATTTATTTATTTACACATACTTTTTTTTTAATTTATAAATATTTTTCAAAAAGAATAATATAAAAACATTTAAAAATAAATTATTATTATTTGTTACCTACATTTTGTTCAATATTATCGAATTCAGTAAAAAGTATGTGGCAGAAATAATTGTAGGTTTCTTCAGTGAAATAACTTTTGCCCGCTGAATTGTAGACTTATCTACCATTCATACCCATGTGATCGAATTTTAGCGTAATTTTTATACTATACCCGTCTACACTCGAACAATGAGACAATGCATTCTTGGTCTTGGTAAAATATAATGTTGCTGCGGAAGTGCTGCAATTGCAATGATCACCGCGTTACCAACAGCTGAACTGAATATAGACTGTGGCACACCAAAAAGCCCTTTTCAGGGCTAAAACTCGTCTTAGTTTCTTTATCATGGAGCGTCAAATCGTTTCAAAAAGTCATACCTACAGCCAGTCGTCACACTTCCAAGTAAATAACCTGGATGACTGAATTTTCATACTATTTTTTTTATCTTTATGTAAGCTGATATTGTTATGAGCTTAACCTCAAAATGGGACATATTTGGAACAAAAAAATAAAATACGGTTATTTATTTTCAAAGAATGTACTTATTTATTTCATAAATAATTTTATTTTATAAAAATAATATGCATTGCATGTGGCAAACATGACCGACGGGTCTACCGCATAACGAAAATAAAAATTAAATTAAATTCATTTATTTCAGGTAAAACCCATATTACATATAAAATGAATCACTTTTTAACATAATAAAATTACAATAAATTAAATTAAAATATCAATACAATTGGAATATAAGCAAAATTAAATTATAACAGTATTAAAATTATCACATTACGAATTATAGTTTGATTGAGTTAAAAATGAATATCGAATAACATGAACATCGAATCTGGTAATAAACTTCAATACTTTTTTGCAGGAATGAATTATTTTTCTTTCTTTCTTTCTTTCTATACAATCGTGAGACTAAACTTTGAGATATCTTGTAATGTTTTTACGATCATGAAGATGGAAGTCCTCACTTCATGATGGGTAATTTTTTTACAAGGTAGCTCGAAGTTTAGTCTCTGAAGAGCATATTGAAGTTTATTACCAGAGTCGATGTCCATTACCATTTTAGTTACGGTAGGTGCCTAGAAATTGTAATACGAGTATGAGTATACATACATACATAATAAGAGTATGAGTATACATAGAGTGTGCTAAATAGCTATATAGAAAATACTTACGGGTGGCGGGGTGTGGCTGGCATTTGTGAGTCTATGGCCGCTCTAATCAATCAGACCCATTATTATAGCCTGGCGTGCAGCCGTGCGCTGGCGATCGCCCATTATTCGGGTCGGGGTCTCGGACCGCAGTTTCGCTAGTCTGAAAATTTAGTATAAAATGTTATTTTTATTTTTACTGAAGTAATTCACTATGTACTAAATTATATAAACATAGCACGAAGGGGCAAAGAAAAAAAAAAGTACATTATAATTTTTTCTAAAGAGGTCGTATATCTCGGTGTAGGTGCCTCGGAGGACAAAACTTCTCAGAGGTAAAATCGTTTTAATACAGTGAATGAATACGATCCAGGAAAAAAAACGAAAAAAAAAAAACTAATAAGAAATTTCTGTAAATATTTTTTTTCAATACTTTTCAAGAATCAAGATTCTACAATACATTTAGTATTCACTGAAAAAACATCTAACCAACCATAACACTAAAAGTACATAATATCTAATTAGAAAATCGAAAATTCCATCTCTCTTCTAATAAGACTTTTTGTCCTAACAGTACCTAGCTCCTACTACAACTAAGATGGCTACCGTATTAGTGCCACTTTATAATCTTTGCAAAATGATTACGATTTTGTTTTATTATGCATTAGATTATGTAAACTATTTATCAAATTATGTTCATGGATAAATATTCTGGCTACTTATGTGTATCTAGAACGATATCAAGCAAATTTGGCATAAAAACATGACACAATAACGCGGCAATTACAAACGCGAAAACACACATTGAAACTTTTTTATGTTTATTACTACGATTTTTGCATACTTTTGAAAGAATATTACTTCACACTTATTCTACGTTAATTTCTCAGTAATTCTATGTAAATATCTTAAAACAAAACTCACCGAATCCTTCGGGAAGACATTTTTTGCGGAACAATAACACTGCTTTTTTTGGTTGCAAAAATGGCGGTCATAAGTCCACAGACCGGTTATTGTTTTTTATTTTCTTCGTTAAATTTTTCGGTCCGATTCACCAATATTTATCCGCATAAGCATAGAATATGAACTCAGTGAACGAACTATGTAGCTAATTTAGTGCTCGGTGCGATACGGACCGCAATATCAGGCCACCAATAGGAACATTTTCTTAAGATCTAACGGTAGATCGTACGACACGCAGGGCATTTTTTCCTTAAGATCTACCGTGCGTGCTTTCGACATTTCACGAGTTAATATTTCCCTTTTATATCAGCCGGTTAGTCGGCCATTTTAATTTGTAAAGAGGGTGCATAGGTATAAGAACTTTTTGGCTTTTGGCTAGTTTTTAGAATGTTATTTGTTATCTGTTCTCTTTTTAAAAGAACTTTCGCTTTCAATAATCATTGAGTTTTGTACGGTTTTGTAGTTCTTTTTTCAGTATTTAGCGGTATTTAGATACTGTACTGACTTTTACATAGAATTCTCACGTGGAGTCTACAAAAAATAGGTATTATTACAGGCGTTTGGTCTACATTAATAAAAAATCATGATCATCCATATTCATATAGGAATAATTAATATTGTTGTTGTTTGTTGCTGCAACGTCTTTGTGTTACAGATTCCATATCCCTGTCTTCTCCGGTGGCATGTATGTCGCCGCGGGAAGATCTGGTGGGGCCTCCGATGCCGGCCAACGTGTCGGCGCTGCCGGAGGAGCACCGGTGCTGCCTTTTGGGCAAGGTGCCTGGCTTTAGGGTGCGGAGACGACGCGCGATGCTGATATATGTGTGCGCCGCTGACTCGCAAGGTGAGATGGAAATATAAACTGATGTAGTTAGGATTTTTAAACCAGTGTTACTTTTTTCAATGAGGGCTACCGTTTTTGTGCTCACCAGTTGGCGCCATTGTCGAGTAAGGTCCTGAAGTATAGTTGTCATAGTTTGATATTACGAGACATTTAAATAATATTTACCTTAAATCCGTACCGTAAAAATATCGAGCATGCCGCAGTGTTGCGCAGACCCGATAGACATGTACGGAAAAAATAATCTTAGCTCCGCTTTTAAATCACTGACATTCATTGACCCGTCACTCATATTTGCCATAATTAATCTCAGGTATTGCAAAATATTCACAACATTATTCTAATTAGAAATAAACCCGCGTAGCCCACCCACAAACAATGACATTTGACATTTCGGAGACCACACGCTACACTAGCGCCTCTAGCGGCGAATTCATACGCGATAGCCCTCATTGCTTTAATACTAACTGCAACTTTCAGACTGCTGTGCCGAGAAAGGCGCGCTACAATGCGGGGCAGCGGCTCGGCTGCGTGTGCGCGCGCGTCGCTGCGGCTGGCGCGTGCACGTCGCCGACCTCCACTGGCGCTCACCGCTGGAGCAGCAGCGGGACCATCGCTTTCCAGTGCTCTGTATTGCTGAGCTGGCTCGTAAGTATTTATAAATTAAGAGTGAAGAATAACCTAACCATCAAAAACCCCCGACTTCAACTAGAAAAAGAGCTGTAACTTTTGAACGGCTGAATAGATTTCCATGAAACATAGCTATGATGATTACAGATTAAACTAGCTTTCAATTTTAAAAAAATGCATTGAATTTGGTGCATCCGTTTTGGAGTTACGAGGCAACAGACAGATACGCATATCCACAGATACAGTTAAAAATAATTACTGATCCAAATTTCTTCCAGGTCAAACAGATCTGGGAGCAGTGGTGCCGGTGCTGTTCCTCAACTCAGGGTTGGGTACTCCACTGCTGCCTCACACATTGGAGTGCGCTGACTTCAAAGCCGCTCTGGAGACGGCTGAAGACGAATGTGATAAGACACTGTTGAATAAATGGTAAGCTGACCAAATTCTTATCATAAAGGATATTTTATTATGCAGTGCGCATAATTTATAGAGTGATTCAGTCTCTGCGGGTCTACCGCGTAACTAAAATTGTAATGAACATCGACATCGGTATTAAATTTCAATACGATCGTGAGAGCCTAAACTTTGAGCTTACTTGTAAAAAAATTACCTATCATATAGTTGGGACTCCTATCTTCATGATCGGTAAAAAAAATACAAGTTAGCTCAAAGTTTAGGCTCTCACGATCGTATTGAAGTTTAATACCGATGTCGATGTTCATTACAATTTTAGTTACGCGGTAGACCCGCTGTTCCTAAATGCAACCGCAGTATTGTGATGCGCTATAAAACAAAACGAAAATTCGACTTAGTATGGGGGACACGCATAATTTACTAGCGCAAGCCATACAAAATCAAATTTTTGTTTTGGAGTGAATTTTAGTACTGCGGTTGCATTTGGGAAGTGACACTGAATCACTCTGCAAATTTTGCGCACAATATAAAAAAATATCCTGTATAAGGTCCTACCTTTCTAGTCCCGATCCTTTTAAGGGGTATTGTATAATATATATTGTACTCATCGTTATAAATAACTTTTACTATGGGACAAAATCAAAAATGGCGAAAAAATTGTCCCATACATTTAGTTAAGTAATATTTAATTATTTGTATTTTTAACAGCAAATTTTTTTTTCGCGATTTTCGTTATGGTCCCATTTTAAGATGTTCATAATGATGAGTACATTAACCTCCTTCAATATTTCCATTGTTCAACCAGTAGCCCTGTTTGTAGATGAATAATTGGAACTTTGCAAGGTAATTGCCTGATAAATTTTGCGTCAATACTAGCTGGGGCAGCGACAATCGCTGTTTTCAGATTCCAAGACGCTACATTAAAACTGAAAGTCATTGTTTTGCATCAGTGCGTACTGTTTGCATTTATAATTTTCAGGACACGTATTAATTAACTCGGTCTATTAGGCTGAGGCCTCACTAGTGCGCTGCGTTGCGTCGTCGCAACGGATCAATGCATTGTATGTAGAGTTGAAAACTGCGGAAACTTTCCGAAACTTTGGAAGTTTTCCGGAAGTTTACCGGTAATATTCCCGAAAACTTCCAAAACTGCGGCAGTTTTGGAAGTTTTCAGAAATGATTTTTTACTTATAAAAACAGTAATTGGGGATACTTTATACTTAAAATATGTTACATTTAGCTAGATTTTAAATATTCGAACACAGCGAGCACGGGACGGGATGCGGGGTAGGGTACAGGTTAAAAATAAATATTTCCAAAACTTCCGTCACACCGCTCGGTGTTTACATTATGCCCGTTGCCTTCGTATGATTTATGCCGATTGAATACAAAACGTTATTTCATCAATTTGCTTCAATAGGTACCATAAATAATTAAAATAAAAAAAAAAAACAGAACTAAATTAAAGGATCATTTTCATTTGCCGTTACTGATTCTGAGTAATCCCAAAGCAACGAATTTGTTGATTTCATAAATAGAAAAACATAATTTGAAAACTTCCAAAGTTTCGGAAGTTTTGGAAGTTTTCAGGAAACTTTCCTCAGAAAAGGAAACTTTCCTGGAAGTTTTCAACTCTAATTGTATGCCACACCTGCGTTGCGACGATGCACATGTCGCATCGCAAGAGGGCGACGCACGCCATCGCAGCGCATTACTTATTTATTTAGCATATACTGACACGATTGGCGCAGTGGCTAAGCAATTAGCTTTCTGCGCTACGTGCCGCGGGTTCGATCCCCGCACGGAACAAATATTTGTATGATCTACAAATAGTTGTTTCGGGTCTGGTTGTGTGTGCATGTGACATGTATGTTTGTAAACTGTACCCTCGATACAGGAGAAATCCTAGTGAGGAGCAATGTTTAAAAAAAAAAAAAAAAAAGATTTTTGTTTTGCCAATGTGTGCTTTTCTTAGGAACGAGTTGTCATGAACTCGTTCCTAAGAAAATCACACATTGACAAAACAAAATATTAAATTGCAGATATTGAACCGCCCAGACATTTCCACTATGAGCTGACCTCGCACTTTCTCGGCTTTTCGTACAATGAAAGGTCAGCATATACTGGAAATGTCTAGGCAGTTCAATTTCTGCCCTGCTATAAAAGATCGTAGTAAGCCCTCTAGTACGGCGCCCTGCTAGTGCAAAATAGGCGTATCTAGGTATTTCTTTTTATATCAATGTTCGATGTTCAGGTACACTCTCGACTCGACCACGACGCCTCCATGCTACCGGCTGGTACGGGGAGCTCCGGCGCGCTGGCGACGGGAGATGGCCAGGACCCTCAATGTGCTGGTCAGGACCCTGCCGCAGGAGGCCTGCGACGCCTACCTGACGACAGTGGTGGAACAGGTCAGCGATACCCTTAAGATGCATGGCAAATATTGTTTTGATAATTATGTTCCAAGTGTTCAGTTTCATGAGGATTACACCGCGTACTTTGGTACAGTATGGCACAAAATATAAGGCTCGTCGTGAATCTTCGTTCACGCAGACCCGAGAAAACAATCGCCGACTACACCCGAAGCTAAATTAATTTATAATCACCCTTATGCAAAGCCCTTAATGTGTAACGATTTCCCGCGTATTTAATTGTGTCAACTGCGCAGGTACATCGATAAGCCATTTAAGTTGCGTTGCACTGTAAGTCGTACTGCAGAAGCTGTTAAAATGAATGCAAAGAATGCATTACCAATCGAACGCTGCATTCAATCCAGATCTGGAGGCTTACTATGAACTCTTATAGCAGGGTAGAAATTGAACTGCCCAGACATTTCCAGTATGAGCTGACCTCGCACTGTATAGGCTTTTCGTACAGTGAAAGGTCAGCTTATACTGGAAATTTTTGGGCAGTTCAATGTGTACCCTGCTATAAGAGCTGGTAGTAAGCCCCTTATAGTCTCTTTAACATTACTGGACAATTTTTTTTTGAAGTGCTGCCCTTCTTCTCCTTCGTAGCTTCTCTTAAAAACACTAAAACTTTCTAGTTTTTTATCTCTGAAAGGAATTTGGGCGCATGTCTCCTTTTCAATAGATCTTTTTTAAAGGAAGTTTACGCCCAACTCTATATAACTTATATCTCTATAACTTATATCAGAAATGCGTATATTTAAGGGTGTGGATCAGACCATCAAACTGAACAAATTTCTCTATAGGACCAACATCGTAATCGCGAAAAAAATATCAGTTGTCCCATACAAAACTTAAATACCTACTCGTTCCAAACGTATCGAAACGTAAAACGTATCGTCTTGCTGTCCGAATAAAGAGTTTTATTATTATTACTTTTTTTTTTATGGGACAGCTGATTATGTTCATCCATAGAGAAAGTTGTTCAGTTTGATGCTCTGATCCACACCCTTAAATATGACGACGCATTTCTGAAACACGTTGTATAATGATCCTAAGGACCTAAAGACACTCATCTTCCTGATACAGGAGGTGCAGCACACAGTGCTGATGAGCATGGAGGCAGCCCGGCGCTGCGTGTGGGTGTGCCGCGCGGGCGCCGCCGGGGCTGCGTGCGCGCCGCCCGAGCCCGCCGACGTCGCCGACATGGCGCACCATCACGAGCTGCAGCGGCGGCTGAACAACCTGCAGAAGGACCTCAAGGTAACTAATGTGACAATCACAAGAGATAGTGATACAATTTTTTTTTTTTTTTTTATTCTTGTACACAAAAAATATGGAATATACAAAAAATAAACAATTTACAAATATATGCACAAAGGCGAGCTTAACTCAGAATGAGTTTTCTTCCAGCAAACCTTTTTCTCTTTTGTCTTTATCCTTTATCTTTTGTCTTTAATCCTCTGATGAACGTAGCTTTGTTTAGTCATACTTTAGTCAATGAGGAAAGTTTGTCAAACAGTGATGCAGCAGCTTGCGATTAATCTGCTTGCATTGCAGTACACACAGCAGAAAACATTTATATATTATTCGGCCTTCGACTTTTCGCATAATTTTTTTTACTGACAAATATTCGCTTTGTTTGGCCAATGTAAAAGAAACCTTTTGCAAACTACATAAATGTGATTTTGTTTTGGCCAACCAAAGCCAATATTTTTACAAATACGCCTTGTGAAGTGCCGCCTTTAGATATAGTTGCTCATACGTTCTCGTTACTTTTGACAGCAACACCTAAGCGAGCGCAATGTAATCCGCGCGAGCGTGCGCGGGCGCACCGCTCCGGGCGGCGAGGACGAGTACACAGAGGGGGTCAGCAGCGCACTAGGAGATCGATTGGACTGTTTGCTGGACGCGCTGGTCGCGGATAATGATGTACCTGCCGGGTTCAACGGGATACCTACCACGTATGTGAAAAGTGCTTCAATGAAAGATATATTAAAACATACCTTTTTTACAAATTATATTTATTACAAATTACTTAAAACGAAACGTTATTTTAAACACCATCATCGAGTTTTGACGTCACTCCTTCGTGTTTCTTTGGTAACCATATTAAGAAGCTATGAACTAGCGATGCAATGACGTCATGTGACGTCACTTTGTGTTTTGTCGCGAACATTCGAAAGCCATATATTTATTTACGATATTTTAATTATTAGTGCATATTTTTTTTATTCTTTTTACTTTATTTGTTTAAATCTTAATCTTTACGAAAAACTAAAAATAAAAAATCATGCAGTTTCCCTATAATTCAGTAGTGTATACCTACTCCGTAAAGACAAAAAGACACTGCCTACCCTAATAAATTAAATATTAAGTAATACAAAGGTTAATATGTCTGTGATATCAGTTTTAAGGATATTTGGGTCGCTGTGTCGTCTTAGGGCGACGTGGCCAATCACAAACATCATTTATGTAGACAGATACAACACTCAGTTGTTTTTGCTTACCTACCCTGTAAGAAATGTCTGTTCAAACCATAAAGTTATTATTACTAGTGAATAACTTTATGGTTCAAACCACTGCTATTATATAATAGTGTTGTCTCTTTGCAGCTTGTTCGACGAGATGAACGAGCACCTCACGTTCTGTCAGAAGGCGTCGCAGTGCACCTCCAACAGAGAAATCACACTCAACGAACTGAGGACGTAAGAGCATTTCACTCATACTTGGACCCTGTTAAGCAGAAAAGATCCAACCAACGTTTTAAACTTTTGAGTAAAGGCAGTTTAAGGTGCGGGCATAGCAGGATATCAAAATAGTTTTACACTCTTCACCCCCTCACAGCAGATGCACCCGCCGCCGCACCGCTCCTTTCGCGTAGAAATGACAAGTCCGACGGGCTTAGCAAAATCGGTATTTCGTACGGTCACAGAGTAATTTATCTTAGCAGAAGGTAAACACCTTACATTCAAAGAATAAAAAAATCGTATGATACAGTACCTACCTATTTGAAAGTTAGTAGTGTAATAGGTCATACCATATACGTTAAGAAAATCGTTTGTGCATAATTATTATATGAAAGATGAGTATTATTATGGATACGTAGATAACTCGATTTTACAAAAAATGTTGGTTGAATCTTTACTGCTTAACAGGGTCCACTTAATACTGTAGGTACCTACAATCAAAATTAAAAATAACGTGATGATCTGTCGAATTTCAAAATTTATAGGGATAAGGAGCAATTAAACCAAAGGGATTGTAAAGTGTAATAGTATAAAAACAAAACAATAATAATACGTGACGACCGGCAGGTCAATCTATAGAAGGACACTTAATTACTGGCAAATAACCGACTTTTACTTCTATTACCTACGCAATAGAAGTCAAAATACTTTACTAGACCATTCTGACACGATTGCGATAGCAAAATTGGATCCTCTATAGTTTCACTAACAAATAATGTGTGTTTATATTCCAGGTACATAGCAGGCGATAGCACAGTTCCTTTAGCGCTGATCGGCGGCGCTGGTTGCGGGAAGGCGACGCTAGTGGCGCGCGCTGTTACCCTCGCGCACACTTACCAGCCAGACCTCGCTGTTATAGTCAGGTACAGGACTTTATCTCTTTCTCTCTTGTTATCTACTGCTCCAACTGCATCATCATGTAGCATGTTTTTTATGATGAAGAGAAACTACCGCCGCTACTACATTATGTATTACAATTGTAAATTTAAGCTTGAATAAATAATAAAATAAAATAAATATTATTATCATGCTACATACACTTCGCATACTACATCTATATCGACAATTACATATATCTATATATCAATACGTGAAGAGAAAACTTTGTACCCCTTTTTAAGCTATTGCGTGAACGTAGGAGTGTGAGATTTGGTATACTTAAAGTTTATAAGGAGAAGGAGTGCAGAAAGCTAAAATTTATATAAATAATATGTGGTTGAATTTCGACCACTAGTTAATATTAAAAAGAGGCAAAAGTTTGTATATAGGGCCACTGTCCTACATACAAACTTTGTACCCCTTCTCCACTGCGAAGGGTGACAATTTTAAAAGGGGAAGCCGTCCCAATAATCCCTCTAAAAATTGCTGAAATTAATGCTGCAAGACGAAAATCCATACTGTCTCTTGTAATCTATATGTATCAGTGGCGAAGAGTGGCAGTTTTAACAGTAGAAGCCGTCCCAAAAATGCCCTCTAAAAATTGCTGCAATTAATACTGCAAAACAAAAATCCATACCGTCTCTTGTAATCTATAATTATGTAGTCATGTCTGGAAGAGCTCGACCTCACTGAATAACAAGCCATATTACGTTGGTCTCTGTACTAACCAATTCCTAAAAGGAAGCCGATGGGAATCGGGTTGTATGGACTCTTCGCCACTGATGTATGAAGTAATCTACCCTACTCCAACACGACGGTTCTCTAAAGATCACTGGCGACCTTGCTCACCGTTCACTGCAAAAAACCAGTGTTATTTGGCTACGATATTCTGTAAGGTGGAGGTACTTCCCCAGTCGGGCAGTTCCAATTTTGAGTGGAAAGTCCCACTATGTCCTTGTTCTCTTAGGTTCATTCAAACTCTTTTTATTGTGTAATCATAACGTAATTTGTCTCCAGGTTCGTGGGTCTGACGCCGCAGTCGAGCAGTTCTCACATGCTGCTCAAGTCTATAGTGGACCAGTGCCATGTGCTGCTCACGGGGACTGTTTATCGAGGACGAAATGTAAGATTTTTTATTTTATTCATATCTCTCTTAGCGCATTCTTTGCTTAATTGGTCAAGCGCCGAGACCAGAGGGCCAATTCACGTAATTTTATGACACGCCGATCATATTGCAGTGACGCTCGAACTTGACGCGAACGTATCTCACTGAATCTAAGAGAATACCAAATGTATTGTTTTGATCAAAATTTTACTGCAACTGCGCGGCAGCTACACTTCTTAGCCAACAGAAGGATTCCAGCCAGGCAAGAATAATTTTTTAAGCAATTACACGGCAAAGGGCGCCCCATAGTGGGACCCGGACCTCGGGCGTTGCTGGAGGACAACAATATTTGGGAAAAAAAAATCTACTGGCTCAGCGCGGGCTGGCATGAGCAAGGGTTGGGGAGGATCGTAAGTAAGAATAATAAGAATTATTTAAAATACAGACATTGCGATTTTTTAACAAAAAAAATTGGTCTATGTTGTGTCTTATGATGCATAGTATTTTCTTGTCAAATTTCATCAAGATCGGTTCAGCCGTTTAGTCGTGAAATGGTAACAAACAGACCGAGAGACAGGGTTACTTTCACATTTTTTAATAGTGTGGTTTGCTTGTCCCCCAGGACGTGTGGTCGCTGTCGGCGGCGCTGCCGGCGCTGCTGGGCGGCGTGGGGCGCTCGCGCGGCGCGCTGCTGTGCGTGGTGGGCGCCGACGCCTTGCGCGCGGCGCGCTGGCTGCCCGAGCGGCTGCCGCACAACGTCAAGATGATCGTCACCGTCACTGAAGGTTTCTATTTTTATTATACAGTTTGTGGAAGAACGAGTTACAGTGTTCCTCGATTCAAAAGGGAGGATCCTCCGACCAGGCGAGGTGATATTGCCTGGCGGGACGAAGCCTAACGGTTGATATGTCAGTCAATTGTATACAGTCCCACAAACTTATCTGACCCGGCCATGGCATCGCTGCCGTCGCTTTTACCAATGTAATTTTCCTACAAAAATGACATTTTGAAGTAATTTTTGTTCTGTAGCGACGTCAGTTCCAATTTTGGTCCGGTCAGATAAGTTTGTGGCACTTTACCTATGTGTTAGATACGATATTCTTTTTCCTTGCGTGATGCAGGCCTCGTAATCTGATTGGTCGAATTCATATTTTCGCTCCAATGTAGTTAGCTTTCCGGACTTGCTAAGTAGTTATTCTACGTGGCGATAGATGTCGCTACAAGTTAATAAATAAATAACGACGCTAGTATTAGGTTCGACAACGCGCAAGTTACTGCAAACGCCTGGTATTGCAAGCATTCATAGGTTGCGGTAACTGTTTACCATCAGACGGGCCATATGCTTGTTTGTCAACTTAGTGGTATGAGAAAGAAAAAAAAAAAAAAGCAACCAAAACTTCGGCTAGTACCCCTGTATTTTCGAACTCATGTGCGAATCAGATTTGATTACCATTTGCATTAACGGTGAAAGAAAATATTGTGAGAAACCTTGCACACCTGAGATTACTTCAAAAAGTTCTCGATGGTGTGTGTAGTCTCAGAAATCGCACCAGACCACTGTGATGCACTAAGGCCCGTTTTCTAGCACAATACTTCCGTGCCCACCAGTGGGACAATAATGAGACAAATTTTCGTTATGTAGCCCACAAAGAAAAACTCAGTACCTAAAATTCTCTTCCACAGAAAAAGACGAGCCCTCAAGTTCAGCAATCATGGCGGTACTATCTTCGGAGGATGGTCCCAAAGTCGTCAGAGCCCCGCCGGTCGGGCCTGACGAGGCCAAAGCTGTACTCACGGCGTGTGCCGCTGCATACAGCAAGACGGGGGCAGCTTCGCCTCCGGAGGCCGCTGTGAAAGCTGTGCAAAAGTGTACTCTACCGCTTTATGCTAAGGTAGGTTTACGATTGACATATCTCAAAACTATACTTTAGCTTCGTCGAAGCCGCTATAAAAGCTGTATAAAAGCGTACGATGCTGCTTTATCCTAAGGTATAGTGCCAGTATAGTGCCTTAAATTGTTAGCAATAAGATGTCTATAAAAATAAATAAATAAATAGTTAGAGACCAAAATCATATTGCCTTCACCATTGACCTACTAAAATGGAGGCCAGGGGGGCTAAAAAGGCCGCTTTAGATGAATCACAATATGATTCATATTACAAAATATGTCAAAATATCTATTTAATTGACAACTCTTAATGTCATCCGCATATGGTTCATATTCAGTAATTATCTCAATGTGGCCTTTTTAGGCCCCCAGGTCTAAAACAAAATTCACGAAAAATGTGTCCCGAGTCAACCTATATAAGCATAGGTACATTTAAAGAAATATAAAAACTATAACATCCTAATTCAAACCGTATCGTCATTAGTAAACAGCTTAATTTTACTTGCGACAATTTATCAGCCTACTCAACTTTTTCACAATACAGTACGGCATTTTTGAAGTGTATTCTGTCAGTTGACAAAACAAAGAATGGCGCGCGATTGGAACTCTTTTTTCGTTTTGGAACTCTTTTAGCTCGGACACGTTTGAGCGCGGACCCAATGTTCATTGTAGTATGCACTTTACTGCTTCACGTTAAAATTCGTTTTTGATTGACAGACTCCTTAAAGGTAAAAAAATACCATAATAATCGTTCTGTTCCAGATCCTAGCGTGGCAAATCTCGCTATCAGCAGAAACCTTCACGGAACTCTCTGAACCAGAGACGACTCCTGAACTGGTCATCTGCGAGGACTTGGAAGGTCAGCTGACGCAGATCCTGATCACCACGGAGGCGGCCCTGGGAGTGGAGAGGGTGAAGACGTGCCTCGCGCTGCTGACCGCGTCCAGGAGAGGCCTGGATGACACCGAGATCCTGGACATATTGGCGCATGATGAGCTGTTTAGGAGCCAAGAGACTTATTGTAAGTAACATTTAAAGTCGTTTCGGTTACGTCAACGAATGAATGTACTCGTACCTACATGGCTCAAAGTAATGAAGAAAATTGCAAAAAAAATAATTCACCGTCCAATATTTTTCTTCTTTTTAAACCCCCGACATAAAAGAAAGGTGTTTTAAGTTTGGTGTGTGTCTGTCTGTGGCATCGTAGCTCCAAAACTGATGGGCCGATTTCAATGCAGTTTTTTTTACTTGAAAGCTAGTTTAATCGGGTATCATCGTAGCTATGTTTCATGAAAATCTGTTCAGCCGTTCAAAAGTTACAGCTCTTTTTCTAGTTGGAGTTGGGGATGTTTGGCGGTTAGGTTATTTACATACGAATTCAACCAGCTGGTACCATTATGACTGGGAAGTGGATTATTTTTATATTTTTTCGATTTGTAAAGCTGTTTTTCTTGCAAAGTTGTTTATTATCATGAGTCAATACAATACAATACAATCAATACAATCATACGTTATCGTATCAGAAACGAATGAAATTTCATCGTGACGTTATGTCCGTTTGACAGTGGCGTAACAATAGGGTGGCAGGGCTGGCAATATACCACGGGCCCCCGATTCAAGAGGGCCCCGGCCCAAGAGGCCGCGAGCTCAAAAATATTTATTTACATTGTACCTGAGTATTTTATTTTATTTGAAAAGTATATTTTTATAAGTTCTGCTTAAAATCCAAAGTGAGACAACTAAAGACCATAATACAATGTCAAGTTAATCGCTAAGCATTTCAACCAACCTAAACAAAAAGATGTTGATTCATTTTTAGACCCCATCAAAAGAATTTACCACGGGCCCCAGATGGTATAGTTACGCCACTGCCGTTCGAATTCATTTATTTCTTATGTCTTATACTATAATGTCTAAATCTTGTCCCCACAGTACCGTGGGCGCCAGCGTCGCTAGTCTGGCCTCAGTTAGCAGCGCTCCTGTCGCCATGGTTACGCTGGGATGCACGCGGGGCAGCGCGCTGGCGGGATGCTGCGCTGGCTGGCGCGGCTAGCGACAGATACCTCGCGGACTGCGACACGGCTGTACGGCAGACGCTTATAGATTACTATGAGGTGAGCATAATATCAGCAGACTGTTATTATTGTTGCCATGGTAACGCCGGGATGGTTTCAGGAAACGGATGGTTTCACTCAGTGAAACAATTCTTTATCTTTTCTAATAAACTTTAAAAAAAAGTTACAACAGATTCAAAAAACTAATACGTATAAAATATTTTTCATATAAAACTTACCTAACAGTTTCTGATATCATGCAAAAAAAAAACATACAATTAAATTGACAACCTCCGCTTTTTTTGAAGTCGGTTAAGAAACACTGCCTACCCTTATAAATTACACTATAAACATATCAAAAATAATCAAAATGTATATCAATTCGTCATAATATCTACCGACAATAACGTTAATAATAATAAATGTTCTTACAGAATAGCGATCTCACACTAATTAGTTCTAAAATTAATAATGTACCTACTACTACCATTGTTTAATGCCGTTTGTTTTCCAGGGTAAATGGTATGCAGAGAACGATCCCAAGATGGCTGGCCGTCTGGTATCGCAAGAGAATAAGTTTTCTGAAGAATAGTAAGTACCATACAATTGTAGTACTTACTTTAAAGCCTCCTCTATACGTCGACAGATGCATCAGCAGATAGATCAGCACGAGCCGTGTAGTCTACGTAGTAGGTCGTTCAGTCTGTGTTAGTTCTTGACAGAGGCAACACGCACGCACGCAACATTAAAAAAATGGATTTTGAGAACGTAGCTGCCGCAGCTATTTATTTAGTACTTTTAACTACTAGTTGAGTATGCATCGCAGTAGAGTTATTAAAAATAAAAAACTGCAAGAAGCACGCATGCACTCTCATTCGTAACTCCGATAACACTGAATGATACGTCGTGTGGAGTATGGAGATGTACGTGTGGAGAGACGCTATGCGCTCGCGCTGATACCCTTTGTTGCGCGCTACAAAGTGGTGCAAAAGTCCATTTGAAATAAAAAACTTTGACTTTGATTCAAGTCTCGATAAATGTTATACTTACAAGTGTCTCGATACATAAAAATCATTAGGACAACAAAACGTGACAACACGTAACTTTTTCCATTGTTCGCTTTTCAATTTCACTAGATATGTGTATACCTGGCTACATTTTCTGTAAGGTGACTGTACAACAGAGTTTAAAAAAATCATTATCTTACAAATCTCCCAAAAAGCAACAAAATCAAGATTCACCGGTCGGCGTATCGTACTGTGGCGATAGGTAGAACATTGAATTTATACGCGATGTACGGCCCGTCAATCTTGGACTAACCAATCTTGATACATATTCCTACGATTTATTTGATACCGTTTAAAATCTACAGCTACAACACTAGAAAGCTCGACGAGCTTCCGTTCCAACACTACCACAAATACAAACACGACCCAGAAACCTTCGCCAACCAACCGTACTTCACCCAGCTGGACTGGGTGCACGACAAACTGGCCGCGACCGACTGCTGCCACTTCCTCGAGGACATCGCGCTAGTCCACATCGACCCCCTACCAGAACACATTGAAATACTCAAAGACTTCTTCGAAACCCACTCTTACGCATTAGATTACGACCATCGACAGTTCTACGGGTTATTACGAATGACAATGGAGAAACGGCAACGCAATGGATGCCATATTAAGAGTAAAATCGTTCAGGATTGGATGAGACAGATTCGTGAGCCGCCTGTGCCTACGTTTTATCCGGAGAATGAGGACTTCTGGAAGATTATGGATGTCAAGGAGAAGAGGGAGTTTTCTTTGGGTGACGGGTTTGATACCAAGATGTATGACTTGATCGTCCGGTTCGATAGTAGGGGGAGGTTCGTGGTGACGGTCTCTACGGAACGAGAGGAGATCTGCGTTTGGGATGTTACGAAGTGAGTATAACATGAAAATTATACTTATTGTCTATCTTTCTGGCGAGGACTATAGTTAGCATCAGATATGCTGAGACAGCCAAAGAAAAATAAAGCTTGAACCTTAAAGCTTAAAGTCCTATTTAGCCTTGTCACGTTATGTCATATTAACCTATATTTATGTGAGAGTTGTCGTATGAGCAAGGACACGGGCTTGTGGCTTAACGACTTTTTTCGAATGGGTAAAGAAAGGGGTAAACGGTACTTGATTTGTGCCACCCTCCCCGTTAAACGCCGACGCCAGGGCTACCGGGGACGATGAAACTATTACTTCTATCTGTCCCGTTGATGGAACAAGGACACCGCGGAGGATGGGACCTGGGGGGCTAAAAAGGCCGCTTTAGATGAATCATAATATGATTCATATTCCGAATGTCAAAATATCTATTTAATTGACGACTCTTAATGTCATCTGCATAAGGTTCATATTCAGTAATCATCTGTTACTATGCAGATCATTAGATGAATTGCTCAATGTGGCCTTTTTAGGCCCCCAGATCATTAGATGAATTGCTCAATGTGGCCTTTTTAGGCCCCCAGATCTTTCAAAATCGAGCAATTAACGATTAGTCAGGCAAACGAGAAAGCAAGGAATTTTCAAAATCCCCTTGTACATTTATTTCTATAGGATGCTATCCACTGCTATCCATAAAAATGATTATTTCCTATTCAGATGTCGGCAAGTGAGAAAGATGGTGGGGGTGACCCATCCTATAAACTTAGTGCCAATCGACGAGTACAACTGTGTGGTCCTGTGCCGCAGGGAGCTCAGGGTGTACAACCTGGACCAGGTGAGTGTTATCCTAATTTTTGACTGAAATTGTAACCAGCGTGTTCACAATAAGGCCCACTGAGTTCACTCAGGATCGGGACCGCATTTGATACAATTATTTATTAAAGGTGATTTCTATGGTAATTGGATACAAAATCTCAAATAAGCTGACCAGTACCAGTACCAAGTGTACAATCTACAATAGCTAAGGAATAGAACTGCCGGAAAATAGAATAGAACTGCCGGAAAATAGAATAGAACTGCCGGAAAATATAATAAAACTGCCGGAAAATGGAATAGAACTACCGGAAAATAGAATAGAACTGCCGGAAAAATGTACTGAATTGACCTTAATATACCTTACAGCGTGGCGTCTCCCTCTATGGTTATAATGAACCTATTATAAACGCATATTGTTATCCTATCTACGGATTAGAAATGTGATTATAACTTGCGATAACGGTGAAAGAAAACATCGTGAGGAAAACCTGCACATCTGAGAGGGCCTCATAAAGTTCTCGATGGTGTGTGTAGTCCGCCCGCACCAGGCCAGCGTGGTAGATTAAGGCCTCAACCATCTCATTCGAGAAGAGGCCCTCGTCCAGCAGTGAGACAGTAATGGACTGGATTTATTTATTTTTATCCTGCTCTAAGAACTGTTTCAAACGCTCATTGGTTTGTGAGGAACACAGAAATACACGAACACTTTGATATGCCCACTGTCAAAGAGGAAATTAGTAAATATTGCAAAAGCTACAAGGAAATACTCAACAAACATACAAATGAATTGGCTAAAAACCTACTAAATACCGAAGAGAATGTAACACGTCTGAAAGATGACAAATACTAGAATTAGACCACAGAAACTAAATATGTAGTTTCTACCAAATTATCCGGTGCATTTTAATGAAACTGAAACCAAATCATACACTTCCTAGAAATGATCTGATTATGTATAAAAAAATAAAAAATAAATTGTTATCCAGGGGACGTTCCTCGTGGCGCTGAAGGGCGTGATGAACCAGAAGATGCCGTACTACGGCCTGCACGACCCCAAGCACCTCGTCGCGCTGTCACGGAACCGGATGTATGTCAACCTCATGAACATCGAGACTGGTGAGTAAATAATAAAATAAAATTCTTTTAATTCAAACTACCTAGGTACTGCTATTGTCCATATTTTTAACCCACTTCAAAAAGGGAGGAGGTTTTCTATTAGAATGATTTTTTATGTTTGTTACTCCGCCAATTGCAAACCGATTTTGACAATTCTTTTTGTGTTTGAAAGAATATACTCTCGATGTGGTCCTATTTAAACCTGGTGAAGATCTGATGAAGACCTTCTGAGATAGACAATGGAACTCTTACTCTCTCTCTTATATATCACTCGCGATTGCTGTAATCGCATCTTTCTGTCTGTTAAATGTCGAGACTAGGTGCGCGGTTTCAAATACTAGGTCCTATGGAGAAGAACCGGCAAGAAACTCCATGGAAACTCTTTTAAAATAATAGATTACAATCTTGATTAGTACAATGTTGTGGTAAGAGCTGCGAGAATAATGTAATTTAATGTGAACTAGTGGTCGCCCCAGTTGTCTAAATTCGACCGTAATATTAAATATAAATTTTAGCTTTCTGCACTTCTTCTCCATATAAACTTTGACTATGTCAAATCTCACACTCCGACCGCGCAATATGCTTAAAAAGCGGTACAAAGTTTTCTCTTCACGTATTAATATATAGAAAAAATAAGATTAGGATAACATAATCTTGTAACTTGTTGTTCCAGGTGACTGTGTAACGACCTTCAAAGCTGGTGAAGATAGGTTCCTGAACTCCCTGCTGGTCTCAGGTGATGGAAGGTATGTAATTTATTTATTTTTGTGTACAAAAAACTCTGGCTCGCTGCCCGCTCGCGGCGAACTCGATGCACGCTCGCAGTGAACTCGCTACAGAATAGCTCCCCTGAATAAAAAATACTAGGTAGGTTGAGGTAGGTACTACTGGCATGCCGACAGCACATGTCTATTTGTTTTCTTATTTTTACATCTGTGCATTGTGCTGTCTAGTGTCTAGTCCGAATTAGTGAATTTTCGTTCTGCCTTTTTTTTTTTAGAGAAACTTGGCCCCTCTCTACGATTTCTCCTGTAACGAGGGTAGAGTTTACAAACACACATGTCACATGCACACACACCCAGAACCGGAACCACTATCTATAGATCATACAAATAATTGCTCCATGCGGGGATCGAACCTGCGGCACGTAGCGTAGAAAGCTAATCGCTTAGCCACTGCGCCAACCTTGTCGTTTTCTTTCTATACTTTATTTTCTTTATAAATAAGTGCTAATAATTTTCTCTTATTCTCCAGGGTGCTGGTATGTGGTGATGAGACTCAGAAGCCATTCCCTCTGTTAGTGTGGTCGCTCACGTCTCGCAAGCTGCTGTACGACCTGAGGATACCGCACCACGACTTCATTACTTCTAAGGCTGCTATTACATATGAAGGTAAGCGTGATATAGCATCTGTATCTGTATGTATGTGTGTGTAAATTTCAATTTATTTATTCACGAATATGGGTTTTACATGTTGTTACTTAATTAAGGTAGGTTCAGCATGCAAACATTATAAATTACACAAACATTCATAATAGTTACTCGTAATTACAATAATAACAAAAAAATCATAAAAAAATGTTATAGTAAATTTCAATAAGATTTGATTAAATTAGATTACGATCTACATAAAACCATAACTACTTTAAAATTGTTGCTTGTTGTTGTTTGTTGTGTGTTATTGTTGTGTTGTTGCTTGTAAACAAACTCTTGACATCTCTACAATGTATTGCTTCTCAGGTTCCTACGTGTGCGTTGTGTCCAGAGAGCTAGACGAACCGAGTCCTAACTTCATCGTGGTGTACGACCTGCAGTCAGGAACATTGTTCAAGAAATGGAAGCCTGGGTGTGACACTGTGGCCTTGGCTATCAGTTCTGTGGACGGCTGTGTTGTGTCAGGGTTAGCTGATACCAGGATACTTGTATGGGATTTGGTTACCGGTTAGTATTAATCTTCTAACAAGAATCAAATAAAAAAGCAAACAAGAAGCAAGTAAAGAGTAAAGAAAGCAAAAAAAACGAAAAGAAAAAAGAAAGAAAGAGAGGAAAGTAAGCAAGAGGTAAATAGCAATTTGCAGGACGTTTTTCAAGAAATTAGAGGCATGGCTTTCATACAGGCCGTCGGGGCCTTAATAGAATCTCTAATTACCAGTCACGACTCGAGCTGTCATTTTGTACGCAAGATACAACTTACGACTGGCTATTGACTAGTGGTTAAAGCGAATAGGCCCCCAAGTTTTCAACAACCGTAAGGGTAGGATACCAAGATACAGGATGCGGTATCCATTTCAGGTCATGTGTTATTAAGTTCCCAATTCAAATATTAAACAAGTCCCTTCTACTTATAAATTATACGCATTACCACCAGGTAACTGCCGCCTAACTCTTCGTGGCCACGTGGCGGCGCCGTCACTACTGCGGCTGGCCAAGTCGGGCGGAGTGCTCATGTCTACAGACGACACCTGCAAGGACCTGTCCGTCAGGCTCTGGGACTTACATACTGGTAAGTTGAAGGAGTGATAAAGAGAGAGATATTACATTCAAAATGACAGCTTGCAACTGGCAACTTATCAATTAGGGCTCATATAAAGCCCTTCATGTGATCTTTATTTGTAGAGTTGCCAGTCGCAAGCTGGGTTATTCCTGTTTGGTATAGTTGGTACCATCATACTCGATGAAAGACAAAAAAAATGTAATGCTTATCCACTCATCCACAGGTAAACTAATAGCAGTATACACGCCACCAGAAAGAATAACTGCCTGCGAGGTTCTCCTCGGCGGTTCAGTCCTGGCACTTTCTTTAGAAAACTACAAGGAGGTTTTATGTGTCAAACTGTACGGGCCTCCAGTGGAGTCGGTACTTAGCGGCAAGGATGTCGAATATGATGACAGAGAGTACGGAGATGAGACCTTAGTGGGCAAGACCTTCGATGTGAAAGGGTTAGAGAACTCATAGCAGGTCCGCAAGTGATGTAACTCTCTGGGGCAAAGGATTTGAAGGAATGGGAGCCACTATTGCTTTTGTTTTTAGTTTTTTTGAGCCTGGTGTCTAACGCAAATTTTATACGATAGTTTTTGTAATTTATCAGTCAAATGCCAGTCGCAAGCCATTATGACATCTTATCTTTATGACTGGCAACTTTTGAATCACTGAGCCCATTGTACTACAGGTACAGGATCGGTTCCTACTACCTAATGGTTGTAGTATTGTACAGGAAGACGTCTTAATTATCTGTCACCTTATAGAGTCAAAAAATGTGTTTGAATTTACCTACGTAGTGTCTCCAAATGCCAAAGAATGTAGTTCGTTGGTTCGGATCGTTAAAACAAAATCTCTTATAATCTTTAATTAAATTTGACGTTAGACATCAGAATTTATTTCTCACAATATAATCGATGTGATAAAAAATTATAATTCCGACATCTAAAACTTATAAATATAAAAAAGAGATTATCAAATTACTTATGTAAAAATCCTTTTCGATTTGTTTGTCATAAATAGAATCTTCTGGCGAAAGAAAAATTAAAAATGGCTTCAATTATCTATTTAAAATCACAATAAAAATTCAAGCAATCACAGTGGCTTATATCGCCGAGATAACACAAAAAAAAAGAAATTAATAAAAAAACATTAATGTTTTGATCTATTACGCTTATTAATTACATTATTAAAATTAAATAAATTGTATTTAGTGAATTCTTTATCTGTAATGTTGATGTTTAGATGTAATTTTGTGGTGAAAATTAGGTTAAGGTTATATCTAAGTCTAAGAATTCATTTTTAAACTACCATTTTCCTACCCTTATATTTTTCTGTAGCTTTTATTCAATATTTTTAGATATGTAATTAATTGCTCCTGCTCAAAAGGGCTCATAATGTGCAATGTCAAAATGTCAAATCCATATCTGTATTCTTTATATCCCAAGAATTTTTTTATCTGGTATAATCCAAACCCAAGATATAAGGGTTCAAAAAAACGACGAAGCGCTTCGAGAAAAGGTAGGTAGTGCCCTTGCGTTTCGCTTGGCTCATCTTGGCCGGTACTACCGTGCCCCCAGATACAAAAGAGAGGTGTAATAAAAATAACCATGAAAATATAAGCCAATCATCCAGGGGCCTTAATATAAGCTCTTATAGCCAGTTACTTCCCAGTCATAAACTAAAAAAAAAATACCATATTACTAGATCCGGCTGGCAGCTCACTGGCTGAAAATACAAATAATATTGAGGTTCCTTGGAGCTACGACCTCTTAGGCTTACATTCAGAGACGACAGAAACGAGTCTAAGCATGAACTTACGCTTCCATCTGTCAAACTTACGAACAAATTTTGACAGATGGAAGCGTAAATTCACGCTTAGACTCGTTTCTGTGGTCTCTGAATGTCAGCCTTATTGCTTTACCGTCGTAAACTTTTCATTCTAAATTATGTCAGCTTCCGAGTAACTCGCTAAAAGAGGCCTTAATAAGGCACATGGGCCTTAATATAGTCTCTAGTTGCCAGTCAGTATAAGATTTAGATTTCATTTTTACATACAAAACGCACCTAACTAACTTATGACTCCGAGCTCTCATACTGAGCCCCCTGAGCCCCACCATGAGCCACTTTGTTGCACAGGAGCCCTAAAAGGCATAACGACCATGTGATATCCTAGTTGGTTCAAAAAATATATTTCCCGTCAAATGACCTTTGTCCTACTAAAATAATTGATTGTATTGTTTTGTTTTATATTAAATTTACTAGTTGAAACCCATAAATAAACAATAATAGTTGTTCAATTTTTCAATATCATTTGACAGATAAAATTAATTTTCGAACAGACTAGGTATCAAATTAAATTTTGGCGCCAAAATTCGTCAATGTCAGCCATTTTTCACCTCACCACATAAGGTATGATTCCCATTAACTCCTTGTGAATAAAATAGCCTACATAAAGTTGTAATCCCAACATTTAGCTTAGTATCATCTTTAGCATTTTATAACCTTTAAAAATCAGTCTATATTTAAAAAAAGAATACCTTTTTTAATTCCACATAATTATTAAACCTTGTAAATGCCCTCATTTTATTTATACTGCCATTTTATACTTCTTAGATTATAAGCAAATAGCAAATTAAATATAGGATAATTATTCATGTTTGATTAATGGTAAGGAGTGCACACATAGTTACCTAATGCACAATATTTGTTTACGTTATATATCTACGCGATGTAACATCAATGATTAGAACTAAAAGAAGGCCGACGGTCCTACAATTTGCGAAATTCAAAACTGAATTTTGGTAAAAATTGCTATTGAAATTTTATAATTTCACAAACCAATTATTTGTATGTGTCTGCAAATACTGTGTAAAATTTCTAATTGTTTCAATGTTTAACTTTTACTAACATTCAGTTTCGTGTTTCGCTAATTGTATCTATACCTAGTTACACATTTTTGAGTGCAAAAGTTATTTATTCAACAACTATCACCAAGGAGTTGTTATATAATATCGGGAAGAGATGATAATAATATTTGAAATCTCAAAATTCGTGTTATTGGTTAAAATATCGATGTTAAATCAGTACAGTACAGACAATCAACCGTGCATTTTAGATAGACTTCTTTTGGGAAAAGAATGCAAATACACTATCACAAATACGTCGTTCCTTACGCGAGATACGTCAGTTTAACGTGATTTTACGTGATACGTTAATCATATTCTGGACAAAATGTAAAGTTTAGAGGTCTATACACAATGAATGCTAAAATTATTTTCTTAAAATGAGAGTTTCTGAGATACAAAGCCAAAAAGTAATTGGTCTTATAAAAGCGCCATCTAAATCCTGAAGGCTTGACAAATCACCCGCACGCATGCCTTCCATAGATGTTTGGACGTTTTGGCTGGACTAAAGCGCGTTTTAATCATTTGAAACTGTTAATTTTATCGGTGGCTGTAAAAACTATATACGACCAAAGCAATCTATTCTATAATCTAGTTGTAATCTTGTCTAACTGTGAGATAAGTAATCACTGTTGTTATAATAATTGTTATTAGAACCGCACATTAACCGGATATCAGTCGTTTAACTATTAATTTATTTTTATTTAACAAATATGCTACCTACTTTAATCTTCACTATCTAACTTTTGCCTTAAAAAACCTACGTACATAAAAATGGTTGTTATTACTGATAATATAAAAATAAAGCCATTTAAGAACACGAAATTACCTCATTTGACTTAATAAACCAGATTAAAAATAAATTCGATTTATTTAAAAAGAATGAACGATGACTACTTATCTCATTCTAAATTTAAATTAATTGAGTAAAGTGATTGAACTGAATCTTAATGTCTTCTATGTAGTGATGGGCGATGGATAAATACTCGAATGATAAAAACTCGGGTATTTATCCTAAATGGATAAATACTCGTTTTTATCCATTTTTATCGGATATTTACTCAAAATGGTGGATAAATATAATTTTTGCGTATCTAAAGCATGAGAATCTATTTCAATTACCATTATGATTATTATTTTGGGTTCAGAATTTTTATATAAAGTAGATATTTTTTAAATGTCTCTTACGAGTTGCTTTATGAGCCTTTATTGTTTAACCGGACATTCGATGAGGCCTGAAGGGCCTCCGATCTATTTAAAAAGTGAATTTAAACGTGACGCAGCTAAAGGCTTCCTCTAGCAGGACATGGGCCTCGACATATGGCGACGCCGATGGGGCAACAAGAGAGGGCCTTTAAATCGAGGGACGTTTAAATCTATCAACTCGGCACGGGCCGACGCGAGCGAAGGTCGGGGAGGACGTGGAGCGGGACGTCGCCACGGGCCTGGACGGCGAGGATAGTACGACAGACTGTTGTGTGGAGAGTTAAAAGCTTTCCGAGCTAGTTTAATTCTCTCCGGTGCTAGTGATTTCGTCGTCTGCATACGTGAGAGTATGCTTAGGACGACGTATCCCGAGGCCGCTGCCACTATAGGGTTCGGGTGGGAGGGGGCGGCGTCGAAGTATTTCTTGGACGCTTTTTTCATAAAGTGCCAGATGGTCGGGACATTGAGGTCGATGTGGAGTTGATCAGTGCGGAGTTACCAGGGGGCGCCTTTGGCTTTCCGCATGAAAAGATTTTGTAGGCTTTGCAACCTTTTGGGTCTGGACTGCCTCACGTGTGAGAACACTACACTGGCGTACGTCATGATGGGACGAATGCACGTGATGTAAATTCGCCCCTTAGACTTAAGGCGGAGCTTACTGCGTGCATTGAGAAGATAATGGAGGCGGTTTAGAATGAAGGAGGCACAGAGGCGGACCGTCTTCAAGTGGTCGTTAAAAGCGAATCGGTCATCAAGAGTTAAGTTCCGAAGAGATTTTTTGGTCTGACAAGTTTATGGGAAAGTTGCAGATGTGATCGTCACCGCGCTTAGAGAAAAAAACAGCTGCGCACTTAGCCGGATTCACTTCCTTCCTCCATTTCTTGAACCACTGACGTAAGGCTTTGGTCACGATCTGAAGGTGGCGAGAGATGGTGCTAGGTTTTAAGCCGTGCTCTTGCTTGCTTGCCTCAATTCGGAATATCAGTGGTGTGATAATGAACAGCGGAGACAATACAGAGCCTTGAGTAACACCGGCTTGGATAGGGTGGGGAGAGGAGAGCGTTCCTCTTTCGACGCGATGGCAAAAAGTGCGATTCGACAAAAAGTCTCGTAAGATGTGTACGAGACGATCTGGCACCTTGGGTAGGTACAGCTTGTACAATAAGCCGTCTTGCCAGACTTTGTCGAAGGCTTTCGCCACGTCCAAGAATAGAACTTCCGTTATATAATTAATGTCTGTTGTTTTGGAAGCCGGCACTTATGTGCTCGACTAATTCGACTATACGGTGGACTTGACGGACGCAGCAGTGCTTAGCTCGAAAGTTTGTTGGATTCGGCATAATCCATTAGTCTTTTATAAATGCTCATAGATCTTCCCGAGAGTGCTGAGAAGACTTATGGGGCGGTATATAGCTGGCCGGATCAGCTACGGGTTTACGGGCTTTATAAAAATCGATAACGGTAGCGTCTTTGCAAGATTAAGGGAAGAGATTATTGCTTAGATCAGCGTTGATGTTAGTCCTCATTAGCATAATGAGTGGGGCTGAGAATAGTTTGACCACCTTGATGGTGAACCCGTCTGAACCAGGGGCTTTCCTGGGTTTGAGTTTTCATACGAGTCCTAGAACTTCGTCAGGGGTGACCGGAGGGAGGGGGTTGTCTAGGTCTTCATAGGGGGATTGGAATTATGTAGATCAGTACATAGCCCGTAGCCGTGTTTGGATAAATATCGCCTCTATTTTATGTCATTTGAACATTTGAATAAACAAGACATTGCAGACAACGTTACTCTGAAGAAGAGATTTCATTGCCATGTCCAGTTCACA